>CM060248.1:37622086-38255420 GCA_030684275.1 Acipenser oxyrinchus oxyrinchus | reverse complement strand
ACTACTACTCAACAGATATTTCATTGCAAAAGGTACTGAAAAAGATGTACTGATTTAAACATTTTGTATATGTAGCCTATTGGAAGTTGAATTGTGTGAAATAATAGACGACTTCCATTGCAAAAAAAAAAATGGGCAAACTAATAGGGCTATACACGGATAACAACCGATTCAACACAATAACCAAGATGAATATATTATTCATACAGAAAAACAAAACATATTAGTTAGCTATGCGGATGAGTGATGGAACACAGGTTGTTGGAATAATGTGGCAGACCTATCTGTATAAATATTATTTCCATTAGGCCCACAGTTGTTTTTTTTTTTGTATTTGTTATTCTCAGTTAATTTTGTACTTACTGTTTCATGAGTTAGTGTAAACTGTTCTGTGTTATTTACTTTACAAATGTCACGCTAACTAGTATGTAAGCTACAATTTTCAAGCAAAATGAATAGCCTACAATATAGATCTATTGGGATACTAATAACAGACTTGTAACTGTATTTCAAGTTGTAATAAAACATGATTTAAATCTGGCAAACAAGCTGGAATAGAAAGGAGTAGTGGTGGAAACAATATAAAATGATTCCACAGCAATTGACTACTCTTGAAAAACAAATACAAACTATGAATTACTCTGCGTAAAAAAACAAAAATATTCACGTGTGTTGTAAGTCGAGTAACTGTGCCCCCCAGCACATTTCGAACATTTGGGAAAGGCATGTAGACATTCAAATGCATTTTCTCAACAGGTAACTAATTGGGTTTTTTTTTTTTTCAAAAACGTATTACTTTGAAATAAAGTAGTGTTATAATACAAGCTCTGTAAACATTGTATGGAAACAATAGACTAAGCACAGTCACTCGCTCCGCGCAGGGTTTCCTCGCATATGCCTCTCTCTACAGAAGATTAAACCATTTATTATTATTATTATTATTATTATTATTATTATTATTATTATTATTATTATTATTATTATTATTATTATTATTATTTCCAATAGCAAATACAAAATGCATCAATGTAAATGTGTTATAAATCACGATAGATTACTGCCGCACAAAATAGTTTTTAATTCAGTCTTTAATCACTGTATGTGCTAGAATATGATCCATATTTGACCTATTAAACATCATATCTCCAAGGAACATAATAAATACAATTATGTTTCAACACATGGATTTCAACAAGGAAAAACCAATACACTGCATGGAGACAATACATGTATAGCTGCATGCATATACATTGTGTTGCACTTTATTTATTTATTTATTTATGTGTTTACCAGAACTATTCTGTTTATCTACAGATTTTATTTTTTTAAAAATAGTTGAAGTTATCATAAAAGAAAACAAATATGTACTTTCATATACTCATAAACCAGTGTTTACTGCAAGTCATCAAACATGGATTTTTTTTCATCTGGTTTAAAGTCAACGTCCTACAAATCACAAAACATTAACATTACAGAAAGGTGAAAAAAATGTCCATTGGACGTAAAGATTTAGTATTGTTTTCACTAGTTTGGGGAATCAGATCAAACTACATTAAATACAGAAACATGTAAAACCCGTTGAAAAATAATTATTCCACAAAGGTTTTCAATAGTTATTTGCTTTGTTATTCGTTTCTATCTGTGTATTTGTTTAAGAGCAAATTTAAACTGGTAGCTGGTCTTTGAAACGCCTAAAAAGATGCCTCATATATCCAACAACAAAATTATAGGACAACAAATGTACAGGTCATTAAAGAATGAAAACGTGTATTATATTCTGAAATGAAACAAGTAAATAAAATACTAATAATAGAATAATAATAAAATAATAGACGAATAGAGTTAAGGTAAGTTAATTAGTTGATTTAGGATATATTTTTATGCAAAACGTAATACAGATACAAACCCTATTTTTTATTTTTATTAATTTCATAAAAAGACAAGTCGATTCAATTATTAAAAGTAAACCGTGTACGTATCTCGCATTCCTTATTTTATTACATAGAAATATATACAAATACATAATGTTTAATAAATAAGTGTAAGATATTATTTACACAACCGAACACAATGTTACAAGAACGTAAAATGTAACAGACAGGAATAATAACTGTATGTGTTAAACTGCATACCTTCCCATTAGTCCATCTATCGAGAAGGATACATTTCAGACCCCACACTGTGTTCAAAATCCCGTCACATTTCCTATTGGTCTGCTTGTGTTTCCTAAATAGGTGTAAATGACCCCCTTCCACTCCCCTTCCACCCCCATTCTTCGTCGATTTGTCCCAAAGCGATTGTCATGTGATAATAAAGAGGGACCTGCAGGGGTCTCAGCATCTCTGAGATCATAACAAAACCAGGCTGGATACGAGAGAGGGCGCACTGAAACAAACACACACACACAAGTACGAAACATTGCTGACCTTCTCCAGGCAAACAGCAGCCAGTTAACCTGCGCCTTCCCTAAATCGGATGATTTAGAATCAAATCAAGGACACATTTCCTCGGTACTGCACTTGGATTGTTAGCTGCTTTCTTTCTTTCACGGACAGTTTTTTCTATCTTCTCTGGGAGTCGTTTCTGTGAACAGAAGTGGAACTTTTTATAGCTGTCAGTTTGTTATTATTGTGCATTTGACAAGGACAATACAAGTGTACATTACATAATAGGAGACATTTTTATTTTTAAAGTGGGAGTATTGCACAAATATTTACTTTGATCGTGAAGATATTAGGCTATAGAACTGTACTTCAAGAAACGTTCCTGTTTTTTCTCTAATGGTAAGAGATTGTTTTTTACAGACGCGCGAGTAAGTGATTATACAGTACGTGTAAAGACTTGAACAAGTTAAAAATGCCTCGACCGGGGAAAAACTCGTACAGTGACCAGAAACCTCCTTATTCTTACATATCCCTTACCGCCATGGCTATCCAAAGCTCTCAAGAAAAGATGCTCCCGTTGAGTGACATTTATAAATTTATAATGGACAGGTTTCCTTATTACAGGGAAAATACGCAGAGATGGCAAAACTCCTTGAGGCACAACCTATCATTTAATGACTGCTTCATCAAGATCCCAAGAAGGCCAGATCAGCCCGGTAAGGGGAGTTTCTGGGCTCTGCACCCAAACTGCGGGGACATGTTTGAGAACGGCAGTTTCTTGAGAAGACGAAAGAGGTTCAAACTTATCAGAGCTGAGCACCTGGCGTCCAAAAACTCTCAGATGCTCCACTATTTCCACCATCACCACCACCAGAACAAACTGGGCATCGGGCCACCTGAGGCTGCAGCGGGTGTTGGGAGACTGCCCCAGTTCCAAACTTACAGCATTAACGGAGGACAGTCGACTGGATTTAAACATCCCTTTGCTATTGAAAACATCATAGGAAGGGACTACAAAGGTATGATGGCTGGTGGACTTCCTATAGCGTCAGTGATGCATCACCTTGGGTACCCAGTCCCCAGTCAAATAAGCAACATGGTGAATTCAATGTGGCCTCACGTTGGCATGCTAGAGTCTATGGCCCCGATGCCAATCTCTCCAGATTATGGACACTTTGGGGTACCCATGAAGACACTCTGCCACCCAGCCAGCCAAACGATGCCAGCTGTCCCGGTTCCAATAAAGCCGACCCCTTCTCTGGCAACGGTCTCTGCAATGTCTAATCTCGCTAGGAGTCCGACACAACTCTGTTCATCATCAACTTCTTCCCTGCTTGGTCAAACTCTTTCAGACTCCACAGAAGAAAAAAATAACTTATTGCACCCAACTGTCGCCCATTCTTAAGAACGATCTGGGACTGATTTAAACTAGTATCACTTACACACAAATACATTCAAAGTATATGCTTTTCGAACAGACAATTTAAAAAAAAAAAACAGTTCTGTGTTGAAAGGTAAACAGCAGGTAAGGTATTTAGTTATGGCAATTCGATGCTAAATTTGATGTTTTTAATTTAAAAACAATACAAATAGTATTGTCCCCAAATATAAATTAATTCCTACTTTTAATGTATTTAGTCATGAATGAAACACATGGGTTGCTCATTCCGGGTTACCTTGTATCCAATATAGACCCTCTGTTGTATTATCTATCTGCAAACAGGACATACGAAGTTGATTTTATGGCTATTTACTGGGCATCTTAGTATTGTTTTCTACAAGTTTTAAAATAAAGTCTAGATGACAGAAAAATAATAAAACAGGTTTTAATGCATATAAGGGAATAGTTTCTGTATCTTACTAAGAACGTTTAATTGTTTAGGATATTTATGTTTGCTTTTAGTGGATTTTACTTCATGAAATTGTACTTGAAATTTGTCAAATTTTTGTAAATGTATTTTCGCCATAACTAATATACTTTGTTAAAACTGCAATTTTTTAAACACATGTGATGTTTAGTCATATAAGATTTTTTATAAGATGTTTATTAAGAGGTTTCGCTCTCTTGCAACTATAAAACATGAATAAACTATTTTGTCGTCAGTACCTAAACAAAAGGAAAAGGAAATCCAAGTTGTATTATAATAGCCTAAATAAATAATTTTACTATTGTGAGATTTAAAAAAGCACTTTAATGTCTACCTGCCAGTCTCAATTGTATTTTTTCAAAATATGTTTTATAATTTGATTTTCTGGCAAATGTTCCTGATGCCGTGTTTGCTATAGTATTCGTGAATATTATTAAGCCTTTTGTGTGTATTATATTGGAAATCAATACTTTTTATTAAAATGTATAAAACTTTACTGGTTGAAAGTGTGTCTGTATGTATTCTAACAATCCACGTCAAGTTTTAGATATATGAAGCTTCCAATACAGACATTTATTTTGTTTCGGTTAAATTAGGTCATATATATGATTGTTCGAAGCCGATGTTTTATTTTGATTTATTTTTGTTTGTTTTTTTAAGATTGTATTATTCATTCAAATACGATTTCCATGTTATAGGCTAACATCGACACTGCCAATATATTATTTAATTTAACGCAACACTTGTTGCATTGGGAATCGAAGACTTTTTCAGATCTTACTATTGTTCAAATGTTATTTGCAATTAGATATTATGGATATCAATTTACATTAATTTCATTGGTATAGTATATAACAAACATTTTCATAATCTGGCACATACCCTTGTTAATGATAAATGCCGCTTTCACTGACAGGAAAACAGTCATAGAGGAGATTCTATTTTTTTCCAGTAGCCTATAAGCCTACAAATTAAAATTCACAACTGTGTATAAAATAAACGGTGCATTTTATATATACAATAATTATGTAAAAAATATATACGTATACATTTAGTGGACGGCATTTTGAGGTTAACATTTTGCCAGAGTGATTGTTCTTAGTGTTGCTCATAGTAATATGCGCATCATGAGCTTTATTTATGTCAGTGGGAGAGGTTACCGACTTGCATAGCTTTCCTTTAAAACAAAACAAAACAAAAACATTACACTGTGCAGTTGTACAGTGAACGTATCTTGTATGGCAATTGTTTTTTAACAATATTATTAGTAATGGAAAAACGTTAAACGTGGTATTACTTTACATTTTTATTTGGATCAAATGTTGTTTTTTTTTAAATATAGGCATAATGTCGATCGCGTTGGCTTAGAAGAAGAAGAAGAAGAAGAAGAAGAAGAAGAAGAAGAAGAAGAAGAAGAAGAAGAAGAAGAAGAAGAATCAACACCGGACTGAGCACATTTTATATACAATATAACTATTTATTTATATGGATTGCTCTACTTGTTTTTCCTTCACAATCTTATTTGATAAGAATTAAGTGTGGGGGTATACTTGTATTGCAGTTAGTGAAAGTATCATACAAGAACGTTGGCAGATTTAAAGACATTGACGTTTACTGGCATTACAGTCCTCATTTTATCCATGAATAATACTACAAATTCAAACAATTTGGAAAACAAAACAATTTAGAAGCATTGTGTGATTCTAAATGTAGTATTATTAAGTACACCCTAAATTAAGGAAAACAGAAAATAACTTCCAGAAAAAAGTTTAGTCCACTTTCTTGATGACAGAGTTTATAGGTCATTATAGGAACTTGTAATATTCATCAGCCAGCTAAGCACAAAACACCACTGACAGGAACAACATTGTTGTTTTTATAATTTCATTTAAAATGTTTATCTCCAGGATAGATCTATGCAGTACAAGAGGTTGGAGTCAATTTTAATAATCCAAACCACAGCAAATGTAAATACCACCATGCCTTTAACACTATATAAATCTTGCTGGTGATGTATGGACTCCCAAAAGAACGTTGATGAGTTTTTTTGCATTATTCAGGTCCACCTGAATAATGCAAAAACCGGGTTAGATAATTTAAATAGGTTGTCCCATAGGCAGCAGATGTCCTAATAAAGTTGTATACAACCATTAATCACCCTTTAAATAAACTAATTATTTATCTAACAATTCTGTTTTCTATCTTAAAACCACAGGTTTGTGATTTGTTCATAGTATCTAACATCAATGTGATCTAGGTCAGTGGTAGACAACCACTGCATTTCCTGCTCTTTGTACATTATAAATTGAACCAATGAATCCTCTGTCCAGATTGTAAACCACTGAATTATTTTTCCTATCAGATCTGTAATGGAACAACATACTAAAATCAGATCTAATCAGTGGTGGATCTTAATAGAGGCTCTCACTATAAATGATTTTGTTGCATGCATTGCTCTCAGTGATTAGAGTGTGGCTGGTTATTATTATTATTATTATTTGTTTATTTAGCAGACACCTTTATCCAAGGCGACTTACAGAGACTTGGGTGTGTGAACTATGCATCAGCTGCAGAGTCACTTACAACTACGTCTCACCCGAAGGACGGAGCACAAGGAGGTTAAGTGACATGCTGGTTAGCTGCAAAAATAGTGACTGTAAGTTTTTTTACAAGTGAATATTCCAATATACCCACCACAAATATATAATAAACAACTTCAACCAGGGAAAATACTTTTACATTTGACTCTGCTCACACACACACACACACACACACACACACACACACACACACACACACACGCGCATACACACACGCACACACACACACACACATACAACCTGCATATTGTGTACCAGTATTTATAAACAGCACTCTTATGTTAATGAGTTGAGTGTATAAATAAAATACTTTTTTCAAAAACAGTTCACAAACAAGACATTTGAACTGTGAACAGTCTATTTGTTTTTTTCCTGTCACTTAGAAGGAAGTACCATACTAAGAAAAGGTATTTATTCCCAGAAAGCCCAATTTTAAAAGGAGGACACACAAACAGTGGTATGGGAGCATCTGTAGTCATGATAGTGCTTACTGTTTGTCATATTCTGAACTACAATCCAAAATAAGGTAAATTGAGACCTGAAGAAAAAAATATTTAGAGTATACCTTGATAATACTGTGGTTACAGTTTAAAGAAATGCAGTGCAGCAGATTAGTTCACTAGCCTGTTTGATGGTCTTACATATTTCAGGACACTTTGCATTTAAAGCTTGAGAGACGTCCAGGACTAAGGACTGAGGTGAGCTCTCAGAGCTGTGGTGGAATTTCTCTACACAAAGTTTTTTTTTTAATACTAAAGTACTACTGATGGAGTGTTGGATTTTAAAAAGAAAAGTTGTCGAAGGTCATGCTTACATTACAAGGGAGGAGCAATGCTAGTGTTAAGTTAAGAAATAGAATGTGGTAGTTGACCAGACGTCCCCCTCTGTCTCAGTAGGAGCTGCCCTCAGGTAGGTGAGGCCCACAGCTACTGAGTCCACAAAGCAGGATGGTGAGAGCTACCAGCCCGCAGAGAGAGAGAGAGAGAGTATTGTTGCTGTGGTGGTGGAGGGGGAGAAGGAAAATCAAGGATTTGGTCTTTTTAGAAAAGGGTCAGTGGATCTAAATACCACCGTGCCTTTAACTCTATATAAATCCTACTGGGGATTAATTGACTTCCAAATGAGCAGATTTATGATTTTTCTTTGCATTATTCAGATGCATTAAGGTTTAGATCATTTTAACAGACCCCAATAGGTTCAAAGGGTGTCCTATAGGCACACGTGTCCCAATCAAATATTATATAGCCATTAAACATATCTTACTATTAAAATAATAGTATTCATTATAATCCAACCATTTTCTTTAATATTGGGTCCCAAATGTGAAGCATTGAAACCCTTTTGGGCAACCCCTACTGCCCACAAGAACACTTTTTTTTTAAATTGAATTATCTGCTTTTTGCACGTGTTTGTTATTTATGTAGGCTGCAGAGATCTGGAGGCGGTAATTTGTATATGTTCCAGTTATGAATCCAAAATAATTATAAACATTGTGACAAGCAGGCACAAGCTGCTGTAGCTCTTGTCAAGATTTTGATTATTCTGTAATGGGTGGTGCCTTTCAGATTTATGAGCTGCTTTTCCTTGGAACAAGCTTAAAATAATGTAATATCAGTCAGTGCCACTGTTGTGATTTTATCAGTTAGGCATATTTATTTTATAAAACCCCATTTGTTTTAAAACTTTCACTAAATTATACAAATTAAATTATGCATTTTATTGACTGGCTGAACTAAGAATTCCGTTTCTGTTTTCCCAGTACAGTATGTGCAATAGTCTTAAAATACCTTTTACATAAAAAAAAATAATAATAATAATTATTGGAGGTGCTCTAAACTATTATCCACATTTATAATTTGTATAACAGTAAACTGGGAAATTTGGTATCAGCATGTGAAACTACTGAATAATACCAAGAGAAGCTGTGACTTTTATTTCAGTACATCCATACATTTGTTTTAGTATAAAAGAAGACTATCTGTTTAAAGGTTATGTATTATGTATTGGGAGATACAAAATTAAGTTAGTGTACTGTTGAAATTCCAATCTTGTACCCCACAATATTATCCCCTGATATTTACCCAGAAATTTGGGGAATTATTACCTCCATTGATTTTCACCCGTTTAAAATATTGGTCAGCACCATTTCTATCTAAACAGGGCAGAAGAGCATTGCACAAAACATTTTATTGTTGTTGTTGTTTTTTCTGTAATTAAAATAAAGAACTTAGCATTTCGATGTAGACATTTGTAAAAATGAGGGTGTGCTACTGAGCTGTATGTTTTCTTCCTGGCACACAAAGAGAGAGAGAAAAAGAGAATTACTAGCTAAATTTATAATGACAGAGTAGCTTTACAAAAAATATATAAAACAAAAAGATTAGCATTCTATAAACAAAATAAGTACTGGCACTTTTATTTTTTGGTAAATACGGAACATACACACACACATCCTGAATGGGGAAAATATACAATAACAAATCATTCATTATGTCACATTTATTTGAAAGAAAACAAAAGAGTCAGCACTAATTACCACAAAATCCCACCTAAATTTAGTGCTCACTGATTTTCTATTTAGTTTTATTCTCGTAAAATCATGGTATAGTTATTGAAAAAAAACATTTGTATGTAAATAAAATGTTGGCCACTGCTGTAGTCGTCACTGATACCAATTATTTCATGTTATCACAACATTCATTCAGATAGTTTACAGTAATCCACAATTTCAAATGATATGCAGTAGTCGTGAATGCACAACTCGAGGAATAGTCCACATACTGTATGGTGCTAATTCTGCTCTTGTGCACCTTGTCAAACCTGTCTCTTGATACATTTAGTATTGTAAACTTGAATTTGTAATATTTTTGCGGGGGTCAGAGATTGGGAAGTCTAGACTTGTTGGGATGTCCGACCTTTAGAGCTCACTGAAGCACAAGAGGTTGAACTATTTTCCTCCATAACCTAGCAGGACTGCAATGTTCAGTACAATGCAATACTTTATATAAATGTATCTTATGATTTAAAAAAAATGTTTTATCTATAATCTTTTTCTGTCTATAATCCTTGTCTACAGTAGGACAGGTGGAGACTATCAAGGGAGAAATCCTTGTAGTACTTGCAAACACCTATATTTAATTTAAGGGCAGCAGTGTGGATTAGTGGTTGGTTCAATCCCAGTTGGAGGACACTGCTGTTGTACCCTTGAGCAAGGTACTTTACCTAGATTGCTCCAGTAAAAACCCAGCTATATAAATGGGTAATTGTATGTAAAAATAATGTGATATCTTGTAACAATTGTAAGTCACCCTGGATAAGGGCATCTACTAAGAAATAAATAATAATAGTAATAATGGAGACATATTCAGTTCAGCCTTAACTCATATGTGTAGTGTTGTAGTGTTCTATGACTGTGAGGTTTGGCATAGTGTCTCACCAGAATACAGTAGTGTTAAGAGGGTGCAAGTGTGGGTATTCTGGGTTTTCTGTCATAAGTGAACTCTACAGTTGTGAGAGAATTCTGACCTGTCAGAGTTTGGCTGGGTGGAAAGTGAAGATATTGCTATCCTTTACTCAGATGTATATGGTGGATATGCCTGTTATCTGTGTACTTTACTCTTGACTGCTTGAGCCTAGTTCATTGGGGGCAAGAATCAACAATCCATCCTTCAGTTTAAAATCTCTTTTTATTGGAAATACAATTATTTTTAAGGTTAAATTAGAAAAACAACATCTATAAACTGAACATATTTGGGAGCATGTTTGAACATAACAAGGTATTTACATTTTTGTTATCAATGGCATACATACAAATGACATGATACAGTACTGTTGAATTACTAGAGTATAGTTACTTTTTAGCCACCATTATATGTTAAACAAGACATCGTTTATTTTCAGTACAAAACTTAATCCAAGTTGAAGTTAATCATAGAAGAGTCTTTTGTAAAAGACAAGATTAAAGGAGTGTATTAGTACTTCAAAGGGAAAACAATAGATTTAAGACAACCATCTATTTTTGGCATCTGTGCAAATTACAGAAGCAATGCAAAATGGATACCTTATACACTAGGCTATACAGTACTTGCCAGAAATTATTCCTGGCATTAATTACTGTCAGTTAATTTCTATTCTTCAACTTGACAACTTTTAAAAGCAATATTTTGCTTTTCTGATCTACTCCATTGACAACAGTGTTGAGAAGCAAAAATGAAAACTAATAAAAAAAAAAAAAAAGGTACAGAAAAAAATCTGTTGTGTTGAATTCTGGGCAAGTTGAGAATATAAAATGTCCCTAAGACAGCTGCTAATTATAAAAAAGTCTATTATTTATTTCTTTCTTAGCAGACACCCTTATCCACGGAGACTTACAATTGTTACAAGATATCACATTATAGAGATATCACATTATTTTTAGTTTTTTAACATACAATTTATACAGTTGGGTTTTTACTGGAGCAATCTAGGTAAAGTACCTTGCTCAAGGGTACAGCAGCAGTGTCCCTCACCTGGGATTGAACCCACAACCCTCCGATCAAGAGTCCAGAGCCCTAACCACTACTCCACAGGGGATGCTGCCATCTTTGAATGATGAAGACAATTTGAAAAATTACAACTTGAAAAATTGACAATTTGAAAAATTACTCGTGGCAAGACTACTTGCAAATTTAGTGGCAGTTTGTGTATTAGAAATAATTGTGTGCAAACAAATTGTGCTACTGTGGCCCACTTAACTGTATCCAGACTAGATGCCCACCTCCCACACCAAAAAAAAAAAAAAAAAAAAAGGATTCTGGCAAAACACACATCTGCTCAGGCCAATTTAATCTTGCAGGCTGGACCATTGTATGATATTATTTATTTATTTGTT
Organism: Acipenser oxyrinchus oxyrinchus; assembly: GCA_030684275.1. Classification (NCBI taxonomy): domain Eukaryota; kingdom Metazoa; phylum Chordata; class Actinopteri; order Acipenseriformes; family Acipenseridae; genus Acipenser; species Acipenser oxyrinchus. The sequence goes on along the minus strand of CM060248.1, from coordinate 38,243,698 downwards.
TATGTACTTTTATACCTATCATTACCACAAGTCAAGTACACCCATTACACTTCCCCAGTTTATTATGTGTAAGTCAAGGTTCACAGTGATGCTTGAAAAATAAATCTTGATTGCTTACTTGACTAGCAAATAAACTGTTATTGACTACTAAGAAAAGGAAAGATAGTTACGGAAAGGAAACTTGCCAGTAATTATTTCAAAAGAGAGGAAACCCCAATCAGGCTCATGCTGTGAAAAACAATGGCTGAATGTCTCAATGCAGCACAAATGGCCACATTGCTATGATCCCCACTTTAGCACAACAAATGATTGAGCCCCAGTGACATTATTGTGATGCAGACACAATTAATGCAGGTGTCCTCACTTTCTATTTCCTCTTGTTCCATAAAACACGAATGTACAAATTCTACAACAATAGAGATGCTTCAGATCTTCACACAGCTGCTAATTAGAGATTTATGACACATAGCATATAAACAACCTTTTAGACAATCACTTTCAAGTGTCATATCAATGGTTTCATCAACAAAATGAAGATCTTCCACTCCTTATCTGAAAAAAACATAAAGCATGTATTAGCTGCTTTGAATCTAAAATATGTTTGTGACTATGGTGTTAAATTAATTGTTTTTTTAAGTAGCAATTGTTTTCGAGATTTCCAATTTATTTTCTATCGGTGTTGTTATGCGTTTCCACTTGAAGGTCCCCAAAGACAGTGGATGAGACCTGTATAAATATTCTGAACAATTAAAGATGGTATTTTAAAAAGCCAGCTTGGTCCCACAGTTTTTGATTTTGTTGCTTTTTTTAACAGGTACAAATGTCCTACATCCGATTGGTAGAGAGATTGTGTTGAATACATAAAGGTACAATAGGTAAAAAAAAAAATGAACTTGTGTTTTATATTTTAAAAATACTTCAAGAAGTCTAAGCAAGATTACAAACTATGACCATTTAAAAATATGTAGTGCACACTTTATTTATACAACGTTTTCAGTCAATAATTGCAGTTTCCCTGCATTTTCCACCCAAAAGTAGTATAGATATTCCATTGGAATATATATTTTTAGATATTTATTTTTTATTATAATATTCTTATTGTACTATATGTAAACACTCCATGCATGGTATATGTACATTATTTATATTATATCCTAATAAACTTATTATAGGCTTTTCTGTTAAACTACATTTTTATTATGGGACCAAATCTCTCTTACAATTCTTATTTCCCTTAGAAAATACAAAGCTATTGAAATAAACAGCTTTGTTTTTGCGTCTAAATATCTGTTGGGACTATTAAAATATTTTAAAGTCAAGTGGCTAATTGCATTGAAACAAGCCTACAAGCTATTAATTATGATTAAAAAAATGGCAAAAGGAACAAGTCATTTTTAGTATTGGCATCAAATCCACTTTCTGTATAATCTGTATAAATACAATTATTAGTATTAGACTAAAAAATAAAAAAGCACAATGGATAAAAAGCATAGAGCAGATGGAAAACAAAAAGTTATTTGTAAAAACTAAATAATGTGTTAAATATAAAAAAATGTTTTTTTTTTTTTTATAAAATGACACCATTAGCTCTTTAACTTTCAGAATATAGATGCTGAATTCCTAATCAGTTATTTAAGCTTGTATACAATCCAGGACTCGTTTGGTGGCTTAAAGCAAACAATTTCACTTATCCATTGTTAAATAGCTGGAGGATTTCCATTGTAAGAACTCTTAATTACAAGTGGGACATTCCCATGAAATGACCGTAAAGGCATAAAGGGATACTAAGAATACTGATCTAATGCTTTATTATTCCAACAAATCTTGTCTAAAATGATATATAATAATAATCAGTGGATTTTTTTTTTTTTGTTTAACGCTAATGTGTTTACAACATTTATTAAACAATCTTGGGGAAAAAAAGCTGTGAGAAATCTCATCAAACAGATCTTAACGACATGCATAATAATGTTTTCAAGATGTAAACACTGACTTAACAAATTGATTTGCAGAACAAAGCAGCCAAGCCAGCTACTGATCTTTTACACTTTTTGGGGGGAGATTACTTGTGTCTTAATATACTAATCTTGGTTTCCTTTCACCCACATACCCCAGTACTCCCCGTCAGGCACCCTGCACCTGGATTTGAGCTCCTTTTTTGTTGTAGTACAAGTAGGGAGGGCTATTCTGCATGGGAGAGGAACATTTCATGACTTCAAACGCAGACATTAGAAGTTTTTCTCTTTTTTACATAATCCTGTCTTTGATGTCAGCAAGCTGAAGCCTCTTGGAATAGAAAAGGAAAGCTGTATAAAGAGGCCTGGTTAATTGATAAATGTGTAAGTGTTCTAATTCGCCCATATAGCATTTGCATTGTCTTCTGCTTTGCATACTAAAAGCAGGCTTATACCAGGCAATTATAAATAGATCCTCTGAACAAATAATTGAAATGCACAAGTTGTGGGGTATGGAGGTGTAAGGTCATTAATATTGTTAATGTCATTATTTAGGGGAGAGGAGTCTCTCTCTCTCACTCCTTCTCTGCTGTCCTGGTTGGGAAGTATCTGCATTACATTTACTTCCGTTCAGCTGAAGGAAATCAGGTAACTGTTCTGGATTTTGGAAACACGTTTGGAGGGGGTAGACCTGTGCCAGTTTGTACCAAAAATGTGTCAAATTCAAGGGACAAATTGAAGAATCGTCATCTTACTGAGACTGAACTACACCTCCTTATCTCTTGAAATCCTGTTGCAAATATCCTGTTACTATATCCTATTTGTAATTTCACAACAGACTTCTCTGAATAATCTCAAAACATGTTAATTTGTTTTTATTGTATATGTTTTATAAATATGAATTACAAGTATAGTATAGTGGAGATATATGCACCTCCAGACTATTAATAAACCATGGAAATGTCAGCAGCAAGCCAAACCCTTCGTGCAGTTCAATCAATACAGCTTTAACTTGTGGTTCTAAAGATCTTAGTATCAAATCTTGCCATTGGAAAGTATTAATACAAAATACTTCTCTTATAATAATTATAGTAGCTATAGCCTTTCTTTAAACATGAATTGATTTGGAGTTAAGAATTGTTTTACCAGACACATTTTGTTTCATGAAGTTGATATTACAGTGTAGTTATACTGATGGGCGCATTATTAACCATAAAACAAAGCACATATTAATAGTACGTAGGTAAAAAAAATACAATTCTCCTCTTGATCGCAGGAATCACCCTGCATTTCATATTTCATATTGGCTGTACTAAAACTGTGTGGCTTACATGAACATCCATTACCAATGAAAAAGTAGTTCATATTTTGCTTGCTTAACATGATACTGATTACCATTACTACTTAGGCAACTTTTAATGTTTTGTTCTATTGTTCATATACCAGGACTAGTGTTTCTACTTTACCTTTATATTAACTGTTTTTATTACCTGTAACTAAAATTATATACACTATGACATAAAACCAATTGTGACAGGCAAACTGGGAAATAATTACGTCTCCATTTTTAGTCATGTATATCTAAGTATGTATTTTTTAAATATTACAAATACTTGCCATAACACGTGAATAGTTTGTAGGTCCACCACTAGTAGCCAGGATGATTTGATGTGAATGGCCCTATGGAGTCATCCCTTTTACGACTGCTCCTAATAGAAAGTCTGTACTTTGTGATGTATAAGAATCTACACTATTTATAGCCTTTACATATATATATATATATATATATATATATATATATATATATATATATATATATATATATATATCAGGGATGTCATTAGCTTAAAAAAATACCTGAGAAAAATATTAGTAGCATACTGTATTGCATGTGTTTATTTTGCATTCATTTTGGTCTAACCCCTGTATATGGTGTCACAGAACATTTGGTAACTTAAGTTGTTTAGACCTAATTTAAGAATGATTCTTTGTTAACGTGTTAAGAATGATTCTTTGTTAACGTGTTAATGTAATTAAAATAACACACATAACTGCTGCAAATGAAGAAACACAGAGAGACTTCAAATGGTGTTGATGAAGAAAATAAACTTACAAGCTCAACAAAACTGAGACTTATTATATAAAGTAAAAGCCTTTGGAAATTATGCATGCAAATCCCTGACAGTATAAAGCTGTGCTTCAATGAAAAAGATGGTTTTCAGAAGCGGCATCCTTCTTCTATCACAGCCCTCCCAGCTGTCAGCTATGATGGATGACGCTGTCACTGTGGGTCTGGCTAAGGTATAATGATGGTGCACAATTAAACCTCTTTTACATTTACACCTCTCATTAACATATTTATAATTACCTCTCAAACTCAGAGCTTCAAACTTGTACAGGTAAATTATGTGTTAACGCAATCCATAATGTGTAATTGCCCCAGTTATAAGTACTGTTTTCCTTGATGTACTATAAATTATATTTATATTTTGTAAATGTTATATATTTTTTTTCTATAATATAGTGGGATCAATCCAAAAAAATAAAATAATGTTTGCACAAGTTTAAGGGAAATTTAATTTGGTAACTTTGACTTTTGTAATATTTATGTAATTGTATCTTTACTGAAGATGACCCAAGTTCTATGATAAAATACAGAATTACTTTTAGAAAGAGATAGAAATTATGGGTCAATAAGTGTGTATTAACTTTGAGATCACAATATAAATGGACAGCATAGCTTTCAAATGTCTAGCTTAGAGTATACAATTATGTTCCAACCCGACTCATTTTGCATTAAATGAGACAGGCAATTGAATGGAGTTAAGGATGGGCTTCACACGTAATAAAATGAGTTTAATGCTTTTATTTTATGGGGAACTGGCTATCAGCTAATTACATTGATAAATGAATGATTTGTTAGCACTCAGGGGAGTTTTTCTCCTCTAGATTAGCATACACTTGGCATGTGTTGGACCACTTACTATAAATTCCTGATGTTATTGCTGTTGAAGCATTCATCAGCCCTGCGAATACATAAAGCATGGCTGGCATCAGGGACTCTCCGGCTTTTCCCTGCAGAAGACATCGCCCCACAGGAATCTGAGAAACATGGTCTTCAGTTTGATAAATGATCTGTTTGCTGCTTTTTCAATTGTTTCTTTTTACAAATACTGATTGCCTTGATTTTCATAATAGCAGAGGTGAGACTAAAGGTTGAGACATGTTCAGCAAACATGAAGCAGATGAAAGTAGGCCATTAGTTTACTGTTTAAAAGTCATTTTAAGACAATCCTTCACTCACAAGCAGTGCTCACATTATTATTCAAACGTGCAGAGCTTGTGTGGGTAGGCTTTCAAATATCTGTAAAAACCATGCAATGTAAATGGCTGTAGTATACTGTACTGGAATAATAAACAGCTCAAGTTTCCATGTGAACATTATATGTTGTATATTTTAAATTGTATTAGAGCAGTAGAAAAATCATTACATCATATTATTGTTGTTTAATGTATAGCTACAGAAATATAGATAGAGTATAATCAATTTGGTTACCACACCATATTATTTTTAATTCAATAATTATAAAGTAACCTCCTTGTAACCGCCTCCAAATACAGACCAGCTCACTATTAAGACCACTCTGTCAGTCCCTTTCAATTTGAAGACAAAATAATGATTAGATCTCTATTGAAATACCTTAAAGTGTCTGCATATATGTGAACAAGATGGCTTCAGTGGTGACGTCAGGCCAGGAAATGAATGGAGACAACAACAGACTGGGGTAATGAAAAGCACTGTGGCACATTTAATTCAAAATAAAAGATTTAAACAAAACCAAAACACTGACACAAAACTAAAGGGCACGTTGGCCAAACAAACAAACAACAAACAGTAACAAGTACCGCGCTGGTTTACAAGCCAGCACGCGTAGCAGTTGTTTTCTTAGTTTTAAATTTGTACCTCCTCTCTACACCCGTTCTCCACTCTCGAACACACAACCCAGAGTGAGTGACTCGTGCATCTATATATACAGCTGTGCTGGGATTCAATTACTAATTAATCATTCACTTGAATCCCAGCACGGGAAATAATTTGTGCAATCCCCGTGCCCACATACAAATACACACTTTACTCTGCACGTGGAGTGATTGTGCCATCCTCGTGTCTAAATACAAATATACATTTTAAATCACTTGTGCTACATAACCCCACATTATATCCCATGCACCAATATATACACCAACAATAACACGCCACATATAACATAAAACACAAAAATACATACAGGGCCGGGGCACCCTGCTACAATATATAACAACACTCAGGAAAAGTTTCATGAAAATCAAACTTCATTGTATTCACAAAAACAAGGATGCACAATGTCAAGCATGAGTGGAGTAATCACACCACTGTATAAGAAGTGAAAGTGAATGTGACCTATGGATTTTGGAAACAGACTCTTTTTTTGCATTTGCAGCATTTTGCATGCTCAGTCTCAGTGTGCTTCTGACCCATCGTCTATCCAGGTCCACCCTCAGGACAGGGGGCCAACCTGCCTCTGGGTATTTAGATAGACTGGGCTGTGTCTGCTTTGGTTAAGAATGGAGACCTTGGCCTATCAGTCTAACCAGTGCTATTTTATCATGGTAACATAAAGCCAGGTTGAAGACAACAGTATTGAAAAAAGGAGACTGAGGGATTTTATTTTTAATGCAATAGTTTTATTTTCCAGCACTGAGAGAACTAAGTGAGATTAATCATTTTGTTTACAGGGGTGTCCTGCAATCACTTTTTTTCATTTAACACTCGTTTTACATAGAACATAAATTAAAAACATGTATTCACTTTGTTAGAACAGAAAGTTGGATATGTAAAATAACAAAACACAGCTGCTCCTGTTTCTACCTGTTGTAAAGGTTTCCCAGTTTTCTAATTTAAATGCACTGTAAACTACAGCAAAATGACATTTTTTTTAGCTAATAATGTTTACCAACCATAAACCAACCATAAACCAACCATAAACAACCCAGAAGCTTAATTCAGGCACTCCAAAGTGTGCCTAAGTTGTTGTTTTTTTATAGCTTTATGACACACTATTAAATGTGTTATTTCCTTTTTGAAATTACGGTGGATATTAAACAGCTTATAAAATCAGCATTTAAGTCTTCAAGAAATGGAAACAAAGAAGTTTTGTTTTCTGAATAAATCTGTTAAATATGAATGTGATAATGAATAAAATATGAGTTCATGAACTGATCACAGCGTACTTCTGAACCCTGAACACATAATATAAGTTGCATTTGCTCCAGAGATGTGAATGAAGACTGAATCAGAGATGAGATATTAATCATAATTAGAATGAGTATGACAGGTCTAGGGTAACAAATTCTACAGGCTTCTTAACGACCAGCAAGAGCACGCCTTCATAATGAACTGCTTAATTCATTAATTCCCCCATTACAGAAAGGTCTACCATAACAAGTTTAATAAAAAAAAGTTAGTATAATATTGTATTCTATGGCCTAGGTTTATAAATTCAGTCCTGATTGGTAACATTATTGTAAAAATGATCTTAATTGTTTAAAACACATAATTACATTGATATATTCATAGTGTAATTCCCTGGGCTGTGGGACTCGTAAGCTTGCATATTACTTAGGCATGCCCTTGGACTTCATGTTTAGTGAGTATTAGCCTTTACAAGAAAACAGGGGGAAGTCACATGGTTTGTGCTTTTGAACCAGACCTTTGTAGAAATGAATGCAGAAAAAATAGGCCAGTGCATGTTATACTTAAAAACATCAACACTTTAACACTTTAACACTTTCAAGCGTTAAAATAATTCCCCACCTTTTTAGTTATACCACAGCAAGGAGACAGTCTACAGCAAATTAAGCCTGTGGGGCATGCTGTTCAGTGAAGCCAAAGAAAACATTTTTTAACGATACAACCATTTACAAAATGAATACATTTCATTTAACACTAGGGGAGTCGGGGATTTGATTCTTTAAGCCCCCTAAAGCACGACTCTACAGTCCCATTATTAGGGCAAGGGATAAATTGATAAATTTTGATAAATATCCTTAGTACCCACACATCTTACATTTACAGAAGCCTTTCTAACAACATTATTCACATGGTAACTTTATAGTAGTAAGTGTAAAACAAGTTTGTTTTCAAATTAATTTCATATCATAATTAGAAACACTGTAAACAGTGGAGGCCAATATGTCCTCATTTCAGCATCATCCAGATATCTCTTGAACTGCCATCATGTCTTTCTGGAGAGACATACAACATCTAAATGAAACCCTGTTGACAATAAATACAGCTTCCCATGCAACGTATCTGATATATTATGATATTCCGATGAGATACAAAACTCAGATGAACTCAAATTAACTCACAATTACCAATAGAACATTGTATACTAGTGTAGCTTTGTAATGGAAATCAACTGGTAACCAAGGATGTCCACATACTGCATTTAGACATCTGCATTTAAAAAATAATCACCCAGCTCCTTCAGAAACCTAAGCACACATGAATCTGTCAGGTATTTCCAGTAAATTGGAGGTCACTTCAGAAGAGTGGAAGATAATAAATCTAACTCTCAAGTATATGCTCTACTGCCCAGAGGGGGGCTCTTCTTAGATCGTTTATCTCCTGTTCATTGTCTTGTCTGGGTTATTATTCACTGGCCTGGTTCATGCTCAGTGTGCTTCAAACAGCTCTGCCCAGCTCACCTTATTTAAGTTATTTAAGTTAAGCAGGCACAAATGGCATAAGGTACAAGCCATGACGGACCATGTGGTTCCCATGCAATAACCACCCATGCCTGGGTGGTTATTAGGCCTGCGCCAAAACCAAGGACCTTTAACCACCTAGAAGTATGTATATTTCATGGGAACCGCACTGCCCGAAGTGGTTTATACTACTTATAAAATTCATTTTAAAGTTAATTGTCATTTGGTGAGAAGAAAAACCATTAAAACACTTTTTAAATTAAAAAAAAATTAAAATACACTTGTATTATGTGTACATCCACAGTGTTATATAGCAAGGGTCGGCAACTGGCGGCCCCAGGGCAAATGGCGGCTCATTTGAGTTTTGGTGACGGCCCCTCTGAGTTTCTTCATCAATGTATTACATTTTAATAAAACATTAATTAGATCCGCCGCCTCGTCATAAAACCGCGGTACTTGCGCAGCCAGCTTCTGTGTTGTTGCTGCTGGAGTGATTTCTCATAGCGAATGTCCTTAAATCCAAGCACAGGAGCAGATTGAACGATGCAAATCTGGAAGCACAACTCCGCTGTGCAGTGAGTAATATACGCTTACCCCTGACTTTCACTCACTCATGCAGAGCAAGGGTGCTCAGTTTTCGCACTGACCAGTAATTTCAAGCACTTTTTACCAGACAATGGTGGTGATGTTTTGTTTTGTTTTTCTATGAAGGTACAGTATATGCAGGCAATTTTGTTTGTTTTAATCTGTTAAGAGAAATGTTTTTTTTTTTTTTTACAGTTGGGGAATAGTTTTTGATGATTGCGCAATGTGTCTAACACTTAAACCTACATCTGTGTGCTATGGCTGCTTTTGGTGGGAATCCACGTACCTTCAAAATACTATTTGCGTACATATTTTTCATTGAAGTTTTTTTTTTTTGAGAGACAGAAGTAATAGGCAGCTAGTAAATGTAAAATAAAAAACACAATTTAAATAGTTACTTGTCTTTGGTGTTGCACAGATTAGTGTTAAGCATTGTTTGAATTCTATGTGGTTTTACGTTGTGAATGCTCTGTGGTTTTATATTGTTGACTGAAAAGACGATAGCAGCGGTAATGTCTCTGTTAAAAGATTTTTTTTTTTGTTTGTTTGTTTGTTTTTAATAAATACAGTATAATTGTACTCCATGCTTTGCCCAATGTGTTTCTGTAAGTTCATTGGTATTGCGTAGGTATTACAACCTGATAATCAGTTAAAAATGGTTCAGTTTTGTAGTGGTGGCTTGATGTTGCCAACCCGTTATACAGTCCCAAAAGACAAAACATTTCATTTGTATTCAATAATTCATTTTAAGTTTGCTTGTTAAAAATAAACTGCACATTTCTATTTATTGTGAATTTCTGCATTGAAAGCGGCATCTCATAAGTAGAGGGCAGAGCACAAGATGATGAATGGTTGGTCTGGGCGGAGTTTCAAATGAAACTAAAGAAGGAGGTGGCACAGCTACAGTGGAGGCTGGAGTTGGATTTAGAGCCGAGTTTGAGTATAAAATTGAACTTCACTCTTTTCTGTTTTGCAGTGCTGGAGTCCAGTAGTTTAGCAAACTGCTTTCAGATCGATGTCCGGTTACAGACATTATTTCCCTTGATGCAGCCCGGCTCCTGAATGTAGGTGCACCGCTTACTTCTCAAGTGGTTTGTATTCCCATTGATTCATGGGAGTACCAGTAGGGTCTAGTGTTCAGGATTTACTGAGGAGCTCTGAGTGGGTGCAGGTAAAAGGCTGTTACATCGGGAGAGCATTTTGACAAATATTTTTCAAAGCTCTGCAGCGGACAACCGGGGTTGCCAGGCCTGGCTAACATGAAACCCCGTAGGTTTTCACTGTCAGGATCAGTCAGTTTTTTATGATTCCATTTCTTTGTGTCCTTGTTATATGTAGGGCACACATATTTAAGTCAGTTTGAATCTTTTCGGATCTCAAAAGATGTTTTTGTCAGTTGGCGCATGGCCTCACGCCCAGGTTAAGCTGAAGACCAAACTAGACGTTGCGTACCAAATCGACCGTGGTGCCCGATGAAAGTGCTTCAGATTCCCGCAGGCGCTTTAAATTCAGGTTGGTAATGCTGGGGTGGTGTTTGGCTTTGTCTTTACTGATGTTTCTGAACATTTTCTTGACTGACAGGAAGACATTATTGCTTGTCTTAACCCTCTATTGCCCACATTGTGAAAACATTGTTGAGAAAAATGTTTCATTTGTTTTTAGCACTTAAAATGGTCCAACTTAGCCTTACCAAAACTTAAATTCCCCCCCAGAAAATTTGGGGGGGTACTTTGGGGTCCGTTACGTTGAGGCAACATTGAACCACTATAGAACAAATGAAAGTAACAGTTTTTTTGAAAATCAAACTTTTTATTTTAATTTCATGCATGACATTACATTTTCTTCTTGGAACAAAATGATCATTTTGACTCAGATTTAAAAACAATTAATCATAATGCAACATTTTGAGTTAAAAATAAATTAAAAACAAACAACAACTACATTTGTCCAGTGATCCTGCGCAAATGTGTTCTGTCTAACTCACTGCTTGTGAAAGTCCACAAAGCAGTTCTTCTCAGCAGTGAAACAGAGGAAAACCCCACACTTCACACATTGCACCTTGATGATCCCTTTGCAGCCTTGGTATTTACATCTACCTCTGGTTTCTGCCCAAATAGGCCAGTGGTCTGTGTTGTCCTGGCAGACAGGTGTCGGTGGCACTGGACCCACACGCCCTCTCTTCCTTTTTTCAGCCAGACTTGCCTCAACACAGTGGGATGGTCTTCCCTTCCGCTTCAGGTTGATTTTGATCTGCTTGCAGAGACAGCTTGCTACCTCAGTTTTAAACTCCAATAAACTGAGCTGCTCTTTCTTTTGGACACCACAATTACTGCAATCTCTCCGGTACAGGAGCCAAGCCTGCACAAGTGTGAAATCCATCATGTGGAAGACAATGCAATGGTACCACTTCTTGGATCTTATCTTGGTTCGGTACAGTGCGATGAGCAAATCCAGGAGGCCCACCCAACCCATGCTCTGGTTGTACAATTTGACAATACTGGGGCGTGTCACTTGAACAGCTTCCTTTCTCCTCTTGTCCCATCTCTCCACTGTGGAAGTTGGGTTGGCCGCTGCATAGGTGCTCAGGAGAGTCACCAGACTATTGTCAAACCATTTGACTGCCCTGAGGTACACACCATTATGTTTTGCCTCTTTCTCTTCAAAGGTTCCTCTTCCTTTCTTCTTCATTTCCTTGTCATTCTTGAAGGTGCATCCAGCCAGACAATTTTGTCTAACTGTCCCCACACTCTGGATCTTTTTTTTGTAGAGCCACTTGCAGGTCAACGCTACAGAACCAATTGATAATGATAATGTAATGCTGAAAAGCTTTGATATAATATTCCACATTACAGTATAATAAAATATATGGTAGAACAATATTTTATTCATGATATTACAGTAAATGATGATAATCATAATATTGATGGTAATAGGCTGGTTACTGTAGAATATGACCACATGTAAACAAAAATAAGTTGGAAATTGAGTCCATTGTGGTTCAATGTTGCTTTCATTAATTTATCATAATATATATTTTATGAAAATGAGGTAAAGTGATGAAAAATAATTCTTAACTTACCCAAGATTGTGAAACCATTTTTTATTGAAGAAAAAGCTGTAAAAATTGTTATTTTAGAGCAATTTTTAAGAGCACTCTAATGGCCGTCGTACATGTGCTATATCCTGATTTTAAAAGGTGTTGAAGAAAGGCAATACTACTCATGTGACCAAATGTAAGTCTAATATTGGTTTATTTAGCTTCCTCCCTTAAAGAGAGAGAGAATTGCATTATGGTTGATGTTGTTTTTTGTGTGTATAAGGGAGCAAAAACTGCTATGTTACTTTGAGGTAACATTTGGCCATAGAGGGTTAAACTCGCTTTCAACAGAGATGTTAAAACGTCTAAAAAAATGAGTCCAGCTCTCAGCATTAAAAAACTAGAGACTGAATTATACTGTTCACCAGCACTGGCATACAGTTCCCTCGGAATGCTGTTGAGGTTTTCTGGACTTAATTATTTAAAATTAATATCTATATTTTTTTCTTTAAAACAGTCTTTAAATACATTAGCAGCCCGTGTTGTAGTCTTTTTAGTTTTTTTCATCTTTGTTTTCTTCTATTTTATTTAGCTGTGCCTCATTTAATCTTATGTGTCTACTGTTGACAGTTTCTGTAGCACTTACTTTTTTTTTGTACCAGTTCTCTGGCGTTTCATCCCCAAATATATTAAAGAAAATGGTTGAATGTCACTCATTTTATGTTAGTGGTTTTATATATAGTGTGAAACTGCTCATTATTATGTGAGCCATGCGTGTATATATATATATATATATATATTGTAAGGCAGCGGGATGTGTGAGACAGCAGGGAGGGGGTTAAAACCTCCCTGAAGGGAAAAAAATGCACCTTTTGTATTGTTTAATTGTTTTACTTTATTGTGTAATTGATTTGGTAATTGTTTTATTATGAATCATTCCCTGCACCTGGTGGTTATTATTAAATTAGAGCCAGGTGCAGGGTATTTAAGGGAAGCAGTCAGTCTGCTCAAGGCTGCTGAGTAGGAGGAAGCAGAAGAGAGGTGCTCTGCTTCCGAGCAGTCATACAAGAGTAAGTGCTGTGTAAACCTGTGTGGGTTTGTTTGTGTGCCAGGTAAACGGCTTACCCGTCCTGTAAGTTAGTCAGGGAATAACCTGTGTAGTAAGTACTCCAGAACGGAGTTAGGTTTTTGTTTTGTGTTTGTTTTTGTGTTTATTAAAAGTAGCGCAACAGCGCTAGAAAATCAATTTCTGTTGTTGCTGGGTCGTATTTTTAAAGGGGCACAAACCCGTGGTGAAATCTTTCACATTATATATATATATATATATGTAAAGTTTGAGAAAAAGGAAAACTGCTGTGTACCAAAATGATAAAAAGGTAGAATAATTGATTACAAATCAATTATCAGGACGTTTCGGACTACAAGTCCTTCATCGACTGAATACAAAAAACAAGTGTGTGTGTGTATATATGTATATATGTGTGTGTGATATATATATATATATATATATATATATATATATCTATATATATATATATATATAATGTACACACACTGCTGTTATTTTTCCAAGCCATTTTATAAGACACTGTTAATATATCTGTAATAAAATAGTAAACTCTCTATCATCTGCAAAGTAATAATTAAATGCTCCTTTTCAGTAACTTTTTTTAAATAGACAAGCACTATTGCAGATTTAGGTAGAAGCCGAGGTAAGGATATATTGACGTTATAGTGACTTTCTCAATAATAATAATACATACAGCCACAATGCTGAGCTTATTCGTGGTTGTCTTATTTTATGATTATGCCGATATGCATAAAACTTACTGTCTCGTGCCAGTAATAGTGTTTAACATGACAGTATTTCATAGGTTGATTCATAAAAGTCATTTACTGTCAAAAACATCACTTATCGCGACATTACAATAATGTGCCCTTGGAGACCAATTTTCTCATTAACATATTATTCGTCTGATTCCTAAACCTGTATGGTGCTGTTAATTGACCCTTGCTGGCATCATAATTACCACGTACCTCAGACCAAGCGCAGAATAAGATGTGTTTTATCAGTCTAATTTCCTAGCATAATGTATGTGTTTAGGAACATGTATTTAAGCCAAGAGCAATAATAAAAAAGTCTATGTTTTATTATCCGGTAATTAGGTAATTTAAGTTTTTTTGTTATTTGTAATACATACATTAAATTACATTGTTAACTCATCTGACCAGGACAGGCAATTACTTATTTTAATACTGCGAGTTCCTGGGGAGTGAATTTAGGTTTTCTTAACCTCACACTCACATCCAGCACCTTTTTAGTACAGTAGTCCCTCGCTAATGCAGACACCATTATGCTGTACATTCTGATATGCCTGTGTGATTGAATCTGAGCTGTAAATCTCCTTCCTGACCAGAGAAGGCGCTGCGTGAGGGCAACAATACCCTATTCACAGGATGTGTTGAACGTCAACCCCAGAGCAAACCGCAAGTCGGCCAGCTTGGTGAGGAGCGAAGCTGTAGTACAGCTGAATCCCATCTGTGGAATCAGCACTGTTGTATTCGCCGATTGGATAGAACGTGTCGACGTGCTGATTGTGTGGATGGAATTTAGTTGTTTTGAGGCTCTCCCCTTACTGTTGGAACCTGTGTTAGGCCAGACAACGCTGTTTTGTTCTTGTTTGTTGAAGGATATTAGCATAGCCAGAGGATGAGAGGACTGGAGCTGAGACCTGCACTGAAAACAGCTGTTATACCGATACCAAAGACTTGATAGAGGCAGATAGAGGCTTGCTGGTCCGGTGGTTAAAGACAAGGGCTTGATACCAAGAGATTCCCGTGGTTCAAATCCCGGCTCAGCCACTGACTCAGTGTGTGACCGTGAGCAAGTCACTTAACCTCCTTGTGCTCCGTCCTTTGGATGAGACATAAAACTAAGGTCCTATTGTAAGTAACTCCCTGGTCTCTGTAAGTTGCTTTGGATAAAAGCGTCTGCTAAATGACTAATTCATGAAAATAAACCTGTACCAGTAGCCTACTAAATCGCTAAAATTAAGATCATGAAAAAGGGTGCATATACATTCATACTATACAGAGTTTAAATGAACTGCGATCTAATGGTTGGAAAAGGGCACGAAGCTTTCAGAAATGCTCACGGACTCTAGTGGTTCGAAACACAAAATGCAAATAAAAGAAAGTTTGACTCATACCAGCAGAAAACAAAAGTAGCAGGTAGGCTATGTGTTTTACTTGCAGCCACCTGTACACATGTAAATTAAATGTATTATAGCATTCGTCATGTTTGCGTGAAGCAGGACTCAGGACACAAGTTCTGGAGAAGGACTCTGGCTGATGCATCCCTCAGCAGCAGATGAGACCCCACCCCACATACTCTCTCCCCTTCCCTATTCTAATGGCGTGACCCGTTGCCTCACAATACATGTAACAGATAGGACAAGACAAACAAACAAGACAGACAAAGAGTCCTGCAACGATGCCATTGCCCAGGTCGTTTGATGCGTTTGCCCAGGTTGTTCCAGTATTTATTTCTGTAAAGCGGGTAAAGTAAATGTAAGGTACTGTATAGTATCATAACGTGTCAGTGTGGCACCGTGATCTATTTTGTGTTAATTGTGTACTAGGCTACGGTTTAAAAAAAAAAAAAAAAAAAAAAAAAAAGTGAAAAGAAAAAAATGCACAAAAATGTTGTTTCAATGTGACTGTAAGACAGCAGGGAGGGGGTTAAAGTCTCCCGGAAGAAAAACATGTGCGAAAGGCACATTTGTTTAGTTTAATTGTATTTGTTATTGTTTAATTGTTTTATTGCTTAATTATTCCCTGCACCTGGAGATCATTATTAAATTAGAACCAGGTGCAGGGTATAAAACAGGAGCAGTGAGATTGCTCAGGGCTGCTGAGGAGAAGGAGGCAGGAGAGGTGCGCTGCTTCCTAGCAGTTGTGAGGAAGACATAAAAAGTGTAAGTCGGAAGAAAAGTGTGTTTTTGTGTTTGGCAGGTAAACGGCTTAGCCGTCCTGCAGGTTAGTTAGGTTCCTGCTGTGTTTACCTAGTGCTCATTTAGAGCTAGGTGTTTATTTTGTGTTTTTGTTTGTATTATTAAAAGTGCGTGTAAGAGCTTGAAAAAACTAAAGTTCCTGTGTCTGGGTCAATTTTTAAAGTGGCAACAAACCCATGTAGCAGCGTTCCATTCACATGACATATTTTATTAGTTCCGTATTGTACAGTAATGTGTCCAATTTGTGTTAGCGGTAGCCTATGGGCTAAAGTAAAAATACATGTAATTTTACTACTGTACTTACTGTATATGCCTACTGTACAGAATTATATTTTTACATAATGTATTGTGTACAGAGAATATATTGATGTTATTTCAGCGCAATGACAACAAAGATTAGATCACATCTAAAACCATTACTGGACGGTAAAATAACCAGGCTGTAGTTTTATAAATCGCATGTTAAATACCGCCCAGTATTTGTTTTTTTCATGGCCAGAAATCTTTTATGCATATGGACCTATATTTGCAATATAACTCATTCTCAAAATGGTGGAAAAAGCTACTGTTAACAAATCTCTTGCATCCTTTGCTTGAAACCTGTTTTTAACGAATTGATACATTAATTCAATTGCTAATAAACAGTTGCATGTTCAGTATTCTTGCATCTTGGCATAGTTTTCTTTAAAGGTGCTATATGTAAGTTGTAAATAACATTTATATGCAATTAACAATTCTTTGCTTTCACTCTTTCCATTAAAAATAGGTCACATGACAATTGATAGGCAATTTACTTACAACCGTGATGGCCAAAGTTAGAAACAAAAGGTGTTTGAACTTCAAATCTGATTTATGAAAGTGTTTCAGAATTAATGAAGGTCCTGTACAGTAAAATAAATCATATTTTTGGGTTTCATGGCCTTAAAATATATACTTTTTTGTGATAATGTAGTTTTTACCTGGTTTTGTATATCAAAATGATCCTGCTTGATTTATTCTTAAAGGAATGATTGTTGCCTAGCACTTCAACATTCATTCCTTACCAAACATTGCACACGTACAGACATATTGGACATTCTTAAAGTATAATATTGTTCTTTGTATTTTCTGCTGGTTTTTAAAATTTTTTGTTTTACTTTATGTGGTGGATTTCCACAGTGGAAGTTGACAGCACACCTCCTTTCTAAAACATGCTCCTCTTTCTAAATAATGTTTTAATTAAATGTGTTTGATCCTGCAGGTAGAACTGTTGTAATAGATTTGTAAACTTACAAAAAAGGAGCACTTATGAACAATGTTGTAGGTGCACCTTAATTATACAGCACTGCCATTTCATATTGAAATAAAACAGTAAACGCAAGAGTGTATTTCAGGGTGCAATAACATAACACTGAATATCTTAATGAAGTGTAATTAAAGACCTTCTGTATGGAATCCAATAGATCTGTTTAGATGTTTGCAAGTGTTCCATAGCTCTTAGTTTGTTAGCCCTCTGGCACCATGGGATTTCTGGATCAATTGATGTCAACGGCCTCAGATCTGTGTTGGCATATGCAATATTAACAATATATTATTAGTGTGGAGTACAGACTTCTCAGTTCCATACACAAAACGCAGCTAAAGGCAAAAGGGATTATATAGCATTGATTTTAAGATGACATGAAATTTGATGATGATAGGCAGTTAGGATCATGGGAGCATATGCACTATTTGACAGCTTGTTAAAATAAATGGTTAAGTCACCACAGTGCATCATTATGAAGGTAATATTTACTTGTCAAATTAACAAGGGATTTTTCAACTTACCTATTGTCACCATAATAAACAGCACTCATCATGAGAACTCTCCCATTCAGTGATGCCTCTGGCAGAGTGTGGTGTCATGTGTCCTTGTCGGAGAAGACCAGACAGGACCCATTATTAATGCAGCTATAATGAACACAGTCATGAAGCAGTTATCAGCATTATAAATAGCAGATCTTGACATTCATTCTAAATTCGCAAGTTTGGGTTTCTCCTTTTTGCACAATAAAAGCTGCAAAATGAAAACGGACACAACCCCTCATTACAGTGTAGGTAAGGTACTTCACTTCTTCAGAATCCCAGGGTCAGGGAACAAATACTGTACATTTGGCATCAGCTACAGGCTAGTAAATAGCCCTGTAAACTCTATTTGTATTGTAGCAATAAGTGTTTAAACTGAAACACAACTTGACCCGTACAAACTTAAATGCAGTACGGTAGTTGGCAGTCATTCAGGCAGGTTTAGCATTTTTTACTGTATCTCCTGCATGTTAGTGCCAAATACCATACACAGTCCTACATGCTGGAATTGTACACTAGCCCTTAAGACATTGACAGCGAATGGAATTGCTCAGATTCAAACACTATTAGTTTGGACTAAAAATACAAAATTTACCAGAAAGACAAAAGGGTTATTAAAATGAGCTTGTCAAATTCCATCTCATTTATGAGCTGCACTGAAAAAAAAATCCTCCCATGTATTAGTAAAAAATTCAATGTGAAGCAGGAACTGAAACAGATACTGCAGGTAGGGTGCAATGGCGTTTGCGCCGTCTTTATTTTAAATACAAAAATAAAATATTTAAACAAAAACACTGTGCTCACAGAGCGAAAACAAATATTTTAAATAAAACAAATCACTAACACAAAATGAACAGCCAATACAGGTCAGTCTGGGCAGATGCCTTCACTGATCCTATATATGTGGGTTTTTTTTTAATTTTCTCTTTCGCACCACTCACTCAAGAGTTCTAGGGAAGGGGTTTTAATCCCATCCCCACGACTACATATTACAAGACTGGCTCTTTCGTCGGTCTCAAACAGTAAATAATAAAAGACGGACGGTGCTCGCCTGCCTAGAAATACAATAATAATAACAACAACAACAACAACAACAATACAAAACATACATATATGCAAATAATAATACAGGGGCGGGGTGTACTCCGTCACATATCCCCCCCCCCCCCCCCTTTGTGCGCAGCACACATGGCCTCAACGGCCACATCCCTCCTTAAAGTCCCAAAAGTCCCAGTCCACGTTCTGGGGTGGGAGCGGAGGCTTCCTATTGCCTCCAAGTGGCAACTCTGGCCATGGCATACTGGCAACCTCGGGCAGTAGCATGCAGTCGGCATCCCCCGGCGGCGTGCCAATGTTCCTAAGCGATGACGAGCAGGCGACCCCGGGCACTGCGGAGTAACAGGCAGCCCCGGGCGATGCACGGCAGCAGGCATCCTTCCATCCTTGGGCAGTGCGAGGCAGGCATCCTTGGGCAGTGCGACGCAGGCATCCTTGGGCGGGGCGAGGCAGGCATCCTTGGGCGGTGCGAGGCAGGGCAGGAGCAGTCCTTCCCATGGCGGTGGAGGTGGAACCAGCAGGTATTCAACCTCTGCTGGTGGAGGTGGGAGGGGCAAGCAGTCCTCCCACAGCGGTGGAGGTGGAACCAGCAGGTATTCGCCCTCTGCTGGTGGAGGTAGAGGCAACCCCCTCCTGCTCTGCTCTTGGCGGTGGAGGTGGAGGAGGCAGAAGCAGCTCCTGCTGCTCTGCTTCTGGCGTGTGACAGGATGGAGTGTGTGATGACGTCAGGCCAGAAGCAGGAACTGAAACAGATACTGCAGGTAGGGTGCAATGGCGTTTGCGTCGTCTTTATTTTAAATACAAAAATAAAATAACATATTTAAACAAAAACACTGTGTTCAAAGAGCGAAAATAAATATTTTAAATAAAACAAATCACGAACACAAAATGAACAGCCAATACAGGTCAGGCTGGGCAAATGCCTTCACTGATCCTCTATATGTTTTTTTTTTTTTTTAATTTTCGCTCTCGCTCTCGTTCCTCCTCTGAACATCCAACCCCCTCTGAGCCGAGAGAGGGTCTTTTATATTCGTGGCTGGAGCTTTAATTACCTATTAATAAATTACCTTATTAAGGCTCCAGCCACATTCCATAGTATCATAGTATCACATATCATAGTAACAACACAGGCACGTTGCATCTAAAGCCAGGGGAAGGCGGCTTTGACTTTATGCACACACACTGTGAACAAGTTACTGAAAAAAGAGCATGATCAGGATTAACACATACTGCAGACTGGCTGTGTGGTCCAGTGGTTAAAGAAAAGGGCTTGTAACCTTGGAGGTCCACGGTTCAAATCCAACCTCAGCCACTGACTCATTGTGTGACTGAGCAAGTCACTTAACCTCCTTGTGCTCCGTCTTTCGGGTGAGATGTAATTGTAAGTGACTCTGCAGCTGATGTATAGTTCACACACCCTAGTCTCTGTAAGTCGCCTTGGATAAAGGTGTCTGCTATATAAACACAATAATAATAAAATAATGACTCACATTTTTAACTTAATACCATCAACACATACTTTTAAATTAATGCTATGTACACATTTAAATGAATGACTGACAAAATTACATGTACTAATTAACCCTTTGCTGCCCAGGGTATGTTACCATACCTATATAATGCCTATTTTCTCTGTCAAATATATTAGACACTGGGCAACACAAGTTTTCTAATACAGCCTACTAAATGTTTTTTGGACCAACAAGGCTTAGCTTACATACCATTGAGGGTCTTTTAGTGCCCCCTTGTGGTACAATATGGTACTGTTTACAGTCTTATATTATGGGCACTACTTAAGGTTTTTCAGTAAGAAGCAGATCGTCACTGGCTCTTCATTTAATTCTTCACAACTCACTGTGTTGCTGAGTAATAAAGCATACATAGTGTAATTACAAAATGAACATTGTGTGTCTCTTCTGAAGATAATAACATATAATTTAAGTTGGGGCAGAGAGTAGAAATGACCCAAAAAGAACAGGAGCAGACGCCCTTATCCAGGGCGAGTTACAATTGTTACAAGTTATCACATTATTTTTACATACAATTACCCATTATACAGTTGGGTTTTTACTGGAGCAATTGAGGTAAAGTACCTTGCTCAAGGGTACAGCAGCAGTGTCCCCACCTGGGATTGAACCCACGACTCTCCGGTCAAAAGTACAGAGCCCTAACCACTACTCCACACTGCTGCCCTTGGTTTAGTTTCACTGGACTAGACCCACAATGGAACTACAGGTGGGATAAGGAACTTCACTGAGAAAATCTTAAAATAGAGCTGTACAAATAACTCAAAGGCTACTGTCTCTATACAGCAGAAACCTAAACATTCACATGACCTCATCGGCAGCCATATCAGTCAAAAGTCATTGTCCTGATCACCAACACATTTAGCATTCAGTGTTTATATAACCTCAAATGGTTTCCCTTAACATGGCATTGGGTTAGTCATTTTACAGGATTGCCACAAAAGGGTTAAAATGAAGTCTCAAATGTTAGGAAAGATATTGTAAAAGCTGAAACAGTAGCAGTAGTGGTGGTGGATTTACAAAAAAAAACACATATTGCATAACTGTCACCAGCCACTAGAGGGAGACGTTGTTACACATTTTCATTCTACAGCCATAACTTCAAAAAACATTCCATCATTCTAGTTAAAACTTAAGAAACCCAATTCAAGTAGGCAGATGTCTTATTAGCCAAAGCCTTGTCTGCATGACTTAGTTTCTTTTAAATTGTAATTTATTTTTTATTCTCTAGACTCAAAGATTTGTATTATGTGTTTTATTAATGATTTCAAGCAGTACTAATTTGTCACTAGATGTCACTACCTAACCTTGCTGCCATTTATTTATTTCTTTAATCACATTGATCCACTTTCCTTGTAAAACAATAGATATTTTATAATATCAAATCAGATTTCCTGTGCACAGAAATATCATTTAACAAAATGACAGCAAATTAAATGAAACTAAAACATAATATCTAGTTGTCAAACTTAGCCTTCTGTGCATTCTACTTTAACACTGTGCACCCCAGTTTATTTACATTCCCACATGATAAATTATTATATCCTGAAGCTCCTCTTGATCTGGCAAGCAGAACAGAAATAAAATAAAAGTTAATCACCTTTTTCCAATGGTGTGATTGTTATTCTGATAACATTTTATAAACTTAACTAGTTGCATATTTTATTCAAAGTCTGGCCTTTGATCGACCTTTGAAGTCTTGAGTTGTGCAAATGTTAGCTCAGCCACTCCCTTGCTAGAGTGGAAAACTAAATTAGCCTGTCAACTACAAGAGAATGACATGCTCATAGTTAGTATTGCAGTTGTAAGGTCAGGTTTTATGTTTAGACATTAATATTCTTTTTCCTTTGAACAAATCTGGTAAACCCGAAAGCCCAACTGAGCTGGGCTCTCTAGGGGAAAGTGACTTCCTTTAAACAAATGCTGCAGTTGCTTTCTTTCAGGGCTTGCCCTTACTATTACCAAAGAATGCAGTTCAGCTACCGCTGTCAATCTGTCATTGGCTGTCTTGCTTGGCTTGCGTAACCTGCTCCAAACTGAATGACATGGCCCAGTCTAAATGTCATGCTTTGTAACAGTTAAAGTGAACAGCTTTGTCAAGTCCAGACCTTTCTGTTCACTCTTTAACGTTATAAATATTTTCTGTTGCCAAAGCATGTCAGGTAGCAAGACTGGGAATGCAAGAATTGAGAAAGTCCTGGAGGTAGGAGGGGCCAAGACCACCTTGTATAGCTTAATTTAATTGAAACTGTGATTTTAAAGTGGCTGAGATCATGCTATACTGGCTTACAATCGCGTTCTATATTACATGCTTTGAACTGCATGTTTCATTGCATGCTCAGTGCTGGCTCTATACAGTATTCTCAGTGGATGCTCACCTATACCGACATCACAGCAACTAATTAAGGTAATAGCTTACAGACCAATGGCTTATAAAACCAGCCTATACTAGAACCTTCAAATACGGATTAAACAGACAATACCATAGGCTTATCACATAAAACAACAAAATAACACTGGAGGCTACTACTGGCACATTTGTGTTTACTGTTCTCCAGTTCATGGAGCAGTTCATTTCTGCTGTTATTGGATTTGAACAGTTTACACCAGAGCAGAGCATTTGTCCAACCAATCAATTTTATACCATATTAAAAAATAAGCCATAATAAACACCCAATTTTGGCCATTTACAAAAAGCATGAACATTTCTAAAAATAATCACTGAAAAAGAGAAAGAAAACACAGTAAAACAGAAGCTCTAATTATAATTGTGGAATATTTTAAGAACAATTAAAGAAAATAATTAAATTATTCATGATTATTAAGCACATTATGAAACCTGCTATTTTGAACAGCAGTACTACCCTGTTACGAAAACATGTCACAGAACAGGAAATGCGATGCTAGATAACCAATTGAGCAGTTAGGCTCGCCCAGCGCTGAGCTGACCGGGAGGACCAGATTGGCTGGAGGGGAGGGGGGGAGGGGGGGTTGTGCCTGGGAGCCTGCGCTCAGCTCAAAAAGTATCTGAGCCACAGGTTGAGGCTGCTGCACGGCCATAACCATACAGACGGGCGCTGAGCGAAAGCTTGCTGTGTTGACATCGAGGAGAACAGCGTCCACTCCATAGAGAAAACTACTACATGAAAACCTTCCGCTCCAAGACGGTGCTCCTGAAGGCTTTGCTCAGCCAAGGCCGGAGTTGCTGTGAGGATGCCGGGACTCCAGAAGCCCAGAAGTAAATCAGTTTAGGAGATGTTGATCCCAACTGTATAGAGAGGGTTTGCGTAATGTAGTAAGTTCCAGGACCAGGACTTCCTTTTAGTGAGACTAGCACTTGCCTTATGTGGCAAACTTTTATTTTTAGCTTTGTTTTGTTTTCTTTATTAAATCTGACACTAGGGTTACCATTGTTGGTACCCTAGTGGCGGCACCTGTGTTTAATCTGCGTTCCTGTGCAGCGGGTCAACACCCAATGCTCTGTGTTTGTCTCAGTATTATTCAGGGCCAACCCACACGTAACAAATCCCTGTTACAGTCATATAGCAACATTATTTCTTAATGCATCTCCAATGGACATTGCAAAGAAGCAGGATGTCATGCCAATTAAAAAACTTTGGTTGTATGGTCACAAAAGAATAGCACTTTTTTTTTTAGCAAATTCATGAATAGATTATTGTGTGAATTAAATCAAGGTAAAATAGACTTACTTCCTGTATGCTTTTTGGAAAATACATACAGCAAATTTGCCCATTTCCTACCAAATGTGATTTCCAGGGAAGTGTGCATTGTCATTCATTTACAAAAGGACTTCTCTGTGGAATATTTTATCAGCCTTCTAGTTGGCTCCCGAATTGGTCAGATGAGTGACGTGCAGCAGATAGCAGGTGTATAAAACACATCAGTGCTTAGTGATCCTACACCTACAACAGTGTGATGCTCCACTCACATCACCTCCCAGTCACATCTGTCTAGTTCCTACAAAAAGTAAGTACATGTTTATTTGTGCTTTTTCTACCTTACTGTAGACTAGATCATCTGAATTTTAATCTATTTTATTTCTGGCACAGATAACTCTTATAAAAGGCATTTGACTTCATAGATCCCTTAGGGATATATATATATATATATATATATATATATATATATATATATATATATATATATATATATATATATATATATATATATTCTTTGTATATTTATAATAGTAGAAGGTATGTTGAAGTATATGAATTTTAATATATCTATTACATAAAAAAATGTTGCTTTATTTTTAACCACATAGTACATGGTGCATTTTATTTCTAGAATCATTTTAGAACCAAGGATGGATTATTTTGAAAAAGCATTTTTTTTATCAAAATACTGTTTAAAAAGTAGATTGTATTTGTTTCTTGTTTTTTGTAAAAATGAATTCATACTTTAACATTTATATATTATAATACATTCTTGTAACTTTCGCTTAAGACGATTTGCATATTTTGCTTCCATGGCATATTCTAAATGTCAAAGGAATACCTTTGCCTTTGACATTTTGAAACAAGTTTGAATAGCATAATAATACAATCTAATACAATAATCTTGAATTACAGTAGATTCTTACTAATCTGAACTGCAGTAGTGGGGCTGACCTATTCTCTGAATCACATACTATTCGTAGTTTCCACACAGGTGAATTTAAACTCTACTGCAAACAGTGACATGTATTGTACAGTGCAGGGGTTCATTTGAAAGCAAACATTCTAAGAGCACATGAAAGTAAAATAAGTTAGGAGAACATGAAAACAGTCAGACAAAAGTATTGACACCCTACACTTAATATAAGAATTCAAACAAGTGTTAACAGGTGTACAGTAGCCAGTAATTAATATGACAGACCAAAATACAATATCTTGTAGTCCAACAAACAATCTAAAAAAAATGTTTTAAAAAAAAAGCACTTCCAAAAGTATTGGAACCTTTACATTAAAAGTTTGTAAAAGTTGAATAACTAATTAAACATAACCATTGATTGAAAACCATTACACAGTAATTAAGCTGAATTATAGAATTCAATAGCCAGAAAATGTCCAACATCTGTTTAAGTATTAAAGAAATATGAAATACCAAAATCCACAAAGCAATAATCAAGTAGTATCACAGAACAAATTCAAATGAAATGCGTGAAAGAGGAAGTGGACGTTCAAAGAAAATTACAGGAGAATCATCCGAGCAGCAAAAAAAAATTTTAAAAAATTACCAGCCAAGGACTTAGGAGAAATTTAGAAGCATCAGTGCACAAAAGAACTGTACAAAGGCACCTGAACACAGAAGAGTTGTGTGCACATAGACCACGCTGCAAACCACTTTTAAAGAAAATTCATAAAACAAACTGTCTACAAATTTGCCAAGAAATATGAACAGGAATCTGAAGCATTCAACAAAATTCTCTGTTCCATTGAGACTAAAATATTTTCACCAAAAATCGACCACAGTATGTTTTGAGAAAAAAAAGGAAAGCTTTCAATGAAGAAAACTGTACCTACAGTTAAACACAGAGGTGATTCGATCATGATATGGGGGGGTTCTAGCAGTTCAGGGACTAGACATTCATGTGATTGAAGATCGAATTAATAAAGACATTCTACAAAGCACAATGATACCTTCTGCTCATAGGCTGATTGGCAGACAGTTTATCTTCCACCACGACAACGACCAAAGCATACGGCTAAGTCAACACTGGGAATTCTTGAAGAAAACAAAGATAAAAGTTCTGGAATGGCTTTCATAATCACCAGATCTCAATCCAATAGAAATGCTTTGGACCTATTGGATGAAAGCTGTAGCCAAGCATTGTGTATCCAATGTGTCTGAGATGAAGGAAATATGCAAGACAAAATGGACTCAGATTTCACCAACAAGATGTAACATACTGGTTAAGAATTAAGAAAAGGGGAACACATGAACTACTAAAGCAGGGGTACTCATATTTTGTCATGAACGAATACTTTAAATTAAATACGTTTTTTTTTAAATTATTACATTTGTTAAATTACTAGAAATTATGCATTTTCCTTTTGGTTTTATTAAAAAGGGGTTAAAGTTTACTAAATGCTGCTTGTGACAGGGTAGCGTCACGGCCCAAGCTGTTACCGGCAGGAAGGAGACTCAGAAGCTGGAAAGCTGCAGTTTAAGCTCACGTTTATTAATCTCACAGGGGAGCTAAACAACAACAAACAAACAAATATGACACAAGGGCCAAAATAAAAACTTAAAACACACAACTTACACAAGCTACGCCTTCACTGGCTTTCCTTCTCTAAACACCACTCAATGTTTTGTTTTTTTTTTTGTTTTTTTTTATTTTTTATACAACCTTTTTATACAGGTGGCCATTCCACAATTAGCACCAATTACATCATTAGGGAATGACCACACCTGTGAATGTTGGCAGGGCTAGATTTAACCCCATCCCTGCCACACTTGTCTTTAATGTTACCTTGAATTATGGTCTAATAAATGCAGGGTGCCAATACTGTTTAGTATTGTGTGGATTACGATCAGTGCTCCGAACAAAAAAGTGATCTGTACAGGTCCGGTCCAACCAGCTTGTATTAGCAGGAGTCTTCTGTAAGTTTTTAAATCAGTAAAAAAAACTGTACACTTAACTCAGTATATAATTTAATGCCGAAAATAGTTCAAAACATTCAACAATAATAGCTTATTCTCATCCCACTTTTTTATTTATTTATTTATTTATTTTTTTACAGGGGTGTGCTGGCTCCTGAAAAGCTACATTTGAGTGCAAACATTGTGAATATGTGGTTAATTGAAAGAATTCGAGAAACGGTTGAAAACCACATTCCTTTTGATAATAGATTTTCACCTTGTGAGGACATCACTGCAAAGGCCAGCCTCTCCAACAAACTACCCAGCAATGTCCTGACACCAGACAAAATCCCAAATTTCTTTATACCGCCAAAGCTTTCCAAAGGCTCTGGGAATTCTAAACGACTTCTAGCAAAATACAAGATAAACACCCCTGCCTCTGAAAACAACATCCGGCGTTGCACAAAGATGCCCCTGCTTCATATTAGGGCAGGAAGTTTCAGCAAAAGCAACAAGGGAAGGGACCTTGGAAAGTTGGCTAATCAGCACATCATACAAATAGAAAGTGCAGAAGATGTCAATGAAGACAACAAAATGAACATACACAGAAATAAGCTAGAAGACCATACCCCTTGTCCTCCGTCAATGTTACTGCCTCAGGGAGCCACATACTATGGTCTTTCTAGTTTCTTTGAAAGCCCTAACACCAGGAGAAAAGAGTCCTTGTTTCATGTAGACTTAACAAGCTATACCCTGTGGAAGCAAGGCAGCTTCCCCAGTAAACAGCTACTGTCTCCAACAGGGTCCCCAAGCCTCTTAAACTCTTCTGATATAAGTCCACCTCCATGTCACCCCTGTAAGTTGCTCTCCAAGCAGGGTACCCCTGACAGTGATACACAATCTTCCAATGAGTCTTCACCTTACAGTTCTCCTTTGCTGCCTAGATCCCTATCAGGGTCCTCTCTGTTAAAAATGTTTGGTCAAGAGAGCTCTTTGGGTGAGTCTTCTAGATCCACCTCCAAGCAATCCCTAGGGGGGAGTAGCTCCTTCTCTACGGATGAATGTAGCTCCGCAGACACCAGTCCCAGTGCCTCAAAGAAGTCTTTTTTCACAGTGTCTGCTCTTGGTTGCTCCCTGGCCCCTCCTGTATTGTTCTCTCTCGACCTGCTTCAGTGCCAGGAGCGTCTCCAGAAAGAGCATCTAATCCAGCTCCACGGCAGGGGAATGGTTCGGTTGTCTGCAGAGTATGACCCAGGCAGCGCCACGCTCCGGGTTCGGGTTGTTTCTGTGGTAGACCTGTACGACAGCTCTTTTGAGGAGAAGTGCGTTCACTGCTGTGTCATCGTGTGTCTGACCCCAGGGAAAATGCAGAGACAGCAGAGTACCATCATAAAAAACAGCAGGAATCCCATTTTTAACGAGGACTTCTTTTTTGATGAGGTCACAGAGGAAGATCTCCAGAGCATGTCCTTGAAACTAAAGGTCTTAAACAAGGCATCTAGCCTCAAACGAGACACAGTGCTGGGTGTTAATGCAATGCCTCTTTTTCAGTTATTGCCTTTGTAAAGGGTAACACAACATGTCAGAAAATTTAAAAACACAATTATTTTACTGAAACATGTATGTCCTACAATAAAATTCCAAACGCATACCAGCAACTTACTTTCAATGAAATTATATGGGCCATATACCACCATGTTAAAGTCAACACATTTTCTTGCTGACAGTCTTCACAAAAATAAAGAGCCCCTACATGCACCTGAGTTGTTTCTTGCTAGTTCTGCAACATTGGTGAAAATGCTTTGTGAATATGTCCAACAGTGTTTTAAAATGTATTCATTTATGCAGTAATAAAATGTGTACTAATGTTGTATTCAAACAATTTGATTTAACACATGAAAATCTGTCTACGATGTAGAAACATTTCACTTGCAAAGGACAGTTACTGTGTTGACAACTGTGTTAAAAGCAAGAAGAATGCATATGCTAGATAATTGATTTGATTTGCAAAACAGGTTTGAAAAGGGTAATACCTACCCTTAGTGTCACTCTTATTACTCATATAGGAAGCACCTTTTTCTTCATTTGGATTACATTACAGTTTACAATAGACCCTTTGTAATTCCTAAAAAAAATGTTTTTTTGTTATTTTCAATTACAGTTTTACCTTTAGTTCCAAAATCCTATTCAGATGCATAGTGCGGGCATTTAAGATTCACTTGGTCTTTTGTTTTGAAATGCAAGCATCCCACACAGTTGCTCAAAATGAACATGATTATACGACCTATTGTTTTACATGTGTCCAGCTTTGTGATATTCCCTATAATAAATTGCTGCTTAGGCTTTGTGGGATCCCCATTTAAATGTCACCACCATTTATAAACAACATTTCCATCTAATTTCATCGGTAGTGCCCACATGCTGGTGTCAACCATGTGTATTGTGCTTGTAACAGTACAGTGTGTGATTAAGATGTATGTTGCTTCCTTCTGAAAAATGCTTGAGACACCCCCTCTTCTAGACGTATCTACACATTAATTAAATCCTACCCTTAAATCACAAATGTAATATTATCTTGCAAAACTGCTTTTCAGTCCCCCAGTGGGCCAATTTAAATATTATTCTCTTGTTGCTAATGTTCCTGCAACATTTAGTACTGGATGAATCAACAAGCTGCATGAGATTCAATATAGGTACCGATTGTGTACATAGAACCATTCAGATATAAAGTTTGATTTGGCGATCTGACAGCAAAAGGCAAGATCCTAGTGTTGGGGTAGAAGAAACAAGTGTTACCAAAGCAAGATATGTGAAAAGAGATCACCCACCTTGTCAAAACTAGTATATTTTGCCTCAACGTATAAAATAGAGCCCATGGATGCTGAAGAAAATCAATGAAATCATACTTTCTTTTCTGAGGTCAGTAAATGGTTATTTATATATGTAAAATAAAAAGTTAAATAGACTTACATTTTTGGGCTGATTCCTTCATTAGAGTTATTAGTTCAAATGTTTTGTGTTTTAAACTGGAGTATTTGGCCCTTCCCATGAAAGACAGTAGATGTATTTGCTTACGATTGTAAGTCGCCCTGGATAAGGGCATCTGCTAAGAAATAAATAATAATAATAATAATAATAATAATAATAATAATAATAATGTAAATCGTTTGTATGTGCACAATAGTAGGGGGTCATGCAAACCAAGGTTTGAAAAGTAACGGATGAGGTGGAAAAACAAGAATAAAATAGTACATACAAACAAAATATCAATAAAAAAACACCATCATTAAAAGCAGCAATATAGGGGAAAGATAAAGTATGCTTTCCTTAAATTCCTTTCAAAAATATATTAAGGGGTCAGAAAACACATAGATTTCTGCCACATTAGATTCTTGCTCCCTTTCCTCCCTATCACACATACAGGCCCATACACAAAAATACTCATATATCGAACATTGTATTTTATGATTTATTCTACTGGTAGAGAATTTTTTTTATTAAACTATTGAGTACGCGCAATTTGTCACTTTACCAAAACAATCCTACCATCCCTAGGGTGAGCCGACGTGCCGGTGTGGTATCGAATTCAGTGCCGCTGTCATTGTGCTCACGTGCAGGGGTATCTTTTTCAAGTCACCACTACACGTGCGCTGCTGATTTTGTCAAAGCGGGTTCACAGTGGTAACGCGCAGCGGCTGCCGTTGATCAGCAGCTCCTGAGAAACACGCAGCGAACTCCTTACATTTTTAGTAATGCACCAAAAATACACAACGTAACACTGAAAGAGTAAGTTGAAAACACAGAAGTTGAAACGTTATCGCGTTAAAATGGACATGGTAGCAATGGAACTTCTTTTTTATTGTAATATCTGCGCTTTCTAAATAAAACGCACAGCCCTGTCAATCCTATAAATCACATGCATAAGTAAATACGTGCTCTTTCATGAGTCACATTATAGGCTATGCAGTGTTTATAAATGCCTGCTTTAACGTCAGGAGTGGACAGTGTGCTTTTTCATTTCCAGGTGCCCTAGAACAATGGTTCCCAGTCCTGGTCCTGGGGACCTACTGTGTCTGCTGGTTTTAATTCCAACTGAGCTCTCAATTACTTAACTAGACCCTTACATGAACTGATCATTTGCTTAATTAGACCTTTTTAATTGTTTTAAGCTCTTAAACAGTTGCAGTCTTTCTATTACTATTATCAGCTATGTTTATTCACCAAACTGTTGTTAAATTCCCCGCACCGATGAGCACCAAGTGATGTCACTTCCAAATGGCAGCCAGTTGCAGAATCCATGATTATTATTATAAAAATTATTTGTATAGACCTCGGATACATACCTGTTGGCACTATCGCTATATTTTATTACCTAGGAAACCTAGGATGACTCATTCTTTTGCTAGTATGAACTAGACTAGGTATTATTAAGTAGGCCTTTCAGGACAAGTTTACATACATTTTCCATTCATATGTATATGGGTCATTCTACAAATGTGGTGGCTTTTGGATCTGAAAATTTATTGGAAATGAAACTCACCATTCATTAAGAAAAAGTTGTGTAATGCATTTGTGAACATCTTATCTTTCTCATACAACTAATTTTAGAGCTTAATGAATTTCAGTTATTTTAATATTTTTAGTCAAATAGTGGTTAAGCTGCTTTTTTGTCAGTGGTGTTACTCATACCTAAAATGCCTATAATGGTTAACCACAGTCTTATTTGTTAATTTTTTTTGCTCAATATGAAAGGAATGTCTTCTAACAATTCTAAAATAAGATTTTTATAATTTTTTATTTTTTTTAAAAAAGTAAGTGTAAAATTGCATTGCATGGTATTTATCAATTTGAGCTGGCCCATTTTTCCTCTAACTTAAACAATAATTGAATATGTGTCATCAAACTTGCATAACTAAGCAGACATGTTGAAATGATGAATATTTAGGTTGTGGCATTCTTGTTACCAGAACATCAATCCACCGTGCAGTGACACCACTGACACAATGTAACACCAATGACATTGACACATTGTTATATCAACAAACTTTATTAATTTATGAACTGATAAGAAATATATCAAATTTTGAAAGCTAGCATTAGTTTAAAATACATTGAAAATGATCAAGATGTTTTATTCGTACAATTTAATCGTTTAAAATATTTTGAAAAAATGTTCTAAAGGAACAACTGTGCTAAAACGTGTAAACATAGACTAATCATTGTCATAAAACTTGTAAATAAAATACAATTGAACAATATAACTAACTGTATGTTCCTAAAACATGTACAGAAAACACATTTTCACAATATAAACACAACCTTATGTAACAAGTAAAATCCTACAGTCCAGTAACTAATACTGCAATTCATCCCTTCAATTCACCCCAAAGCATTACAGCATAACAGTAATAAGGCCTATACGTTGTTACAAATCACTGTACTTACAGCTGTCATACCTTTTTTAGACTTGCAGTTTCAAAGATATGCCAAAAAACTCACATTCACCCTACAGGCACCTACCAAATGTTACCAAATGCATTGAACAGTGAGCAAAATTGGCCCGATTGCACCAGAGAGGGCGTCCCGCTTAATTTTGCTCACTGCATCCGCATTTGCATGGGTTAGGAGATTTTGGAGATTCATGACCTTAGGAGATTTATAACTGACCTTGCTGTACTGGGGACATCCTCAGGAGTTGAACGGGGGGTCAAAACTTTCTTTCTGCCCTGAGCCTCTCTGTGTGTTTTGCCTGCCACTCCCGCCACCTCCTTCGCTGCATTTTTTCCCTTCTCTCTGACAAATCATTTATCTTCTGTCTTTTTTTTTCATTTTTATATCATTTAGATACCTGACAAGTCATGTGATAAGATATGGTTATGATATTGCAATACAGTAATGATAACATATACTTTTTATGTTGAACATTTGTTTAGGAGCTGGATAATGTCTAAAAATGACACAAATAGTCAATGATGTTACCCATTGTCAGTGGTGATACCAGCAAGACTGTTAACACCACTAATGGTAACACCACTGATACATTTGAGGAATGAGAGATTTTCCAAGATGGAGACCATAGCCTGCCAGAAAAAAAGTTCATCAACCCTTTATGCACCAGTTAAGTATTAAGTGTATTTGATATTTTTGCTGAAATTACATTTTCCCACCAACCAGAGGTAACACCACTGATGCTTTAAAGTGTGACACACAAAATAACCATATATGTCATCAAATTTATGGAAAAGTGCAAGGGTGTGCTCATCACGCAAGCCCTGCCTCCAATGACCTTTTGCAACAGGAAGGACTTCTTGAGGACTTTTTATTTCATTGTAATGGAGAATTTTCATTGTGGTAACACCACTGATGTTAAATTGAGTGACAAATGTTAATTAAACATATTTAAATAATTATTTAAGACTACTACTTCTCCACATATCTATACAAATATTGAAATACACTTGTTTACAACCAAGCTTTAAAAACTATCAATATATATATATTTTTATAGTAGAAAAATGTCATAACACATCTGCTCATAATATGAGTGATGGGCCAATTTTCATGCTCTCACTGATTTTGAAATGTAATATAAATTAAACTTTTGCTGCTAAAAGAGTAGAAAATAATGTGAATATTCATAAAGACCTTAATTAAACAAAGTATTTTGGTATTATGTGATTATTTGCCATTTTAATCTGAATTTAATTACTATAAAGGTGAGTGACAGCATTTGCCACCGCATTTGTAGAATGACCCATATGCACCTGATGCACATTTAAACAAAAACAAGCAGGAATTTAATATTATCACTTTTATTATTATTATCTGTATTGTTGCGGAGATCACATTTCTTATAATCATCATCATAATTTAAGTGTGCAGAGATACACTGATGGACTAACTGTACTGACAAATGTCTGCAATAATAATAATAATATTCTTGTCTCGCTGAACACGTTAGTTAGCAGGGCACATGTTTTCGCTCTATATTAAGTGTGTTAATTAAAGTAGCTACGCTACTACGACAACTTAACTTTGCAACATAAATCATTCTTAAAAAGAAAGGAGTGAGCATGGCGTTTCTTTAAACACATACAAGACGGTTTATGAAGAAGGCTCTCAGTCTCACAGGTCGCGTGCGAGCTTCCAGTCACCGTGGAGCGTGCGCGCAACAGGCAGCATCTTCCGGTGGTGTGTTTGTTTATTTCAGGAAATACAAGGGGTGGCCAGGCGGATAGTATTTTGTAGTGTGCTATATTAACACATGGTGACTATGGTCCGGGAGTGAAGACCGCAGCATGGTGTTCGAGTCCGTGGTGGTAGACGTGTTGAACAGGTTCCTAGGAGACTACGTGGTGAACCTGGACAGCTCGCAGCTCAAACTTGGGATATGGGGAGGTAAAGCAAACCACGTTAACACGTTGTGTTAAAATTTCTGTAACTGTTTTTTTTTTGGACGGAGCTGTCATCAGTCATTAAGAGTGTTTATAGTTAGAGGACTGTGCCGTACATGAAAGTATAGGGTATTAACTGCGTAATTGACTTCCCGTGGCGATTATCAGGGCTTTATCAGGTAACAACAGCTTAATTCACATATGCCATGTATATTAGCCATGGAATCGCCTTAGGTTTCTTGACTACCGTTCATTACGAACTGAAAAATATACATGTATTAAAAATACAGTCACACAGATCTTACTTATACCAGTGAGCATAAAGCATTTTTCGATGCTATTAAGACGGATTCGTGTGAACAAGCAAAATGTAACCTAGGAGATGACCCGAGTTGTAAATGCACAACTTAAGACGTGGTAATGCAGCCTTATCCCACTGACTGTAGTAAGTCGGTCAGACTAGGGTCACCGGTTCACGCCCAGCCTCCGCCCTTACACAGCAAAAATCAGGTTTAAAGTTCAAATGGGAGATACTATACTGTAATATTAAAGTATATATACAGAAAGGAAAACTTGGAGTAGAGTGCATTAAGTAAAACATTATTTATGTATTTATTTATTTCTTTTTAAATGTATTTTGCATGGAAATACAGGTGAAATGTTGCTCATTGTTATTTATTGGTGGCGTTTGCTTTCTGGGTAGCTTGACTTCTCATTTTAATCTTTGGTAGACCTGAGTTACCTAAACATCTTGAACCAACCGCTCCCTTCATTTTCTCAAATTGATAATGCTCAGAATTGTATATAATTGTATTATTTTAATAAATCACATACAGTAATGACCTGCACTACATACAATGTGTTACAGTAGTTATTTGCTGACACACCTTGAACTTCCAGCCAAGTTTGGTTTTATAAGCTGGGTGTGAGTCCATGTAATACTGTACTTACTGTTTCAGCTTTGTCAGTTCTTAAAAGGATAATGTTTGTTTTCTTTTGTTACAGACATGTATTCAATTGCATCTGATTTGCTAAAATGTTTAAAATAGAAATATTTCTAGTTTTAAAGTGTTGGTAGTTAACAAAATAATTCCATAAATCTTACCTGCTCTGCACTTCCATTCATTGTGTATCAAAAGCACAGGTTAAATATAGCTTAAAATATGATCTCTGGTACTACATTTGGTTAAATAGGCCTAATTATTTCTTCACAAGCTATGCTTTCAGCTTGTGTTGTACAGTTGGGCCTACCTGCTTGGTCATTTCACCTGGAAAGAGATATGGTCCCCACCCCTTCAATGACTTCTTTCCTTACATTAATCAACTAGCCATTTCTCCTATTGACTGACATGCTTTCTACCAGTTAAATGCTTTGAGCAACAATACACTGATGAGGTGAAATATCCCAGGAAGTGCAAGTGTACAGATATCATGTGAATAAGTCGTAGCAACTGAGTATGACAAGCCAAATGATCATTTAGAGCAGGGGTCTCCAACCCTGGTCCTGGAAAGCTACTGTAGCTGCTGGTTTTCGTTTTAACCAATCTCTCGGTTACTTAATTGAACCAGTTATTGGCTTAATTAGTCAAGATTAACAGGTGTTGCAGATCTTTAGCCACTGATGATGTAAAGACACCTATGAAACCTGCTGGATATGGGCTCTCCAGGACCATGGTTGGAGACCCCTGATTTAGAAATATCTCAAATTGCATTTTAAGATATGTTTGAAATATTTAGAGATACTGTATCTGTAAAACATTGAGATATCTCAAATTGAATTACAGATATCTTTAATTGTGCAGTTGTTAAGATATCTAAAATTCATTTAAACATATATGTAAATCAATTAGAGATATCTAAAAATGAAAAAAAGATATCTCCAATTCATTTACAGATATCTTTAATATGGAAACTATGTGGATTTTGCTAGCATGGTACAGCCAAACTGTCATTTAGAGATCTTAAAATGAGGGGTTTAAAGATATCTTTAAATCATTTGAAGATATCTCGAAATGACTTCCTGTTCATTTAAAAATATCTCTAAATCATTTGAAGATGTCTCGAAATAACTTCCTGTTAGATGGCTGAGATCAGATAGGTGATATTCTTTATGAGAATCCCCTGAAGATGCTGACTGCTGAGCAAAAAAACTTCAGATTGACAACTGACGTGCTATCAGTGTACACTCTGCACTAGGTATTCATTTTTATGCTCAAAAAAAATCTGTCATGACATCCCTGTTAATTAAACTAGTGGGGAAAATAACAAAAGCACAATGGTAAATTAAGCGACTGCAAAAATGAAATGCAAGTTAAAAGTAGGATTGGGGATGAACAATTCACGTAATTTGTCAGCTCTGTTTGAAATAAAACTAAGAGGACCAGAATTAGGCTCAGACAAGATATGAAGGTAAAAACAAAGATTGTTTTGTAATTAACAGCTTTTTCTGAGTTTAATTATAAAACAGAATCAGCTCAATTTGTTTAAAGGGACTTCACCTGATTAAAAATAAAACCGAAAACGTCAAGCCCTACTTGTGTGTGTTTGCATTTACTTTTTCCAAAATACTTTTTATTTCTTTTATAGCAATATGCACCTCCTACGAAGCATAAAATAAAATACCGTGCATGTTGGGATACTATCGTATTACTTTCCACTGTTCATTGCGCTGCTAGGAACTGTAACCAAACTATTCTAATAATGTGTGGACACATTATGCCAGACAAAACATGAAACAGTACTTCAGTGTAGACGCTTTGAGCTGGATTAATTAGAATGGTTTTGAGTATGGTTCTTGAGATGGGTTATGTTGGTTATGTAGTGTGGACAGGGCCTAAGTAGCAACTGAGTGCGTTTGGACTGACAGAAAAGTAAAAGAAAGAAAAATAAAAGAAAAGAATGACTGTGATGAGTGAGGGGTATTTTCCACTGGCGTACTCCATCGCTAAATTCTTGCAGTTCACATATTGTAGTTCACATTTAGAAGATGCTACAATGATAAATAATTAGCTTTATTTATGTATTCATTTAAGATTTTGAGTAATTTAGTTTGGTATGTAACTATTCACAAAACACCATTTCCAACATCCTCACATTTACAGTGTTTGGAGGTAGAGCTACAACTACGGTACTACCAAAAACATTCCGTAATTGAAAAAAAAATAAAATAAATAAATAAATTTAATTTTTTTTTTTTTTTTTTTTTTTTTTTAAATTGCCAACCCTGACTATGGAATCCATTTTACCATGTATTGGAACTGAATTTCCTGTGCCATTAGAGGAAAAACAGCCCCATAGAAGGCTATTACCACCTCCATGCTTGACAGTAGGTATGGTGTTCTTTTCTTTTGTATGCCTCACCAGACATTCTCCAAACGTAATGACTATCAGCGTGATCAAATAGCTCAATTTTTGTTTCATCACTCCACAAAACCTTTGACCAGAACTCATATCCATCATTCAAATACCGTTTTGTAAACTTTAAGCGATTGTCCTTGTGACGTTTTCCTAAGACTGGCTTTTTCCTTTGCCTGCGACCATTGATACCTTCACCATGCAATACTCAGCCTATGGTTGAAATGGAAACCCTAGTCCCACTTGCAGCCAATTCACTTTGAATATCTTTGGCAGTCAATCTCGGATTGTTATTAACCTTCCTCACAATTCTTCTACTTATTCTTGGTGAAAGAACCTTCTTTCTTCCAGACCAAGGGAGCATTGTGATGGTACAATGAGTCTTGTACTTTTTGATAATAGAAACAATAGTTGAAATTGGGATACTCAAATGCTTGGAAATCTTCTTGTATCATTTTCCAGCTTTATGACAATAAATCATTTTCTGCCTAAGGTCTTCAGATAGCTCTTTACTTTTTCCCATATTGACTTATTGATAATGACAGCAATCATCCTATGCCTAACCCTTTTATTCTCTCTAAGAATGTTTACCTACAATCCAGCATTTTCTAGACTTTTCTAGAATTAGGTTCTGTATTATCATCTTATCGTATTATCATATTGAAATCTGTAGCACCTTCTATCATTGCATCAAAGGGTATGAATACTTTTGAATTAGCATTTTTGGAGTTTTGCAAAAAAATTGCTCAAATAAATAATTGTAGAAATCTATTTCTTGTAACTTTTTTCCCTCATCCACAAAAGCAAAACTTTTGCCACAAAAGATTTTTCCTAAAATTCTTTGTTTTCGAGAAATCTCTAGAAATTAAACTTTTGACTACAAATACACTATACAGATATTATAGATAGATAGTAATTAACCATATTTTATGCTTTATTGTATTTACTGTAAAGGTTATGTATTTAATCACATGCAGATCAATGTAATGTAAAGCATCCAGAGATAAAGAACAAAAGCAAGGAAAGTATCAACATTACGATTGAATACCAATAAAAAAAAACACACAAATATATTTTTGTTTTTACTCTGTTCACTCTGAATTGCAAAACGATGCCATACAGCCATCCTTTTTAGATTTTTTTTAATTAGGAAATGATTCCACACGTGATCGCTTTGCAGTATTTAAGCAGCTCAAAGTCTCTGTGCTTCTGACATATTTTTGTTTGTTTTTGCACTGTTTGCATTATGAGTTATTGTGGGAAGTGATTATCTCGCAAGATAATAGTCAACATTTTCCTGTAGACGTTTCCCTGGATTAGTTAAACCAAAAATACCGGTATTGTTGTTGAAATACAGATTATTGTATTGCCTGATGAATATCGCAGTATACTGGTATATCGGTATTGTTGCACACCCCTAATAGTCAATGTATCTTTAGTGATCATTTCAGCCATAAGGTTCGTTATTCGCAGCTGGGCCTCTCTCTCTCTGCAGGTAGGTGGATACATCATGCTTGTATCGTAGGAGGTTGTTATTGCCCCTATGCTGTCCATGTAGTCTTTTATTGCAAAGTGCTTTAGTAAAATGGCCCTAAACAAAACTTTATTTTATTTTTTTTCAAATCTGACTGGAATTTTATTGGCTCCAATGTTCTTCCATTTGGTATCAGCTTGCTCATTAATATTAGCCACAGCAGTTTAAGTATAAATAATTACACCATGACCACCGACTATTGTATTTTATTTATTTATTTATTTTTTGTAAAATACCTGTATTTTGTAGTATTAAATTGAAGAATTAAATAGTTTTAATACAACCGCCTCCGTTACCCCTAGTTAAGGCTACGATTTTGTCACAGAGGTCACGGAAATCGTGAATTTGAAAACAAATCCGTTAAATCTTGGAAATGGATGTAAACACTTTTGATTAGGCGCTTGCTTTATTTCCTTTAAAACATGCATCATCATGCACTGAAAATATAAATCTGCGAGCATCTGTAAATTGTTTAGTTGTTTCACGCAGCATTTACGTGTAGCTATAGGTCAGAGAATGAGACAGCCGAGCGATATAAATTGGTGACAGCTAAAATGCAAACATTTGAGTGAGCTGTTTTCTGTAGACAGAAGAACAAATGCATCAGAGAACAGAAGTTTACCAACTTACAGAGGCTTTCTTCACAACATGGTGTTTGTTTCAGAATCATGGAAAACCCTATTAAAGCCTTGTTCATATGCAACACTTCTGTTGCAGATGAATGCGGTACGTCAGGCTCAGACAGCTAGCTGTGCAGCTTCGCTATTTGCTGTACGGGACGCATTGTGTCGCAGCCCTTTTTACTGTGCAAAGTAGTCGCAACTGTTGTTCATATAAATACAATACTTTAAATACAAACTGCATTTGCATAATTGAATACATTTACATTTAAGTAGATGTGCTCAGTTTGTACCTCTATACAAGAGGATTACAAAAAATCAAAAGCAACGTCGTTACTCCGACCTCTCAACCAACAGAGAACCCGAAAGGGAGAATTTTAAACATTATTTAGAGAGATGCGGGTATGTGACAGTGAGAGATATTTTAGGTATTAGAATGACATGAAAGGTTTGACGATCTGATAAGGCTGTACGCTTTTCCAAAAAAGACGCACGGCGCAAGATTGTAGATTACTTATTTCCGACTTTTCATAGACCCTCGACTCCGACCAGAAATTATGTCTGAAGTATGTACTGTAAATTTTGTAATCTAAAGTAACATTTAAACTGGTCAGTAGTCAAAAGCAATAGTTTTTATATTATTGGTTTTGGTGCACTATTTAAAAGCTCTTGTCTATGTTGATGTCGCTAAAACTACATTATTTGGTGAACTTTCCGTGAATGCTTTGTTTTTTGCTGCACCTCGCACGTGAAATGCACTAAAAATGACCATGACAAAATCATACCCTTACCTACAGTTACAGTATTGGTATCTCCCTGTACCTTTAAGAACGCCTGTTTTGTCTAATTTGTGTTTGTAGTACTACATTGGGCTGCAGCGTTTGTTAATTATTATTATTTGCTTATTTAGCAGACGCCTTTATCCAAGGCGACTTACAGAGACTAGGGTGTGTGAGCTATGCATCAACTGCAGAGTCACTTACAATTACGTCTCACCCGAAAGACGGAGCACAAGGAGGTTAAGTGACTTGCTTAGGGTCACACAATGAGTCAGTGGCTGAGGTGGGATTTGAACTGGGGACCTTCTGGTTACAAGCCCTTTTCTTTAACCACTGGACCACACAGCCTCCTTAATGGGCCTGTTCAGACCTTTAGTATGTGTTGCAATACAAGATAGAATATACAATTTAGTAATTTTCTAAACAATTTTCTAATCGATTATTCGAATAAACGAATACACGTGCCCATCCCAAGTAAGATTTATGGAATTATTTTGTTAGGTACAATTACTGTATCTTAAATGTGCAGGATATTTTGCACAGCCTCAACAGAACTGCCATATCCCAGACATTAAAAATTAATCTATATATAAATCTCAAAGTCTGTTTTAGAGTTCAGTATAAGCTCTGGTATGTGCCTAGTGGTATACATTGGCATTTGTATAAAGCAGTTATCAAATTTGGGATTCACTTGAAATCCTCTAATGTTGGTACCATACGGATTAAACGTAATTGAGGATTGGTCCAAAATTCTCACATTCAATTAAGTTGACCCTATAACATGATTTAATGAAATTAATTAAAATTAAAAATAAATATTTTTGTTTCTAGGTGGCCTTAGTACTTAGAAATCTTGATATCAAAGAAAATGCATTGGTAAGTTTGAATACATTTATGATTTGATATTATGTGCAGTCAATAATAGTTCATTCAATGATTCATAAGTTTCCTTGTTCCCATTACTTACCAAACCAGTCCAATTGCTGTTATCATGCCAAAAGTGTTCAACTCCCTTTCTATGATTCATACTGTGGAATGTGTGTGGTAATAAGGGACATAAATTGAAAATGGTAGACAGGTACAGTAAATGTGCATATATGACTAATTAATGAAATCTGTTTTGTTGTAGAGCCAGTTGGATATTCCATTTAAAGTAAGATCAGGACACATAGGTAAGTTGTGTTTTGTGTGGTTTTTCTGCATTTTAATGTAACATGATAAATTAGTCCATAACTTAGTAAAGTCATGTCACATACACAAACATTTTGGCTATATTCAAAGTCCCGTATTTTATATGCTTTATAAAGCAGGGGTGCACAACTCCGGTCCTCAAGAGCCACATCAGGTTTTAGAGTTTATCAATTAAATAATTAACGGATTAAGACCTAAATAGAGATGTAATTGATTAATTTAGGTAATTAAGGGTATTGTTGTAGCAAATATCTGGAATGGCCTTCGCTGTGTGGCACTACCTTAAAGCAG
This sequence comes from Acipenser oxyrinchus oxyrinchus, assembly GCA_030684275.1. NCBI lineage: Eukaryota > Metazoa > Chordata > Actinopteri > Acipenseriformes > Acipenseridae > Acipenser > Acipenser oxyrinchus. Next base: position 38,201,198 of record CM060248.1, on the reverse strand, counting down.
TGGTACTCACTGGTGGCTCTTTCAGTCCATTCCAGTCCAGGACCATGTTCCAAGCAGGTCTTTCAATCTTTTAATTGAAGCATGGTTGGAACAAGGGCCTGATTTGTAATGCACTGAAAGTGCAAAGGCCTGGGCAAATATGAGCAGAGTGGGACTGGGTGGCATTTTGCCCTGCATAACATGTTTTCCCCCCATGGAGGGAGGGGCTACAGAACTGAGAAGCGAACATTGGGTTTGCATGTCCATCTGAGGAGTGGTGCGGCACAGCTCATTTGTGTCTAGGCCTGTACTTTAACTTTATTGTGTCTGCTATTGTATGCATTGCCCCAATATATTATTAAACATAATTCCAATTGTTTTGATTGTTCAGAAGGTTTTTTTATTTTATTTTTAGTAGTTACCAATCACAATTTTACCCTGCTTTTCACCCAATTTGACATATCCAATCGTATTTTAAGCTCAGCTCACTGCTACCACTCCTGCGCTAATTCGGGAGCGGTGAAGACGAACACACACTGTCCTCCGAAGCGTGTGCCGTCAGCCGACCGTTTTTTTTTGTTATTGATAAACAGAATCTCCTTTCTTGTCTCGGTATCTGCATCAAGCCCTGACAGTTTTCACTTGCAGCTTTGAACTTGAACAAACATGCAACACCTCCGGCATTTAAGTATGATAAATCTTCAGGTAAAGGATAATTAGTAGATACTCCTTCCATTTAAGTATGGAAATAGCTCATTATTATAACTAACATATTGTAACGAATCATCCCAGCGCGATGAGTTGTTTATCTAAAACGTGTTGATACTTGCTCTATAAACATCTATCATTACAAAGATTCCAATTTGAAAAAATAACATGTATTTCTGAAAATCTTGCCCCATGAGTCATAAATCAGCAGGGAATACATTTCTCAACATTTAGTCAGGAGCTATCTCCTGAAACAGTGCTGGTACTCTGGTTCAAATGAATGGTGTATTGTGGAAATGATAAGCAGTGTTACAGGACGCACTGAAGTAAGCTTATTGAACGCACTCCAGCAGATTAGGGTAATGGTTTGTGTGTTGCACACGTGCATTAACAAAGTGTCCTGAAAACTTAACAGCATTTAGCTGTAATGCAGCAAAAAGCTCAATAATTAAACAAAAAAGGTGAAAAGTTTACCAAACCAAGCTGAAAAAAGTATTTTTTGTGAACTCCAATAAACCTATGTTATCTTTCGCCAGTCAAATCGTAGAGTAAAATAATGCAGTAAAATAAACTGCCTTTCACTAAATTTAGTTCTCCGATTGTGCTAATGAAAATATCTAAAAATATATGACGGTGTGCTTGCTGTGGCGTATTTAATATTGAAAATAGCAGAACAAACATGCTGGTTAAACTTGTTTTACTGAAAAATAAACTATAACATGTAATCATAAGAGCTGTCTGTGTTACAATACATGCTGTCAGTAATGCTGAGCATGGGAGCTGCAGCATGCTGTTTCCCATATTACAACTGTACACAATTAAAGGAGTACTTTGTCAGACACTACAAGCAGAACACTACTAGTCTAGCACATGGTTAAACCATCCAAAATTGCGCCACAATGCACCATTTAAATCCCTTTTTTCAAAAATGTGTGGGACACCCTCCTCCCACACTCTACCCCATCAGCCCTACGATTAGATTGGTTCCCCCTACTACCTTGTAAGTGCCACATACATCAAAACGAATTGAAAACCCTGTATATAAATTAACTGAACTATAAGAATGCAGTAAACAGCCATATATAATCAACAATATTATATTTCAGAGATTATCATTTCTATTTCATTTATTATCTTTTGATACTCTCTTGTTGCATACTGTAGTGGGTAACTTGACATATTATTTATTTAACTGCTGCCTTTATCCAAGGCGACCCATCTATTTGATTATTGATTATTTATTCAAATAACTCAAGATATTTAAATACATATAATATTTATAATGTTGGATTTATACAACACACTGGGAATTAAGACTTGCGCTATTTGAATAGGAACGGGATTAAAAAAAAAGTGAAACAAGATTTATACTGTATAGAGAGCAAGTAGCTGCAGCTGCTTTTCAACAAAATAAAGAAACAAATAGAAATTGAGAACCCTGTCCTGACCTTACAAAAGACTCCAGTACTGATTGGTGTCAAAGGTATCTTGTCTTTCTTAATAATAAATGATAGATGAAATGATAGCCGTATTAGTCCAGAGATGATAGATATTTATTTTATTTGTTTATTCAGCAGACGCCTTTATCCAATCCAATCCAGCTGCAGAGTCACTTACAACTACGTCTCACCCGAAAGACGGAGCACAAGGAGGTTAAGTGACTTGCTCAAGGTCACACAATGAGTCAGTGGCTGAGGTGGGATTTGAACCGGGGACTTCCTGGTTACAAGCCCTTTTCTTTAACCACTGGACCACACAGCCTCCTAGATAAACAGAAGGAGATGTGATACCTTTTATTGGACTACCTAAACAATAATTAATCACAACCTTTCAAGACCTCAAAGGTCTCTTCTTCAGGTGTAAGTAGGAAAGAGAGATTGATGTTTACATTCAAAGGTTGCATCATAACTATTATTATTTTTCTTGGCAGACGCCCTTATCCAGGGCGACTTACAATTGTTACAAGATATTACAGTATTTTTACATACAATTACCCATTTATGCAGTCGGGTTTTTACTGGAGCAATCTAGGTAAAGTACCTTGCTCAAGGGTACAGCAGCAGTGTCCCCCACCCAGGATTGAACCCACGATCCTCCGGTCAAGAGTCCAGAGCCCTAACCACTACTGCACACTGCTCACTGCTGCCCCAAAAGGAACCCATTTTGAATCACTACAATTCAAATGCAAGGAAAAAAGCGGTGTTTAAAAAAAAGGATGAGTGGCTGCATAATAAACAATGACAATAACAAAGACAACATATATTATATGAATAAAATGTAAGAATCGTAACAGTAAATACTAATATAGGGAAATAAATGGAAAAAGTTAAATACAGTAAAAGAATAGAAAAATAAATAATTTAAATAAATTATATATATACACATATAAATACACATACATATACACTGCTGTGCAAAAGTCTTAGACATGTTGCATTTTTCTACTCTGATGCATTGTGAGCATCAATAATTTACTCAGAGCCTCCACTAATGTTTTTTACAATAACAACCTTGCAGCATGACTTTTCATACACTACAGCAATCCAGTAATGAGACCAGCTTTGTGTTTGTATGCAAAGTTTTCTAATTGCAAAACATACTAGTTACCATCTATTTGTGAAACATGTATAACGCGCAATATATGCAGTATGTGTGTGTGTGTATACAGTAACCTATACAAATGTATATACAGTATATTACAATTGAGTGCAAATGTTTAACATATTGCTCATTATTTACTAAAATTAGAACTTTTTAAAAGTGATTTTATTAAATTTAAATCTACTATTAAACTGCAAGAACAATTTGACTGTACTGCAGTTGATTCTTGATTCATTTTTTTGATGGTTTTTTTGTGTTTTTTTTTTTAAATATGAGGAAATTAATAATAATAATAATAATAATAATAATAATAATAATAATAATAATAATAATAATATTAGATAGTACAGCCAGTGTCCTGACAGTATTTGTGCTAAACGAGAATGACTGTACAGTAGCAAAGTGTATTTCATACGGTTTTGTATATTTGGCATTTTCTGTATTTTTGTTTTTATCCCTGATAATTAAAATTCCATACATTCTATTTTATTTACAGAGCATTAATTTAAAGTACATAGCTGTTTGTTTTACGTTGTTTCCCTCGGGATATTTACTTTTAAAAAATGTTTTTGAGTTAGGCTGTTTTAAAGTGTGACCAAGTGTGACAAGAATCCCTTGCTAGAGAGAGAAGTAGCTGGGTTTTGGATTTATTTTTTATTTTTTATGTACGGTATTTGCATAAAACCTGCAACACAACAGCAAAATAAATGTGTTTGGAACAGTATTGTCTCTGAAGAGTCATTTTAGTAAAACGCTAAAACAAAATACGTCTTTCCCGAAGAGCAGCTTTTATAGGTTACAATACAGACTTACAAAGTTTTTTTGTTTTTTTTTGAAGATTTTTTTTTTTTTTTTTTTTTTTTACTAAAGTTTTTTTTTTTGAAGATTTTAATTAAATTTACCGGGAAGCACATCAAGCCACGTTAAGCGTTTTTCACACCAAACCTTTTTATTTTGAGTTTTGTTCTGCTGCTCGGAGGAATAAACAAAGGATTTCTTTGGAAGTTCGGGCTTTTAATCTGTCATATGGGTGAGTGTTTTTGCTTTTTGTAAACGTATTGTGTAAATAATGGTAGGCCTATTTGAAGTGTTTCGCTGTTATTTATTGCTGCTCAGTCTGTGTACGTATAGGTTTTAAATTCACCTGGTACCACGTTTTATATTGTCGTGTAGTGTTCCAATTCTGCGCATTCACGCGTAGCTTTTGTGCATTTCTGCTCTATTGATACTGAATGCGCAGGTGGTTTTACGAGGCACAAACACATTTGCGAATTTAGGAAAAAACTGCTATTTTCCAACTTCGCGCAACTGTTTTGTGCCGTGTTGGAAAATATCAATTTTTGTGCAAAAGCATTAATTTTTGCAAAGCACAAATTTTGCGAGGGGATTGCGCATCGATTCGAATATCTGGGCCTGATATACGATGGTATATCAGCTGAACACTAAGATGATATACAAATGCTGAAGTGCAGAGCTGCTGGATTGTTGCACTCTGGTTTCATGCAACAGTTATGATGGTGGCCAAACGTGTGTGAGTACTCTTGTGTCAAAAAATGATTAAAATGAACCGTTGCATTCAAAAAATGTAGAACAGCGAAAGACAAAAGTAGATGTGCATTAACAAAATGCCCTGAAAACTCAACATGAAGAAAACAATTTAAAGAAGCAATAAACTCAATAATTAAGCTAAAAAGGAAGTGAAAAGGTTACCAGCTTTTTTTTTTTGGTGAACTCCAATAAACCTAAGTTATCTTCCCCCAGTCAAATCGTAGAGTGCCTAAATAAGCACGGTAATTTACCATAATAAAAAAACAGTAATAAAAAAGAAAATGTAGAACATAAAAAGAGCTACCAGAAATAGTCAACGAAAGACAACACATTATAAAATTATTTGTCGCATTATATATTTAAGGTAAGGCAAGTTTATTTTTCTGTTAGAAGTGCTCCAGGCTATAATGTTCTGCCGCCCGGCTGTACAGAATTCCTGGGGTGAACACTGAAAAAAAAATAAAAATAATAATAATAATATTTTGCGTGCTACAAACTCCAAAAATGGATTAAAATGATTGCTAGTAAACTATAATGCAACCACGTTAAATAAAGTAAACTCTTATTTGGTATTTAAGATTTAAGTTTGGTGAGTTTACTGGAATCAATTGTATCTTGAACTGACTTGTTTTAAAGCTTGAAAAAACATAGTAAGTTAATGCTTAGCAGATCCTCAGTCAGAAAGTGTGACAGTAGAAAATGTAATTTTTAAAATTATTTTTAATAATATAGGGTTGATGAACAGACCAGGCTGAATCTAGGAATGACAAACAAGCAAGAGTATTTATGCACTACATTGCTGAGGTAGAAAGAAGGCAGCTGCAAGAGAAAATGAAAGGTGCAAAGTTCCTGTCAGTGATGTCAGATGGTTCAACCGATAGGGCTGTCATAGAAGAGGAGCTAGTATATGTATGATTCTGCCAGAAAGGGCTGGTGACTGTGCAGTCTGGAGAGTGCAGATGCCCAATACATCACTGAGGCAGATTGTTTTAGACCCTGTTGAGACTGCTCATAAATGTTGCTTGTTTTTGCATTTTCTTTTGTCATCATCGCCCTCCGGGACGGTGTTGGGCGGTAAAATGTCTGTGTGGCCTGTGGATTTTTCCATCCACTAGCCATGGTGGCTAGTGCATGGAAAAGTTAATTTCAAGTCCTGATATATAATTTATTTCAATATTAGAGATTTTATTCAGGATAGATAGTTGTTTTTGGATAATCTGAGAATTTACTTTTTAAGCTTGGTGATTAAGCTTCCAGGGTGGCATTACATCCACTTGGTGGTGTCCAATTAGAGGTTTTAGTGTTGTTACTTCTGTTGTTTGGAGTTTGTGCAGCAATGTTGTTGTCGGGTTCTGATGCCACCTTTGAATATAAACATCAGTCTTTCCTACTTTCACCTGAAGAAGAGAGCTTTGAGATCTTGAAAGCTTGTGATTAATTATTGTTTAGTTAGTCCAAAAGGTATCTCATGTCCTTCTCTTTGTAATAATAAATCAAAAGCAATATTTATAACAATTTGTGAATTTAATGAAGACAATAGACTTTGAAAGTACTATTTTTTAATTTCTCCATCTTTTTTTGTGGACTCAGCGTAACAAACCTACTGTTGGACCGCAATGTGGAATATGCAGAGTTAAACAGAATTCCGCATCAAGCCAGTATTACAAAGACGCAATTTAAAAAAAAACAAAAAACTTTGGTGATTGTCATAAAATACTGGATTATGGTATTAATGAAAAGTATGGACATTTTTTAACACAAACTGCAGTACGGACGTATCATATTCTGATATTCATGCGAACAGGGAGTAGTTAATTAAAATGTTGTTATTTTGGATATAAATAACTTCTGTTTAATGAGAGCACAACAATACACATTTACACATCTTTCAGGACCAAGCAATTTTCAGTGGGATGCTCCCCCAGGACCAGCGGTTTTTTGGCTGTAGTTGACTCTCTTTCTATAAAAATTCAATAAAAATCTATTTTTTACAGCACCATCTTGGAACTTGTGTCAGATAACCCCCGTTCCCCCTCATACTTACAGTAACACAAGAACAGTTGTGACTGGTCCCAGTGCAGAGTGTCTGTCTATGTGGTATCTCTGAGGCTGTGGCAGCAGCTACATATTTCCTTCACCCACTTGTAGCAGTGTTGCAGGAGGACAGGCTAATAGTTACAATATATGGTAGTGTACAGTATTTGGAGAGAAAACATGTTTGAGAGCTCCATAAAGGTCTTAGGGATGCTTTTAACTTCAGAGTTTTAAAGTTACCAGGATGCGATAACTGAGATGCGATAACTGAAACTAAATGATTTAAAAAGTGAATAAAAACAACATTAATTAACTGGGATATTTCAGACCTGTACCAAGTTGCTCTTTACTAGTTTTCAAACATTGCTGGAGTGTTTAACAAAACATTAGCAAATTGCATCCGGCAGACAACTACAATTCAGCATATTACAAAAGAGCAGTCAGTCAGTTGGCTAAAAAGTGCCAAACATTAAAAGATCTGTCTGAAATGTAATTGATTTTATAATGCTTCAGTTGGAATTGTGCTGTAACCTTAAGAGATTCAAGGAGGAGTGTGATTAGAAAGCTGCCAGACATACTTTAAAGTGCAACAATAAAACTAATGTACTGCATTTCAAATGTATTTAGTAATCCTGTTGCTTTCTTTTAGTTTTTATACGCAATACAAAAATGGAAATGTATTAGTATTTTTTTTGCATGCATATTAGTAGTTTGCCCTTTTTACACATTTATAAGTTTTTCATCAAATAGCTTATGTAAACAGAAATATCACCTATCCCAAAACGCATTTCGATTTTATTTAGTCTGGCTATGTTATATTCACAGGCAGAGCAGGATCTAAGTAAAGTAATTCTCTGACTCCAGCTGTTTAATTTAGCTTTCAACCAAATTTATTTTCCGTAAATTGTACTTGTTATATAAAAGTATACTCCATGAGAATAGAGCGTGTGGTGCACTGTGCACAGGTTTAAAATAGAAGGGGAGGTGTATGACCTGTAGCAGGAAATCACTGGAGGAATGCATTGATTGCTATCACCTGTAATGCCAACAAACCACCCAGCAACCAGTATCCTGCTGTGCTGTGCACCTGGAATGGAGTTGCTCAGACATACATAGCTTCATAGGGGGAACAGTGGAGGTGTTTCATTGGTAACATGTTTAAACCTAATATTTATGTACATTCTATTTGTTGCACAGTGGACCATACATATTGTACGTACATACATACATACATATTTTATTTAGATGTAATCATTAAAACAATGTTCACATTTAAAAATGCACTTCAAGTTTTGTTGGTTTCTCAGTTGAACAGCAGATTATATAAAGCAGGGGTCTCCAACCCTGGTCTGGAGAGCTACCAATTAGTGGCTTAATTAGTCAAGATTAACAGGTGTTCCAGATCTTTAGCCAATGATGACATAGACTCCTATAAAAACTGAGGATTTGGGGCTCTCCAAGACCAGAGTTGGAGACCCCTGATGTAAAGAATAATACATGGGGTAGTGTGTTAAGAGAATTTAATGCCCGAGTGGTGGGATGCAATGCCGCACCCGAGGGTGGGCATTACATTCTCATTTATCCCACACTACCCCATGCAGTATTTTTTTATAATCTCTGGTGAGCAACTCTTTCCTGCCAGAGATCTAAGGTTCTGTGTTGGAATTCCTTTCAGTTTGACAGCTCGCACTGGGGTCGCGCTCTGCTGCTGGTGTTAATGAGTGCGTGTTTCCCATAATAACCTGCCAGTTATTATGTGAAATATCAACAGGGTGAGCCCATTGAAAATATTGCTCACCAGTTATTATTTAATAACACAGCTTTTTGTAAAATATAAAACATTTCTTTGTATATAAAATAAGGCAAAAAAGCTTTTTCAAATCAACAAAAAACGTTAATCAAATCACAACTTCTATACAGGGTTCACAGGTCCTTGAAATCCTGAAAAGTGCTGGAAAACTTGGAAAACCATTGATTTTTTTTGTTTTTTTTAAGAAAAGTCCTTAAGTGCTTGATTCCCCAGAAAACAGTGGTAACTCCAAAATAACATTTTTGTTAATAGCTACTTTGATCCTCAGTTTATGAATAGGTTCACAACAATTAATAGGGTCACAACAATTTATCTCACGTCTCGTGGTTAGTTTATTATGAAGCTTTTGTTCTACATATTGTTGTGTACAGGGCGCCCATGGAGCTTGATTGTCCTGCTGCCAAACGGCCAGCGTGGAGGGGACCCCTGCTCTGCCCCAGGTGCGGTCGACCTCTGCCTCCATTTTTGTACACAAATGCACTGTGTTTCAGTCCCAAAAGAAAAACAGTCCACTACCACAATCCTCCATGCACGAAATTGTGCTCCTTAGGATCCCAAGGAAACTGGTGCGATTGTCCGTGAAGTGCTGTGCAGTGGGGTAGTGATCTGGGGAAAGTGCTGGCTCAATAGCTGCAGCGCCCGATCTCTTTACTCCTCCTCTGCAATAGACAAGCAAAATCAAAACAACAAAACACACACTCCGGCTGCGAAATCACGTTTCAGCGTAAGGGGCCATACTGACGTAGCTGCTTCCCCTTTGTACCATAAAATTCCTCCCTGCAATCAACCCATCGCCACGATTGATTTTTCCAATCACTCTCTGCCCTATAGTTGATTGCAAGGCAGTCCTTCCATGTACGTGCAGATACACGCTCCCCCTAATATGATCACCTTCCGGTTTCAGCCTACCGTCGAGGCTGTCCATCTAGGATGAAGTATACCACCAACCTTGCATGGCGCCCTTTCTGTTTGGGAGGGAGATTTATAGCTTGAATTCCTTAGCTCTCTGTCACAGATGACCTTTTTTAAATTTTGGTCCTTTGAAAGTTCTTGAATTTTTTTTTCCCATGGCCTGTATGAACCCTGTATAAAGTACAGCATCAAGTAACTAGACCAGTGGTCCTGAAAATAATTTGGGCATGTGCATAAATTGATAATACTTGGCTGTTTGTGGGCACACTGACTATTGCATAAGTTCTTATCTTAAACACTGCCTTCCCATGACATATGCAGTATACACTAAATACATATATATACAGTACTGTGCAAAAGTTTTAGGCAGGTGTGAAAAAATGCTGTAAAGTAAGATTGCTTTCAAAAATAGACATGTTAATAGATTATATTTATCAATTAACTAAATGCAAAGTGAGTGAACAGAAGAAAAATCTAAATCAAATCCATATTTGGTGTGACCACCTTTTGCCTTCAAAACAGCATCAAGCATCAATTCTTCTAGGTACACTTGCACACAGTTTTTGAAGGAACTCGGCAGGTAGGTTGGCCCAAACATCTTGGAGAACTAACCACAGTTCTTCTGTGGATTTAGGCAGCCTCAGTTGCTTCTCTCTCTTCATGTAATCCCAGACAGACTTCGATGATGTTGAGATCAGGGCTCTGTGGGGGCCATACCATCACTTCCAGGACTCCTTGTTCTTCTTTACGCTGAAGATAGTTCTTAATGACTTTCGCTGTATGTTTGGGGTCGTTGTCATGCTGCAGAATAAATTTGGGGCCAATCAGATGCCTCCCTGATGGTATTGCATGATGGATAAGTATCTGCCTGTACTTCTCAGCATTGAGGAGACCATTAATTCTGACCAAATCCCCAACTCCATTTGCAGAAATGCAGCCCCAAACTTGCAAGGAACCTCCACCATGCTTCACTGTTGCCTGCAGACACTCATTAGGTGTTCCGCTCTCCAGCCCTTCGGTGAACAAACTGCCTTCTGCTACAGCCAAATATTTCAAATTTTGACTCATCAGTCCAGAGCACCTGCTGCCATTTTTCTGCACCCCAGTTCCTGTGTTTTCGTGCATAGTTGAGTAGCTTGGCCTTGTTTCCACGTCGGAGGTATGGCTTTTTGGCTGCAAGTCTTCCATGAAGGCCACTTCTGACCAGACTTCTCCGGAAGGTAGATGGGTGTACCAGGGTCCCACTGTTTTCTGCCAGTTCTGAGCTGATGGCACTGCTGGACATCTTCCGATTGCGACGGGAAGTAAGCATGATGTGTCTTTCATCTGCTGCAGTAAGTTTCCTTGGCCGACCACTGCGTCTACGGTCCTCAATGTTGCCCGTTTCTTTGTGCTTCTTCAGAAGAGCTTGGACAGCACATCTGGAAACCCCTGTCTGCCTTGAAATTTCTGCCTGGGAGAGACCTTGCTGATGGAATATAACTACCTTGTGTCTTGTTGCTGTGCTCAGTCTTGACATGGTGTATGACTTTTGACAGTAAACTGTCTTCAGCAACCTCACCTTGTTAGCTGAGTTTGGCTGTTCCTCACCCAGTTTTATTCCTCCTACACAGCTGTTTCTGTTTCAGTTAATGATTGTGTTTCAACCTACATATTGAATTGATGATCATTAGCACCTGTTTGGTATATTTGTTTAATCATACACCTGACTATATGCCTACAAAATCCCTGACTTTGTGCAAGTGTACCTAGAAGAATTGATGCTGTTTTGAAGGCAAAGGGTTGTCACACCAAATATGGATTTGATGTAGATTTTTCTTCTGTTCACTCACTTTATATTTGGCGAAATTCAGTGCTTACCCAGCATATTAACACCCTGCCTGTGCTCACGAATGATTGGACAGCTGTCAGATCTTTCACTTTCTCATTGGCTACCCACTCACCTTCAATTTTCATGAAGAATACCGTGAACGGCCCCTGCTTGCTTATGATTGGACAGCTGAGTAAAACTTGGCAGATATTTGACTCTTCTATTGGTTAAACTTACTGTCAGTATCTGCAACTGAAACAGACACAGTTTATGTCCCTCCCAGCTAACTTATGATTGGGCTACTGCAGATAAAATGCAGATATTCAATTGGTTGATCGTACAGCACAGCACAAGCAGGCAGCACTGTCAACAGACTGCTGTGACGGTTTTGTTGGAAAACGTGTTTAAAGCTTTATTTATTTTCCCACGCTGAAACCCGCCAGAAATGTGTTCACGACCCATAATTTAAGAACAGCTGCCGCGGGCATGGTGGCCTGGCTTCGTGGACACCATTTTAAGGACCACTGAACTAGACTAACGGAAATGGCACAGTGCACCGGTGTAGCCTGCAAAACCCAAATGAACATAAGTATTCTTATTTAAAATTGAATATGATGTAAAAAAAGTGCTAAATTTGTAATAAATTATACTTCAATTGAATATTTCCTTAGCGACTCACAAAGCAAAACAATATCTATCACAAAGACACAAATCTGATATAATACAAAGCCAGATCTAAACAGGCTTTTGCTATATTTAGCTTATATTTAGGTAATTCTCAAAAACACAGAAGTGTTTGCTTATGTTTTAAAACACAGTAGTATTTTTATTTAGATTGTGCGATTTAATAGTACAGTACTACTGGGGTATTTTTCTGTGCTTTATTCGCATACCGGAACTTCTGGCTTGTGCATGAACGTTTGCTGCATGCTCTGAATGTAGTTCAGGCCTCATTTACTGATTTGTTTCTTGGCATTGATGCCACCTCTGGTTACTTTGTCTTTTTTAATTTTTCTTTTTTTTAATTTTTTTTAGAAAAGCTTGAATTGAAGATCCCTTGGAAAAATCTGTACAATCAGTCTGTAGAAGCTACTTTAGCCGGAGTGTACCTTCTCATTGTTCCCACTGCCAGTAAGAATAAATTACAGTTGCTACAGTATTTGAAATGCATAGACTACATCCCCACAAACCACACATACTGTTTTCATTTTAAAACACACCTGTAATGGTTAACCATGTTTCAAAATGTTCTAATATCTTTAAAATATAGTTTAGTATAAATTACAAGAGCTCTATAATTACTGTTTTGTGGAATTGTTAAAAAATACGTATTGTGCATTACTTCCCCTGATTTGTTGTTCATCCTTAAAGTGATTGCAGCTAACAATATATATTTCAATAAATGTTCACCCCTTTATAGGCTATATAGTGTATTTAGTGCTCAAATGTGTAGTTTTGAAAAAAAATCTATTTTAGCAAACATGTATATCTGGAACTACACTAGGTTAAATTAATCTCTGTTTGCAGGCCTTGCTTTCAGTTAGTGTTTCATTTTCTACCCGGAGAGTTGTACCCAACCCTTCAGGCCTTGTTTTTTGTCAGTAACCAACATAATGCATCCCCTAATGACTGACATACGTTGCTGCCATTAAGATACTTGATCCCAATGGCACCTCTTAAGTGAAGTGACCCAGGAAGTTCAAGTTTAACCAACTTCCTTTAACGGAAGGCAAGCAAACTGACAACTTTTTTTTGACTAGTACCAGATTTCACGGTTTAAAAAGAAAATACAGATTTGTGATCATGTTGCATCATGTTCCTCTCGAAACTACACATTTGAGATCGAATGGCAGGGAAGTATTTTGTTACTAGAACTTTAATGAAAAGAATGCTGCCGTTTGGTATTTTTATTTGTTTTTTTGTGTTATTAAGGTATAAAGTATGATGCAGAAAAGGAAGAAAAGCAACTACAAGAAGCCAGGCAAAGCAAACTACAGAGAATTGAAGAAACCAAGTTGAAAGCTGAAGAAAGAGGTAAGGGTTGGGCACAGCTCATTCAAAGATTTATGTCTCTAGGTTTCAAAGTAAAATAGGCATTAGCATAAGCGTTCTGTGTGTTAATGTTGGTGTTTTAAAAAAAAAATATATATATATTTATATATATATATATATTTGGTTGTCAGGAACACGTTTTGGCTTACAATGTGAATTTGGTTGTTTTAAAAAAAAAAAAAAAAGAAAGAAAAAAAAAGCTATTTGGTTAAGTTACTGTGTCTGTTCTATGTCTTTGCATTCCACCTTTCTGTGAAATACAGTACCTGTTTTAGGTGATGCAATGTTGTGTACACCTAGATTAAAAAACATTTTAAGATTTTTCAGGAAAGGGATCTTTATTCAATTTTAAATTAGCACATGGTACTGGCAACGCTCTTTAAAATATCAGACATGATGCAAAAGTCAGATTGTTCAACAGGGTGAATGTCCACAGCTCTTTCATTTTTATTACGAGGTGCATCAAAATGTTTTAAACCAAGCCTAAGAAGTGTTGAATGGCAGTTGTTAACTCTCCCTTCAGTGCCCCTTGTACCTCATCTGACTCCCCAGTTGAGGCAGTAATCGAGTCATGAACCTTGTGACTGGGACATATCTCTTTTAGTTATTCACAGTCTTGCAGCTCTGTCTCCTTCTGCTGTGTGTGAAATTGGAAAGGGGTTTTAGACAGCCTCTGTTAATAGCAGATTTGATTGTACTTTAACAGGAACCCTTTCTTTTTATACACAGAAAAACCTAAAGAAAAACAAGACACCTTTGTTGAAAAGTTAGTCACTCAGGTCATTAAAAACCTGCAGGTTAAAATTTCAAATATCCACATTCGATATGAAGATGATGTAAGTATTCACTTTTATGTATTGTAGCTAAATACGTATAGGGTTGCATAACTTCAGAGTTTTGTCATAATGATAGCTCAATAATCAATGACGTTTTATTTATTTATTTAGATCACTAATCCTAAAAGCCCGTTGTCATTTGGTGTGTCGCTTCAAAATCTCAGTCTTCAGGTACTGTATTTCCATGTTGCCCAATTATTTACAATGCAGTTGATTTATACTGGTTTTTGTTTTTGAGCATATAAAGCCAGTGTCTGGCCCTGGCTATTTTTTCACATACTGTATCTATTTTACTTCATATTTACACACCATTAGATCAGAAATGCCATTCCTGTAACATTATCCAGGGATGCTTTGTCCTTTTTAGTTCTGAATCGAATTGTATGTGTATTTTGCAGACTGCAGATCAACATTGGAATCCATGTCTTCCAGATGAAACTAGCAAGTTGTTCTTTAAGGTACAGTAGTTATGTTTAATTGTATATTTTAAACATAATGTGAGCTCATGCATCCAGCGTAAACTTCTTTTTGGGGGCATGCTGAGGGGGTTAGAACTTTTTAGGCTTCATTATTGGTTATAAAATACTTTACAACTTTTCTTATTTTTCAGCTTGTGCAGCTGGATAATCTGTTTGCTTATTGGAATGTAAACTCAAAACTCTATTCTAATGACAGCTCTAAGGAAGCCCTGGTAAGCAATCAATTACATAATATACATGAATTACTTTTACATGAAAAGGTAGTGGTTGTCTGTCGGTGCCCAAAATAAAAATTAATTCACAACCAAAATAGTAGTTTCTACTTTGAGCACTGAAACAGTTAATATTGACTGGACATCACCTGTAATGGAACTTTATTTTGAGAATCATGGAATACTGTGTACCAAACTGCATACCAACTATAAAGACCCCATGTCAGTTCCCTGAAAGTTTTGTTGAATGTTTGAAATATGGGCAAAATACAAGACATTCTTTCACCTGAGTGATTTTTATGAATTCTGAGCCTTTTGTTAAAAAACAAACACAACACATGGTTTATCACTGAACATTTATTTAAAAAAATAATAATAATACTGAGAACACCTACTGTATATTATACAAACTGAATACACATTCTGCTTCACTAGAATCAGGCACCAGTATTTCTGCCAACAATGATTCATCGAATTGTCTCTGTAGAGTGGAAATGTTTATATTATTTCTCACATAAACAGTAAACATATACACAGAATATCCTATTGGCAAAGCAGTGTTTTACAAACAGCAAGAACAGAATAAAGAGTGCTAACTACAAAACACTAACTGTTATAAACAAACATAGTAACATTGCAATGCCATAATGAACGTTTATTCTCAGGATTTCTATAAACAATAATGGACACTACTCCTTAATTTATTTTCTCAAAATAAATATTTATAAATAAAATGTGGAAAAGTCCAAGGGGGGTGAATACTTATGCAAGGCACTGTATTTATAAATGTTGTAAAAACATATATAATAAAACACATGAGAGAATAAATGTTCTAATATAATTATCAGTCCAATAAATATAATTATCAGTCAAATACCTTTAAAATTTAAATGCCCCTCAAATGCCCCTCTCACTGACGTCAGATGGAAAAAAAAAAAAAGTCAGGGAGTGAAATTCACTCCCTCCACTGTCCAATGATATGTGTTTCCAGCCTGTGCTGCAAAGTATGGTGGCCCATTAAGTCAATATAATGAAGTGTGATTTTTATCGTGTTTACACCATCACAGTCCTTTAAGGGCTAAAACAGTAACTCTGTGTACTCTCTATGCAGCTTGCCCTCAATATGGCAGCCATAGTAGGTCAGATGCCAGTCTCATGATGGTTGCCAACACATTAAGCATGCATAGTTTATATAACAAAAAATATGAAGTCACTACCTCAAATAGTTTCTGAGATATGAGGCTTGAGACTGGCAGGACTTTTTCTATTTTATTTACATTTTTTAAAGGATACGTATTTCCTGTAGGACACCCAAGATAGGACTTTACCTAAGGAACCATTGAATACATGTGTGCACCGAGTATGAAGCCAGTATCTCAAAGCGTTGGGTCTTTGGCATCCAGAAATCCAAAAGTCACACAACCCCATAATGGCGCCCATCTTAGCTTGCAAATCAACGTCATAACGCAGAATTTGAAGTTGAAGTGTCGGCTTAAATAGTTAATAATATATTTGCAGTAGTAGGTGCTGCGTCGGGTTTGCAAATACATACAAACTCCCATTCGGGCGATGCTTAGTTAGCTATTGGGTTATTTGCTGTATAGCCATTGTATTTACTATAAAGTTTGCTGTACTGAGCATATGTAATGTCCTTAAATCCTACAGTCAGACTCGCCTAATGTCACTTCAAAGGGACTCAAATTATTCATAAAGCATAAATTGTGACAATAAGCACAGTTCACATTATCAGTTCATCAATAACGTAAGAAACCAAACGACCACGTACAAATTTAACCCAACTTAAGTTCTCTTCTAAGTCCTTATACTTTCCTGTACACATTATTTTAGTTGTAGAAGCCAATTCAGAGCTGTGACAGGTACTCCTCTTTTTAAGAATCTTTGAGATCGTTGACAGGTGCAAAGAAAATTTGTAAGCGAGAGTTTGTTTGTTTGTTTTTCCTCTCCTTTGTCAGATACGGCAATTATTTTAGCCTTCGTTGCTCTGTTTTAAATCTCTTCGTTTCGTAGACTTTTTCATTTTAATATGAAATGGTCAAAAAAAACGCTGAACACTCACTTCTGATCTCCCCGAGTCAAGCTGGGTGGTCATGTGACCACAAGGGTGTTGTGTACGGTGTATACAGAATGTCAAAATACAGTACAGTTGATGCAGGCATTTTGAAGTGATATGAAGTGGGGTGGAAATCAATTGTATGACTGTTATAATTCAGTGATATTAAGCAGAGTGTGACATTAACCAAAGTGATATCTGTATTTTGAAATCCTTCCAGTCATATTTTGCAGATACTGTAACACTGAACTCGTTTTTGTTTTAATTTCTAATGTTTAGGGTAATCTGAAGAATGGTGTTGCAGTGCACAACTTAATTCCAGAGGGTTATGATTTCAGTAAGTAGCAAGCTGGGAATTTTGCTGATTTGTATTTATTTTATATATATATATATATATATATATATATATACAGTACTGTGCAAAAGTTTTAGGCAGGTGTGAAAAAATACTGTAAAGTAAGAATGCTTTCAAAAATAGACATGTTAATAGATTATATTTATCAATTAACTAAATGCAAAGTGAGTGAACAGAAGAAAAATCTAAATCTAATGCATATTTGGTGTGACCACCCTTTGCCTTCAAAACAGCATCAAGCATCAATTCTTCTAGGTACACTTGCACACAGTTTTTGAAGGAACTCGGCAGGTAGGTTGGCCCAAACGTCTTGGAGAACTAACCACAGTTCTTCTGTGGATTTAGGCAGCCTCAGTTGCTTCTCTCTCTTCATGTAATCCCAGACAGACTCGATGATGTTGAGATCAGGGCTCTGTGGGGGCCATACCATCACTTCCAGGACTCCTTGTTCTTCTTTACGCTTAATGACTTTCGCTGTATGTTTGGGGTCGTTGTCATGCTGCAGAATAAATTTGGGGCCAATCAGGTGCCTCCCTGATGGTATTGCATGATGGATAAGTATCTGCCTGTACTTCTCAGCATTGAGGAGACCATTAATTCTGACCAAATCCCCAACTCCATTTGCAGAAATGCAGCCCCAAACTTGCAAGGAACCTCCACCATGCTTCACTGTTGCCTGCAGACACTCATTCGTGTACGCTCTCCAGCCCTTCGCGAACAAACTGCCTTCTGCTACAGCCAAATATTTCAAATTTTGACTCATCAGTCCAGAGCACCTGCTGCCATTTTCTGCACCCCAGTTCCTGTGTTTTCGTGCATAGTTGAGTCGCTTGGCCTTGTTTCCACTTCGAGGTATGGCTTTTGGCCGCAAGTCTTCCATGAAGGCCACTTCTGACCAGACTTCTCCGGACAGTAGATGGGTGTACCAGGGTCCCACTGTTTTCTGCCAGTTCTGAGCTGATGGCACTGCTGGACATCTTCCGATTGCGAAGGGAAGTAAGCATGATGTGTCTTTCATCTGCTGCAGTAAGTTTCCTTGGCCGACCACTGCGCTCACGGTCCTCAACGTTGCCCGTTTCTTTGTGCTTCTTCAAAAGAGCTTGGACAGCACATCTGGAAACCCCTGTCTGCCTTGAAATTTCTGCCTGGGAGAGACCTTGCTGATGCAGTATAACTACCTTGTGTCTTGTTGCTGTGCTCAGTCTTGCCATGGTGTATGACTTTTGACAGTAAACTGTCTTCAGCAACCTCATCTTGTTAGCTGAGTTTGGCTGTTCCTCTCCCAGTTTTATTCCTCCTACACAGCTGTTTCTGTTTCAGTTAATGATTGTGTTTCAACCTACATATTGAATTGATGATCATTAGCACCTGTTTGGTATAATTGTTTAATCATACACCTGACTATATGCCTACAAAATCCCTGACTTTGTGCAAGTGTACCTAGAAGAATTGATGCTGTTTTGAAGGCAAAGGGTGGTCACACCAAATATGGATTTGATTTAGATTTTTCTTCTGTTCACTCACTTTGCATTTAGTTAATTGATAAATATAATCTATTAACATGTCTATTTTTGAAAGCAAAGCATTCTTACTTTACAGCATTTTTTCACACCTGCCTAAAACTTTTGCACAGTACTGTATATATATATATATATAATTTCTTTTTTTTTTAGTCACATAAGCTTCACTTCTCGTATCTTTATTTTTGCAGTATTTCGTCCAATCTCTGCCAAAGCCAAACTTCGCATGAACCCTCGTTCAGATGTTGACTTTTCTTCCCCAAAAATGGACTTGGACGTGAAACTTCAAGAGGTCGCCATAGAGCTTAACAGACCACAAGTAAGATGTATTTATTAATTTACATTATTTTTTTTTAACTGTTGACATAAACAGACAAACAAAATATGAATTGTGAAGCTATGAGATAAAACAATAGGCCTTTTATGTGTTTCATTATTGGCAACTAATGATTCATTTATTTGAAAATGTTCAAAAAGATTCTCCTCTTAAATGTAGCATTTAAGTTAATAATTATTAATTATGACAGGCTGTCAGGACACTTTGGGCTATAGTTTTACAAATAGCCACAGTACAAGTGCACATTTTTCTTGTGCGCAAATCTATAAACCTATATATCTCTAAAGTCTTCATAGTGTAGCATTGCTGGTGTTGCTGGCATAGGTATGTTTTGATGAAGCTGCGTAAGAGGTTTGTGACATACCTGTATTTTTTTTTTTTTTTTTTACTATTGTAACACCTTGTTAAGTCTGTTATCTAAGATATAGCCTTGAGATCTATCTGCCAAAGTGGTTTAGACTTTACATGGAGAATTAATTATCCCAATAATAATTAATTATCTTTGTTCATTTTTAACATGCAGAGGGCTAAACATTCTGTTACAGTATTGTAATACTATACCCTATTTTTAATTATTAATTGCTTGTTTTTTTTTTATTTGTGTAATGTTTTATTTCCAGTACCTCAGCATCTTGGAGCTGCTTGGATCTGTAGATATGATGTCTCGAAATTTGCCATACAGAAAGTTCAGACCAGAAGTTCCTGTCCACTCAAATGCAAAGCTGTGGTAAGCCATATTTCTCAGTAGTTTTTACTCTTTAAACTTTATTGTATCAGATGCTACTTTTTCATATATTTTGGTCAGAATGCATACAATAATCATGTGTGTACTTTTTTTGACCAGGTGGAAGTATGTCACAACATGCATTTTTGAAGTGAATGTTAAACCTAGGCTTGAGATGTGGTCATGGAAGCACATTAGAAGACACAGACAAAAAGTAAGGACTTACAGAAAATTATATAAAATGAGGATAACAACCAAGAAGCCATCTGAGGAACTTCTTAAGCTTCTCCAGGTTTGTAAATATCTGTTTATGTATTATATGTATTGTAATATGTTGACGTTGTTATTATTATTATTATTATTATTATTATTATTATTATTATTATTTTTATTATTATTATTATTATGCAGCATTATTATAATGTTATTATGTTGAATATATAATCCACCAAAAGTAGTTGCAAACTAACTAATGTAAGACATTTTAGAGGTGTAATGGCCTATATAGTTTACATATTTAGAAGGCTTCTAAGCCCGTAATGAAAGTTGACTCAGATGTTTCCTGAAAACTGTTGAACAACACTGCTGGGTTTTTTTATTCTTATCTAACATGTATTTTTAGGAACCAGAAAAGACGTTGGATATATTTAATATCACACTAGCACGACAGCAAGCAGAAATGGAGGTACTTATGCATTAATATAACATTGTGTGTACTTTTGTGCCTTTTTTGTTTTTTTTTAAATAATATATGTTCAATTTTCTTGATTACAGGCTTCAAAGGCAGGTTTAAAAATCTACAGACCAGGGGTGAAAGTTGAAGAGGAGGAATCAGGAGGCTGGCTTGGATGGATGTGGAGCTGGTCAGGAGAGAAGCAGGAGGATAAAGAAACCAAATCTGGAGGTGATGTTTCTTAGTGGTCTCGGACAAACAAATCGAATCAGTGCGAGAGAGGATGCTTTCATTGCTTTACATGTCCTATAAAACTAATTGTTTAGCAGGTGTCCAGTAATAGTTTTCAAAAGTGCTTCTAGGTCTCTTTCTGTGCATACAGTATATGCAGTGTTATTTTTAGTTTTTCCAGGACAAGGGGTCTAGTCTTGTGAGTGTTTTTACGTTCCTAAAATACGCACTTTCTAACCATGTTTCAGGATTTAATGAATTGATGACCCCTGCAGAGAAAGCTAAATTGTGTAAGGCCATTGGATATAGTGAAACTGCTGTTGATCCCACCTTGCCAAAAGACGTAAGGAATCCTAATTTGTTTAATATGTCATTTATATTTTACTGATTTTAAAATATATGAACAGCTAATTGAACTTTTACCTCGGATTTCTTCATGTGTGCACTTCTTTTCAATACTACACTATCTGTGGTTTTTAATCCAAGTTAAGCAGCGTACTCCACAGACCCTGCCATGTTAGACCGACAGGGAAAGCTATACATTCTGGGGCATACCTCAAAATGAATATTCATGTCTGTCAACAAAATGTGTGTACAACTTGTCACGCAGAACTATATAGGCACTGATATCTGTACGTAGCCTACCAAGATGTTACTATAGTATCCATCCTGTATAGTTTAAAAATCAGTTTCTTTTAACAGTGCTATATCTAATAAAAAGATTTGCAATTCTAAAATCCACAACCGTGCAATCAAAATGAGATCCTAAAGCAGATATTGCTGCCTATATAGTCAGTTTCAAAAGCAAATCACTGGTTTTATAATCAAGCATATATAACTAAAAGTAAAATAATTTTAATTACATTGAGTTATGTATAGTGTGTTACAAACCATATGGCAGGAATATGTCAGTGTAAGAAGCAACAACAGTAACTAAAACTCCCACTGCACCACGGGAAATTTGTGTAAGTATTCAACCCCTTTGCTACTGCAGCCCTAAATCAGTTCAGGTGCAAATGATTTGTTTGAAAGGTCACAAAATTAGTGAAATGGTTTCAGCCTGTGTCTACTCAGTGGTTCAACTTGTTGATAATTTCCCTCAGGTGTATAAAGACTTTCAAGCTGCAAGGAGCTTTCGAAACAAGTCAGGGATGAAGTGGTAGAGAGGCACAGAGCAGGAGAAGGATACAAGGAAATTTCAAAGGCACTGATTATCCCTCTCAGCACAGTGAAGTCCATCATTAAGAAATGGAAGATGCATCATACAACCCAGATACTACCCAGATCAGATCGCCCTCCCAAACTGAGCAGCCGGGCAAGCAGGAACTGGTTCGGGGTGTCACTCTGAAGCCAACAATGACCTTGAGAGATCTGCAAAGTTTTGTGTCTGAAATGGGAGTCAGTGTTCACACATCAACAATAAGCCGGTCCCTACACAAAGCTGGTCTATATAGCCAGGTGGCAAGAAAGAAGCCATTACTGAAAAAGCCTCATCTTAAAGCACGTATGGAGTTTGCGAAAAAGCATGTACAGTGCTGTGAAAAAGTATTTGCCCCCTGTCTGATTTTCTACATTTTTGCATATTTCTGACACTGAATGTTATCAGTTCTTCAACCAAAACCTAATATTAGATAAAAGGGACCATGAGTGAACAAATAACACACAAATTTGATAAATATTTCATTTATTTAAGAAAGTTATGCAACACCCAATGCCCCCGTGTGAAAAAGTAATCGCCCCCTTAGACTCAATAACTGGTTACGCCACCTTTAGCAGCAATAACTGCAACCAAATGCTTCCTGTAGTTATTGATTAGTCTCTCAGAGCGCCGTGGAGGAATTTTGGCTCACTCCTTCATGCAGAACTGCTTCAACTCATTACATTTGTGGGTTTTCGAGCATGAACTGCTTGTTTCAGGTCCTGCCACAACATCTCAATGGGGTTTAGGTCTGGACTTTGACTAGGCCATTCCAAAACTTTAAATTTCTTGTTCTTCAACCATTCTGATGTAGACTTGCTTGTGTGTTTCAAATCATTGTCTTGGTGCATGACACAGCTGCGCTTCAGCTTCAGCTCACGGACGGATGACCTGACATTCTCCTGTAGAATTCTCTGATACAGAGAAGAATTCATAGTTCCTTCAATGATGGCAAGGCGCCCAGGTCCTGATGCAGCAAAGCATCCCCAGACCATGACACTACCACCACCATGCTTGACCGTTGGTATGAGGTTCTTACTGTGGAATGCAGTGTTTGGTTTTCGCCAGACATAACGGGGCCCATGTGGCCAAAAAGTTCCACTTTTGACTACTCTGTCCATAGAACATTTTTACAGAACTTTTGAGGGTCATCCAGGTGCTTTTTGGCAAACTTGAGACGAGCATTCATGTTCTTCTTAGTAGGCAATGGTTTCCGCCTTGCTACTCTGCCATGAATCCCATTTTTGCCCAATGTCTTTCTGATGGTGGAGTCATGAACACTGACCTTAGCCGAGGCGAGAGAGGCCTGCAGATCCCTGGATGTCGTTCTAGGGTTCTTTGTGACTTCCTGGACGATTTTACACCTTGCTCTTGGAGAGATTTTGGCAGGACGGCCACTCCTGGGAAGATTGACTACTGTCCCAAACTTTCTCCATTTGGACAGTATGGCTCTGACTGTGGTTCGGTGGAGACCCAGAGCCTTAGAAATGGCTTTGTAACCCTTTCCAGACTGATAGACATAAACAACTTTTTTTCCGGAGGTCTTCAGGAATTTCTTTTGTTTGAGGCATGATGAGCCTCCATAACCTGTGTGCTGACAGCTTAACTCTGATGGTAAGGGCCAAAGTTAGTCAGATTTATATTGGGCATGGCTGGCCCAAATCAGGCCTGGTTGTAACCCAAAGTACTCAAACAGCTGACCCTAATTATCCCACTAATTGGGTTGAGTTAACTAGGGAGGGCAATAACTTTTTCAAACCTGAAAATTTTGCATGTTTGATTACCTTGCACCCCAAACAAATGAAATGGTCTCTCTCTCTCTCTCTCTCTCTCTCTCTCTCTCTCTCTCTCTCTATACAGTACTGTGCAAAAGTTTTAGGCAGGTGTGAAACAATGCTGTAAAATAAGAATGCTTTCAAAAATAGGCATGTTAATAGATTATATTTATCAATTAACTAAATGCAAAGTGAGTGAACAGAAGAAAAATCTAAATCAAATCCATATTTGGTGTGACCACCCTTTGCCTTCAAAACAGCATCAATTCTTCTAGGTACACTTGCACAAAGTCAGGGATTTTGTAGGCATATAGTCAGGTGTATGATTAAACAATTATACCAAACAGGTGCTAATGATCATCAATTCAATATGTAGGTTGAAACACAATCATTAACTGAAACAGAAACAGCTGTGTAGGAGGAATAAAACTGGGTGAGGAACAGCCAAACTCAGCTAGCAAGGTGAGGTTGCTGAAGACAGTTTACTGTCAAAAGTCATACACCATGGCAAGACTGAGCACAGCAACAAGACACAAGGTAGTTATACTGCATCAGCAAGGTCTCTCCCAGGCAGAAATTTCAAGGCAGACAGGGGTTTCCAGATGTGCTGTCCAAGCTCTTTTGAAGAAGCACAAAGAAACGGGCAACGTTGAGGACCGTGAGACGCAGTGGTCGGCCAAGGAAACTTACTGCAGCAGATGAAAGACACATCATGCTTACTTCCCTTCGCAATCGGAAGATGTCCAGCAGTGCCATCAGCTCAGAATTGGCAGAAAACAGTGGGACCCTGGTACACCCATCTACTGTCCGGAGAAGTCTGGTCAGAAGTGGCCATCATGGAAGACTTGCGGCCAAAAAGCCATACCTCCGACGTGGAAACAAGGCCAAGCGACTCAACTATGCACGAAAACACAGGAACTGGGGTGCAGAAAAATGGCAGCAGGTGCTCTGGACTGATGAGTCAAAATTTGAAATATTTGGCTGTAGCAGAAGGCAGTTTGTTCGCCGAAGGGCTGGAGAGCAGTACACGAATGAGTGTCTGCAGGCAACAGTGAAGCATGGTGGAGGTTCCTTGCAAGTTTGCGGCTGCATTTCTGCAAATGGAGTTGGGGATTTGGTCAGAATTAATGGTCTCCTCAATGCTGAGAAATACAGGCAGATACTTATCCATCATGCAATACCATCAGGGAGGCATCTGATTGGCCCCAAATTTATTCTGCAGCATGACAACGACCCCAAACATACAGCGAAAGTCATTTAAGAACTATCTTCAGCGTAAAGAAGAACAAGGAGTCCTGGAAGTGATGGTATGGCCCCCACAGAGCCCTGATCTCAACATCATCGAGTCTGTCTGGGATTACATGAAGAGAGAGAAGCAACTGAGGCTGCCTAAATCCACAGAAGAACTGTGGTTAGTTCTCCAAGATATTTGGGCCAACCTACCTGCCGAGTTCCTTCAAAAACTGTGTGCAAGTGTACCTAGAAGAATTGATGCTGTTTTGAAGGCAAAGGGTGGTCACACCAAATATTGATTTGATTTAGATTTTTCTTCTGTTCACTCACTTTGCATTTTGTTAATTGATAAATATAAACTATTAACATGTCTATTTTTGAAAGCATTCTTACTTTACAGCATTTTTTCACACCTGCCTAAAACTTTTGCACAGTACTGTATGTGTGTGTGTATATATATATATATATATATATATATATATATATATATATATATATATATATATATATATTATATATATAAAAACATGAGTGAGCTTCAGTTACTGTTTTAAAACGTGATACAGTGCCACATGATTTGAAACAACACCGTATAGTGTACATCCCAGGGTGTGTTTTAAGTTCTAAAGAAACGCTCCATCTGGGGGGATTTTTTACAAATGTAGTTGACGCCAACTGACCAGTAACCTGCGATGCAGCCAAGTATAACTCACTGTGCCAACCGCAGTAAGGTGGACTTTTTCCACGGAACCCACTCTATATACTATTCAGTTATACTTTTAGGGAATTTATAGCAATTGCAATAGATTCTATACAGTAGCACCCTCCATACATGGCATCCCAAAGCATCGTGACATATCTGTATTCGATTCTTACCATAGCCTTGCTTGTGAATATTGTCTTTTTTTTTGTAATTACTTTTTCAGTTTGAAGCCATGAAGCTCTCCTTCCAGCTGTTAAGCATGTCTTTTTCAATTAAAGAAGACTATGGCAAGCCAGAAATTATAAAAGTTTCTATTATTGATTTAAGTACAATGCTGACTCAAAGACCAGGAGCACAAGCGATAAAGTAAGGCTGATATGTATTATGTCTTTTATTATGGGTTCTATTGTTTTTAGTCCATATAATGTTGTGTTCTATATAGCCCTATATAACCAATAACAATGTGTATCTCAATAACAATGTGTATCTATGAGATTTTTTGCTTCATACAATGATATTCGTATTTCTTTTATCTGTATGCATCGGCTCTGAATTGCAAATACAATTATTTTGTTTAACTGTTGCATACTATTTTAATTTTTAGACTATCTGCAAAAATAAGCACATTTGAAGTTACTGGACTGCTGCAGAATCTGTCAACCCCAATTCTGCTGACCTCAAGAAGTGTTGAAGTTGAGAATAAGAATCCTCTCCTCAGCCTCCTGTTTGAAACAAATCCTCTTGATGGATCTGCAGACCAGAGGTTAAGAGTTGAAGCACAGCCTTTGGAAATTGTGTATGATGCAGTAAGTAAAACCACCAGATTATTTTAAAGAATGAAAAAAATGAAAAATAATAAAATCCAATTGTTTTGTAATTTTATTCTATATATGAAAACACTTTTTATGTGCTTTTGGACATTCTGAGGTATTAATATAGATTGAATTCACTAAATCCCTGATCTGACTGAAAAATAAAAGTAGTTTTAATTGAGATTTAGTAACAATAATACCCTCCTATGTGAGTTACTGTACCAGACAAACCTGTTTTGGTAAAAGTACATTCAAAATCAGTACAATATCGCTACATATTTTATACTTTCTCTTTTAAGGTAACTGTGAACAGTTTATCAGAATTTTTCATGCCTCCCCAAGATATGCAGCTGGAAGAGTTGACTTCTGCCACTTTGATGAAACTTGATGAATTCCGAGACAGGACATCAACAGGTGAAGAAAATGTGGTCATATTTAAGCTATATAGACTCCTGGTTCTGGGGAATGGTTAAGTGCTTTCAGCCCAAAAGAAAGAAAGGGGATGATTATATGAGTCTGTTGTAAAGATCTAAACAGTGGTGGTTCTACATGCCTAAAAACACACCAGCAGGCTATATATACAGCATAGTAAGAGTGTTGGTGTTACGGTTAAAATTACCCCAGAGTGATCATGATTTGGTGAAGACTTCAATATAATTAAATAGAAAAATGGCCTTTCAGTTAATTATGTGTAATTGCTATTTGTTTTCCTTATAAGGATGTGGATTACTCCTGTTTTGGGGTCCACCACCTGCAAATTAATTGCATATATATCTTTGAATATTTGTTTCACTGGCTTTAAACACTACAGATGTAATCTACACCATTAGGGAACTTATTGGATGCCCTTTTAGGTTTTGTTTGTGGTGACAATATTGTCAAAACAGCTGAATTTTATTTCTTTCAAACTGCAGTAAGAAATGACTGTACCCTTGATAGAGAAGTACCCTTAAATGGTGGAGTATTAGATAAACAATGTAGTACTGGTGGGTGTAATACAAAAGTATCAGTATCATGAAAAAGATCACCTACTATACATTTATATACATGTAAATAAGAATACTATGCTATATGTACTGACCAGCAAACAGGTTCTGTCTGTATATCCCTAGATTCTGATCCTCAAGTGTTCTTACGATTTGATATGGTGGGCTGTAGAAGCACATCAAAAAATTGTGAAGTATTGAAACTATAAATTAGTGATATAGTACATGGACAATTTATTGTCTGCATGACCTAACCGTGGATTAAGTGAGATTGAGGATTGTAAATTAAAGCACTATCTAGAGAACGGCTTGTTTACCATAACCTAGCTCTGAGAATATGTAATATAACTTATACAGTGTTTGCAGCAGTGGTAGGATGGATTTTACGCTAGTTACTTTTAAATACTGCTATGAGGGTATTTTGAATGACCACCTGTGGTGTGCTGTTTTGAAGTGCAAATGCTTTGAAGGGTAAAATGTAACAAGGGACACAGCTATAGCAGACTGATCAATAAAATGATGGCACACTGCTGGAGTCCTTTTGAAGCAATATGAGAACGACTGAAGTTCATCCACTGATGTCAAACAGGATGTGTGCTTATTTGAGTTGTGTTTTTTAGGTCATAAGTATAGTCATTGCACCATACTTCCTTTAGCCATTCTGTATTTTTAATACTACTGTATTGTCGCTGAGAATGTTGGACAATAATTATTTAATTCATTATTGTTCCCAGTTAACTACTTTTTTTCCCCTAATGAAAACAAAATAATAATACAATGTCAGACTTCCTCCATGTAAATTTTAAGTTGTTTGGTGACTCCAATGGCCACACATTCCTGGAGGATTTAGACCACAACAGAACTGAAAGTAATCATTTAAAAAATGTTTTAAAAAAAAGTCAGTAAAAAAATGAAACTGTGAGTACTACAAGACACCTCTCTCTTAGTACTGCTGAAATGAATACAATTGAAGCCAATAAAGAAGAGCAGAATACTAAAAAAGTAATTGCTTGGGCTGTGTCAGTTTTTAATGATTGGTCAACACAAACAAAAAATAATATGGACTGGAAAACTGCTAAGACTGAATGAAATAAACAGTTTTAAGAAGTTTCTTTGCTGAAGTGAGAACATCAGCTGGCACACAGTATTCAGTTAGCAGCTACACAAGCTTGTGAGCTGGCCTGAATCGTTTTTTAAATTCTCCCACAGTGGGATGATCTATAAACCTAATTTCAGATAACCACTTTTAAAACAGTAAACAGCGTCTTCATTTCTGTACTGAAAACGCGCCACTGCAGTTCAGCTGCTATCCAATTCTTCTCTGGAGGCTAGAGAAATAATGATAGTCACTGGGCACAAATGAAGGTAATTTTAAGAAGCTATTGGGCACCAGCTGAGAAAGACAGGGAGTCCTGGAGCTACATCCTCTCTTGAGTACCATTATCCTTTCATGAATGAAAGACAGAAGCAAACTCCCTTTCTCACCAAATAGTGCCACCTACTACACAATCTGTCCAACTGTGTAACCAGCCGTTTAATTTAGAAAACTGTACATTCCCTGATACAGTCAACTTCATTAATTACTCAAAATAATGTATATAATTAATTTAATTTGAGACAAATACTGAAAATATACTGATAATTTATTTGAATCTATTTAATTTATTAAAAATTTTATTGGAACTATTTTTCTTGGCGTAGTAATATATTTAGGAAAACATAAACCTAGACTCATTTTTAAATAAAAATGTGTCTATCTTTATTTCTAAAAACTAGTAACCCATTTTATAAGCGCAATAAGACACTCCAGGGTGTTGGTTGTGCTGGAATAACTGCATTTCCAGCGGCTAAAGGCACTTGACCTACGGCCTCGTGCCTTACTACGCCCCTGGGCATGCGGTTGTCCTAGCACAACCAACACCCTGTCGTGTCTTATTGCTTACATAAGTAACAGAACTCACACATTTACAGTATTACAGTATTTACAAGCTGATATTTTGTTAAATGTCCTCATGAAACAGTTGAAAGAACTGCAGTGAATGAATCAATTACAGTATACAGTACTGTACAAACTCAGTACAACTCGTATAGTTTGATTGAAATAAGAATTAATAAAATACAGCATTATTTTTACGAAAACAATCCAACCACAAACTGTGCACAAACTGTTGACTTTACTTTTAGTTTCTCACAGAAACCAAACATTTGTTGATTGTTTCGCATGCAAAAACACGCACTTTGAAAGTTCTGCTGACAAGCTTGTTATCCCGAATAACCTGAGTTTTAAAGCCAATTGAACGAGAACTAATATAACTCATTGTGAACTGACACTGTAACCAGCTGCACTTTGTAGTTGCGAATGAATGAATGAATGAATGAATGAATGAATGAATGATCCGTTTCCAGTCAGGTCAGTCACGAGAAACGACAGTGTTGAGATATCCACTAGTCATTAATAGATGTTATCCCTTCGTAACCGGTAATATGTGTTGAGTTATAAGTAAAGCGTGGTGTCAAATAAAAAAATTAAGAGGGAGGATGCATATATTTTATATGGAGAAAATTCGGGACCAAGACTCGTTAAGCGAAGGTGTTGTGTTATTCACCAGTCGAGTTAACCAAGGTTGACTGTAGATGCAATAAACTCCCCTCAATCAGATACAAGTGAAGCTGATGATGGTAATTTACAAATATTATTATATAACTTTCTCTACACTTATATTTGTGTATGTTCCATTTTAATACACACAGGTAATTTATACACCTGTATGTACGTTTGTTTGTGTCAAGCTTTTTGTTGAGTTTTGTCTTAAGAGAAATTGTCACTGATCATCTTACTTAGAAAATTGATTCCTTTGCACAAAATCTTGAGAATAGTCATGGTGACCTACCTTTTCATGAACGTAGATGGACTGAAGGTGGTACTATCAGCAGACATTTTATATCCTCTCTTATTTTTGCAGGATTGATGTATGTTATAGAGACCCAAAAAATCCTGGATCTGAAAATTAACCTCATGGCTTCCTACATAATTGTTCCTCAGACTGGCTTCTACACTTCCTCTGAGAATCTACTTGTCCTGGACCTTGGTCATCTCAAAGTAATTGGTGTTAATTTATTCTCCTGACTGTTGTATTGCCCTAGAGTTTTTATTGTTTTATTAATTTAGGCATTGTCATGTGAGGTTTTATTGGTTTTAAACATTTAATAACTTATTTTTCTTTCTTTGTAAAGGTAACCAGTAAAAGTCGTAAAGGTCTGCCACAGTTAACAGTAGGACAGAGCTGCATTGAGGATATAATGTCCAGGGCGTATGAGAGTTTTGATGTGGAGCTGAGCAGTTTGCAATTGCTCTATAGCAAACCAGGTTGGTGTCTGACTACAGGAACTGCTTAGTTTTTAAAAAGTTGTATGATGCTAAAGTAGAACATTCTTAACTTCATATTTGCAGCATATCTTTTTTCTTTTATTATTAATGTTTTTCTTACAGAGCAAGACTGGAAGAATGCTCGAAAGGCTAAGCAGTCCTCCCTACACATTTTGGAGCCTGTGGATTTGAGAGTAGACTTCAGCAGATCTATGGTTGTAAGTGATCCAAGAATGCCAAAGTAAGTTGAAACAAAACGTTCAATATCATTCCCTTTCCGTTTATGCCCTGCGGATGTTTGTATTTGTTTGAGGGCTAAACATTTCTAGTTTATTTTCTTTACTTCCCAAATGCAGCAAGCCTTTAACAAAAAACACTGCATAGCAATAAGAATTTATTTTAATAAAAACTTGATTAGGGATAGTGAATGCCAATTTTTTTTCTTCCTAAAGGCAGTAAGAA
The DNA here is from genome assembly GCA_030684275.1 of Acipenser oxyrinchus oxyrinchus. Lineage (NCBI taxonomy): Eukaryota > Metazoa > Chordata > Actinopteri > Acipenseriformes > Acipenseridae > Acipenser > Acipenser oxyrinchus. The sequence continues at coordinate 38,169,770 of CM060248.1, read as the reverse complement.
ATTGACTTACATTTCCTAGTTTAAGGTGTATAGCCAACACTGAGAAGGGAATGTTAAAGAAATCAAGCAGTGACAGATGGCAAACTTTTTATTTTTTATTTTTTTAAAGTAGCTAATTCTGTATATAATAATAATAATAATAATAATAATAATAATAATAATAATAAATAAACGTTTCCACAGTACATGCATATAATAATGTCATCAACTACACTGCCAGCTTTTGTTTTTCATATCATTGGTGTGTTATAATAATACAACACTTTTTAGGGTAAAGTCCCTAGACAAATCGATGACTTATCAGTGCAACAAACATGTAATTTTTTTGGAATGGCATCAGAGCTGTATAATCTGTTGCATTCTGGCATGGAAAAGTTAAAGAATTTTTCTTCTTGCATATGTATTTATTTATTCAGGGAGTTATTAATACATTAATTAATTAATACAGTATTTTAACATTCATCATAAAACCAATGTAAATAGATTTTTCTCTTCTTCAAACAGATTCAAAATTTTTGGCAAGTTGCCTTTGCTTTCTGTTCGCATTTCGGATGAAAAGGTCAGTGACATTCTGGCATTGATTGATAGCATTCCATTGCCAAAAGGCCCGCCTGCCCCGTCTGCCTCAAATGCTCAGAGTACTCCACAGGTAAATCAATACCAGTTGTTAAACATATGTCATTTTACACTAGTTTACTATTTTTTATCAAAAACATGCCCCGGCTTGTTTCCATTCCCCAAAGGTAGTTTTACCTTTTAGGGGTGCAAACTTTAAAGCCTGCTTGCCACCAAGTCACATAGTAGGACAAAGTAAAAATGAAAATAAAGCCTATGAAGCAAAAGAGAAATGTAAATGAGAATTTCTGAAGCACATTTGTGACACTACTAACTTTTTGGGTTAACAGTACATTCTATTGTTTGGGTGTTTCTCTGTATCGCAGGCCCCGAAGTACCCTCTTACCATGACACCACAGTTAACCCCAAGGAATCAACCCCTGCCTAACCTTAGATCATCTGTTATGTTTGAGTCAGGTAAGGTTTGAAATTGTGATTCAGTATTTGCACTTTTGTATACATGAGCATGAATGTGTTACATTTGGAATTTTCAGTTATTCTGTGTTTGTAAAATGTATCTGATTTCCATTTTCCTCATCAGTCATTTTTCTATCGTGTCGTCTTTTTTTGAAGTGACCTAAGCACTAATATGATTTCTTGTAGGTTGGTGCAGCAATGGATGTGGTGTGATTTTATGAGTCAAATTCCAATGCACAGTTTTGTCAACAGAAGTTCATATTAAGTACTAATATGTTATTAAGATCTTATGGTTTGTTAGATCCAAATTGTTTTGATTCAAACGGTCCATATTCTTCCAGGATTCTATCTTTATTACTGTGAAAATAATCACAAAGTCATTTTTATCATTTTAATCCACAGAATCGGAAGAAGAATTTTATGATGCTCCAAGCTCTCCGGTGGACGATTTACCATTTTTTGAAGCACAAAGCAATTCTTTAAAAAGAAAAAGAAATCCTTTAAAAAAGCAAGAATCTGTGAAAAACATGACTAATTTTCAACTGAGGTTTGAAATAAATGAGGTATGCATGCTTTTATTATTGAGACAGTACCAACTGATTAACCACCTATTTTATTTTGGAATATTTTATGCCTACTGTATAACTGAACAAGTTATTTAATCTATATATGTTCTAAAGGCCTGTTTACACTCCATCGATCGACTGTCGCTAGATTATCGTCCGATCAACACACTACCATCGTCCGTTGGCGCACTGTAAACGCCTGGCGAAACTGAAGTTCCACTTGACCCAATAACTATTTGTGCAGAAATACAGAAAAGATGAAGTGCTTCAGTTAGTTTTTACTTCTAAGAAGGAGAAGACAAATACTATTTAGGTTAGAGGGCTCCGAGACCTTTTAAGTAATGTGTAATGAATTCATGTTGATTTTATTTGCGCTATATTGCAATGTAGCTCTCATTTTTTATTGTTATTGACTGCATTCTAGAAAAAAATAGGTAGGTAGGTCGGTAGCTAGATTAGATAGATAGATAGACAGGTATATCGTTTGTGAAATCGTTTGATTTCAAAGCTCGTTTATTCATTATATTCCATTTATAATTACATTTTATTGTCCTATAGTTCCGCACTGCAGTTGTTTAATATTATTTGAACATATATTAAGATATGACAGTGTGGTAACATTATGTGCCGGTCAAAAAGAAACACAATCTTAAAGCCTTTCATTTGCTGTGAGTGTAAAATGCTCAAGCATTCTCTTTTTTTCTGCTGATCTTTATAATCTGCTCTGTCTACTGCAAACAGCCTGTCATCAATTTTTAGCTTTCTATAACCTAGCAACAACATCTGCAACAAGGTCAAAGTTCAGTTGACTTGAACTCTTAGTGACGCTGCCAGTCGTTTTCGAGCAGGGCCATTGTTGGGCGACACTATAAACTGCAAAGTGATGGGACAGGGATGATTGCCGGTCGCTTTGCAGTTGAACAACGGTCGAGCGATGGAGTATAAACCGGCCTTAACTCTATTCCATACATGTAACTGTTAAAAAAAAAAAAAAAATGCGTGCCTGTTTTAGCCTTTTATAAACATAAATAAGGTGGGTTAGGAGTTTTAAGGAGCATCAAAATGAAAATTAAGCATTTTCAATCTGTGTGGTTTACCCCTAGTTTTAACATTACATATATGTTTTCCCTAGGTGTCAATTCAGTTATGTCGTCTTTCTGAAAATGTTGAACTGACTGTGTTACATCTGTACATTGAGGGACTAGGCACAGAGCTGAACTTGCGATCGTTTGATATGTCATCCAGTACTTTCCTAAAAGAAATCTGCTTGAAATGTCCAGAATACATGGGTAAGTAGGTACAAGTTATTACTCTAGTTGTTGTTGTTGTTAGGAAAAGCTCTGGAAGAAACTTTATTTAAAAAAAAAAAAAAAAAACAAAGCAAAAAAATCTAAAACCTCCATTGCAACTTTTAAAATGTGATTATCTCTGTATGAGGCATGCTACCTTTTTTCTTTTTTTTCTAGATTCGAAAGACAAACCAGTTTATATCATTACAACTCAAGACAATTCAGAGACTGATCTTCTTACCCTGGATTACATTAAGGTATCCTCTGTTCTAAAATATCCTTTTTTATAAAATAATGTCTTGCATGCTTTAAGTTAATTATAAATACCTTGGATCTTAGATAAGAATATTTAAATGTTTGTATTGTTTTGACAGTTTATCTTTTACTTCAGTCTGTTTTGGTCAATCCAATTCCTAAATTAACACCTTATTAACAACTTATTTTTTAGGCAGAGAAGAATGGTCCAGAATTCAAAATGCTTTATAACAATACAGAACAGCTTATAAAGGTAATAATGCTTTATGTATTTATTTGTTTATTTAGTTGAGAAGGTTTGCTTCTCGGTGTTGGGCACATTGCTGAAAAAAAGTAACTTATTACTTGTAACAAAGGGTACATTTTGACCTACGAAGGTTCTGAACACATTACCGAAAGACGGTTGGAACCTTTTGATGGTACTAATTTACATAATATACTGGTGATGTCACCATAGCTACTAGTTTATATTTGATTGGAAATCCTATTATCTTACAGGTAATCCATATACATGTAATAAAACATTCACATGTAGTTTAAACATACATTATATAGAACAGTAATCATGTTTTTATAATTTAAATAATGTACCCTGCTCTAATGCACGGCACCAGCGCCATATACAGTTGCTACGTTTAACGATTTGGTAGTGGATTTTAATATAACTTTTATTTTAGTTATATGCATTATACATTATACAAATCAAAAGTTCGACTTTTGCATGTGAGTGACATTTAATGTATGATTTTATAGTACAATGCACTCTGTTTAGAGCCACATCCGCCCCGGATGATTTGATTCTTATAAGCGGTTATAAGCTGAAAACAATTAAAATAAGCTAATGAGTAGTTAAAGGGATCAATAAAGTAATCAAGAACTCAGTTGGAATGAAAACCAGCAGACACAGGGGTCCCCCAGGACCAGGATTGGGTCCTGACTGTTGTCATCTAGATTTAACCTCTGGACATATTTCACGCATCCATTTTACTTCATGTTTACATGAAATACTGGATCTGATATGACAGTCCCTTTTTATTGTGACCCCACACATTATTTGTTGTTCATAACACTTCCATTTCTAGTTTCCTAATTTCCTTATAATTTTAACAATTATAGGTGAACTTTAGCTCCCTGGATGTCCACTTACATATAGAAGCACTTTTGAATGCCATGAACTTTTTAAATAACCTCATCCCACCGTCAGAAAAAGACACATCTGAAGAATCTGCCCCTGCAGTCGGAGAGGAGAAAAAAGAAGGGACGACTATAGCCAAGAAATCAAGTATGACTTTATCATCATTATGCCATAATTCTACTGTCTACAACTGTGTTTACTTTGTATGAATGTACATTTTAATGTTATAAGAAACAACATTTTAGCTTTTGAGGTTGCTATCTCATTACGCGGTATGTACAACTAATAATTTTACATACATCTTGTTTTATTTTGTACAGCTCCCAAGAAGTCTAAGTTTGAAGATGTGATCAGTCTACATGTCCTTGCAGACTTGTCATGCTTGAAAATTTACCTTCGAGGACAGAAGGGACACATTTCAGAGATAAGCATTGAAGGTATAGTACATGGTACTATATTGCTTTTTGAAAAGTAGTCTTTATTACTTGTTATCTAGCCATATTGTGATAAAATGATGTATATTACACCTTTTGGTCAACTGTTTACCACGGATCAGTATTAAGGTCTCCACACACCGGATGCAATGTTATTTTACCTGCGATAAAATGGTACTTTTACTGCGACACTACCTTTCACACCAGTGGCGACAGGCGTGCGCGCTGTGATCGGCAACACTCCTCTGATTGTATCATCAGCTGGAAAAAATCACACGTATGGTAGTCCTGTTATAAAGCTAATAAAAATGTTGAGTACATAATACTGTAGCTTTTCAGAGTACTTTTTTCAGTAAAGGTAAACGAATCATACATACCAGCTATATCTAGTTCCCTGGAAATGGACTGCCAGATGTTCTCCCTCTAAGATGTGTTTTTATATTTTTTGTGTCCTTTATTGTACAGCTCCAGGCATTTTGATACTGCAAGAATAATCTTTTCTTCCACCATTGCTTACTGAAGGTGCGCAAGGGATGCTGTTCCTCATTGGTCAGTTCCTTAGCTGTCGTGCAACAAAATCGCAAAAATAGACACCAATCCTATTTTTTCGCATCGCTTCAGTGCCTCTTCAATGTCGCCCATCACAACGCAGGCAGTGTGAACGGTTCATATAAAAAATACATGTTTTTATTTTATTTTTTTTTGCGGTGTAGTGTGTCATGCGACCCATTTGCTTGTCGCATCGCTTCCGGTGTGAAGAGGCCTTTAGGCTCCAAAATCATAATGAAACAAGTAACTGTGTGAAATTAAAGTAGGCTTTTTCCCACAACACTGTTTAGTAATTTAAAATGTTATTTCAGCAGACAGTTAAGTAGTGCCATCTTGTGGTAGTTAGTAATATTTTCTTTGCCAGATACTTCATTAATCTGAGGCTACTACAGATCCAAACAAAATCTTTGAATTCTTGAACATGTTAGAGTTGCCCAGTATTACGGCGGAACAAGCGGAATTATTAGACGCGCCTCTCACTTTACAGGAGCTGAAATCTGCAGCCATGCAAAAACTGAATTATTACTGGCAGTATGGGACCAGATCGGACCCGTATTACTAGATTCCATCAATTATTCATTACAAATTGGCTTTTTTCATAGAAATCAGAATATCGGCTGTGATTTCACTCCTTATTAAAAACAAAAAACAAAAAAAAAGCAAAGACCCACTTGAATGTTCCAGTTACAGACCTTTATCGCTCCTTATTTGTAAATTATTTTCATCATTCTGATTTCATAAAGGGTTACCTGGCATCCAATAATATGCGCTCCCTTCTTTATATAACTGAATCAGCCCCTCACCAGTCCTTATCGTGTGCAGTGCTTTCTTTGGATGCAGAGAAAGCTTTTGATTGCCTGGAATGGTAGTATCTGTGGGCAGTTTTAGAGCATTTTAGTTGTGGCCATTCATATATCAATATGATTTGTACTCTATATAATAACCTACTGCATGTGTTAAAACCAGTTCTGTTATATCCTCTCAGTTTCCACTCGAAAAATGAACACAGCAAGGGTGTCCTCTCTCCCCTTTGTTTGCCTCTCATTGGAGCATCTTGCTCAGGCCGTCACACAAAGTACTGTCATAACTCCCATCGATGTACAGGGATCCAAACACCATATATCCCTTTATGCTGACGATATACTGTTGTTATTATCCAATATCTCAAAATCGCTTCCCTAAGCCCTTAAACTATTTAACAATTTTGTTGTAATCTCTAGTTATAAAATAATCTGGTCTAAATCAGTTTTATTGCCTTTGAACCCTGCTTTGAAAAATGCTCCCCTTCTCCCTCTCATCCCTCTCCCACTCAGTCTACTGGCTTCACATATCTGGGAGTTAAGATATATTCTGACATCCAACAGATTAGCAAAGACCATTTTTAGGTGCTCTAACCAAGATTAAATCTGATTTGATTAGATGGTCTCCCCTGCAGCTCACACTCCATGGTAGAATATCGGTAATAAAAATTCATTTTCTCCCTCGTATTAATTTCTTGTTCTCCATGCTCCCTATATCTCTTCCCCCTAAATACTTGGAAGGAATTAATTCGTGAATGTGCTCTTGCTTTATTTGGAATAATAAACGCCTAAGAATCAGGTTAAAAACACTGCAACATCCCAAAAAGGTTGGTGGCTTAGCATTACCTTTTTTTTTAATTCTATTATTGGGCCTTCCAATTAAGAATACTTAAGATCTGGCTGAATCCAGAGGCTTTGGTCTCTTGGCGTCCCATCGAAGAATTCCTATTTAAACCAATCTGACTTCAAGACCTTTTGTGGCCTCAAACAAAGTCCACTTTCTATTCGCATGGGTCCCAGATTTATGGAGGAAAGCAAACAAATTCCTAGGTATATTTCTCAACTTCCACAAACTGTCCCCTATTAGGAACAACTCTCTCCTGTTATCAGACTCTCAATCATTTACATATCCACCCTTGTCCACGAAAAATATGAATATCCTTGATGATATTTATGATAGTAAGGGCTGAAGGCTTATTCACTGCCCGGGTTTTCCTTCTTTCTATACCTCCGGTTCCACTCCAATCATTTACATATCCACCCTTGTCCACGAAAAATATGAATATCCTTGATGATATTTATGATAGTAAGGGCCGAAGGCTTATTCACTGCCCGGGTTTTCCTTCTTTCTATACCTCCGGTTCCACTCGGCTCTTAATGCTTATGGTGTCCCATGAGATACTGCCCTGTCCACTCACCCAGTAGTTTCCTTTTTTTTTTGTTTGACACACCTCTCGAAAGGTATTGTCTCCTCTATTTATAATCTCTTCTCATAATAATTCCTTTCCAGTGATCACTATCTGGAATAGAGTACTGGGCTACCTTGCTGTCACTCCCAACTAGAGAGTATAGGATAATATGTTTACATCATTTAAGAATCTGGCACACTAATTGATTCATTTTAAATTGACCCATTGATTTTACGCAACTCCTTGTAGAAAATTTCAAATGAAGATTGTCCGAGACCCTTTGCCATGGATGCACCCGGTGCAGTTGGTACATATATGTTTTGGGAATGCCCCAAGATACAAATGTTTTGGAAATTTATGATATCAGTTATGTCCTAGGCTTGCTACTTTTCTATATTAATCGGTAAAGCTCGTTAAACGTCGAATTCCCAAAAAGTCTGAGTTTGACTGAAATAAATTTATATAGGATAAACATTGGTAAAACCACTCACTATTTTTTTTTTTCTTTCCAAAAAACCAAAAAAGTTTGTGTAGTTTTTATACTTGCTTTTCTGTCCCGTCTCCTTTCCGCTCTGTATGGCTGGGGGTCGAGGTCAGTCATCTCCATGGTCTGTTAGTACTGTAGTTTCACTGTCAGTCATTTCACCCCATTCTGACAGATCTCGTTGACTGAAGCAGCGCTTCGTTTAAATGACTGTCAATCATCAAGACCTGCACCAACTGTGCACTTTCATTTGCCAGCTACAGCGCCTGTCAGTCAAAGCGCCTACTTTTGAAATGAGTGGTTTAAGGTGTAGGTAAGCTTTTGCTACAGGTATACGGTGACAGTTACTAGTTTGATTTGAAAATGCAAGAGGAAAACACTTAATGAATATTGTGCACAATACCCTGACCAACGGCTGAAGTCTCCACGGTAGGATGAAGCGTGCCCATCTGTCTTGCCTTCCAGTGACTCTGAGTCCAGCTGTGCTGAATAAGGAAAGGGGGGAGCTCAGACTCCAATTAATAAGTGCAAGTCAGTTCTGTTCAACCATCTAATGTATGTTCTGTGCATATTATTTTTACTCGTAAATTTATGCTATAAAAGTCTGTATTACACTTTTATATGCTGTGTTTTCTACGGTTTATTTGAGACCATTTTTAGATTTGTTTAGAATCTTTATCTTTACAAGGTATAGCTCCACTGTGACCAAACGTTAATTCAATTAGAATGTTGGTAGCCATTGTTCCCTTTCAAGTAGGGAATATTAACCATTACAAATGGATATTTCCTATTTAAGACACCCAAACGTGAAACTTTATACCAAAGACTTCTGGTCAGTGCAGTGTGACACAGCTGCTGCTCCGCCCCCAAGAGCATAAAGGAGCTTCGCGCAATGACAACAATGTCATTTTTCCTTTTCAGCTGATCCTGAATACTTGAGAGCGCTGATATTAAATTATCACCTTTCTCATTACCTTTCTTTCACATTTTGTCTGTTTTTTTTTTTTTTAAAGCATAAAGGTCGATTTCACCCATTCTTTGCTTGAATTGGAAAATAAAGATCGAAAAAGTAAATTCTTTCTAAAATAAACGTCGATGTTAATCATCGATTTGGCAAACAAATAAAAATCGAATAGTAGCAAGCCTAGTCATGTCTAAGTTACTTGAACTGCAGGTACCAATGTGTCCCGGACTGCTCCTTCTTGCTGGTGACTCCCAGTTGGCCCTTTTTTTGCAATCAAGGCAATTCTTCCTAGTGGGACTGACAGTAGCCAAAAAAAACAATTGTGAAGGGCTGGGTAGTCTGGTGTACCCTTGTGAACATGTGGGTTGCAGTGCGTAGTGAAAGGGGTGATGCAGGTGCTCCAGACAAAGACAAACACAAAGTTCACGGTTCAAGTTCCTTTTTATTTCTTGAACAAAAATTAAATAATAAAGCTGGCTCTACCCAGCAATGTGTATTGCCAGCACAAAACCGGGCTCAAATAATACAGCTGGCTCTACCCAGCAATGGGTATTGCCACCGTCAAAACAAGGGGTTGCAGTCCCGAAATAATAATCACAAAAACCACAAACACAACACAAACACAGACACGTCTCCGGACAGTGCGTGCTCTTAGTGCAGGTGCGGTGCTGGAAACAGTGATGCTTGGTTAAGTGCAGGTGCGGTGAAGTCCGGGTGAATCGCTGGCCCCAGGCTGCAGCTCCCAGATCCGTGCTTAATTATTCCGAGAATGACAAGAGACACACAGTTGCAAAACAAACACAAAACACTTAACTTTCGCTCCAAACAGTCCTCGTTTCCTCCCATCAACCACAACAAAGGAACCGATTATGGCGTCACAACCCCCTAAAGTACCCTCAGCCCCGCCCCCTCCAATAGCTAGTTCAATCACGTCTCCTCCAATTCATGACTGCCCCCATGGCTTTCGACTGCCCCCAGAATGAACAGCCGAAACATTCAGTACGGGGCACACAATTCCTGCTGTACAGTGCTCTCACAGGTCGAGAGGGAGATTGTTGATTCAGATTCATTCGCTCTTTGTCACAACCCTACAGCATCACATTGCCTGTCTGAGATCATTTTGTTGGAAAGATCCACAGCGAGGTGCCACCTTGCCAACCCGGCCACATTAATCGCTTAGTCAACAGCAGTACGTACTGTAAATGCTTTTATGTTTAATGAGAACCCCTGACCTTTTTATTTCTCTTATTACTGTCAATTTGCTATACATATATTTTTTTTTTTATGAATCTCATTATTATTACAATTTTGACTCTACTGTTTTTTTAAGCATATGTTTTTATGATTGATTTTATTTTTATTTATTTGCTTCAGTACAGATTTGTATATTTTATTTTGATGTTTTGTTATTGTAAAACTATAAACAAATAAATTGTTCACAAAAAAAATGCAAAGCCTTCTTTTAAACAATTTTAAAATTATGCTGTTTTCTGTAGACTGTATATTTTTTATTAAATTTGTGTTATCAATTTTTTTTTACAGGTCTTGTCTCGCAGGTAATCATGAGAAAGAAGGCAACTGAAATACTGGCAAAGTTGAAGAACATTGTTATTTTAGATTGTGATGAGGAAGCTCTTTATAAAAAGGTATGTTGTGATTATCTGAATTAGAAATCTCAGGGAAAAATGTACTTTTAGCTCAGTGACTATTTAGTTGATAAGACTTTGTTTGTTTTGTTTGTGTTTAGGCTGTATCCATTGCTGGGAAAGAGGTCTTCAGTTTTAAAATGATCTCTCATGTTGATGCCACAGAAGGCAATGCCTACACAGATATGAATATTGTTGACAGTTGTGTTACGCTTACTGTTGGTTGCATTCAAGTCATCTTTGTAAACAAGTTTGTCTCTTCGATACTGGTAAGATTTTAATATTTTTGAATTTGTGAGTTTGACAGCCTTAATATTGTCTAAACATATTAAAAAATATGTAACTTCAGGAGTAACTTCATATTTGCAGGTTTTTATAAACCCATATTAAATATGTTTGTTTACAAACATTTGATCCTGATGTGAAATCCTCTGTAGATGATTTCCCTAGGGATCATGTTTTTCATCTTTGTTCACATGTGATTTATGTTTTATTCAGGACTTTATAAATCATTTCCAAACTGCTAAGGATGCTTTAACACAGGCCACTGTTCAAGCAGCAGGAATGGCTGCCACAGGTGTCATGGAACTTGCCAAACGGAGTACTCGAATGGCACTGGACATTGATGTGAAGGCCCCAGTTGTTGTTGTACCACAGTCTGCAGTGTCAAAGAATGTGATTGTGGCTGATTTTGGTCTTATCACTGTTAAGAATCACTTCTCAATTGTTCAATCAAAAACTCACATTAACATTCCTCCAGTCATTGATGCTATGAAAGTTGAACTCAGTGACCTCAAATTATACCGGTAAGAAATGTATACTTTTACTAAGATAGCTGTGGTTGTTTTTTTTTCACTAAACAAACAAATCAATATACCCAGAAATACGTAAATACAGTATTTGTGTATTTTACCTTTTGCCTGCTTGTTGAAAGAAAGTCTCCGTTCTTGTAGTGCACACGTCCACTGAATGTTGTCTGTCAATGTAAAACATTCTGCTTCCTCGCTGTGCTATCTATCTATTTAAATTTAGTATAGCAAATAGTTAAAAAAGTAAATAATCGAGAAAGTGTTTGCTGTCAGCGGCAATACAGTAACCACAATACTATAGCAACTAGTCTCTGGTTTGAATGACGAGTTGAAATCAAACAACTGCACGTTATAGCCCTCGTTATATTGAAACTCTAGTACATTACAAGCACAGAGGGAAGATGATGCGGCACTTCATGTCCCACTAGAAAATTAATCAGCTCTGCTACTGGTAGACAGGTCAGGGAGGGTAGTAAGTCAATGCCATAAAATAATGTACTTTGTATAATTATTATAAATAATAAGTTATTGCCCTACATGCCTCTACCTCTTCTATTAATATAGCAATCTCCTGTGTCGTGAAGTGTGGTTTGCGTATTCTCTCGGCGAGTAACCTACCACTTGCAGTTCTGATCAGAGCCTTGCGGTGCCACAAGCGCATTCTGTCTCTTAAAGGGATTGTTGCCAGGCCCTGATTGGATAGCAGATTCCCCAAGCTATTCAGCATTGATTGCCTGGGCGCTGTCAGTGTGCCACTAAACGCGCTTGCACTGGGTTTATAATTTCATCAGAATCACACTTTTGGAGAAGCCACTCCCTGCAGGGCAGACGCGATTGACTTTAACCACTGTTTTTGCGATTGCACTCATTTCATCAGAATATATATCAACAATGTAGAAGCTTCCATGTGGTTATTTACACGTGAAATGGAGATGCACATGCAATGCACACAAGCCTAATCCTCAACGGGATTAGGTTTGTGGCCACAGAGAAGGATAGGGTAAATCTAATTTACTCGTGAGCATAGCATAAAACATGGAACCTCGCATTTCACATGAAAACGTCCACTGCTCCCAAGTCAGACAGCCTTGGGAGCATATGTGGGAAGGTGTCTGGCACAGATCTCTGTAATCCTACGTCTCTGCTGGGTTTCAGCCATGGTGATCTGCAATAGCTGGGTTGAACAGTTTCAGTATATACCCCTGGGTTAATTATTTTCTTTTTTCTTTAATTAATAAGCTGTGTGATAAATTAGTTGAAATAGTATTCACTACTAATGATATGTCACCCCACCAATGGACATTTGAAAAACAATTTGGGCAAGAGCAGTAAAACATATTATTAAACAACCAGGCACGAGACATTTACAAATGACAGCTTTATTAAATGAGCTTAACACTCTGCTTTAGAGTTTCACTCAAACAAGATGTCACCTGACAACAATGGATTTCTAGGTGAGATTCTCTGGTGTACCTGTTCTCTGTGCATGGCAACCACATTTTCCCGAGCTGTCTGCGAAAACAGCACAAGAACGCTATACATGCCTAATTTGCATATCGACCTCCTCCTTTCCTCTTCATTTGCATGACGTCAGGTGAAAAGAGGGTCTTCTCGAGTAAAATAAACTCAGCCAATGGAAACCTGAAATGTATAGCACATATCGAGAAAAATTAGAACACATGGAAACTCCCCCACTCTTGGTGAAGAACACCTTTCCCTTTTGCCACTCTGCTTGTGCTTTGGGTAATGCGTGCAAACTCCAGATTGTCTTTCAGTTAGTTTGTCTGCTTTTGCCCGTCTGCTTCAGGGCTGTTGCAGGGGCAAATCCTAGAAGTGATCACCAGTAGCAGTCTCTTTGTCAAACATTACAACATGACATGTACGTGTACTTGCTCCTGATAGTTCTAATTTTGTATTAACAGCTGCGGCAGAGGAAGTTTGTAACTTTTTATTATTTATTTTTTTTAAACAGAACAACATTTCAGAATAATAAGTTCCAATCTGAAATTCAGCTACTGCAGCCTGTAAACCTGGATTTAGTAATTGAACGCAATTTATCTGCAGCCTGGTTCAATGAAATCCCAGACATTAAAATAACTGGGCACCTCAAACCAATGAATGTAAGTGCAGTTGTTTTTTTGTTTGTTTTTTAAGCTCCATATTTACTGTACCGTACAGTTCCAAACTTATTTGGACATTTTAAACAGTTCATTTGCTTTACCACCATAAACACAATTTAAACACAATTTAAGTTTCACAGCAAACTACAGATTTGAATTCTCACTTTTGTAAATAGCAGAATGTAAATACAGTGTAATGTTATATGGTAGGATATTCACATTAATAAAGCACTTGAGTAAGCCAGGCATACATAACCATTGTGCAATTAATAATAATAATAATAATAATAATAATAATAATAATAATAATAATAATAATAATAATACATTTATTACTATTATTATTGTTAGATTTTTTTTTTGTTTGTTTGTTACAGCTTGTACTCGGCCAGGAAGACCTGACTGTTGTGTTAAGGACTTTAAATGAAAATATAGGCGATAGTTCAGGTGCACCTGCTGCTCCTGCCACAGTGGATAAATCAAACAGTGTTTCTACAAATGGTTCCCAGACATCTCAACAGAATGGAGGTACAGATTGTGCATTATACAAACTTGAATATTGTTTGTTTCAGTTGTGAGATTTACTGAGATATCTCAGATTGCAATACACTAAAAAGAACATTCAGTATCTTTGTTGTGGCTAGACCAGTAACAAACACAAAAAGAAAGTCAATAGGATTACTTTCCCAATGGTCTCACTACTTGGAAGATGCCTAAATATCTTTTCTACTGAAACCAAAAGATGTCTGCATGATGCCATACTTTATTATTATTATTATTATTATTATTATTATTATTATTATTATTATTATTATTATTATTATTAATTAGTCATTTAGCAGATACTTTTATCCAAAGCAACTCTGAGACTAGGGGGTGAACTATGCATCACAACTGCTGCTGCCTAGTCACTTACAATATGACCTCATACGTCTCATCTGAAGGACAGAACACAAGGAGGTTAAGTGACTTGCTCAGGGTCATACACAGTGAGTCAGTGGCTGAGCTGGGATTGAACCAGGCCCTTTTCTGTATCCACTGGACGATTTCTTACAGGAACGACTGTGATCACTGTGGCTGTTGTGGAAACACAAAAAATTGCAAAACTGAAAACAACTCTAAAACTTGATTTCCAGTTTGACTCATTGACTTTGAATTTATATAGCCCAAATGGAACACAGGTATGTATACATTTCTCCTAAAATGTGCCCACAAAGATATATTCGCTTTTAAGCCTTTATCTATTTTCTTAAAACAACACAATTTGCCATTGATTAGTAAAATAATTCTAATAAAGAAGTGCATAATCTGAGTCTTATAGTTTATACTACTATTGAAATCGACAGTGCTCATTAACATGAACGTGAAAGTGCAGTGTAAGGAAAAGAAAGCATGTTTGGAGAATTGTTTTTCTTAGATCAAGTGCCTTACTGCTTAGCCGTAATAATCTTTGTCGTTGGATTTGAATGAATGCAAAATACATTTTAAAATGAGATCAGATTTTTTTTTTAAAAAAAGAAATAATGCACTCTGCAGCATTGAATAAGAAGTCATTCAACGGTAGTACTTTAAACACTTATTGTATAAACTTTATTATTATTACTGTCTTGTGATGTGAACCTCAAGTAAAGTGGAAAGTAGGAAAATGTTAAAAAAAATGTATTTGTTAATATTAATATAGGTTCAAGAGCTGGAATCAAGAGATGAGCGGTTAAAACTTGCAGAATTCAAGTTGGGATTGATTTCAAGTGCTGTCACAATGTTATCAGATAGCTCCATGAAAGCCTCAGTCAAACTTGCAAACTGTTTGCTGGATGATAAACGTCAAATAGTACAGAAAGCTACTCCAAGGTACAGATTCACTGTTGGAATGCATGTTCATTTTAGAAACTAGGGTTAAATGCTTAAAAAAAGAGCTGGAAAGTTACATGGTCTGGTTTCACAGACCCTGATGTATCCTTAACCTTGCACTACATTACCCACTATAGGTGTTCAGGTTTTTTTTTCTTTTTTTCTGTGTTTATCTTCTCCTACCCAAATATCTCCCTAAATTACAATTCCTATGAAAGAAAAGATGGCTTGTGCCATGTGCAGGCTTAACTGAGGTTGAGTCAATAACCTGATTTTGAGGTGTGGTGCACTAAAATCGTGACCTGAAAAAAAAAAACTTTACTGGAAGAATGGTTATAATATACATTACAGAGAAACACTTCCACTACAGTTGAGTAATTACAATTTCATTTTGTTTCAATAGAATGGTGGAAATGAAACCAGGCTTTGAAAAAAATGAGATGGTGGACATCAGCTACAGACAAGGAAGGGACGGCACTGTCATTGATACAATCGTCCGTGACATACACCTTTGCGCTAGCATGGAGTTCTTACTCACTGTTGCAGACATCTTTGTCAAGGCCAGTCAACTTAGTTCTGTAGCAACTCAGAAAAAGAAACTTGTGACAACAGCAACAAAAGTTCAAAGTTAGTATTTCAATAAGTATTTTGTAATTATTTGCTAGCAATAAACTAAACTACAATTTTTATACTGTATTGCGCCACTCAGGAGGACGTCATGCATGGACGTTGTTGGTTTGAGTCCAGGCTATTCCACTGCCGATCGTGGAAGGGAGTTCCCAGGGGCGACGACACCACGCGCGCCGCCCGGGAGGGGTGGGGTGGTGCTTAGGTCGGCCAGGGTGTCCTCGGCTCACCGTGCACCAGCGACCCCTGTAGTCTGGCCAGGTGCCTGCGGACTTGCCTGTAAGCTGCCCAGAGCTGCGTTGTCCTCCGACGCTGTAGCTCTGAGGTGGCTGCATGGTGGGCCTGCAGTGTGAAAAAGAAGCGGTCGGCTGACGGCACACGCTTCGGAGGACAGTGTGTTCGTCTTCGCCGCTCCAGAGTCAGTGCGGGGGTGGTAGCGGTGAGCTGAGCCATAATTGTATAATGCAATGTTTAGACATTAAGGGGTAGATGTACTAAGATGGGCCAGTCGCTGCGCAAACATACCGCAATTTGCATTTTCGTTGCGACAATTCGCAACATATTTTTGTTGAATGTACTAAGAGAAAATATGTTAATGAAAAGAGTCGCAATATATTAATTTGAAATATTTGTTGCGTCTCTTAGCGAGATCTCTATTTATACACTGCGAGAGTCCTGCGACATTGTTCATATAAATAGCTGGAGCTGAGTTGTAGTTTGCTGCAGCAGAAGGTGCCCGTAGGATAACATCTATATATGCAAGGGTGCAAGAATCAAAATAACATTGATTGTTAAATGTAAACATCACCTGTGCAATGCATTCTGCTCTGTCTTCATTTTACCTATTTTACCTATTTTAATACTTTCAAATGAAAGGCACTTTAATCAGATTCTATAGTGGTGCCCCCACCTTCACCCCCAAAAACATTTCATAATCATACACTAGCCCCTCGCTAAACCGGACATGTTTGTTTGACATAATAATTATTATTATTATTATTTATTTCTTAGCAGACGCCCTTATCCAGGGCGACTTACAGTCGTAAACAAATACATTTCAAGAATCACAGTACAAGTAATAATACAATTAAGAGCAAGATAAATACAATGACTTTGGTTCTAGCAAGTACAAGTATGACAAAATACGATTCAATAATGGAGCAGATAAGTGTCAGTGATAGTTGCATCAGGATATAATTAAATACAAAATACTACAGATGGAGGTGTCAGGTTTAAAAACAATAGAATAAAATCGCACGCACACACATTTATAGTGCTCAGTACATTTTAAAAGAAAATTGTTGCACTGAAATAACACTAATGTGTTTTGGGTAGGCTACACATTACATTATGTAAAAATATAAATTTGTACAGTAGGACTACACTATTCTGTACAGTAGTAAAATCAAATGGATGCCGAGCCTACCGGTAACATAAAATAAATCATGTTGCTGCATTGTACACATTGGTGTACAATGCGAATAAAAGATGATTTTAAATTGAAACTAAATGATTGTAGCATTTTTCATTTTAAATGTTTTATTATTATTATTTTTAACTTGGCCTACTTAGTAGCCAATTAACACAAAATAGATCATGGTCCTATAAGATGCTCAGAATGAGCTGGAGGGGTTAGTGGCACATGTGTTCCCGACACGTTGGGGAAACTAGAAATGTCATAGAAATTTGTTTTCAAGGCTTGTAAGTACACCCTGACTTTAGTGAAAATTAGGCACTTGGGTGTTCGCCTCAAAAATACGTTGAGCACAACTGGCAACGCACGAGAAAAAGCAGACTGAGAAATGCCAGCAACAATTCCAACTGTTTAAAACATGCTTTCAAAAGTTTTTAACAAACTGATGCAATTGTAAGTGCCGCAATTGTCGGCAGCTTTATTACATCTCATTATATTATTTGAGAACCCTGATTTGCACTATCCCCACCCCCTTTTTGTGAATTTATGCAGTAACGCCCGTGAACATATTCCTCTATTCCTTGAACCGCAAAGAAAAACTGCTGTCGCAAAGCATTTCCTAAAAAGTCGCTAACAGCATTGCGCATGCTTAGTACATTTCACCCTAGACTTCCGACTCGTTTGCAACTATTGCGACAGGTGCAACACTTTAGTACAACTACCCCTAAGTCATAGCTTGGCCTCCATATGTTAAAACAATTGTTCTGGAGTTGGTGTCAGTTCATTTTCCTGTTTATGTTGTATATCATTATACGACTTTTCAAGTTAGTTTTTTTTGACTAATCTTTTATTTTGCCATACTGAAATGTACCTTTTAAATTGTATAGCTCCCTCACAACCAGTGTCCAAAATGGAAATAAATATGCTTGTGAAAAATCCAGAGATAGTTTTTGTAGCAGATTTAACCAGAGCAGATGCCCCGGCACTAGTGGTTACAACTCAGTGTGAAGTCTGCATTAAAAATGACCCAGAAACTCAACAGATGACTGCTGCCATTAAGGATCTCAAGATTGTTGCATGCCCATTCCTGAGAGAAATGAGGAAAAATAACATCACTACGGTAGGTTTTAAGTAAACCAAAGAAGCAGAAACAGGTTATAACTTCAGGTTCAAATATACATTTTAGCATTACTGCATACAGAAGAGATAGTCAATAGGTGGACCTTGGTCCGAATCCAGAACAAATCATATGTAAATTTTTTAGTTCCCTTTCAAGTACGAAATGTAACCATTACCATATGGGTATTTAACACCTAAAGACCCGAAACCTAAATAAGATATGTCAAAGCTACTTGCAGAGCCTGTGACGCAGTCATGGCCCGCCCCCGAGGGAACAAAAGTACTGCGCCAAGTGCCATTTTTCCTTTTAAGAACTGACCTGACAGGAGATCCTGGTAATTGTTACTTTTTCTGATATACAGTACTGTGCAAAAGTTTTAGGCAGGTGTGAAAAAATGCTGTAAAGTAAGAATGCTTTCAAAAATAGACATGTTAATAGATTATATTTATCAATTAACTAAATGCAAAGTGAGTGAACAGAAGAAAAATCTAAATCAAATCCATATTTGGTGTGACAACCCTTTGCCTTCAAAACAGCATCAATTCTTCTAGGTACACTTGCACAAAGTCAGGGATTTTGTAGGCATATAGTCAGGTGTATGATTAAACAATTATACCAAACAGGTGCTAATGATCATCAATTCAATATGTAGGTTGAAACACAATCATTAACTGAAACAGAAACAGCTGTGTAGGAGGAATAAAACTGGGTGAGGAACAGCCAAACTCAGCTAACAAGGTGAGGTTGCTGAAGACAGTTTACTGTGAAAAGTCATACACCATGGCAAGACTGAGCACAGCAACAAGACACAAGGTAGTTATACTGCATCAGCAAGGTCTCTCCCAGGCAGAAATGTCAAGGCAGACAGGGGTTTCCAGATGTGCTGTCCAAGCTCTTTTGAAGAAGCACAAAGAAACGGGCAGCGTTGAGGACCGTGACGCAGTGGTCGGCCAAGGAAACTTACTGCAGCAGATGAAAGACACATCATGCTTACTTCCCTTCGCGAATCGGAAGATGTCCAGCAGTGCCATCAGCTCAGAACTGGCAGAAAACAGTGGGACCCTGGTACACCCATGTGCTGTCAGGAGAAGTCTGGTCAGAAGTGGCCTTCATGGAAGACTTGCGCCAAAAGCCATACCTCCGGCGTGAAAACAAGGCCAAGCCACTCAACTATGCACGAAAACACAGGAACTGGGGTGCAGAAAAATGGCAGCAGGTGCTCTGGACTGATGAGTCAAAATTTGAAATATTTGGCTGTAGCAGAAGGCAGTTTGTTCAGCCCGAAGGGCTGGAGAGCGGTACACGAATGAGTGTCTGCAGGCAACAGTGAAGCATGGTGGAGGTTCCTTGCAAGTTTGGGGCTGCATTTCTGCAAATGGAGTTGGGGATTTGGTCAGAATTAATGGTCTCCTCAATGCTGAGAAGTACAGGCAGATACTTATCCATCATGCAATACCATCAGGGAGGCATCTGATTGCCCCCAAATTTATTCTGCAGCATGACAACGACCCCAAACATACAGCGAAAGTCATTAAGAACTATCTTCAGCGTGAAGAAGAACAAGGAGTCCTGGAAGTGATGGTATGGCCCCCACAGAGCCCTGATCTCAACATCATCGAGTCTGTCTGGGATTACATGAAGAGAAAGAAGCAACTGAGGCTGCCTAAATCCACAGAAGAACTGTGGTTAGTTCTCCAAGATGTTTGGGCCAACCTACCTGCCGAGTTCCTTCAAAAACTGTGTGCAAGTGTACCTAGAAGAATTGATGCTTGATGCTGTTTTGAAGGCAAAGGGTGGTCACACCAAATATGGATTTGATTTAGATTTTTCTTCTGTTCACTCACTTTGCATTTAGTTAATTGATAAATATAATCTATTAACATGTCTATTTTTGAAAGCATTCTTACTTTACAGCATTTTTTCACACCTGCCTAAAACTTTTGCACAGTACTGTATATTTCACATTTATTGTGTTTTTACATAAATTATATGTGATATTAAAATAATAGCTTTATTAGTTTGTTACTAATTATGAGTATTTTGTGCACTACAGCCTGTTGTTTGTTATGTCCCGCTGCGGCCTTGTGCCCCATGTGAAGCCAGCGGCACTGCGCAGGACCAAGATATGCGCTTCATTTGAGATTGCTTGCAATCTCATCCACAGTATCTTGCTGCCATGTTGGTGACTGCTTTTTCCATCACTATTACAAAGGCTTTTAGTACCATCTGACAAGCAGCTTCCCTCAGTCTTGTGTGTGGTACTGATTGAGTGGTTTTGCAAGTGGCTTGTACAGGTGGGCATCCCTGTACATTGCTACCCGCGATGACTGGGAACAGGTGGATCCTTACCATACCGGTACTGAGGTCATCGACCCGCTCCATTCCTGACCTGGCACCGAGGACACCGCACCGGTACAGAACTAACCCGGTACCGACCCATTGCTAAAGTCACCGAACTGGAACTGAACCGACCCGGTCCTACACGGCCCCTTACCGTCCGGTGCTCACGACCCTGGTCTGGTACTAAACCGGTCTTGTTTGGGTCTTGATCCGCCCGGTTGCTATCTATATGCAGATTGAGGCAGCACCTGTACATCTGTATACTGTACACTGTATTGCTTGCTTCTTGCATCATGCCTGTGTTTTATATCTGCGAGACATGCAAGTCCAGTGTGCCTATTGAGGACAAGCACGGCAGATGCTCTTTCTGCCAGGGGCCAGAGCATGCCAAGGAGGCACTGATCAACTGCAGTTGCTGTGAGATTTGTGCTCCTTTCTCTTAAGTGCATGCTTGAGAAACGTCTCTCCCACAGCTCTGCGTCCTGCATCCTGTGTCCTGCAGAAGAGCTCCGGGCAGCTGTTTCCCACCAAGGAATAATTCTCGCAGAATTACTGCGTTTACACACGTGCCTGACTGGGACAAAGCACAGCTGTTGGATGCCCCTATTACACCAGGGCATACATTTCGTCCCGCAGTGAATGAGATGTTGCAGCGCAGGAATCCACTAAAGAGCTGGTTCACCTGCTTCCCAAGCAACCACCTCCAGTGCACAAACCATCGGCAAACTGGCGCCCTAGGCCGCAGCAGCTTCAAAGACCGGCACAGCCGACTGTGCCTGCTGCATCTGCTGTGAGAGGTGGTGTTCAGAACCGGCCTGCAGCTGCTCGCCGTGGAGGCTTTAATAGGTTCCGCCACCAAGCGCAGAAACAGAAGGCAAAGCCACAGACTGAGCAACAGCCCTAAGAGTTTGCTGCCACAGGCCCAGGGCCCCTTTTCAGGGAGCTGTCTGGAGTATTGGCGTCAGTGCACCACTGACATCTGGGTGCTTACTACTGTTCAGACCGGCTACTCACTGCAGTTCAAGCACGGTTCCCTCTGCCTTTTGGGCTGTGACTAACTTCAGTCACAAACCCACAGGATGCCGCAGTGGTGTCTCAGGAGGTAGCAGCTCTGCTGCAAAAACGGGCTATTAGCATGACAGACCCCCTCCAGTTGGAGGAATGGTTCTACTCCAGGTAATTCCTAGTGCCAAAGTGGGATGGTGGCCTCAGACTGATCCTCGACCTCAGACAGGTCAACCTGTAACTGAGCCGAAGGAGGTTCACGCCTTCTCAGACAGCCTCCTATCTAGGAGTGTGCTTGGACTACAGGTCTGTGCTGTCAACTCTGTCGGACGGCAGAGTGCAGAAAATAGCCGCCTGTTCAGAGCTATTTCAGCTGAACAGAGAGGTTACAGTAGTGAAGTTCCAGAGACTTCTGGGCTTGATGGCAGCATCTTCCCAGACCCTTCCATTGAGTCTCCTGTTCATGCGCCCTTTGCAGGCCTGGTTCAGCAGCAAGGTTTTTCAGCCCACGTTAACCGACGACTGCCTGCTGACACTTTCGTCACTGTCTAAAGGCACTCTCTTGGTGGAAACAGCTTGCCCATTTACGCTTCGATGTAGCGCTGGGCAGTATCACAAGAAGGGAGGATGTCACCACGTGTCCAGCCTGGGCCCGGGAGCTGTGTGGAATTGCAGGGAATCCACATCAATGTTTTGGTGCTGCAGGCAGTTTATCTTGCAGAATGTTTTCACTAGTCTCCACCGTGTGGTCCTCAAGCTTTTGCTCTGGGCACACGATAACCTCCTCTCACTGCGGGCAGTAGATCTGCCTGGGGTGACACACTGGGCGACGGACCTCCTCTCAAGGAGAGTTCCCAGCACCTTAGTGGAGGCTTCACCTCGAGGTTGTGAGCATCATTTAGCAGATGTTTGGGAGAGATGATCTCAGCATTCCATGTCAACCAGTCTGTGGAATTGGAGGCTTTCCGTCCACCTCCTTTCCAGTCTGACAGGGAGCGACATATGCTCTGCCCAGTGTGGGCACTGGCATACTACGTTGACAGGATGAAAAGTTGGAGGCAGTCCGAACAATTTTTTTTGTCTGCTATGAGTCCAACTTGCCCCCCTCCAGAAAAGCTCACTGCCCAATCCACGAGCGGCATGGCAACTTCGTGGGCTTTATTCCAGGGTGCATCTGTCAAGGACATATGCAGTGCAGCGGTGTGGGCTACTCCCCATACCTTTACTAGGTTCTATAGACTAAATGTCATGGATCCCCAAAACCCTGGCTTTGGAACTAGTGTTAAGGGCAGCTTCTGAGTCGACCCTTACAATACAGGAATAGAGGTGAGTTCTCCCTCAATTTGTTTGCCCTAGCTACTTGTTACTGGGGTTCCGAATGGTAACGCATAAGGCAGTCTCAGCTTGGTCTTATAGCATTGTGATCGTTCGGCAATCTTGCCCTTACGAGGGCTTGGGTATACTCACCCATTCGGTAATGGTTACATTTCGTACTTGAAAGTGAACGTTAGGATATTATCATAACCCTGGTTCCCTGAAATAGAAATGTAACCATTAACCTTCAAGGTCGCTGCGTCCATGTTTGCAGCAAGATTGAAGGAAAAATGCTTCGGAGGTCTGTGAGTCAGGGCCATGACTGCATCACAGGCTCTGTGAGCAGCTTTGATATATCTTATTCAGGTTTTGGGGTCTTCAGGAGGTAAATACCCATTTGGTAGTGGTTATATTTCTATTTCAGGGAACCAGGGTTAGGATAATAACCTAACGTTTTTGATCATAGATACTGTAGCTATCTGAGATATATTCTGTACCTAAATACAGTTGATGATGATGATATTGATATTATTGTTATTATTAATAATAATCTTTATTTTATAAAGCACTTAAATGCATGCATCTCAAAGCGCTGTACAAACACAAAAAAACACAGAGAACTATATATACTGTACATACAGCATATTAAGAGTATACGTAATATAAAAAGAAATTACACAAATCAAAAACCAAATCATGATAAAAATGCCTGATCGTAAAAGTGTGTAACTGTTTTTTTAAAAGCATCAACAGTCTTAGCATCCCTGATAGATTGAGGAAGGTCATTCCAAAGTTTGGGTGCATAGCGGCAAAAAGCCCTATTGCCCATGGAGCGAAGCTTAGTTTTGGGTATTGCCAATAAACTAGAGGATGAAGAACGTAGATTACGTATGGGTGTGTAATGTGTAAGCAATTCAGTAATGTAACATGGAGCTAAAGATGATTATGATGATGATGATGATGATGATGATGATGATGATGATGAAATTCTCCTTGCAGGTTCTCCAGCCGTGTGATGTGTTTTTTCAAAGTTCACAGACCTCTTCAACTCCACAAAAAAAAGAACTTGGCATCAAATGCCTTACACTAAAGGTAAGAATGTATTTGCAGTGTGAAGATGAATATGTTTATGGAGCATGAATACTTGAAACAGTAGAAAGTGTTAGAGGTAGAAGTAAAGACTAAATGGGTGATCTTCACTATGCCAGCAGTCCTTGGGAAATAATATACCAGTCCGCATGGTAACTCTCCACAACAACACCCTTTAATTTCTTGGTTTTGTATTCCAAAGGCTATTAAACTATCCTGGCTAGGTTATTAGTGGTTTTGCAGAATTTGTGCAGCTCAAACAAGGCGCCATAATGTTGGTAATACAGTTATAATACCTAATAATTTTGCTTGGTTTACTTGTCTTTTTTAAATGTAGGTATCACCAGTTATCATCAACACAGTAATAACAATTACGTCAGCACTATCTCCTGCTGCAGAGACTCCACAAGAGCTGGAAAGTCCAGTCCCACTTAACCTCTGGGATATAAAGCAAGTTAAGGATTTAAAACTTTGGTTCCTGGAGGAGGACCATGAAAAAAAAAACAGCACTGTCTCTCCACTGGTTCCACAAGGAGAATCCGTGAAAATGACAATTGAATCAATATTCCTTACACTGGAGGCTGGTGTTGGACACAGAACTGTTCCCATGCTTCTTGCAAAGTCTGCTTTTTCGTGCGATGTTAAAAACTGGAGCACTCTCATTAACCTCCAGAGTCGTCTTAATTTAGAGGTAGATGACATTTTTTTCTTTGAGTAAATCAAGTTCTTTATTTTTTACTTGCATGCAGAGCATACACATTCTATCTGACAATCTGTCTGGCTATTGGTCTAGCCTTATTGGCATTGTGGATGCAAGCGGTCATGTCATGACAATTGCACTTTTTATCATGGGGGAATAGGAGTTTAGAAGAAAATGATAATAAATAAAAAGGTTTTACAAATTCTGAGAACTTTTCTAAACACTGTTTTTGTAAATTATTGTTTTATGTAATATCTGTTTTTAGGTACACTATTACAATGAGGTTATGGGTGTTTGGGAACCTCTTCTTGAACCTTTGGATGAAGAAACCAGTGACAATTTCAGGCCGTGGACCTTAGGAATAAAGGTAACCTGTTTTATAATTAATTATCTTAATTCTCTGATTTTTAAGGCATTGTTTTCAGGCTTAATAGTATCCGGTAAATACATTATTTTGTAATGTCTCCATGGTAAGCACTGTAATACATTTGCTTGTGTATCTGTTTATGCTTCTCCTTATTGTATTGATTTCCAGGACTAGATCATTGTTTAATTTATTCATGGAAAAAAAATCAGTTTTCTAAGGAAACAGGAGAGTTCTCTTTTGGAGTTTTGTTGATGATTTTGTTGTTAATTATGTATGTGTTTGTTTTAGATGAAAAAGAAGCCTGTAGGGTACACTGCAGAGTCGAATGAGGTGGACAACAATGTCCCAGATTATAAGACCGTTATCAACATCTCTTCAAAAGATCAGCTCAATATAACTCTGTCAAAGTGTGCATTGGTAATGCTTGGCAATCTAGGCACGGTACGATTATTATTATTATTGTTATTGTTATTGTTATTGTTATTGTTATTGTTGGTGGTGGTGGTGGTTGTTGTTATTATTGCAGTGTGTATGTTTGTATATGCTTATACTGTAAGAGGGTGACCCGTGGAGAGTTGGGTTTATAGTTAAACACCGCAGTGTATGTTTATTTCTTTAACCCACACAGGGTATACAACGAAGGGCCAAACTAAATCAAAAGTAAAAGGTAACAAAATAACACCAAGCTCTTGTCAGGGCACTAACTAAACATAACTCTTCTGGTCCCTATCTGTGGTTGGGGAGGCTACACCGTTTACCCAAGAACAGAAAATAAAGTTAAGCACAATAACAAAATGATAGGGGGTACACACAGTAACAGGTGAGGGACGCTCACACGGTTGATTCTGAACAGACAGGATATTTCCTTATCCCAACTGTAGTCTTTTTAGTTTAAACCCTAAGTTTCAGCAATGCAACCATACGCATATGTCTACGTATACACTTCCACTTTCTCCTTCTCTCTCTCTCTCTCTTCATCTGAAGCTAGGGCAGGTGTGCTTTTATGTCGCTGTTCAAAACTTAATCATTCACAGCTTGTTATATGATTAACATATCAGAGTTGCATGTGGAATTTCTTACACGCCAGCAACTCAACGCAGAGTGACCTCTGGTGGCTAAACCGCCTTTTGATTTTAATTGAAAGTTAAATTTTCACCATTCATTTCTGGTTTTTAATAACCATGCACAAATAATATTGCGGCTCACGTGAATAGAAAAAACTGCCTAAAAGTAGTTGTTCTGTGTATTAATGATTCAGACAATTTCTTGTATCATAAATGATGAAGGTTCAAATGACAAAGGAGTTTGGCGGTTTCAGATCAGATGATACAGACTCCATAGTCTGATTGATTATGCTTCCCTGTTGTAACGCTACAATCTAGGATTTGGATTTTTTTTTTTTTTTTAAGACACTGCAAGAGCTTGGAACTCAGACATTTTTTGTATTGAACATTTTAATGCTATAGTGCAACTTTGTTAAAGTTTTTCTAACTGAAGAAAAAAGATATGAGAACATTATTATATAAATTTGCAGGACCTGTGTGGTTTTGCACAGTGCAACATTCAAATCCAATATAAAAGAAAATAAGAAATGTAGCAATGCCAGAATATTTATTATAGACACTATACTAAGTTTTAAATCCTAATCTATCAAACAAATCATATTAACAGTGATGTCATTATCCAAATACCGAGAAGACAAGAGTGCTTGCATACATCATTTTTTTGTGATATTAATTATAAAATCACATTCAGCAATAAAATCTGCTTAAGCGTGTTGACTAGATGGAGAGTGTTTAACTGCGTGAGTTGTAAGCACATCATAACCAATGAGGATTGCAGCTCAAGTTTGACCAGTCGATTTGATAGGCTGTTTGGCTGTGTTCTGATTTATACTCATGAATATGCATTTGACTTCTTTTAATGTGATTGGCCAGCTGCGAAGTCCTTGCAGACCGCAGCCCTATGAACTCAACACAACCCTCAACTCAGATTTACTGTCTGAAATAAACCTTCAAGTATCCCACTTACTTTAAATTTAAAAAGGGATGACATTTATTTTTATTTGCGGCAAAGCAACTTGTAAAAGGGCCTAAATAAATAATTTAGTATGATTTTAACCGAGGCACGTGCCTCAAGTGCCTCATAGCTGGCTAGGGCCTTGTTCTTTATCAGATTGTTTCTTTTTTTATCCTTTGGAGAGATAAGCTGACAGCAGAGTGCATTCATTGCGAAGGCTGTCAGGGCTCTGACAGCAGGCTTCCTTCAGTACAGCGAACGAGGTTACCATACCGGTACAGTACCGCGTGCACCGTGTCGTGTGTACCGTAACGTGTGCACCACACAGTGGGTACCGTGCCATGCGCACCGTACTGTGTGCACCGCGCCATGGGTACGGTGCCATGTGCACCACACCGTGCGTACCGTACCGTGTGCACCGCACCGTGGGTACCGTGCCGTGCGTACCGTACCAAGTGTACTGTACCAACCGGTTTGTCTGCTCAGTTCAACTTCGGTTAATCACTGTTCAGACTCCGTTAAAAAGGCACCTGCTTGGGTTAAACAGTGGTACCACCCGTGGTCCAGTACCAGCGGACTTGGTTCGAATCTTGACTCGCCCTGTTTTAATATTCTTTTTTTTTTTTTTTTTTTTTAACAGTACTTCTGCCTGTAACGTACTGTACAGTGCTTGTGCTGTCTGAGACAATGGGTTTGTTGTTACTGAGGCAGCAGTTTTTACAGAACTGTACACGGCAGACTCGTCCAGCCTCAGTTGGGGCTTTGCCTAGAATGGGGGGCGCAGGGGAAGTGTAACCCCCATTGCGCACTAATGTACCTACCAGGTGCTACAGGCACCAAACCGGTATCAAACCGACCCAGTAACATTGCGCTACATGTCTAGTACCAAGCAGGCCTTGACAGTCCAGTTACTGTCTTTAGCATGCTGAGGTAACAACTGTACATTCTTATTGTTTATTGCTTGCTATTTGCATGATGCCTGGGTTTTATCCCTGTGGTACATTCAAGGCAAGCCTGCCTGCCCCCAGCCTGCCTGTCTTGTATCCCAAGCAAACCTTGCTGACATTCCAGTCGCTGTCTTTAGCAAGCTGAGGCAGCAACTGTATAATTCTTAAGATACATTGCTTGCAGATATGACTGGGTTTTATCCTTGTGACACATGCAAGGATAAAACCCAGTCACATCTGCCTGTCTGTGGACAAGCAGATGCTCTTGCTGCCTGAGGCAGCAGCACGCAAAGGAGGCACTGGTAAACTGCATTTCTGTGAGTTTTGTGTGCATTCTCCAAGCGTACACTGGAGAAACGTTTCTCCTGCAGCTCTACAGAGCGCTCTGCGTCCCTCAACTGCAGAGCGTTCTTCCCCATCACCCTCTCATAGAGAGGTGGCTGCGTCCTCACCCCATGGCTCAATGGAGAGACATGCACCAGGGAATAGAGAAGCTCTGAGCAGCAGTTTGCCACAGGCACGTGTGCCTGATGGGGACAAAGTTTGCTCCGTTCCATCCAGTTCCGGCTCGCTACCAACCAGTGCTTAGATCCCGGTCTGGTACCAAGCAGGCCTTGTTGACAGTCCTGTGGCTATCTTTAGCAGCTAAGTCAGCAACTGTACATTCTTCCTGTACATTGCTTGCTATTTGCATAAATGCCTGGGTTTTTATCCCTGTGCCAGCAGCCTCAGGGATCGGCACAGCCAGCTGCGCCTGTGGCCGGTCCACCGCCCGGCGCAGAGCCAAGCGCCTCAGGCAAAGCCACAAGGTGAGCAGCGGCCCTAAGGCCCTAAGGAGCTATCTGGAGTATTGGCGTCAGTGCACCACGGACATCTTGGTGCTGACTACCATTCAAACCAGCTACTCACTGCAGTTCAAGCACGGTCCCCCTCTCATATTATTTAATTTAAAATAAAAGATGTAAACAAAATACAAAACTGACACCAAAACAAAAACGGCTCGTTGGCCAAAGTAGAATAAACACCAAACAATAACGACAATTTACAAAAACGAGTACTTTTGTTCTTTTATGGGTAGCATTCGCTCTTGGTTTACTCTTTCTCCTCTACACTCTCTTCCAACTCTGAGCCCGGAGTGGGTCTTTTATACTGTGGCTGGAGCCTTAATTACCTATTAGACAATTACCTTTATTAAGGCTCCAGCCACATTCCCATGAGTTACTTAGGATGGGGGATTCAGGGTCTTGCCGTTTGGCCTCTCTCTAGCTCCCCATGCCTTTTCAAAGCGCAGGGAAGCTATACTGGCCACATTGAGACTTAAAGTTATTGGAGTATTCTATTATTTGGACGACTGGTTCATGTAACTGTTCATCGGCCACATTCTACAGTTGGGGCTTACAGTGAATCATGCAAAGAGCCAGCTCACACCTTCTCACACAGCCTCCTATCTAGGAGTGTGCTTGGACTCCGAGTCCATGCTGTCTGCTCTGTCGGACAGAGTGCAGAGAATAGCCGCCTGTTTAGAGCTATTCAGCTTAACAGAGTGCTCATGGTAATGACGTTCCAGAACTTTTGGGCTTGAGGGCAGCAGCTTTTCAGACCCTACCTTTGGGTCTTCTGCGCATGCGCCCTTGTCAAGCCTGGTTCAACAGCAGGGCTGTATTGAAACGCGACGGTCTATTGACAGTTTCATCACTGTCTAAAGGCATTGTCTTGGTGTAAACAGCCTGCCCATCAGTGCCTCGGTGTAGCATTGGGCAGTGTCGCCAAAAGGGAGGCCGTCACCACGAACGTGTCCAGCCTGGGCTGGGGTGCTTTGTGCAGTGGCACTCCACATAATGGTTTGGAACTGCAGGCAATTCAGCTAGCCTTGCAGCATTTGTTGCAGAAGGTTCGAGGGAGGAATGTGCTTGTCCGGGCAGGCAACGCAACAGTGGTGGCTTACATTAACCACAAGGGTGGCCTCAGGTCGCCCAGTCTCCGTCACGTGACCCTTAAGCTTGCTCTCGGCACACGAGAACCTACTCTCACTACGGGCAGTGCATATGCCCAGGGTGAAAAAAAAAAAATGGGCAGCTGACCTCCTCTCAAGGAGGGTCCCAGTACCTCAGAGTGGAGGCAAACCCAGAGGTGGTAGCCTCATTTTTGCTTCCCAAGAATCAACCCACTGTCCCCTCTGGCTCTCCATAATAGGACACGGGGACATGCTGGCGGTAGATGCCTTGGCACACCCATGACCAAGGCAACTGTTATATGCTTTCCCACTTGCTCCCGCTGTGTGCGGCCCAGGAGACCTGGTCTAAACCGTGATGCAGCTCCTGAGCGGCCAGTCATGGAGCATCGTCACCTGCTCAGAGGCATGGGAGACCTGGTGTGCTGTGTTGACAGGACAAAAAGTTGGAGGCAGTCTGGACGATGTGTTGTCTGCTCTGGGACTAAGTCCCATGGTCAAGCCTTGTCTAGGCAGAGGCTCCCAGAAAGCTCACGCCAATTTCTTCAGGGGCATGGCAACTTCGTGGGCTTTATTCCAGGGTGCATATGTCAGTGACATTTGCAATGCAGCGGTGTAGGCTACTCCCCATACCTTTACTGGGATCTATAGACTTAGGTCGTGGATCCACAAAACCCCGGCTTTGGAACTAGAATATTAAGGGCGGCTTCCGGGTCAACCCTTCCAAATAGACATAGACATAGAGATGAGTTTCTCCCTCAGTCTTTTAGCCCTAGCTACTTGTACTGGGGTTGCATGCAAGGTGACCTTTGGCTTAGCCTTGTAGCATTCCAGTTGGTCTGCAGTATTGCCTTGCTACAGCTTTGGTATTCATACCCATTATGTAATAGTTAGTTATATTTTGTACTTGATAGGGAATGTTAGGTTATTATCACAACCCTCGTTCCCTGAAATAGAAATATAACAATTAACATTCAATGATTTGCAGCTGTCTTGAAGGAAAAATGGTGACGATGTTGTGTCTGCAGTCCTTTTATGACTTTGGGGGCGGGCATGACTGTGTCGCGGGCACTGTCGTGCAGCTTTGATATATCTTATTCAGGTTATCACGGCCTTTAGGTTAAATACCTGTTAGGTAATGGTTACATTTCTATTTCAGGGAACCAGGGTTATGATAATAACCTAACTTTCTATAGGGTGATACAAAACATGTGGCCTTTTATTATTATGAGTTATGAATTGTGAGAACAATTTAAGTAAAGGTTGTTATACTCTTAGCAGGAAACTGCACATTTGTAACTGTTTCTGTTTAAATTAAGTGATTACATTTAAACTAACATGGACAACTGTTAACGACAATGTATGAAATTAATAAAGATTATGATTGTTTATCTTTTTTTATAGGCATTTGCTGAAGCAGCTAGTCAAACCTCAGAATGTTTCCAGAAAGACCAAGCACCTTTTGTGATCAAGAATTGCTTGGGGATTCCAGTGATGGTTTCTCACAGTGATACATTCAGTGTAATTGGTTTGGATTTAGGAAAGAAAGATTATGAGCTGCAGGATGGAGAGAGTCTAAATCTGGATTACCTGAGAACGATGAGTGAGAAGGACCAGTTTGTGGCAATGACCAACATGAGTGGCAAGAGTTATTACATACAGCCTAGTAAGGACAATATTTCAATATTCTAATATTATAAATAGTAATCTTTTTTTATATTTCATAATTTTGATGAAATATAAAAAAGATTACTATTTATAATACTGTTTTTATACCGTTGTTGGTATTTTTAACAGTCCTGAAGACAGTCTTTAAATAACTCAATCAGTTTTTTATGATCTTCCTTTCAGAATACAGGAATAATCTACAACAGGGAAAGACAGCTGAACATTGTTATGAGAGTAAGCTTAGATTTTAGAGTAAAAATGATAAAATGACCAGTTAGTATTGCTTTGTTTGTGAAGCATGCTAAAATGATCTTTTTAATTGGATAGTACCTTCAAACATGCACAATTTAACAGAATAAAGATAATGTTTCACTTTTTAAAATTATTTAGGGAAAGAAATATAATTAGTATTTATTGGTAAAAGCAGTATTAAATTCCTTTTTTTTGGGGGTTGGGCTGGATTGTCTGAGAATATTTTTAAATGAAAATATGCAAAGTTACAAATATACCACAAACATGCTGTATTTAAGAATGTTGCTAGTTCTTTGTGAAATGTGTCAGCATAGTGCATATGTTTATTGAAATACTGAGAGCAGTTGCAATTTAAAAAGTCATAAAGGGGTTGAAATTTATGTGACACAGAAGTATTTCACATGTTGCAATGTGCTGCAAAGTTTGGGCTGTTAATTAATTTTTTCACTTAAGCGTACTTCATTTACAGCTCCACTTGACCATACTTCTGCTAATCGAATTCCGCTGACGAAAGTGGGCCGTGGTTTATATAGTGTCGTACACAAGGATTCCGGAGTAACAAGGTTCATTGTTTGTCAGATTTACACAGTGGAAGAGAGCAAGGTGATAACAATACGCTCTCCTTTTCAGGTAAATACCTGTCATTTAAAACTGCAGTACCAATATTAATTCTAAAGAATTATAAATGTCACTAGAGAAATATACACCACTGTATATGTAATAAGTTTACTTTTTTTATTTGGTACAATTTTTGCATTACACTAGTATAGTGTAATAGTGTCTAAAATGATGAAATATTAGTATATTTGTTTATACCATTCTTGTGGCTTGTGACTGGGTCTTATTATTATTGCGAAATACTGCAACACAAATTAATTGTATTGCTAAGCATATTGCACATCATTTTAAACCAATGCTATTTACTAAATGTTGATATTCACAAAATACTAAATATTTTGGAACTGAAATAAACTCTGATCAGTTTTTTTACTTAGATAGTTTAATCAAATAATTTCAAGAAGACTTTACAAAACACTGGATAAAAAGAATGCACTTCTCTCCATCCAGCTCACCTGTCGTAATAATTACCATAAAGTACCTTCAAATGAGTTTGTGTAGCTTCAGTATTATTACTGATATCTTATTTTTAGAAATTGAAGGAATTCCATTTAATATTTGTCACGGCCGGTGAGCAGCGGAAGGATAACAAACTCTTCTACAGGCTTGCTTCTCAAATTGTTCATGGTCTATCTTTCATTTATCTTTAAGTTCTGCTCTATATTTCCCTTTTCAATTTTTAACAGC
The DNA here is from genome assembly GCA_030684275.1 of Acipenser oxyrinchus oxyrinchus. Classification (NCBI taxonomy): domain Eukaryota; kingdom Metazoa; phylum Chordata; class Actinopteri; order Acipenseriformes; family Acipenseridae; genus Acipenser; species Acipenser oxyrinchus. The sequence continues at coordinate 38,136,309 of CM060248.1, read as the reverse complement.
TGTATACTAATTTACCCATACTGTGAACAGATCATATTTCTATATCATCAAATAAAAAGAACAATTTGTGTCTTCCTTTTTTTTTAGGTTAAGAATCATTTCTCAATACCATTCAAGGTTTATGAAGAGGAAAAGCTTATTGGAATAGCTTTGCCCCAGGAAGAATTCTGCATTCCTTTAACTTCCTATAGGTACTTTTTTAATATAAAATAATTGTACAGCTTTTTCTTTTGGAAGTGGAGTAACATGCACACGCTTAATAAACTTCTAACTAATAAAAATAATATTAATATTTCCATTAAAAAGTTGGTATCTATATTTCAGATCAGTTCTTCGCTTGCAGCCAGTAACTGAAGACAACAAAGTCTATGAGAAATCTGAAGGATTTACCTATGAACTAATCACAGATCAATCTGGAGAATGCCTACATCGGAAATGTCATAGATCCAGTGACCAATCCCTGATTATCAATGTAGTACCAGTTAAAGATGACTTAACGTGCAACAGCACAGAAGAAAAAAAGGATCATCCTTATATTGCTCATTTGTGGCCTACTGTTCTTCTACGAAACTTGTTGCCTTATCCTATCAGCTATTCACTAGAGGTATTTTGAGTTGTAGTATTTCTATTTTAAAATGTATGGCGCTGCTCTAACTTGTTTTCCAAAGCAGTGAATACTTTTTGATTCATTATATAAAAGTAATTTGAGCATTTCTTACCGTTGGGTAATGCAACAGTACATAAATACAATTATTAGTAATGATATATTACTACATAACATTTAGAATTGTTGTAATAATGATACTATTTTTGTGGTCTTTCGTATAATTACACAGCTACAATTGTTAGCCATAGAAGCTACACAGTTTAGTAAGAAAATACATATTTTTCCATTCTATTTAGACTTTATTTTTAGTTTTTATTATAAAACTAATTTTGCTTCTGCAATGCCCAAGTGCTGGAAATACAAGATACAATGCCTATAGAAAGTATTCACCCCCCCTTGGATGTTTCACAGTTTGTTATGTTACAACCTGAAATCTTGATGCATTTAAATGGGATTTTTTTTTCCCTTTGATTTACACAACCTACTCAACACTCTCAATGTGTGAAAAAATGGGGAGGTGTAAAAACAAATCACAGTCAAGTCGATCATTAAGAAGTGGAAGGTATACGGCACCACCCAGAATCTGCTTCGAGCAGGCCGTCCTCCCAAACTGAGCAGCCGGGTAAGAAGGGCATTGGTCAGAGAAGCCACCAAGAGGCCAATGACAACTCTGAAAGACCTACAGCGTTCCATGGCTGAGATGGGAGAAACTGTCCATGTGCCAACAATAGCTGAGGTACTTCACAAATCTGGCCTGTATGGAAGAGTGGCAAGAAGGAAGCCATTTCTGAAAAAAGCCGATGTAAAATCCCGCTTGGAATTTGCAAAAAGGCATGTGGGAGACTCTGAAAAGATGTGGCAAAAGATGCTGTGGTCCGATGAAATAAATTGAATTATTTGGCCTAAATGCAAAGCGTTATGTCTGGCACAAACCCAACACAGCACATCACCCAGGTAACACCATCCCTACTGTGAAGCATGGTGGTGGCAGCATCATGCTATGGCGATGCTTTTCATCGGCTGGGACTGGGAAGCTTGTCAGGGTAGAGGGCAAAATGGATGGAGCTAAATACAGGCAAATTCTTGAGGAAAACCTGCTTCAGTCTGCAGAAGACTGGGATGGAGATTCACCTTTCAGCAGGGCAATGACCCCAAGCACACAGCCAAAGCGACACTGGAGTGGCTTAAAAACAAGAAAGCGAATGTCCTAGAGTGGCCCAGTCAAAGCCCGGACTTGAATCCGATTGAGAATCTGTGGCAAGACTTGAAGATTGCTGTCCACCAACGATCCCATCCAACTTGACAGAGCTTGAACAATTTTGCCAAGAAGAATGGACGAATATTGCACAATCCAGATGTGCAAACCTGGTAGAGACTTACCCCAAAAGACTCACAGCTGTAATTGCTGCCAAAGGTGGTTCTACCAAGTAGTGACTCAGGGGGGTGAATACTTATCTAACCAAGACATTTCAGTTTTTTTTATTTTTCATTAACTGTTGTTTCACTATAAACATTCTCTTGCCTCTTCAAAGTGTTGAGTAGATTATGTAAATCAAAGGAAAAAAAAAAAAATCCCATTTAAATGCATCAAGATTTCAGGTTGTAACACAACAAATTGTGAAAACGTCCAAGGGGGGTGAATACTTCCTATAGGCACTGTATGTGTTACCTGCTTGTCTGTTTCACTGTGGGGGAAATCACAGATGAATTGCTTTCATTTGTATTTAACAATTCTAAAATGTGTTTATGTTTTGTGTTTTTAAGGCGAATGCAAACCCCACTGCCATTCTCACGGAAGGACATTCTGCTCAGATTCACACGGCTGTACTGGACCAGTCCAGACTGGAGTTATGTGTACTGGACTACCTTAACCAGAAATGGAAGGGACAGTACCACATTAAAAGCGACCAACTAGAAATTGACTTCATTCAGTTTACATCTCTCAGTGAGGATGACAGGACAGAGCTAGATATTGCGATCCATGTGACATACAACATTGGCCAGACAGTCGTGGCAGTGCATTCCCCGTACTGGATGGTAAATAAAACCGGACGGTTACTCCAGTACAAAGCTGATGATGTTCATCGTAAGCACCCTCAAGATTACGAGATGCCACTCCTTTTTTCTTTTAAACCAAAGAATTTTTTTCAAAAGAACAAGGTAAGTTAATATTTATAAGTCACAAGCAGTACTTGTTCAATGCTGCAGCTACTACCTAATATGAAATCACTTTATGTGCTGTAGCTTAGTTGTGCTCAGACAGTGCTCTCAACCAGGGTTATATATTTTTTTTTACAGTCTATACCTGTACATCATTTTACCTGAAAAATCTGTATATCCCAAATTAAAGTTACAAAGCAAAAAAAAGATTTTCATTATTATTTTATTATTATTATTATTATTTATTTCTTAGCAGACGCCCTTATCCAGGGCGACTTACAATAGTAAGCAAATACATTTCAAGTGTTACAGTACAGGTAATACACAAAAAATGTGCCCCGGGGTAGGGGTGGGGGTGGGGGTTGTACTAAATACTAATAGGTAAGAAAATCAATTTTGAAATCTTGGTTAGTAATTAAGTATTTTCTTAATTTTTCTCATTACATAGATGGTATTTATATGTTTTATTATGCATTGTATGTATTAATTGCTTATTATTTTTATATTATAAGTACATTTTTTTTTTCTTTTAGGTGCAACTTATGGTGTCAGATAGTGAACTTTCAGATAAATTCTGCCTTGATACTGTTGGCAGCTATGGTGATGTAAAATGTAAAGCCCAGAATAAAGATTATCTGGTAAGTTACAGTGGTGCCCATAAGGACTGACGCCCTCTACTAATTTTAGTGATGCATTTAGGAATGTTATTAAAAATTGTGTCTTTTTTGTAATGATAAATTCCATATACTGCATTACAAATACTGACACACAATGGCAGTTTGTGACTATTTACCCTTCATTGAAGTGTGCCAATTTTAGATTTTGATGAACTACTCAAAGGTGGCTGACTCAGGACCATTTATAGTCTTCACTATATACCACTAAGTGGTGCCCCAGCACAATATGTGAATACAGTGCTGTTGTTTACATAAACACTGATTTCTAGCTCAGTTTTTAATCTTTAATCATTGTTCTGTTTTTCACAGGTTGGTGTGAAAATAGACGCCAGCAGCTTTAGCCTGACGAGAATTGTTACTTTCATTCCATTTTACATGCTGGTCAACAGAACAAATCATCAGATTGAAGTGTCAGAAGAAGGCAAAGACAAATGGACAGTTACTGATTCAAATCAAGTAAGGGCACAGTCGGGGTTTTGTAACAGGTGTTACAGTTTTGATGATACTGTAATTCCAGTTGTGGTGGGGGGATATTTTTTTCCTGACAAAGTACTGGCATTTTCTGATGCAGATAAGTAGTCATTTTCATGAAAGTGCCACAGTTTATCCTCCAGAATATTACCTAGACCAAATAGGGTTTTCAGTCCCAGATTACAGGATTCATTTTATAAATAAACAGATATAGTTCAACAAAATACTGCTATTCACTTTAACATGATGATTATTTTACAACAGCAGTATAGGATTTTCTTAACATTGTTTTCTTTTTACAGTCTGTTCCTTTTTGGCCTGAGAAAGATTCTGCAAAACTCTTAATCAAAGTTCAAGGTTGTCAGACCCCACCACAAGCAATAAACTTCAATAGGCAAGAAAATTGTAATTTGCTGCATTTGGACTACAAGGTAAAAAAAAAAAAAATTTAAAAAACACATATTTTGGGAAAATTCCTTTTTTGCATTAAGTTGGGGTGAGTAACCAATAGCTAATACAGTTTTATTTATTAATTGCCTACAGCAGTGTTTCCCAACCTGTGGTCCACAAACAACTCCCAAAATTTGGTTTCGCAGTTCCTGCAAAACCCCATTTCTACACAATCACACGTGGTGCTGCTACTCTTACTAAGCAACACAACAAACAGCTTAACCATGTGATATATAATTATAAGATATGTATGTAGTCTGCATGTTTCCCCTTTATCTGTTTTCTTTTATTACGGGTGTGTTTATAAATTAATATATATTACAGCTCCCTTTGATGCAATACCAGACATCGCCTTGAAAGCTGCCATTAACTGAAACAGCTTACTAATGTTAAACAAATAGTAACTAAATAACTGTTACACATTATGAAGACACATTTGTCTTTTAAAAACTCCAGACTTACTCTGTTGGAATGACTAAATTAAAACAAAACAAACAAACAAACAAAAAAAAAACATTAAAACCGCAGTTTCATTTTCAACAATATAAAATATGTGCTACAGTGTTGACAGAGATATAGGAATACACCTATTATTTCCATGTGTTTTTTAGCTGCATATAGTAACAAGTTAATGTGAAACAAAAATAGGCTATATTAGCTTGACTTGCGAACTGTACAGCAGTGTGAATGATCGATTTCAGCTCCATGTTATTATATGTAGGGGTCTACTTAAATCGCGGTAAATTTATGTATTTTTTGCAGGTAGGTTATGGATTTCGCAGACCTGTTTAAACATTAAATAAACTTAAGTAGACAATATTTCACGGCACTATAAAAGCCTAAAAATAGTGGTACTTGCTTCCTTACTAAAACAGAGTGCTGTCATTTGTTAAAGTTGCTGCTAGCATTCTCTGTCTGGTGTGGACGCCCATACATTGAGACTGCACGTTCTGCATCCACTGAATTGGTTGGAAGTGTAAGGCAAAGCTTTGCCAAGTTATACAGATGTGGAAATCGATTAGAAAACTTGGTTACCCAAGGGCATCTGGCATACTTTAATAAAGGTAATATATGCAGCATGTCTGTTGTCGTCATGTTATTTGTCCCATCAAATCATTTATTTTATTAGTACAGAGTCAAAACAAGTAAAACGTGCCTATTTAGGTCTAAAATTCTAACTGCGTTTAAAAAGTAAGCAGCAGGTTGTTTTGAAGCGAGGTGGCTGTGCTAGATCGTACCTGTAGTACTGATTTAACTTGGCTACAACCGACAGGAATACCTTTTGTCTGCGCTAACTTTCCAGTTTGTTTTCTGAAAGCTGTTTATTTTACGTTCTGCTCAGCAGCCTCTGTAGTAGCCTTTCGTGTAGTGTGTGGTTCTGAAGCTAAATAGCGATCAATTGTATTTTCTCCAAAGACACATTACAAGATGTGCAAAGCAATTACCTCCATCTGCACGTACAGTTTCTTTGGGAAATATCTTGACACGATCATCTGCTGAAATATACTTTGCTTTTTTTGCTTTGTCATCCATTTCTGGTATTTTACCTCCAATGCTGAAAACTAGATTTTAGCAACATAAATCAAAACAATGCAGCACTGACTTTGTCCCACCCCCTTCGCGCATGCAGGAATAAATATTTAACCGCTATTGGGGGGCACATTATAAATATATATATATATATATATATATATATATATATATATATATATATATATATATATATATATATATATATATATAAAATGCTGTAAAGTAAGAATGCTTTCAAAAATAGACATGATAATAGTTTATATTTATCAATTAACTAAATGCAAAGTGAGTGAACAGAAGAAAAATCTAAATCAAATCCATATTTGGTGTGACCACCCTTTGCCTTCAAAACAGCATCAATTCTTCTAGGTACACTTGCACAAAGTCAGGGATTTTGTAGGCATATAGTCAGGTGTATGATTAAACAATTATACCAAACAGGTGCTAATGATCATCAATTCAATATGTAGGTTGAAACACAATCATTAACTGAAACAGAAACAGCTGTGTAGGAGGAATAAAACTGGGTGAGGAACAGCCAAACTCAGCTAACAAGGCGAGGTTGCTGAAGAGAGTTTACTGTCAAAAGTCATACACCATGGCAAGACTGAGCACAGCAACAAGACACAAGGTAGTTGTACTGCATCAGCAAGGTCTCTCCCAGGCAGAAATTTCAAGGCAGACAGGGGTTTCCAGATGTGCTGTCCAAGCTCTTTTGAAGAAGCACAAAGAAACGGGCAATGTTGAGGACCGTAGACGCAGTGGTCGACCAAGGAAACTTACTGCAGCAGATGAAAGACACATCATGCTTACTTCCCTTCGCAATCGGAAGATGTCCAGCAGTGCCATCAGCTCAGAATTGGCAGAAAACAGTGGGACCCTGGTACACCCATCTACTGTCCGAGAAGTCTGGTCAGAAGTGGCCTTCATGGAAGACTTGCGGCCAAAAGCCATACCTCCGAAGTGGAAACAAGGCCAAGCGACTCAACTATGCACAAAACACAGGAACTGGGGTGCAGAAAAATGGCAGCCGGTGCTCTGGACTGATGAGTCAAAATTTGAAATATTTGGCTGTAGCAGAAGGCAGTTTGTTCGCCGAAGGGCTGGAGAGCGGTACACTAATGAGTGTCTGTAGGCAACAGTGAAGCATGGTGGAGGTTCCTTGCAAGTTTGGGGCTGCATTTCTGCAAATGGAGTTGGGGATTTGGTCAGAATTAATGGTCTCCTCAATGCTGAGAAGTACAGGCAGATACTTATCCATCATGCAATACCATCAGGGAGGCATCTGATTGGCCCCAAATTTATTCTGCAGCATGACAACGACCCCAAACATACAGCGAAAGTCATTAAGAACTATCTTCAGCGTAAAGAAGAACAAGGAGTCCTGGAAGTGATGGTATGGCCCCCACAGAGCCCTGATCTCAACATCATCGAGTCTGTCTGGGATTACATGAAGAGAGAGAAGCAACTGAGGCTGCCTAAATCCACAGAAGAACTGTGGTTAGTTCTCCAAGATGTTTGGGCCAACCTACCTGCCGAGTTCCTTCAAAAACTGTGTGCAAGTGTACCTAGAAGAATTGATGCTGTTTTGAAGGCAAAGGGTGGTCACACCAAATATTGATTTGATGTAGATTTTTCTTCTGTTCACTCACTTTGCATTTTGTTAATTGATAAATATAAACTATTAACAAGGGAAAGACCTTGTGACAGCCTGGAGAGACAGCTGACTTGAGGAAAGAGACCCCATTGGGGCTGGCAAGGGTTAGCTACCCTTGTCGGCAGTATCCAGCTCTGTTTACAGGATGCTGGAGACACCCGCCAAGGCTTCTAAGAAATTAAGGAGAAAATACCCCTAGAGTCTGCGAGAGCGGGGCGAAGATGACTCAACGTTGGACAACACGGTTAAGGACGTAGGAACGGAAACGGATATGAGTATGGAGAGTACTTCACAAAAGACTAGTTCAAGATCTGCAGTTAGCAAAGACATGGAACTCCAGGTTTGTGTCTGTGGCTGGAGCAAGGCGACAACGGTCAGGGGTTTGAAGATTCATCAAGGGAGAATGAAGTGCTTGAGGGAGAAGGGACAAGGGCCTCGCATTGATCAGTACTTCTTACAAAGTCAGTCAAGTCAGTCGAATGAAATCCAGCGACAGGAAGCAAACCACAGTTCGCAGGATATCAGCACCCCTGTCATAGATGTGAGATGGACTTGCATGGACACAGTTGGTGATGAACCTAATGATCCTTGTGAACCCGGTCAGACAAACCAGCGTAAGAGAGAAAAGAACCTCAACGGGCACAAGCCTGGAGTTAAATGGCCAAGAGCTTGTGAGAAAACTGCATGGGACACAGTAAACACAGATCTCTGCTTTGCATTGGAAAGGTTAAGTGGAACAGTTGAAAAGAAACTGGATAAATTTGGGGACATCATCTACGCATATGGAAGCGAGAGGTTTGGAGTTGAAAAAGGAAGGAAAAAGTACAAACTATTCCTGGAAAGTCTAGATGGCAGCAGGAGATTGAACGCTTAGTTAGAGAAAGGAGTCAGCTGAGGAAGCAATGGAGAAGAGCAGAAGAAAGTCAGAAGGAGGGACTCAATCTCTTACAAAGGGTCATAAAAGATAAGCTTGCAACATTGCGCAGAGCTGAGCGCCTACGGAAACACTACAAAAAGGAGGAGCGTGCGAGAACTAACTTTTATAAAGACCCATTCAAATTTGTAAAGAAGTTATTCACCAGTGAGAAGAATGGCACACTAAAAGCATCTAAGTTTGAGTTAAGTTTTTGGAAGAAACACAGATTCAAAAAGGCAGGAGCCTATGTCAATTCCGTCAGACATCCCACCTATCAATCCACCAGAATACCAAATGGAGGACTGTGCACCTAAGTGGAAAGAAGTAGAGCAAGCTGTGAAAAAAGCAAGGGCTTCATCATCTCCAGGGCCTAATGGAGTTCCGTACAGAGTGTACAAGAGTGCTTCAGGAGTTCTACGAATCCTGTGGAAATTGATGAAAGTAGCATGGGAAAAACAGATTGTACCAAGAGCATGGCCGAGCAGGTGGAGTCTTTATACCTAAAGAAAAAGATTCTACAAGCATCAGTCAGTTTCGCCCTATTTCCCTATTAAACGTAGAAGGCAAGATTTTCTTCAGCATTATTGCTCAGAGATTGTCAACTTACCTATTAAAGAACTGCTTCATTGACACTTCAATACAAAAAGCGGGCATTCCAGGTTTCCCAGGATGCTTAGAACACATCAATGTGATCTGGCAACAAATTCAATCAGCTAAAAAGGAGAGGAAGGAGCTCCATGTGACATTCCTGGATTTGGCTAATGCATATGGTTCAGTGCCACATGAACTTCTTTGGGCAGCATTTGATTTTTTCAGTGTACCGATGCCAATAACAAATCTAGTGAAAGCCTACTTTGGAGATTTGCAATTTAGTTTTTCAACTTCAGAATTCAGCACTACATGGCAATGCCTAGAAGTTGGAATAATGGCAGGATGCACCATTTCTCCACTGGCTTTTACCATAGCAATGGAAGTAATCATTCGGGCATCAAAATGGGTAGTGGGAGGAGAGCGCTTGGCTTCTGGAATGCGGCTACCACCAATTCGAGTATATATGGATGACATGACAACCATGACTACAACAGTAGCCTGCACTAATCGGTTATTGGGCAAGTTAACCAATAACATTGAATGGGCACGAATGCAATTCAAGCCCACTAAATCAAGGAGCATCTCTATAATTAAAGGTAAAGTAGTAGATAAAACGTTCTTCATTAATGGTGAGGCAATACCAACAGTGTCTGAGAAGCCAGTGAAGAGCCTTGGGAGATGGTACGACGGGGATCTAAAGGACACAGTTTGTGTGGGAGAAGTTAGACAACAAGCTTTGGAAGGGCTGAAGAGCATAGACAGCAGCGCTTTACCTGGCAAACTAAAACTCTGGTGCTTTCAGTTTGGTCTACTGCCAAGGTTGCTGTGGCCACTGACTGTGTACGAGGTTTCTTTGACAACAGTAGAGAAGCTGGAAGCTTTAATCAGTTCACACATCAGGAAATGGTTGGGAGTTCCACGCTGCCTCAGCAGAGTGGGACTTTATGGTAAAGGAATACTGCAGCTACCTGTCTCCGCTCTAACCGAGGAGTTTAAGTGCGCCAAGGTCCGACTGGAAATGACATTAGCAGAGTCACGCGACAAATGTGTAAGGGAGGCAGCACCTGTGTTGAAAACTGGAAGAAAGTGGGCGGCAAAGAAAGCTGTGGAGGATGCAAAGGCTGCCCTTCGAATTGGTGATATCATGGGGCAAGTTCAGCATGGAAGAGGGGGTCTTGGTCTCAGTTCAGCTCCTCCTACATGGCACAAGGCAGCCCCAGCTCAACGGAGGAAGCTGGTAGTCAACAAGGTGCAAAAGCAGGAGGAGAGGGCGAGGTGTATAAAGGCCATTTCCCAGGCCAAGCAGGGAGAATGGATGAGATGGGAGAGTGTGGAACAACGCAAGATTGGCTGGCAAGACCTATGGTCAATGGAACAGAGCAGGATCAGTTTCCTTATAAGGTCAACATATGATGTTCTCCCATCACCACAGAACCTAAACCTCTGGGTAGGAGAGGATCCCTCATGTCCTTTGTGTTTATCACCTGCAACATTAAGGCACATTTTGACAGGATGTAAGGTGGCTCTTAGCCAAGGACGGTTTACTTGGCGCCATGACCAGGTGCTGCGATGTTTGGCCTTAGCATTGGAAGACAAGCGTAACATGACCAATAAGTTGCCACCTGTTCCATCAAAACTTTACACACAAAAGACAACATTCCTCCGCCCAGGAGAGCAACCACCAAGAAAAGGTGTTAAAACCAATCCTCGCCCAGGACAACTGGAAGCTGCTAGAGACTGGAAAATGCTGGCAGATGTTGGTCAACGGCTTATTTTTCCACCTGAGATTGCCACCACTAACCTTCGACCAGATATTGTCTTGTGGTCTGGATCAGCACGCCTGTTCACCTGGTAGAGTTAACAGTGCCATGGGAGGATGCTGTAGATGAGGCGATGAGAGGAAGAAACTGCGTATGCTCAACTAGCTACTGAAGCGGAACAGCGAGGATGGAGAGTCCGGTTTACCCAGTGGAAGTGGGTTGTCGAGATTTGTGGCACACTCTACAACCCGGTTTCTCAGAGATGTCGGATTCAATGGCCAAGAGTTGCATCGCACAGTGAAGAACTTATCTGAAGCAGCAGAGAGAAGCAGCAACTGGCTGTGGTTGAGACGAAAGATTCTGGCTGGGGATCTCAAGCACAATAGAAAGAAAGAAACGCTGATGTACAGGTAAGTAAGCTGGGCTGAGTTGAGTGGGGACGGAGGGGGTGATTCTGGGACGCCAGAATCACCGTCGAACCCTCTTGAGGTGTCGGGCTAGTCGATCTAAACATCGAGGATGGAAGGTGCCCACTTGAAGACCCCAGAGATGTACCCTACTTAGCTCAATCCAGACGGTTGTCATGCTGATGTGCTGGGGAGACCGCACTATGGTTGATCCCCAGAGCCAGCATCGCAGCCGTTGTGTGTGCTGATGCGCTAGGGAGGCAATAAGCTGATCCCTGGAGCCAGCATTACACTTCAGCCATCAACACCAGACAGAAGGATATCTACATCATCATATGGATGGAAGCACAAATGGATGGAGACACATATGGATCACATTAGTTTACTGTGAAGCTACGTCTTAGTTGGTGCTTATCTTGGCGAGAGCCAAGTGCAAATCAGCATGAAGTTTTAACATCTACTCTCATGTAATGGAAATCTTGTCTATTATTGAAAGCATTCTTACTTTACAGCATTTTTTCACACCTGCCTAAAACTGTTGCACAGTACTGTATATATATATATATATATATATATATATATATATATATATATATATATATATATATATATATATATATATAATGTGTGTGTGTGCGTGTGTTCATATGGTTATATAAATAAATATTACACTCGTCATTTCAATGAAAGTCCATTCGCTGTGGAGCTTTTTAACACTGAAACATCGTTCTGCAGTTGCAACTGTAACAGGTCGCGTGGCCAAAAGCACCAGTAGGTTGAATACATCAGGATACAGAAGTCCCAGGTCGTGTACTTTACAGACCTTCATGAGTTCTGGCAAAGACATTGCATTGATTCCCGAGCGTTAAAATAGGCTCAATTTGGTGTACAAATAAATCGTACTGCATTTTAGGAACTCTGCATTGAAATTCTTGATTCAGCTTCACAAGTGCGTTCCCTTTAGTATATTAACAGTTTTCAGTTTAGCATAAAATAGCATAATTTTAAAAAAGGTGCAGTTTTTTCACTAATTGTACTACTGCAGCTGGACTCAAACATTAAGGGGACACACGCAGCAGTCCTTAACTGCACGTTATGGGGAACGTGTGCAAACCGAGTACACGTAAGGCCCATAACTGCACGTTATGTGGAAATATGTTCAGTGACAGAAAGGGCAAACGTGATACATTGACAAGCAGAAATCAATATTTTGGAGATGATTATTGGAGGGGCCAGTGCCCCTGCTTGCCCCCCCCCTTGTGCACGCCCCTACCCCTACTGTACAGTACAGGTCACAGAAAAGCCAGTACAGACCACTGATAGGATGATTAAAACATTGTTGTCATTTGAACAGTAAACAAGAACGTTAACCGCTTTGGAGTATTTTTTTGTAAATGTTTTTTTTTTTTTTTCCTAAGTGCAATGCACACAGGACGGCGAAGGAATAAAAAAAAAAAAGCCTATCTATAGAAAGAAGATACGTAGTTTGCATCACTAGCATTGTGCGGTAGTTCATTTAAACAAGGTTTCTTTTTTTCTCTCCGTACTTGTCCGGTATGCATTGGCCTCTAAAAGAGGTGAATTTCACAGTGACCCCTCAATTTCCAGATTTCCACGAAATTTTGATTTAGGTAGACCCCTAATTACATGGGTTTATTCAGCCAGGTTTAATATCTCTCAAGACTATATGCCAAAAGGAAATTTGATTAACACTACTTCTGGAAATAATGTGTACAGTCTGTTCTTGGCGCTGTCATATTTAACCAAAATGCTGTAAATCCTATCGACCTGTGTGTCACCAATTCCATTTAATTTACACATCACAGCCCACCAGAAGTGGTAAGTGACATCCTGTACACTCCAATCATTTTAAAATGTTTGTAATTGTTTGCCACCCACCTCGTCTTTGTATTCCATTGTACATCGAGCAAAGTTGGCGAATAATATGTTAAGGCCAGAAATGGATAGATGAATTTGCTCCATGAGAACTGTTGCGGCGACCAGCACTGGCATTTACATTTACTGTATCAGAGGACGACCCAAGCTCCAGTACATTATTTGTCAGGAGGTTTTATAAAAAAAATCTTCTTAAACATACAAAAATGAGACGCTGTTTATCTACAAAGCATTTGTAATGTGCATTTCTACATGTACTTGTACTTGTACTTGTACTTGTACTTGTACATATACACATAAAAATGTGTTTCAAAATACTGATGTGAAAAAATGTGTGGCAAGTGGTCTGTGGGGAAAAATCCAAACACCAAGGTGGTCCCTTGTGGCAAAGTGGTGAGTGAATACAGGTGAGTGCAGAGCAGAGCGAATATGAAACAGACAGACAATGATTTCCAGGTGCAAGGGTGTTTTATTGATTTAATTAACAATGTCCAGAGCCTTATGGCAAACACCTGTAAATAATAATGTTGGAGTGATACAGCGGCGTATATCACTCGGTATTTGTAATTCCCCAGGTTTGACCCGTAACCAAAACGTCCAGCTTTACACACCAACACTAAACACAAAACACAAACACAGTTCTTAGTGATAGTGAATACATGGTGGTGTAATACAGTTCTCAGTGAAATGCAGGGGTGACAGTGATGTCCGGGTTTATGCTGGCTTTCGCTACAGCACCGGATCGTGCAACTGGTAGTCTATTAAAAACAGACAACAGTTAACAAAACACTAACAAACACATGACAAAACTCACGGTTCACGAAACAGCACACAGACTCCTTGTAGGTTTTTAGCACTAACCATTTACCAAGGAACAGATCACGTATGCTAAGTCCCCTATTTGTATCCTCGCTCATGACCCCTAGGTTAACGAGCACATCTGCTCCTCCAATCCTCAGATGCCACACCGTTTACCATCTGGGTCATTGAGTTTGGATATCAGATTCTGCCCCTTTCCTAAATGACCAACTTCCACCTATCCTACGGAATAAATTGTCGTGCCATTTAGTTAAGGGTACTCTGTTCCCGTTACACAGTGCCCTCACAGGTCGAGAGGGAGATCTAACACCAAGCAACATTCGAGCTCTGTCACATCCCTGCATTGAAAAAGGTTGGGAACCACTGGGCTACAGTGTTTTAACCCCATCAAATAAAATAATTAAAATAAATAGTGACAAAAACAAAAAATAAACATGTTTAGAAAATGTGTTTTCTAGCTTGTTTTAACAGTGAGGAATGCTGTTAATTTTGCTTACAGTTTGGAGGTATTGTTGTGGATGTCAACCTGACTGAACATTCAACAATAATCAGATTCTCTGATTACCATGACGGCTCTGCTCCATTCTTAATTATTAATCACACCAAAGAAAAAACCTTGGAGTATCATCAGAGGTGAGATTTTAAAACGCAGATATGTAGTCTTAAGCATTATTTAGGTAAACAATTTACCCAACAGTTAAAAATAACTTTGCTCAACTGAATATACAGTATACAGAAAAAAGACATGTCATACAAAAATCACAGAATAGACGATCAAATAATATGCTTACATTTTGTGGGCACATTTATTTATGAATCTAACAGTATTGTTATGTGAAAGTGTAATGTGTATATTGAAGATACTACATGACAAATATGAAAGCTGTAAAGCATGCACTTTTATATACACCCATGTCATTTAAAATGTCTGAGGTGGACAGTGACTTATATGAAAATTGTCCAATTGCGCCGATATGCATATGGTATATAGATGCTGCCAGTTTTCTGTAAAGGGCCCAAGTAGTCTCTAAATATCTGCATAACAGGACCTCAGAATTGTGTTATAGAATGGCTAAATGTATATTAGATTGTAGACTTTTCTATTCCATTTTATACAGGAAGTGTTAGCAAATCTGTCAGTCTCCAAATTAGCTTGACCTGTAATGTAATATGACTGCTGTTATGGTTTCTGGATTGTAGATCAAACCATTTGGTACAAATTTCTATTCTGTGTTTTTATTGGTCAAGTGTGATTATGACGGTCCAATACAAATCAACTGTTTGGCTGTGGAAATTACTGTTTTTGGAGACCAAACATTTACATTTTTTACACAGCTGTATTCTATGATTATCTGTTTCTAAATACTGTAGAAAAAAGCTAAATATGAAGTTTTAAAAATGGTATGGGTGCTTGGTGGCACAAATGGTTAATGCGTTGCATTGCATTGGGCATATGCTTTTGTTTTTGCTCACAAAAACACAAATGTGATGTCTGCTTGCAGCTATGCAAAGGAAAAAGATGAGCTACAGCCAAGTAAAGCAATGTACTACACATGGGTAGACCCAACTGGTTCAAGACTGTTAAGCTGGAAATGTGGAAAACACACAGGAGAACTGAGCCCTGTACAGGTTTGCATTGTTTATTTTTTTATAAAGCATTTCTCTGCTCTTTGGTTTTTGTATTTGTAGGCAGCAATTTTATATGATAATTTCTGCTGGAGCAGAAAAGTAATGGTATTAGAGTTCCCTTTCAATTACGAAATATAACCATTACCGAATGGGATGTTCTCTGTGCAGCCAAATTACCTGAGCACTTATATCAAAGCTGCTCCTTTCAGTTTTAGTTAGTCTATTTATGTATATAATTTGTTTAAGCCTGGGTTCTGATTAGGTCCCCACCCTGGCCTTGTGTGTTGTGCTAAGTAGGTGGGTTCCCCGCCCCTTCCCTATATATTTTTAGGAAGTTTTAATTATTTTTCCTGTTCTTTCAGAATCCAGCGCACGCATACTCTGTCTCCCTATACTAGGTTTGCCTTTGCACGCACAGTATCCTGGCTAGCTGTGTTTTTTTCCAGCCAGCTTCTCGTGCTCTAGAAGGACACTGCCAGTGTTAAGGGCCTTTAGCTACACTGAGCTGCTGATTTGGCAGGAGCCATTTTCACCGGCATTTATTTCTTAGTGTACTTTGCAGTTGTGTCTGCCATTTGCGTCACTGCCAACGAAGGCTACTGTATTATTTCCAGTTACCAGACGACTTGCAGCCCCTGAATTTAAATTAACAGTGCATGCCACTTTTTTTGGTATCTCAGGACCGAGGTTGGTACTGTTGACCCGGTTCGGTACCGAGGTTGGTACCAGTGACTAATTTCGGTGCCTTATCCGGTACCACTGACCCCCTTCGGTACCAGGGCACTCCTACAGTACCAGAGCTGATACCAGTGACCTGATTCGGTATGAAAGCCGTTACCAGTGACCTTCCTAGGTACCGGGGTTGGTACCAGTGACTCTGTTTGATACTGGGGTCCGTACCAGTTACTCCGCTCTGTACCAGAGCCGGTACTGGTGACCTAATTCAGCACCAAAACCGGTAACAGTTTCACAGTACTCCATTCAGTGTTGCTGCCTGTTTTTGTGCGCATAATCTACCACACCTGCTGAACTGCTGTTCTTCCAACCTTGCATCATGCCTGGGTTTCACCCTTGTGTTGCATGCAAGAGGAACATTCCGGCAGAAGACAAGCACGACTGGTGCATGCAGAAAGAGCACTTAAAGAACGTCTTGTGCTCACTTTTCACTTCTCTAAGAGGATGCTATTGATGTCTTGGCTCCCGCTGTATGCGGTTCCCTTTCAGAGGAGATCACCTTCCTGGTCAGATGAGCTACCATTACGTTACAGGTAACCCCCAACCCATAAGCCAGTGAAGCCTAGGCACCCTCAGCCCCAGAAGCAGATACAGGTTCATGCAGCCCCTGATAGGGCTAATGCGCTGAACAGTTTACAGGACGCGCAACACGGAGGCCGATGCAATTACCGACACCCTGCTCCCAAACAAAAGTCGCAGGCACAAGCTCCTGCAAACCAGCGGCCCTAGGGTTTTGCTGCCACAGGTCCAGGGCCCATTCTATCAGGCCAACCTGGATTATTGGCAATCATGCATCACAGACACCTGGGTGCTTACCACCATCAAGGCTGGCTACTCGCTGCACTTCCGGTTTGACCCGCCTCCTTTTCAGGGCGTGATCGTAACAACCCTCAAGACACTGTTTTAGTGTCTCAGGAGGTGTCAGCCCTGCTGCAGAAACCGGCCATTTCAATTGTTATTATTTATTATTATTTTGTTTATTTAGCAGTCGCCTTTATCCAAGGCGACTTACAGAGGCTAGGGTGTGTGAACTATGCATCAGCTGCAGAGACACAACTACGTCTCACCCGAAAGACGGAGTACAAGGAGGTTAAGTGACTTGCTCAGGGTCACACAATGAGTCAGTGGCTGAAGTGGGGGGGGGATGGTTCAAGATGTTGACAATGCAATAGCTGTTGCAGTCAGTCAGGTCAGGCGACTGGTTCACTACGTTGGACCTCAAGGACGCCTACTTTCACATCCCTGTGAGACCCGACCACAGGTTCACCTTTCAGCCTTGAAAGGGACTGTACGAGTTCCGTGTGCTGCCGTTTGGCCTCTTTCTAGCTCCTCGCACTTTCTCAAAGTGCATGGATGCTATACTGTCTCCTCTGAGACAGAAAGGCATCAGAGTACTCAATTTACCTGGACGACTGGCTGATATGTGCTGAGTCACCAGCCACCTCCAATGGCTAGGCCTCATGGTGAACCATTCGAAAAGCTGGCTGATGCTCTCTCAAAGGGTTGTCTATCGTGACGTAAGCCTCGTTTCCGTGATAATGATTGCCACTCTGTCGGACAACAGAATCCAGAGGCTAACTGCCTGCTTGGAGCTTTTTCAGCCCAACGCAGCGGTGAAGGTAGTGACCTTCCAGAGGCTTCTGGGCCTGATGGTGGCAGCAGCATCTCAGATCCTCCCCTTAGGGCTCTTACATATGCACCCTCTCCAAGCCTGTCACTGTGTGCAGGCTCTCTTGTGGTGGAAACAACTAGCTCATCTGTGCTTGGGCACAGCTCTGGGCAGTGTCACGAGTAGAGATGCGATGACCACATACGCTTCCAATCTAGGTTGGGGCACTGTCTAGAATTGCCTAGGGGTGCAGGGCATGTGGAAACCCCCATGAAAGAGTCTAGACAAATGTTTTGGAGCTGTAGGCAGTTTATTTGGCCCAGCAGCATTTTTCCCGGGAGATACAAGGGAGACACGTGTTGATACGCGTGGACAACATCACAGTGGTGGCTTACATCAATCCCCAGGGCGGTCTCCGATCTCCCGGTCTCAATCGTGGTGCCTGGAAGCTTTTGCTATGGGCTCGCGAACCCCTGCTTTCGGTGAGAGCAGTTCATCTGCCAGGGGTGAGGTTCGGAGTTTGGAGTGGCAACTTCACCCGGAGGTTGTGAACCTCATCTGGGAGAAGTTCAGATGCGCGGAGATTGACCTATTAGCGACCTAGGAGTCCACCTATTGTCCCCACTGGTATGTCCCACTGGAGGGTGGTCACCCGTTTGGCATAGACGTATTATGCTGACCGCACTCAGGGTTGGCGGCAATCCGAGCAATTGTGTGTTTGCTTCGGGTCTAAGTTCCACGAACAAGCTCTGTCTAAACAGGTGGATTGTAGACACGGTCAGGATTGCATGCTATCTAGCCAACCTGCCCCCACCGTAGAAGGTCACTGGTCACTCCACAAGAGGCCTTGCAATCTCTTTGGTGTTATTCCAAACATTTGCAATGCTGCAGTACGGGCCACGCCTCACATGTTTACCAGATTCTACTGTCCTGAATATCATAGGTCAGCAGAACCCTGGTTTTGGGACCAGTGTTAAGAGCAGCCACTCACTCACTCTGGCTTTTATCTCATTTCTACATTGTGTTCCACTTCCAGTCCTGGGGTACTTAGCTATGCACCTTCATTTGACTTCTGGTGTTTGAATGCAAAGGTTATTCAGTTTAACCTTGCAGCATATTTACTGCATGAAGACCCTTCCTCACTGTACTGTGGACCATATGCCATGGACTCTCAATTGGTCTTTCTGCAAGAATACTTAAAGCAGTTTTTATTTTCCTTTGTAGCACAGGCTTGGGTATTGTATCCCATGCGGTAATGGTTACATTTTGTACTTGAAAGGGAACGTTAGGTTATTTATCATAACACTTGTTCCCTGAAAAATAAATGTAGCCATTACCCTTCAAGGTCCCTCATGCTCACTCCAGCACAGCAGGCATGAATAGAAAATGGTGCAAATCCCTATGCGAAAGCCGTTGATATCTCCTGGAGGCGGAGTCAAGACCTGACGCAGACAGGGCTTTTTAAAGGAGCAGCTTTGATATAAGTGATTGGGTAATTCAGGCTACAGGGTGCAGTAAAGAGAGCATCCCATTCGGTAATGGTTGCATTTCTTTTTAAGGGAACCAGGGTTATGATAATAACAGAACATTCAGTGGCTTTTACACTTTTCATGTTTTTGTGTGTTATGTTTTATCTGCATTTTTAAAAATCTTTTTTAGGATAAATTCCTGGAGCTCAATAGTGATGATCCAAAGTTATACTTGGCATCATTTTACGAAGGCCTTCAGAGGGTTGCATTGTTTACTGAAGATGAGAGCGTGTACAAACTTTTGCGTGACAGTGAAAAGGCAGAGCTTGCAGAACAAGAAATTACACTGTCTTTGCAGAATATGGGAATCTCATTGGTTAATAATTGTTCCAAACAAGAAGTGTCCTTCATTGGAATAACAAGGTATGTTTATTGTTTGTTTGTTGCTTTTTAAACTCATGGTAATATAAAGAGAAGAAATTCCAGCCAATCTAGGGGGAGTGAATTTCTTTTGTATATGTTACTAAAATGATCAGCTCATGCTAAACCCCTCTTATTGTAGTTACTTGGATATTTTTCTACATCATTTAAGTAATCAGTTCAAGGCCTAAAGACTGGGGAGAGCAATTACAGATAATATACTAACTGTAGTTAGCAAGATCCTGATTGCTAAGGAACCTGTTCATTGTAGTTAACTTCTCAACAAGGTAGGTCTACTAACCAGGACAAGCAGAATTCCTTACACCAACGATATGTTGGTACTGGCACCAAAATTGTGGATTCAGATATACTTTGTTTTAAGCACACATACACACACACCCCTGTCTGATGTTTGCGGTATATGTTTCTGTAGATATGGCTTTCATATTAAGGTCATGTGACTAGGTTTCTGTATGATGTAATCACCAGCTATGATTCTCTGTGATCTCTGATTGTTGGTATCTGTCCATGTTAAGGAAAATGTTAACGATACATACTTTCATATATATTGCTTTCACTTTATTACCACTACTTATTTTTTTATGTTTACAAAACATTACATTAGAGTTGCCATTAGTTTCTTCAGCCTTTTCTTATATCTATATATCATTTTTCTATAAAACAGTTCTGACATTATATGGGAAGCCAAACCAAAGCGCAAGTCTCGATGGAAACCAATGCGTGTCAATCAGACAGATTTGTTGGAGTCAGCCTTTCGAGAATATATTGATTCTGGTCCTGTGGATAACCTAATTGTGAATCTTGACTCAAACTTTCAGGTCAGTTTTGGACTTACACATAATTCCATGCAATTCTTTGTAATTAATCTGTGCAAATTCTGTAAGTCTTTTTGTTTTTTATCTGAAGGTGTGTCTGACACCTACTGGCACTGATATGAAAATGTTGCTCCCCCATGAAACTGCAATCAGGAGAAATTTCTTACCAGCTGTAAAAGTGGAATACAGCATCTCGGCACGTCAGAAATCATATAGGGTACAGATCTACAGGATACAGGTACAGAACATCAGGTCTGCACCATTTTGTAACTGGACTATCACTACCTTTTTAAAGAAAAAAAATGCTTTGTTTATTGTGGCAAACAAAAGATACTGCAAAAGCTATTTTACACCCCAAGTTCCTTGAGAAAATGCAGTTACAAAACACTGAATAAAGGTATGACATATGAAAACCTAAATTCTTCTCATACATGTTCTGTTATTTATATACAGTACTGTGCAAAAGTTTTAGGCAGGTGTGAAAAAATGCTGTAAAGTAAGAATGTTTTTAAAAATAGACATGTTAATAGATTATATTTATCAATTAACTAAATGCAAAGTGAGTGAACAGAAGAAAAATCTAAATCAAATCCATATTTGGTGTGACCACCCTTTGCCTTCAAAACAGCATCAATTCTTCTAGGTACACTTGCACACAGTTTTTGAAGGAACTCGGCAGGTAGGTTGGCCCAAACATCTTGGAGAACTAACCACAGTTCTTCTGTGGATTTAGGCAGCCTCAGTTGCTTCTCTCTTCATGTAATCCCAGACAGACTCGATGATGTTGAGATCAGGGCTCTGTGGGGCCATACCATCACTTCCAGGACTCCTTGTTCTTCTTTACGCTGAAGATAGTTCTTAATGACTTTCGCTGTATGTTTGGGGTCGTTGTCATGCTGCAGAATAAATTTGGGGCCAATCAGATGCCTCCCTGATGGTATTGCATGATGGATAAGTATCTGCCTGTACTTCTCAGCATTGAGGAGACCATTAATTCTGACCAAATCCCCAACTCCATTTGCAGAAATGCAGCCCCAAACTTGCAAGGAACCTCCACCATGCTTCACTGTTGCCTGCAGACACTCATTCGTGTACGCTCTCCAGCCCTTCGGAAAACAAACTGCCTTCTGCTACAGCCAAATATTTCAAATTTTGACTCATTATTATTATTATTTATTTCTTAGCAGACGCCCTTATCCAGGGCGACTTACAATCGTAAGCAAATACATTTCAAGTGTTACAGTACAGGTAATACAATAAGAGCAAGATAAATACAACGACAAGTTCAAGCAAGTACAAGTGTGACAAAATACAATTCAATAATACAGCAGATAAAAGTGACAGTGATAGTTACATCAAGATATGATTTAAATACCAAATGCTACAGTTTAAACACTTGGCAGATTACAGTACTCTGAAGTACAGGATTAAATGCAGTAAAATAGGGGGCAGATAAGAGTAAGTAAAGCAAATTTAAGGAAGGGTGAAAAGTGTCCCAGGGGAGAAACAGAGGAGTTCTACAGGTGCTGTCTGAAGAGGTGAGTCTTAAGGAGCGCCGAATGTGGTCAGGGACTGGGGGTCCTGACATCTGTAGGTAGGTCATTTCACCACTGCGGAGCGAGGGTGGAGAAGGAGCGGGCTCTGGAGGCAGGGGAGCGTAGAGGAGGTAGAGCCAGTCTTCTAGTGCAGGCAGAGCGGAGAGGTCGAGTGGGGGTGTAGGGAGAGATGAGGGTCTGGAGGTAGCTGGGTGCAGTCTGGTCAAGGCATCTGTAGGCTAGTACAAGAGTCTTGAACTGGATGCGGGCGGTGATCGGTAGCCAGTGGAGTGAGCGGAGTAGTGGAGTTGCATGGGAGAAGCGAGGCAGAGAGAACACCAGGCGGGCAGCAGAGTTCTGGATGAGCTGGACTCATCAGTCCAGAGCACCTGCTGCCATTTTTCTGCACCTCAGTTCCAGTGTTTTCGTGCAGAGTTGAGTCACTTGGCCTTGTTTCCACGTCGGAAATATGGCTTTTTGGCCGCAAGTCTTCCATGAAGGCCACTTCTGACCAGACTTCTCCAGACAGTAGATGGGTGTACCAGGGTCCCACTGTTTTCTGCCAGTTCTGAGCTGATGGCACTGCTGGACATCTTCCGATTGCGAAGGGAAGTAAGCATGATGTGTCTTTCATCTGCTGCAGTAAGTTTCCTTGGCCGACCAAGATTCCTTGGACGTCTACGGTCCTCAACGTTGCCCGTTTCTTTGTGCTGCTTCAAAAGAGCTTGGACAGCACATCTGGAAACCCCTGTCTGCCTTGAAATTTCTGCCTGGGAGAGACCTTGCTGATGCAGTATAACTACCTTGTGTCTTGTTGCTGTGCTCAGTCTTGCCATGGTGTATGACTTTTGACAGTAAACTGTCTTCAGCAACCTCACCTTGTTAGCTGAGTTTGGCTGTTCCTCACCCAGTTTTATTCCTCCTACACAGCTGTTTCTGTTTCAGTTAATGATTGTGTTTCAACCTACATATTGAATTGATGATCATTAGCACCTGTTTGGTATAATTGTTTAATCATACACCTGACTATATGCCTACAAAATCCCTGACTTTGTGCA
Organism: Acipenser oxyrinchus oxyrinchus; assembly: GCA_030684275.1. Taxonomy (NCBI): domain Eukaryota; kingdom Metazoa; phylum Chordata; class Actinopteri; order Acipenseriformes; family Acipenseridae; genus Acipenser; species Acipenser oxyrinchus. The sequence goes on along the minus strand of CM060248.1, from coordinate 38,113,074 downwards.
AGTGTACCTAGAAGAATTGATGCTGTTTTGAAGGCAAAGGGTTGTCACACCAAATATGGATTTGATTTAGATTTTTCTTCTGTTCATTCACTTTGCATTTAGTTAATTGATAAATATAATCTATTAACATGTCTATTTTTGAAAGCATTCTTACTTTACAGCATTTTTTCATACCTGCCTAAAACTTTTGCACAGTACTGTGTATATATATATATATATACACACACACATACATATATATACATAGCCTAGCGTGTTTTGTTTCATACCTTGTTTTCCATTCCCTAAGCATTTTAATTGGTAATCAGAAGCTTAACGTTTCTCAATTAACCTGTGACTTCCTAGATACAAAACCAGCTTCCTGGAGCCATCTTTCCCTTTGTGTTTTATCCTATAAAACCTCCAAAGTCTATCACAATGGATTCAGGTTAGTAAATGTTTCACCTAATTCACTTCTAATTGAATTACAGTCTTGCATATGTGTTTTCTGACTGAACATTTTAACGTTAACAGTCCATACTATAGGTCCATGTTATCTTGTTGTACTCCTTAGTGACAAATAGTTTTTGATTTATTATTAACACATCAATGGCAAGTTAAATCATACTTGTTGCTGCTTTAGGATATATCGTGTAAGAATGGTCACAACATTCAAAAACCCTTCATAGTGCACTAGTCATAAATTTACTAAAGAAGTATTTAATTACTTTAATGCTTCATACATCAGAATACAAATACATTTTCAAGCACTACTGGGGAAAATGAATTGCAGTGTTGTGACAGTAATGAACTTTTGACCAATAAAGTTAGTGTCAAGAAAAAAAAGTTTTTATTTTGTTTGACCGTCACCAAAATATGTTCATCATAACGGGATGTCTTTAACTTGTGTGAGGGGAGGTGGTAGGTAGGGATGTGCTTTTGGTACATTTTTATGAATGTCTAAATGCTATGCAGGTGTCGGCATTTAAACGTTTATACCATAACTACATACAGACACACTCATTATATTACATTATGATGTATACCGACAGCCCTGGCTAGTATTCTCTAAGCAAATAATGTTTTAACATCGTAAAGACTTCACTACAAAGAAAACACGTATACACCATATTGAAGTTAAGGCTGTCACTCAAATTTTTTATTGATTAGCCTAATTTATGGAAATTTGTTGATTTAACCAGTAGATTCATTGTAGATTCACATTTTTAATAAAGGTAATGATCTTATAGCGGCTGTCCTGCATGTAATACTAAAAATAGAATAAAAAAATAAATAAAAAAGCCTAATAGGAATATGGTCTTTTTAAAAGCATTTGTATTATTATATGTATCTTAGTAAATGTCTCTCTTTGTATTTATACTGCACTATTGAGATGTACCTGTGCTGGCCCTGTGGGCACAAAGTGAATAAACTAAACTAAACCTTTTATATATATATATATATATGAGGGTGTCTGAGAGAAAAAATGACACCAAAGTTTGGTGCTGCTTTCATTAGTTTGGTGTGCAAGGTAATCAAACATGCAATCTTCAGGTGTGAAAAAGTTATTGCCCCCCCCTAGTTAACTCAACCCAATTAAAGGGATAAGTAGGGTCAGCTGTTTGAGTACTTTGGTTAACAACCAGGCCTGATTTGGGCCAGCCCTGCCCAATATAAATCTGACTAACTTTGGCCCTTACCATTAGAGTGAAGTTGTCAGCACACAGGTTCTAGAGACCCATCATGCCATGAACAAAAGAAATTCCTGAAGAAAAAAGTTGTTGATGCCTATCAGTCTGGAAAGGGTTGCAAAGCCATTTCTAAGACTCTGGGTCTCCACCGAACCACAGTCAGAGCCATATTGTCCAAATGGAGAAAGTTTGAGACAGAAGTGAATCTTCCCAGGAGTGGCCGTCTTGCCAAAATCTCTCCAAGAGCAAGGCGTAAAATCGTCCAGGAAGTCACAAAGAACCCTAGAACAACATCCAGGGATCTGCAGGCCTCTCTCACCTCTGCTAAGGTCAGTGTTCATGACTCCACCATCAGAAAGACACTGGACAGAAATGGGATTCATGGCAGAGTAGCAAGGCGGAAACCATTGCTCACTAAGAAGAATGTGAATGCTCATCTCAAGATTGCTAAAAAGCACCTGGATGATCCTCAAGAGTTCTGCAACAATGTTCTATGGATAGATGAGTCAGAAGTTGAACTTTTTGGCCCCATTATGTCTGACGAAAACTAAACACTGCTTTCCACAGTAAGAACCTCATACCAATGGTAAAGCATGGTTGTGGTAGTGTCATGGTTTGTGGATGCTTTGCTGCATCAGGACCTGGATGCCTTGCCATCATTGAAGGAACCATGAATTCTGCTCTGTATCAGAGAATTCTACAGGAGAATGTCAGGTCATACGTCCGTGAGCTGAAGCTGAAGCGCAGCTTTGTCATGCAGCAAGACAATGATCCGAAACACACAAGCAAGTCTACATCAGAATGGTTGAAGAACAAGAAATTTAAAGTTTTGGAATGGCCTAGTCAAAGTCCAGACCTAAACCCCATTGAGATGTTGTGGCAGGACCTGAAACGAGCAGTTCGTGCTCGAAAACCCACAAATGTCACTGAGTTGAAGCAGTTCTGCATGGAGGACTGGGCCAAAATTCCTCCACGGCGCTGTGAGAGACTAATCAATAACTACAGGAAGCATTTGGTTGCAGTTATTGCTGCTAAAGGTGGCGTAACCAGTTATTGAGTCTAAGGGGGCGATTACTTTTTCACATGGGGGCATTGGGTGTTGCATAACTTTCTTTAATAAATAAATGAAATATGTATCCAATTTTTGTGTTATTTGTTCACTCAGGGTCCCTTTTGTCTAATATTAGGTTTTGGTTGAAGATCTGATAACATTCAGTGTCTAAAGTATGCAAAAATGCAGGGGGCAAATACTTTTTCACTGCACTGTATGTGTATGTATATATATAGTGTGACGTAGTACCTTCCTGTTTAGATATTTGTAGGTTATTACAGCCACAAAAGCCTGTCTTCTTTATAACACAGCACGCTTGAGTCAATGTTATGTTTTAATGCACGGTTGCGCAATTTTTATGTACAATAAACAAACAAAATCAACAAAATAAACCTGACTCCACCAAGGAGTCCTAAACTTTACACTTGGTTAGACCAATTGGTCCACCAAAATTCCCTACCTAATAAGGGACAAGCTAAGCTTGTTTACCCAACCAAAACTACTGTATTTTAGTTTACCTTCTTTCTTCACCACTCTTCTCTCCTTACTTCACCTTACTTCACCTTACACCCCAACACAGAGCACACAAACTTTTGGCCTTTTTCCCCCCCAACTGATAATTTGCAGCTGACCGGTGTTTATCAATTACCTGATTAACCCACACTAATAGTCAGGCCTCTGACTTCACTTTTCCCTTTCCAAAGATGGAGTGCAGTATCCCTCCTGCCCAGGGTCCTAAAGCCCCAATTTCCTCTTTGAGACATGCACTCCATCACGATAGATAGATAGATAGATAGATAGTGAGTGATGGCGTGTATATATGTTACACTCATAGTTAGGATTTGGTCAGTGACCGACAAAAATAACCATTTCGTGATTTGAGCATTGACAAATTATCAGAGAACGAAATGAAAGATTATTTGAGCGAAACGCAAAAGAGACAGCTTCTTCGGTCTTTGAGTAAAGTGATATCATCAAATTGTGAAATGTAAAATACCAAACAAGCAAAGAATGAAACACAAAAGAAGCTTAAAAACAGTGATTAGACAAACATGGATTGACATTTGATTTTGCAGTTTAAATACTGTGTATACAGTAGTCTTATAATATGAATAAAACAATACATTTTTAATTGTTGTTTTTTTTCCTCAAAGTATTTTCTAAATAAGACGAGAACATTACAAACGTTATTTTAAACTCGCTTGAAGTTTAATGTTTGGGGTCACTGTCCTCCTAAATTGCTTAACACAACCCCCTTGCAAATGAGTCCACGGTCTCAATGGGTTAACTTCCTGCATAAATAATAAATACATAAATAGTGAATCAATGGCATGTATCTTATAAATATAATGTACTGCTTTTATGTTCATTCAATAAAAAAAATTAAAAAAATTTAAACCTTTGTATTTCACTTGATGCCCATTTTTAACATCCTGCAGTTGATTGCTAATCACAGCTTGAGCAGAATCTTTAAAATCTGTTTGGGAACCGTGTATTTGCTCAAAGCACATTTCGCAATGTGAGCATATTGTTTTGCTCAAAGACTGAAGAAGCTGTCTCTTATTTTGCATTTCGCTCTTTGCTTGTTTGATATTTTCCATTTCACAATTTGAGCAAAATAATTTGCTCAAACACCAAAATAACCTTTCATTTCGTTCTTTGATAATTTGTCAGTGCTCAAATCGCGGAATGATTATTTTTGTCGGTCATTGACTGAATCCTGACTATGAGAGTAACCTTCCTGTCAAGCACGTGTTGTCACCACTTGGCTGTGATTGGTTAATACACTGACTGTACCACTCGGCATTTGATAAAAATCGCTCTGGATTTGATTTGAGCAGCACCGCTCAGCGATATTATATCACTCTGGTCTGTGTAGCACCATTCAGTAACTTTGGCATCGATGTTGCCGGTAAAATGCTGCCCGATAGCCGACCGCGCCGTGTGTGTGTCCTGGCCTTAAGAGTAAGGGCACCTGCTGCAGCTCCTGGCATTGTCAGGCATTACTGTACTTTGAAATTGGGAGCTTGTTGGGACCAATTCAGCAGAATTAAAGAGAAACAATTATCTTTCAAATTGTTGTTAACCTTCAGTAAACTAATTTGCCTGCTACATTTTCTAAACAACCTGCATTGGCTGTGTTTTATACAGAACCTAAACCGCTGGCTGATGTTAGCATTGTGACCAGGTCTGCAGGACATTCAGACATATCCCGTATCAAGTAAGTTATTGGGTTCTACAGTTTTAATGTACAAGACCAATATGGCTGCCATATTGAGTATATGTGAATCTTGCTGAAAAGCGACAGATACTACACTCTGAGGAGTTATCTGGATGTTTGGTACATGGCTGTATTCTTAGATTTTCCATTAAAAAGTATTCCTTCACTGCCACGTTGTTTAATAACTGTCTATATCAATATTACAGAGCACACTTTGGCATCCTTTATTTTAGTTGGTCTCAGCTTAGCCTATGATTCTCGCAATAAAGTTCCATTACAGGTGTATAAACATTTCCTTGTTTTACTGCCACAAAATCTCACATTAGTTTGGTTTTGTTATGCGGTCTAAGTTTGAAACCACTAAACTCAAATCAGCTACAAACCTGTTTTTAAGGTGTTTGTCGGAAATATAAATGTAATTTACAAGGTTGCCCAGAGGATCTAAGACATACGGTATATTTATTTGTGAATGAAATAGGAAGTTGGTTGCCTGCTGTAGCCTCAGACTGTTTAGAATTAGTTTGGGCCTGATCTTTTTTGGGTTGTCTTTAATTTTTTTACTTTTTGAGAGTTATTACATGAAAATAAATAAATACAAGTGTTAAACACATTTTCATTTACTAGGTACTTTATGGTTCTAATTCAAGAGATGGACTTAAAGTTGGACCTGGGATTCTTGTATGCCTTGTCTGAGCTCTTTACACAAGACAATGCTGATGAAGCTTCAACTGAACAAATGGTACAGTAGGAAAAAAACCTAGATGTAAAAGTTAAATACTTTTAGTCATGTAATTTGGTAATATGATCTAATGTGATGTTGTATAGTGTGTGCGTGTGTGATTCTATTTCTGTGTACTGTAACTAACAATTATGTCTTTTTTTTTTTTTTTTTTTTAATGATGTCTTTATGCTTAATATCAGCAACATTTAATATACCGGTAATTGTATTACTCAGATTGAACTTTTTAAAAAGGATATTGAATGCCTTAAGATGGAGCTGAACACTGTATCTACCACCGATACCTCAGCAATTAGTCTTTATGAATATTTCCACATCTCTCCCATCAAGGTAAGTTATTGCTTTTTTTGTTTGTTTTGTTCTTTTTGATACTGTATGATCCCATATTATCAGAGCATCTGTTATTAATAGAGTCGGACACCAACTCTTGCTGCTCAGTAGTTCACCAGCAGTTGATGACATTTTGGGCTATAAAATGCCTCTAGTGTCTACCTGTAATTAATTATGCATATCCCTGGCTCACTGGATTTTCTTCAAATATTAGAGATTTGAGTGATTCTGCTTGATATCCAAGAATATATAGATTTATCTTTGTGTATCCAATCAAAGATTGCAAATAGTTGATTGCTGATGAGCGGACAAAGAGCCTCTAACCCTTCACAATTGTGATATTTTAGCACATGACACCACCCTGACGTACCGTAAAGCATTTATAAAACTGCCTTTATAATCATATGTTATAAACCGATTAGTTAGGTATTTACACTGAGAGAGAGGCTAGTCCCAACCAAAGTAATTGGTAAAGGCAAGTAGAAACTTGAGAAAAAAAAATGTATAGAAAATGTGGCCTTAAAACTGGATTAATTACTGTTTTCCAGGCTCAGTCAATGTTTTGGTTGCTCATTTTCTTATTAATTGTACAGACCACTCACTTTTAGACAGTGGGGACTATTTAATTGATCTAAATAGTGTCCAATCTAATTTCCGCAATTGGTTGAATCGTTAAAAGGTGACTTGGTGGAAACCAACATCCCTAATAGTGTGTGTGGATCTCTTTGGTGTATTTTTGTGTTTGAAAATGGGTTAAATGCCAGGCATGGTCTTATTTTAATATTTACACAGTGGTTAGATTTAGTTGCACCACTGTTTAGATCAATTGAATAGACACAATTGCATCTTCATATTTGCATATAATAATTTTGTTTTGATCATAAGTATTATTATTTTTTAACAGATTTACAAAAGAATTTATTTAAAGTTCTAATAACCTAGTGTTATGACCTGACTTGGATAATCATTACTGTAAGTGTGTATAACGACATACATTTTCATATTGGTAACTGCAGCTTTAATATTATGTTTTTCTTTGTAGCTGCATTTAAGTTTATCACTAAGTACTGGAGGGGAAGATGGAAATAAGGAAAAAAGACAGACAGAAGTCATTCCTGTTCAGTCCCTGAACCTACTGCTCATGAGTATCGGTGCCACTCTAACAGATGCACAAGATGTAGTGTTTAAGTATGAAATTGTATACCTATTTCTGTCCTGTTCCTTCATCCTTTCTAGTTATTTTATGCTATACTAACACTTAATGGTCATTTAATACACATAACACATGGTAAAATATCCTCACACGTAATATTACTTACGATACCCTTCACGTATTTACTACAAGGATTTGTCGGTGCAAACCACATTTTGGTTGCCCTGCCACACTGTCTAGCCATGATCCCTACAGCATTTTTTCCCCACGTAAAACAAATAAGTTTACACCAATTTCAAATTGAAACATATATTTTTTTTTTTTTACATTGCAACATGTTGCTTTTATTGCTTTATCAATAGGAGTGCTGTTTTATATAAATGCAGGGTTCTCCCCAGGAATTCTGTACAGCCAGACGACAGAACATTTTAGCTGGGAGCAATTTTAACGGAAAAATAAACTTATCTTACCATAAATATATAATACGACAAAGAATTTGAATAATGTGTCGTCTTTCGTTGACTATCTGGTTGCGCTTTTTTATGTTCTACATTTTTTTTCATTACTGTTTTTTATTATGGTAAATTACTTGCTTATTTAGGCACTCTACGATTTGACTGGGGAAAGATAAGTTGGGTTATTTGAATTCACAAAAAAAAGATAACCTTTTCACTTCCTTTTAGCTTAATTATTGATCTTATTGCTTCATTTAAATTGTTTTCTTTATGTTAAGTTTTCAGGACATTTTGTTAATGCACATCTATTTTGGTTTGTCTCTGTTCTACATTTTTTGAATGCAACTGTTCATTTTAACCATTTTTTTTAACACAACAGTACTCACACACGTTTGGTCACCATCATAACTGATGCATGAAACCGGAGTGTAGTAATCCAGTACCTCTGCACTTAAGCATTTGTATGTCAGCTGACAAGTGTTCAGCTGATATCCCATCACACCTTTCTTCTTCAATATATAAACCCCCAATATCTCTCACAAGCACCTGGGTACATATTGTTACGATACCACAACAAAAGGAGGACGCTTTTTTTTTTTGGTGCATATGTATAGGTATTATGTACAATATATCACCTTACAGTACAATAATATGACAAAAAATGGACTGAATGATAATACCAGAAAATAATCGTAATATTTTTTTTAATAAAGTAGCCGGTGCAAATATAGTATTAGGTGGTGGATTGCGCCGATCGCCGGCTTATTTTGACCCCCTGCATTCATTGACACTATTTTTGCTTTGAAAATAGTTTAGTTTATTTTTTTAGCAGTCATTTTTAACATTTTAGCCTATCGAAGTGCTTAACACAGAAACCCCCCCCCCCTCCCCCCTTCAACTCTCTGATTGGTTAAATGTTGTGTCAAGACGTAACACAGCTGTCGTGGTTCCAAGATTTTTTTTTCACCCAGCAATGCACAACCGATGTAGTCTGCTAGAAGTGAAATCAATCCCTATTGTTAAAGGCACAGTAGCATCTGCAAGCCGGGCGGATCAGGTTTTTTCAGCGACAGCCACTTTGCCCGACTGAAAAGGCCTGGGAAAAACCCTGAAATGGTGATACACAATAGAAGAAAGGTTACAAGCGAGAGGAGGCCATTCGACCCATCTTGCTTGTTTGGTTGTTAGTAGCTTATTGATCCCAGAATCTCATCAAGCACATTCTTTAAGGATCCCAAGGTGTCAGCTTCAACAACATTACTGGGGAGTTGGTTCAGGATTCCCACAATTCACTGTGTAAAAAAGTGCCTCCCAATTTCTGTTCTGAATGCCCCTTTATCTAATCTCCATTTGTGACCTCTGGACCTTGTTTCTTTTTTCAGGTCGAAAAAGTCCACTGAGTCGACATTGTCAATACCTTTTAGAATTTTGAATGCTTGTATCAGATCAGGGCATAGTCTTCTTTGTTCAAGACTGAATAGATTCAATTATTTTAGCCTGTCTGCATATGGCATGCCTTTTAAACCAGGAATAATTCTGGTTGCTCTTCTTTCTTTGCACTCTTTCTAGAGCAGTAATATCCTTTTTGTAGCGAGGTGACCAGGACTGAACACAATATTCTAAATGAGGTCTTACTAATGTATTGTAAAGTTTTAACATTACTTCCCTTGATTTAAATTCAACACTTTTCACTATTTATCCGAGCATTTTGTTGGCCGTTTTCATAGCTTTTTCATTGTCTAGATGAAGACATTTCTGAGTCAACAAACTCCTAGATCTTCTTCAAGTTCAGTATCTCCCATACGGTATTTATAATGGACATTTTTACTGCCTGCTTGCAGAACCTTACACTTTTCTATATTAAATGTAATTTGCCATGTATCTGTCCAGTTCTGAATGCTGTGTAGCTGATTTTGAATGACCTTTGCTGCTGCAATGGTGTTTGCCACTCCTGTTTTTGTGTTGTATGCAAATTGAACAAGTTTGCTTACTATACCAGAATCTAAGTCATTAATATAGATTAGGAAGAGCAGAGGACCTAATACTGATCCCTGTGGTACAACACCGGTTACCTCGCTCCATTTTGAGGTTTCTCCTCTAATCAGTACTTTCTGTTTTCTACATGTTAACCACTCCCTAATCCATGTGCATGCATTTCCTTGAATCCCGACTACGTTCAGTTTGAGAATTTATCTTTTATGCGGGACTTTGTCAAAAGCTTTCTGGAAATCTAAATAAACCATGTGATATGTGTTGCAATTATCCATTGTCGATGTTGCATCCTCAAAAAAATCAAGCAGGTTAGACACGATCTCCCTTTCCTAAAACCATGCTGATTGTGTCCCAGGATACTGTTACCTTATAGGTAGTTTTCCATTTTGGTCTGTAGTTACCTGGTTCGGTTTTGTCTCCCTTTTTGTGAATTGGTATTGCGTTTGCAATTCTCCAGTCTGTCGTTACAACCCCTGTGTCAAGAGACTGTTGCATGATCTTAGTTAGCGATTTGTAAATAACTTCTTTGATTTCTTTGAGTATTATTGGGAGGATCTCATCCGGCCCAAGGGATTTCATTATTTTAAGAGCTCCTAGTCCCTTTAACATTTCATGCTAAAGTTATTTAAAACTGGATAGGAACAGGTCGACATGTGGGGCATGTTGTCCGTATCCTGCGTTGTAAAACTTGTGAAAAGTAATCATATAATATATTTGCTGTTTTTTTTCTCTTCATCTATATTGTTGCCATTTTTATCTCTTAGATATTTTACTTCCTCCTTGAATGTTCTTTTGCTGTTATAATATTGGAAAAACTTTTTGGAATTGGTTCATTTCTATCTCTGTCTTGGCCTTTCTAACTTTCTTTTTGACTTGCGCTTGCAGTTTCAAGTGCTCTTTCTGTGTATTTTGTTCTTGGTCTCTTTTAAACGCTCTGTAAAGTGCCTTTTTCCCTGAATATTTTTTTTAATTGATCTATTAAACCTTTTTGGCCATTTTGTTTTAAATTTTGATTTGTCTTCTTTTGGGATGTATTTGTTTTGCACCTCTAGTGCCACATTTTTAAAAAACAGCCATCCTTTCTCTGTCAATGTTTTCTCTATTTTACTCCAATCTACTTCTGTTAGTCTCTGTTTCATTCCTTCATAGTTTGATTTTTTTAAATTGTAAACTTTAGCTTTAGTCGTTACTTTTTGGGTTTTAAAAAGCACTTCAATGAGACCATGTTGTGATCTAAGTTTGCCAGTGGTTCTCTGACCTCTGTTGTAGTTATTCTGTCTTTCTTATTTGAAAAGACTAAATCAAGGAATGCCCCCGTTGGTGCCTTGACAATTTGCATTAGGAAGCAGTGATTTGTCATTTCTACCATTTCAATTTTGGCTGTCGTGCTCGCCACCAGGTTTTCCCATTTTATATGGGGGAAGTTGAAATCCCCCATTAGTATGGCTTCTCCTTTGCTACACGCATTTCTAATGTCATTGTATAGATTATTTTGCTCGGTGTCTGAATCTGACGGTCTATAGCATGCCCCTATTATCATGCCCTTTGAATTTGTGTTCATTATTTTGACCCATATTGATTCTGCATAGTTTTTTTCTTCCAGATTTAACACCTGGGCTTCAAGACTATTTTTGATGTATAGCGCTACCCCTCCGCCTCTTCTGTCCTGTCTGCCTTTCCTATGCCAGCGTATACCCACTAATATTATATTCGTCCCCAACACTCTGATAACCAAGTTTCTGTAACACCTATCGCCTCGTAGTTACTTGTTAGTGCAGTAGCTTCAACTTCTAACATTTTGTTTTTGAGACTACTAGCATTTACATAAATAAATACATATATGATAGCTATCTTACCTGAGTTGTTGCCTTTGTTTTGATGTAGTCGTCCTTCTGTTTTTTTTGTTGATTTCTCCCCCCTTCCTTTCCAGTTTAAATGCTTCTGAACTTTCTTGAGGATCCTTTCTCCGAGTAGATTGGTTCCCTTTTTATTTAAGTGCAGTCTGTCCCGCCTATATAGATAGTCCTTGTTGTAGAATGTGGTCCAATGTTCAAAGAAGGTGAAGCCTTCCTGTGTGCACCACAATTTCAGTCATGCATTTAGATTATTTATTTCCAGCTGTCCGTATGGTCCTTTGCAAGGTGCTGACAGTATCCCCAGTAAATACCACTGTTTTGGTCTTGTCTTTTAATTTCCTTTCTAGCTCTCTGAATTTGTTTTGCAGGGATCTTGGTCTGTCTCTTCCAATGTTGTTTATACCAATGTGGTACCGACTACTACCGTGTCATCTCCTGTTCGTTCTAGGAGCCTGTCCACATTCTCAGTGATGTGCGTGACAAAGGCTCCTGGAAGGCAGCACACTGTTGTTGTAAGGGGGTCCAGACTGCACACTGAACTTGCTGTGTTTCTCAATATGGAGTCCCCAACAACCATGACCTCACTTTTTTTTGCTGCCTGGCCAGCACCATTTATGGGGTTCTGGATGTCAAATGTGTTTGACTTTTTGATTTCTGGTGGTTGTGTTTGACTATGTTTCTTTTTTTCTCTGTCCCTGCCTATCTGAAGCCAGCTGTTACAACCTTCTTCTATCTCTGGTGGCTTTCTGTCTGTTAGGGGTGCAAACTTCCATGAATTTCAGGTGTGCCAGCTCCTCAAACTCCTGTTGCTCTGTCATTTTGTGCAGCTTCATTTCTAGCATACTTACATGTTGAAGCAAGACCTGGATCTTGCAGCACGTTACACACACAAAGTTTAGCTCTGCTGGGTTTTCTCAGATTTCCCACATCATGCAGGTGTCACAGATTACTGGCTTGAAGGCCATCTTACATTTTATTTTATTTTTTTGCAAGTTTAAGTTTAGTTTCTGCAGCTGTCAACCTGCTTTCAAACTGCTTCTAAACTGCTCTTCACTTTTCCACAGAGCTCTTCTCCCACGCTGCTGCCTCTGTTTGGACTGCCTTGCTTTTGTGTCTGTGCCTGTGCTTGCTTTGTTACCACCGCCCTGTTGTCACAAATGGCGCCGAGTTTAAATGTGAAAGTAATCAGCTGGTCTGGGTTTCAGCTTGTTATCAGAAAATTACGATATACATGTACTGTATACCAACAATATATCACATTTATTTATTTTATGTATTTATTTTACAGACTTGCTTTCTTCGAGTTGACCTACCAGTTCTGTACAACTCAGCAACTTCAGTGGGAGGTAATCAGACATTACTCAAAACAGGTTGGTAGAATTAGTTGCACTACAAAATTAATACAAGGTTGTCTGCTCAGGTTATTAAAATGTACACTAATTATTTGTTTTTAGGCCATCAAACAAATGTATGTCCTTGTTCTTGGACTGGATGTCTTGGGCAACCCATTTGGATTAATCAGAGGCTTGTCTGAAGGATTTGAAGCTTTCTTCTATGAACCCTATAAGGTTAGTTTCTTTTTTCATTTAAAAATTTAAATATAAAAATAGTAAGGTCACCAAAATGGCAAATGTAGCATTTGAGCTGTTTGAACAGTTTACTATCGGTTGTTATTTAAGCATTTCTATAACCTTTTGTCTGCTATAGGGCACTCCGATGTGAAGGAATGTGGGAAAATATCACACAATGAAAGAAATTAATTCTACAATTAGTGTTTTAAACAAAAAGATTGACTCCATATTGTATTCTAATCTAACTAATATATAATTGTGTTTTCTTTATCAGGGGGCCATTCAGGGACCAGAGGAGTTTGCAGAAGGAATGGCACTTGGTGTTAAAGCTCTGGTTGGAGGTGCTGTTGGTAAGTGTCGTTGGAAGTTCAAGTACCCTTTGTTTTAAAGGTCAATAGGGAAATTGCACAGCTAACTGATCAGTTTGTTTCAGTCTTAATTGAACTGCAATAAAGTATTGGCAGTGATGATGGGCTATAGTTGATCTGTGTTTTAATTTGTTTAAAAAAAATGTTTGTGTACAGGTGGCTTAGCTGGTGCTGCTTCCAGAATCACTGGTGCCATGGCAAAAGGGTTTGCAGCCATGACCTTGGATGAAGAGTACCAACAAAAACGTAGAGAAGAGATGAATACACAGCCAAGTGGTCTTAGAGAAGGCCTTATTCGGGGAGGCAAAGGTTTAGTGTCGGTGGGTAGTGTTTGACTAAATCTGTGAGTGTTGGCTCATGTGGTTTTAAAAATATAGTACTTTAAGAATGCATTGTGATATCAGATTCAGAAGTGTTTTCTGTAAAACCTTATCTGTATAGCAAACTGCATAAGGAAAAATATCTCTTCCCCATTTCAATTTAGATTTTAGATTTCTACCATACTTTCCTGAGCAATGTGGTTTTTGTATTATTGCTTTATTTTTGTAATTATTATTTTTACAGGGATTTGTCAGTGGTATTACAGGAATTGTAACAAAACCTATAAAAGGTAAGAATTTTGTTTTTAGTGGGGGTTTTTTTTTGTTTGTTTGTTTTTTTGATATTGGTATGTTTTTTTATATGTTATGGCATAATGTGGTTTTAAAATGATCAGCAAAGTTGAATTTCGATAAGTAGTCAATAAAGTATTGAATATGTAACAGGTAGAGAATAAAGTGAATATGACCTAGGCAGATAACAAATATGGATGGTATTCTCAAACACGAATGTTTTGAAATGTAAAAGTTTAAAAGACCCAGTTTTCTGTTTATTGCATTGTAACTTTGAATTGCAGGTGCCCAAAAGGAAGGAGCAGCTGGATTCTTTAAAGGAGTTGGTAAAGGATTAGTGGGAGCAGTGACACGGCCTACTGGAGGTATCATTGATATGGCCAGCAGCACTTTCCAGGGTATTAAAAGGTACAGTAATCTTGACCATTTTTCTTTTTTCTTAATCTGCAAAAAAGTTTTCAATCTAGAAGGCTTGCACTGGACAGTTTCCTGAGGGAACTAGATACCGGGTAACAATGTATTAATTTGATTAGAAACTGTGATTACTGCACCCGGCCTAAAACCCAATTTAGGCTTCCATGCAAAATGCATATGCAATGGAATTAAGCTATTTTTGCTGATACCATTTTTCAGGGCAACAGAATCCTCAGAGGGTGTGGAGAGCCTACGACCTCCTCGCTTTATTCATGAAGACGGAGTCATTAGACCATACAGGGAAAGAGAAGGTGTTGGCAGCCAAATACTACAGGTAACTAATTAATGATGTTAAGTGTGATCAAGAAAAAGGTAGGAAGTGTTACATATACTATGCATGTTCAACCTGGCATTCATGACATATTTCTGTGACAGCTTTTCAGAAAAAAATGAAGCTCAGGAATCTGAAGCTGAGGAATTTAAAAAATGAAGAAAACAACATGCAAACTATTGGATTGCAGTAGTTTGTCATTGTATATATATGGAAATAAAATAGCTAATAGATTGCACATGAGAAATTGGCTCATAAAAAGTGTGTTATTGGCACAAAAGAGCAAACAATAGAATATTTTTTTCTCCTTTTTTTTCTTTTTTTTTTTACTAATATTTTGTTGCTGTCATGCATCTTGCACCTCTGATTGTTGACCAGAAGTACAGGACAGAACTTGATTAATTTACTTGGAACTACCTTGAGGCTTTCATAATTGCTTGTCTTGTCATCTTTAGAAAAAAAAGTACATGCTTTCTTTATACGACTTTATAAATTAGTATACAAACGTTTTTGTTTTCTTTCAGTTTCACTTTTTTTCACAAAAAAAAAGTAAAAGTTGTCAAGAATTGAAATTTGACTTTTAATCAAATGCTTTTCTTTGTTCTAATTAGCCTGACATAACTGGACAGTCTGCATGTATAAACTTATATTGGCTATGTTTTTTCTCCTCTTATCATGCTTGCAGAAAAGAATGGCCTGCACTGAATGGATTAGGACTGACAGTGATGAGGATGATGTCAGCTAGATTAATATTGTGGTAGCAATGCTTGCATTTATAGTAGTTGTCAACGGTAGCTGTTAGTCATACATTATAACGGCTTCTGTTTTTCAGTTTTTGTTAATTACATTTTTCGGTGCTTATTTTTAGCTATTATGTACATTTTTTTTTCTGGACTTTCACATTTTTTATACTGTATGAAATTATTGTTTTCAGTTACTTTCCAAAATGCTTGGGTGTTTTTTTTGGTTCAGTAAGGAGGCTGTATGGTTCAGTGGTTAAAGAAAAGGGCTGGTAACCAGGAGGTCCCCGGTTCAAATCCCACCTCAGCCACTGACTCATTGTGTGACCCTGAGCAAGTCACTTAACCTCCTTGTGCTCCGTCTTTCGGGTGAGACGTAGTTGTAAGTGACTCTGCAGCTGATGCATAGTTCACACACCCTAGTCTCTGTAAGTCGCCTTGGATAAAGGCGTCTGCTAAATAAACAAATAATAATAAATTCTATATTCAAATTAACTCAGGAATGGGGCAATGATCAAATTCTCTGCATTTTTTTAATTAAACTTCCACCCACCTTGATTGGATCATTGAATTCATGGGTGGTGTTTATAGTCATGCAACGTGCCTAAACACTGGTCAGTTCATCTCTGGCCACTCCTTGGCCTTGCCCACAACTCATGATTGACAGTTTGCTCAAAGTTCCTTTGTCTTGTCAAGTGTGATTGACGCTCCCCACCCCCCCTCCGTATCCTTGAGGGGGTCAATGTCCAGAACTGCCTGTTTGTAGAGATCTCAGTTAGCGAGTAAGCAAAGGAATTTTTACGACTCAGCTTCACAAAGCTGCATTTGTCTAACTTTGACCAAGAGATGGGGGAAGAAAGAAAACATTAACTTGCAACTTCCTCCAACAATTTTAAACAGTGTATATTAATATCCAACAATAACTTGATTTGACTGCACTGTCCACTACATTGCCCCCGAATAAAAACGAAGAGGCCAAAAAGGCGTTTTCATCTTTTATGTGTGGGTAGCCGTTGCTTAAGCAATGCAGCGAGACATGGGAGGTGGAGTTGAAACGCCAGCACAGGCGTGCAAGATTTATTAATACAAACAAAGTAAACAAAGGGGTCATGTGACGCTACCAGCGATGGTAACGCACAGTGGACACATACAGCAAGCTGAACAAAAGGCAAAATAAAACACAGTACAAAAAATACAAATAAAATGTGCCACACAGGGCGAGCGCTAGCCTTATAAATGAGGCGTTCCGCTCCAGGAACTGGCTACACTACGTAACCCTCGCTATACATTACTTGGGATCACTATCCCCTAAACTAACCCACTTATGAGCCAGTATTCATACGACGAGTCCTGCTGCTTCATACGTCTTTGGCTGGGTATTGCCTTCACAAGCACCGCTTGCAGTTTCAGGGTTGCGTAGCTGTCGTTCCTGCAGAGCGGACGCTCTCCTCTTGAGTATACGCAGCTCCCCTCTGTAGCATGGTTGCAGTCGCCCAGAGCGATCGCCACCGGATGTTTTTAAACTGACGGATACTCGGTCGAGACCCGCCCACCTGCTGATTTGAGGACTGGCACAGCCAATCAACCACTGCCCCTCCTCAACCAAACCCAGCAGGCAGCAAAGTCTCAAACGAGCGCCCGTCTGTAAACAATCAATTAATCAAACAAATCAACTCCAAAAAGACACACAAAATAAACCCATTTCCCCATACAAGTTACACCAACACTAGTTCCCACTTGTGCAGGGCAATCGCCCTGCTACAGGGCCCTTGACTGTAAATGGAACTTCCATTAATGTATCAAGTTTGAGGTTGCTTGAACTTTCAGATTAATTTGTTTTCTCCACAAATTGATTTTATTTCACTTAAACTATGTGGTTGAAAATAATAAGTCATGTTTTGAGCAAAAACATTTTGATAGTCGTGCCTTTAATATGAAATTATGTCAATTCTGTCTTTTTTTCCTGTAGAAAATTGAAAATGGAAGGTTTGCCAAATACAGATACTTTGCCCATGCCAAGGTGAATGAAACAGACTTTTTCATGATCACAAAAAGGTAATGCATTTACTTTCAATTTTCTGGCAGTGGATAAGGAAATATATTATTTTTAATATAACACACAGTGTTTGATTTCTACATTTAAAAACGTTTGAGGGGTAACATATTTTATACTTTTTAATGAAAATGATTTTTTTTTATAAATTAAAAAAATAATACACTCTTAATGTGTTTGTTCTTATTATTATAGTGGCATATTCTTTGTTACAAAAGGAACATTTGGACAACTTACTTGTGAATGGCAATACTGTTACGATGAGTTCACCAAAGAGCCACTTGTAGTTGATGGCAGACGCTTACGTATTGAAGCAAAGGTAAGTGCATTCCAATGTCTTTCATTATATACTGTACTGCAGGTGTGCAGTCGCTGTCAAAAGTACCCTACACTTAATATAAGGTAATTAAAAAAAAAAAAAAAAAGTTAAATACAAGCATTTAGAGAACATTAGCCACTAATTAATATGACAAAGCCCAAAATATACAATTACACAGATAAATCGCTGTATATTCAATAAACCACGGAAAAATACTGGAAATGGTTACTCAATTCACGTTGACTACATCTCTTTCCCACTGCAGTTAGTTATGCAATGTCCCTACTTCCTGATTTGTATCTAGCATTGATTTGTTCTGAATGCTTTAAACCCACCCTAACTACTGAGTGGTAGCAAATTCCTACATTTCTATTGGAGACTCCAAGAGACAGGGAGGATTGTACACGCCATGTAGATTTAAAACGAGATTACAATTAGATACGGAGGAGTGTTCTTGCTTGCAGGATTTAATGGTATATTACAGTTAGATAGAGAAGATTTACACAATCTTAGGATTTAAAACAGAATTACAAATTGTGGTGAAAATTTAAAAAAAATGCCTAGACATACAAAAAACCCCAGGAGAATATGCCCGTGACCATAAGCATTTTGTTGTGGAAGGTACTAGTGTGCAAATACTGTCAGAGTTACTATACATATTGTGCCAGGAAAAACAGCGCAAGAATTTTGGGAAGTAACTGAAAACAATAATTATATAACAATAAAAAAATAAACAAAATAAACAAAATTTAAAGGTATCAACATAAAACTTATATAGCTACAAAAAAAAATAATAAACACCGAGAAATGAAATCAATAAACACAAAAAAATCAGAAGCCCTAGGTATAATAAACTTAGGGTGCCAATACTATGCTATTTGTGGTTTCTTTTTCAAAACAACAATGTTAATCATTCGCTTTTCAAAGTCGTCCAGCTAAACTATTTTGGCCTACCAGAAAATGTAATTAATTTAAACCTATAACCTGGCATAATCACAGCAGTATAATTGTTTTTTTGTTTTGTTTTTTTATACTACGTGGAACAGACTTTTGATAAAAAGTACTTTTAATTTGAAACTTGAGAATATCCTGAGTCTCCCGCTTTAGCAACTTTAGTATATGCCTGATGCTGGTTTAAGTCAGTTTTCTTTTGTTGTGATTCTTTTAAAAAGGTCAATTCCACTTACAAGATTTTCCTAAAATGAGTCATTTTGAAAGGTATATACCAAAGCTTTAACTAGGCTGGTTGCACAAGCCACTCCCACTATAAGAGAGTGCTCAAGAAGCCAACCCTCACAGTTTTCCTTTTCAAACAGACTTAAGAGGACCAGCTACTCCGGTGAGATTTGTTCCTTTAACTTGCTTAAATTGCTTTATTTTTTGTGCTTTTGTGACATTCTCACTGTCCATCGTGGAGGATTTCCAGGCTCAGGATGCTTTAGCACCTTGGTAGTGTAATAATGTTTCCCTATCAAGTATGAAATGTAACCATTACTGAAAGACCCCAAAACCTGAATAGAAATACCAAAGCTGTGTGCTAGCGCCTGTGACGCAGCCATGCTCGCCCCCGAGAGCATAAGAGGACTGCAGACACAGCTACTAGCAGCTACTGAACCTGAGGAGAGCATACAGAGAAGTACCGGTTGCTTCTATCTGCATATATTTCGCTACTAATGCGATAATTATTTTTTAAATGTTGTATTATTAGTTTCCTAATTACACTTAATTTTTGCACACAGCCTGTTGCTTGTTACTTCCCGCAGCGGCCTTGTGCCCCGCGTGGAGCCGGCGTGTTCTGTCGCCCCTTCCAGGGATCAAGCAACTTAAGTCGGCTGACTTGTGCTCTCCTACAGGCTGCTAATAACTCCTGGTGCCCAAGCGAGATGGTGGCCTCAGACCAGTCCTTGACCTCAGGCAGGACAACCTGAATCCGAGTCGACAGGTTCAAAATGTTGACCATGCGACAACTGTTGCAGTCAATTAGGCCAGGTGACTGGTTCACCATGGTAGACTTAAAGGACGCGTACTTTCACATCCACATAAAACCAGGGCAAAGGAGGTACTTGAGGTTTGCTTTCCAAGGAACAGCGTACGAGTTCCGTGTACACATTATTTGGCCTCTCTCTAGCTCCCTGTGTCTTTGGGTCTCCTGCAAGGGTCTCCTCTCTCTTCAAGCCTGGTTTAACAACAAGATTTTTCAGCCTGTCTAAAGGCGCTGTCTTGGTGGACACAGCCTGCCCATCTACTGTACATCTAGGTGTAACGCTCGGCAGCGTCACCAGAAGAGAGGTCATCACCACAGACGCATCCAGCCCCGTGCCGTGTGGAACAGCAGGGGGCCACGGGGCGGTGGAACCCCCCCGTGGCAGGGTCGCCACATAAGTCTTTTGGAGCTGCAGGCAGTTTATCTGGCTCTGCAGAATTTTTTTATAGGAGGTTTAAGGGAGACGTGCTTGTCCGGACAGACACTACTGTGGTGGCTTATATAAACCACCAGGACGGCCTCGGGTCTCCCAATCTCCATCGTGTGGCCCGCAAGCTGTTGCTGTGGGCACACAAACACCTCCTCTCACTGCGGGCGATACACCAGGAGAGTTGCCAGTGCCTCAGAGTGGAGGCTTCACCCGAGGTGGTAAGCCTCATTTGGGACAGGTTCGTGAGAGCAAGATCTCTTTGCCTCCCAGGAATCGACCCACTGCCCCCTTTGGACCCGCTGGTAATAGATGCCTTGGCACACCAGTGCTCTGGGTCTGGCCCCTGAACGGCTGCATTTAAGCCATCTGGGTCTCTCTACTAGGGTCATTGACACTCTGCAAAACGCCAGCACAGCGTCCACACGTTCCCAGTACGGGTACAAGTGGGGCATTTTTCAGACGTGGTGTTTGTCTCGTGGATTTGACCCCAAGATTTGTCCCATGCAGTAATACTGCAAATTTTGCAGGACCTATTTGATGAGGGGAAATCCCCCTCCACGTTAACCCTTTGCGGTCCATTGTCGGAGAAAACCATTCAATGGCCGAAAGGGGAACGAAAGGAGCCGAGACAAGCCGATAAAAAAAAAAAAAAATGAATAAATAAATAAAAAGGCGTATCTCATGAATAGTCATACTAGCCCCTGGCATCAGATGGGGCGGTCATATGGAAACAAGCTGGGTGTTACAGTATCAGCGCACAGAGACTATCACGGACATTTGCAGAGCTTTTTTGAGATGTTATAGTAATAAAATAATGACTTGGATTGCATTATTGAGGAGTTTGGTGATAAAACGAGTGATCAGGAGATGATTGATCGGTATGTACGACTATTATTACTATTATTTATTTGGTAGCATATGTGAAAGCGATAGCAAACGAAAGGGTGGGGCGGGGCTGGAGATGCCCAGTGAGTGCTTTGTTGATATGCAGGGCCATTTAAACCCGTTTGACTGTGGAAAAAAATACTTTTAAACAGCACGTCTAAAATTAACTGCTCGTGTGAAAATTAATTAGACCTGGCAAGCCTGACGCAGAATTAATAAATGGACCGCAAAGGGTTAAAGGTCCATCTGGCAGCCATTCCGGCCTCGGCCGTTTCAGCCACCTATGAAGGACATTGTCCCTCACTGGAGGTTAAACGTGGTGCTTAATGCACTCATGAAGCCTCCATTTGAGCCCATGCATTCAGATGAGCTGAAATATTTATTGCTCAAAGAGGCTTTCTTGCTTGCTATCACCTCCACAAAGCTGGTGAGTGAGATGCAGGCATTCTCCATCGCAAAAGCCTGCTTAATTTTTACAGAGGCCAGGACAAAGGTTACGCTCTGTACCAATCCTGCCTTTTGCCAAAGATGATCTCGCATTCCATGTCAACCAGTCTGAATTTGAGCCCTTCCATCCACCTTCTTTCAGTCTTACAGAGAGCGGCAGCTCCATGCTGTCTGCCCAGTGCGGGCCGTGGCATACTAGGTTGACAGGACTAAAAGTTGGAGGCGATGGGAACAATTTTTTGTCTGCTATGGGGCAAAGTCTCATTGTTAAGCCCTGTCTAAACAGCGACTGTCCAAATGGATAACAGACACGGTTAGGACTGCCTATGACCTGGTCAACTTGCCCCCTGCAGAAAAGCTCACTGCCCATTCCACCAGGGTCATAGCAACTTCGTTGGCTTTATTCCAGGGTGTATATGTCAAGGACATTTGCAATGCAGTGGCGTGGGCTACTCACCATACTTTGAGTATGTTCTAGGCTGAATGTCGTGGATCCTCAAAACCCTGGATTTGGAACTAGTGTTAAGGATGACTTCCTTGGCGACCCTTACAACACAGGCGTATAGATGAGCTTCTCCTTCAATTTTTTCATCCGAGCTATTTGTTACTGGGGTTCCGTGTGGTAACACACAAGACAGCCCCTCCGCTTAGCCTTGAAGCATTACAGTCTGTGACGCAATGTACATTCGGGGCTAGAAAGTCCAAGCTTCTAAGCCCTGGGAGGCTTATGTAAGTGACAGTCATCTTGTAACTACTGGACAATCACCTGGAGTCAAGATGGCTGCCAATCAGCCAGACTATAGAGCACAGGTGAAGCCAATTACTGTCAAACCAGGAAGGGATAAAAGGACAAGGGTGTGTTGTTGGGATGAAGAGGGATACAGAGGAGACAAATAAGTGTGTCAAAAGACACTAAAACGTATAACAGCTGTCTGTGACTGTGATTGAAGGAGTTGTGGTAAGTGGCTGGCCATTCTGACAATTGTGCCACTTTACCACACAGTTGTTCTGCATTATTGCCCTGGTGACGGCTTTGGTACACTCACCCATACAGTAATAGTTTCATTTCGTACTTGAAAGGGAACGTTAGGTTATTATCATAACCCTGTTTCCCTGAAATAGAAATTTATCCATTAACCTTCAAGGTCGCTGAGTCCATGATTGCAGCAGGCTGGAAGGAAAAATGACGCCGAGATCTGTGAGCACAATGCCTTTGTGCATCGGGTACAATGTTCAGGTTTCGGGTATTTAGGAGTTAAATACCCCTACAGTAATGGTTACATTTTTATTTCAGAATCAGGGTTCAATTTAAGTGCATATTTATTAAAAAGCAAAATTTGCTTTTAATAGGTTCACTTTGTTTTCATGTGATTGATTAATTTCCATTTTGTAGTATTTCAGTATTTTTTTTTTATTTATTATATTTGGGCAACATCAATGTCAGTCTATTTATTAGGTGAACCAGGTGCTCAATGTAATTAAGTATTTGTTACAAAGCCTTTCTCCCTCATAGTGGGAAACTAAAGGCCCCCCGAGGGAAGAACTATAGTTACCTCCTGCGGCGTCAGGCATTATAGTCCCCTGTTGGTAACTAAAGTTCTTCCATCGGGGGGCCATAATTTGATTTTATATATCTTAGTTTGTTAAATATATCATTTTCAAAGAACATTGTACCAACCTTTTATTTGTAGCATAGTGTAAGACTTTCTCATTTTATTCTGTATAAAATAAGTAGAAATCCGCTAAGTAGAAGAGTCTAAGACCTCCCACAGGCCAGGGTTTCCATCCCAGACAGCAGTTACAGTTGTCTGTATTTGCACCCAATCATGGCAGGACAACCATTCCTACACAAGCTCAGGGGAGGGGATGGAAGCAGCCTCCAGCTGTAGATGCTGGAGCACCACCTAAGGCTCAGGCCCCTTGAAACCATCAAGCCACCCTCTCTCACAGGAGCGCCCCCCCTCCACTTCACATCAGTTCCATCAGTGGCAGTCTCCACAGACAGCTGGGTACTTACTGTTGTGAGGAAGATTCACGCCTTGGAGTTCTTTCTGATACGGACCTCCCTCCTTTTCGAGGAGTGTTATTCACCACAGTCCCAGATCAAGAGCATATCTTAACCCCTTCCTGAATTTGGGACCGAAACATTTCAAAGTCAAATTTCCCACAAGTCTCTAAAGGAAACATAAGGGAACTCTATATTCAGCACAACCTAAACTTTGCAGTAATGTTACATGTTTGGGCATATTTGGCCAACTGACTGAGATACTGCAGGTTAAATGTAAAAAAAAAAATTAAAAAAAAGATTTTATATTTTCTGTGTAACTTTAAATCCCTGGAAAAGTCATTTCTTAACATGGTAAGAAAAATGGTATATGTCTCATATTGCCAATATGTTGACTGTATATAAAGAATTTTTGTTTCTATGTTTATATGTCATGACTGCTTAAACATTTTTATTTAAAATAAACATAAGAAAATAGATCACTAGGTCAGGTGCTCTTCGCTTTTTTTCATAGTCTGAACTGTGGGGCATATAAAAACGGTATATTTTCTTAAACTAGATAAATACAAAATTCAAACTATATGACATTATTTTGCTTGGAATAAAACTACAGCATGTGACTGGTTACATTATTATTATTATTATTATTATTATTATTATTATTATTATTATTATTATTTATTCATTCATTCATTTATTTCTTAGCAGATGCCCTTATCCATGGCAACTTACAGTTGTTACAAAATATCACAGTACAAAGTATCACATTGCAGAGTATCACATTACAGATTTAGAGAAGTTATAAAGTACAATAAAATCAGTAGCAAATAAGAGCAAAATAAAAATAAAAATACAGTAAATAATTACATATAAGAGCGAGTTTGACAGAGCAGTTAACTTCCATATAAACTTTTTCTTCTCTATTTTCTGACCCCTCTGCACAAAGTATATCAAAGGAAGCTGGAAAGCTATACATTCTGAAACTGCAGGTTGTGAGGATTACAATGGTACTTGACTCATAAACAGGAGGTGAACTTTAACCCTTCTTGCAATGCATACAGTATAGCGTAACCAATTTTCATTCTCCAAATGAATGATTACCACATCACATTATAAGGCAGATTCTAAGTTGAAAACATAAAATTGGCAAGATAACTGTCAAATTTTGCGCACAGTTAAAAAAGTGCTTTATAAAAACTAGAACATTTTATACTTGCTTTGCTATTTCTTGATTTAAGGGCCAAATATTGATATTAATATTCACTCCCAATGTTGTGCCACAAAAGCTAGATACATGAACAGCAAATGTAGATTTCCACTTTCTGCAGGTTCTAAGGTTTGCAGGGATACCAAACAGGTTTACTTTTACATGAGGTTCCTGGCTGCAATAAGCCTCAGAACAAGACCCACCCTGGCAGGCATTTTCCATGATAATTCTGCCAACATTGGCAGCTCCCCACAGTTAGCATGTCAAAACTCCCTGTGGACAGCAAAGTAACCAGGGACAACCATGTATTTTCTGAACACTTCCACACATGTTCTAAAATTTTAGACGCGATTGGTCACTCACACTTGTGCAGTAGTGCAGGGTGCTGCCATAAGACAATATATTGCAATATACAGTATACAGCGTACAATAAACTATATAGAAGCAGCCTGCTGGAATCAATAGTGATCGATTTTAGTTCTGAAAATAACTCTTGAAAATAAAATCAAGTTCGCCAAAATAGCTCTTTGGGACCGCTAAATGTTGTAGCCATCACGATTTGTCAGATCAAAGCATGATCTGTAAAAAAAAAAGACTTTATTTTGCTGACACCACTTCCTGGATACCAGACAGAGCAACACAGAGAAATCCTATAGGCCACATGTCCTACAATTCTGGAAGCGATTGGTCACTCACAGCCTACAAGGCACTGCCTGTACTAGATCATGTATGGTACAAATATAGGGCAGCCTGCAGCAGTCAGTAGCGATCGATTTAGTTCTGAAAATAACTGTTGAAAATAACATCGAGTTTGCCAAAATAGCTTTTGGATCCCCTAAATGTTGTAGCCATCACGAGTTGCTTATGTTAAAGCACGATCCGAAATATATTACTGACTTTAGTTTACTGACTGGACTTCCTGGATTTCAGACTGAAAAACAGAGAGGAACCTTATAGACTAGTTTAGACATCAATCATCAGCTGTTTAAATGACGTAACCGATACTCAACTCTGGACCTCGAGATCCAAACCAGTCCAGGTTTTTACTCCAAGCAGGTTCCAATGTAGTTAATTGAAGCTGCTAAGAGACAATTAACTAATTTAGGACCTGGTTGGAATAAAGACCAGGACTGAAATGGATCTCGAGGACCAAAGTTGAGTACCACTGTGATACACGTACAATTTTTGAAGTGATCGGTTACTCACAGACTGCGTGACAGTGCGAAATATGGGAGGACGTACACTGTACATCTCCTAGGGGTTAAGGGAAGAAGTCTGAAATATGCAGAAAAATAGCATCTATCCTGTGCCACTGGAAGATGTTCACATGGGTTTCCTACTCCCTGGTGCCAAAGAAGAACGGACCCCTGCATCCAATTTTGGACCTCAGGGCCCTCAACATTTTCCTCTTGATGCGTTGCTTCAAGTTACAAAGTTTTCTCTCTGCAGGAGAGATTGGTACATGGTACATTGGTACTGAAGAAACAGTTTCCCCCTTAAGAATGCAGGGAATACAGATATTCCCTTATCTTGATGATTGGTTACTGGTCGGCAAATCACCCCAATAGGTGTTGGAAAGAACTCGGCTCGTTTTTACCCACGACAAAGTTTGGACTTGACGGTCAACTGAGAGAAATTGAAACTGATGCCCACCCAAAATATACTTGTTGGGCTGAATCCTGGATTCTCCTTTGATGACAGTCTCTCTGACCCCCAAGAGTATCGCATACTTGTAAGGTTAAGGCCACTTCATTCCATCTGAGATTCAGGAAGTAGATCAAAGATTTCCAAAGGTTATTGGGGTTGATGATCTCCCAGGTCCTTCCACTCCACTCCTGACCACTACAGGGGTCCAGTTGAACCTGGTTTTCCCCCTGAAGCTCAGTCAACTCTCTCTTCTACAAGTAGCTCTCTTGGTGGATAGTTCCCGGGAACCTATTGTCGCCTGTATGGGGTTCCCTTGGAAGAGAGAGATGGTTACAGAATTTATGTAATTTAATGTCAATCAGCCTATTGCGCTTGAGGCTTTTAAATTGGTTCCACACATAGACAGAGCAAGCCTGCAATCCTACATTCCCCCTGCCCTTTCAGAGCACTAGCAAACTACATCAAAAGAGCTGCTTGAATCGGAGCAGTTCTTCTTTTAAGGTCAGGCAAGCAGTTTTTAAATCTAGACTAGCTCTATTGTTGGTAGAGCTTATTTGGAAACATGCTAGGTCATGTTTGCCATAGGAATGCAAGGTCAAGGCACATTCTATCAGAGCAGTCTCTACATACTGGACTGTCCTCTGTGCTTCTTCCATGGAGGTTCAACAGGCTCAATGTCATCGATGAGGAACATCCTCACTTTTGAACCCGTCTTTCAAGCAGGTATTTCCCTATAAGTAAGTGAGTTAGTATGGGTTACTCAGTCACAAGTGGAATTGACCTTTGTAAGAGAACGTTAATTCCACTGATGTGCTTCGTCGCTCGTCTAATCTCAGTGGGCAGCAAGGAAATTGTAAGGGTTGGCTTGTGCAGCCAACCTAGTCAAAGCTTTGGTATATAAATAATGTAATTGAATGTAAAAATAATGTGATATCTTGTAACAATTGTAAGTCACCCTGGATAAGGGCGTCTGCTAGGAAATCAATAATAATAATAACTTTCAAGAAAGACCATGGTTAAAAGGTAGGGTAACCCAATTTTTTTTAGTTCTTGTCAGTGAATAAGTCTCTACCTTTAGTGTGAGGAAATACGTACTGAATTAAAAGAAAATGTATTGGGAAAAGCCATAATGACTGAAGACACATAGACATTTTTTGACGTAATTGATGAATTATTACTTTCGTCTTTTGTTTAGGAGAGAGTCAAGTCTGTGTTTCACTCCAAAGAGCATGGAAAGATAATAAACTTCAAAAGTCCTGACATTGCCAAGGTATGTATTAGCATTTGTTTATTTAGCAGACGCCTTTATCCAAGAGACTACGGTGTGTGAACTATGCATCAGCTGCAGAGTCACTTACAATTACGTCTCACCCGAAAGACGGAGCACAAGGAAGTTAAGTGACTTGCTCAGGGTCACACAATGAGTCAGTGGCTGAGGTGGGATTTGAACCGGGGACCTCCTGGTTACAAGCCCTTTTCTTTAACCACTGGACCACACAGCCTCCTATATGTATACAATGTAATCATCTGTATCTGCATATAGGACTCTGGAATACAGAAGAAAATTGTTATTTTAAAACATTAATTTAGGAATCCTATTGAGAAATAATACTGAGCCCTCTCAAATGCCCCAATGGTCACTTCCCCAATGTACCTTCAACTGGGCTTTAATGCATTCATGTTCCAAATCTTGATTCCATCTTCCAAAAAACCAATTTAAACACATTTTTAAAGTTGTCTTAAACATTTACACTTAGTTTTTTTTTTTATTCGTTGGTTTTCTCAAATCATTAACATCCACATTTAAGGTTTCATGTTTTTCTTTTTTTTAAAAAAATTTTTTTTTATAAATTTAGTTGTTGCCAATTATTTTTATTATTTTCTCCCAATTTAGAATGGCCAATTTTTTTTTTTAAGCTCTGCTCACCGCTACCACCCCTGCGCTGACTCGGGAGGGCGAAGACGAACACACACTGTCCTCCGTAGCGTGTGCCGTCAGCCGACCGCTTTTTTTCACACTGCGGACTCACCATGCAGCCACCCAAGAGCTACAGCGTTGGAGGACAACGCAGCTCTTGGGCAGCTTACAG
This sequence comes from Acipenser oxyrinchus oxyrinchus, assembly GCA_030684275.1. Taxonomy (NCBI): domain Eukaryota; kingdom Metazoa; phylum Chordata; class Actinopteri; order Acipenseriformes; family Acipenseridae; genus Acipenser; species Acipenser oxyrinchus. The sequence continues at coordinate 38,084,505 of CM060248.1, read as the reverse complement.
GCAAGCCCACAGGCGCCCAGCCAGACTACAGGGGTTGCTGGTGCGCGGTGAGCCGAGGACACCCTGGCCAACCTAGCCTCCCTCCCACCGGTGACGCCGCCAATTGTGCACCGCCCCTGGGAGCTCCCGGCCCACGGTCGGCTGTGGAATAGCCTGACTCGAACTCGCGACGTCCAGACTATGGAGCCTTTACTGTATACGCCACTGGAGCCCCTGGTTTCATGTGCTTCTGATTGAAATTGCAAGATCTGACTGATTTTGTAATGAATGGTCACATAATTGATATGCAGCCGTATTATATGATTACCTCATTTCAGTTCATTTCAGGTTTTCACTACCACATAGTTTTAACCTCATACCAATGATAGACAGAAAACTTTGAATATTGTCTTCACATTTGGTACAGCGGTCCTTGATGATTCTAATGGTCAAATTAAATTAGTGTTGTCCCTGCGTGGCTCATCTGGTAGAAACGCTGCCGCGCGGTGCGCAGGGTGAGTCATACAGCACAGGTTCACATGACTCACCTGGTAGAAGCGCAGCAGTGTGGTGCGCAGGGTGAGTCATACAGCGCAGGTTCACCTGACTCACCTAGCAGGTTCACCTGACTCACCTAGGAGAAGTGCTGCCGCGTGGTGCGCAGGATGAGTCATACAGCGCAGGTTCACCTGACTCACCTGGTAGATGCGCTGCCGCGTGGTGCGCAGGGTGAGTCATACAGCGGAGGTTCACCTGACTCACCTGGTAGAAGCGCAGCAGCGTGGTGCGCAGGGTGAGTCATACAGTGCAGGTTCACCTGACTCACCTGGTAGAAGCATTACCGTGTGGTGCGCAGGGTGAGTCATACAGCGCAGGTTCACCTGACTCACCTGGTAAAAGCGCTACCGCGTGGTGCACAGGATGAGTCGTACAGCGCAGGTTCAACTGACTCACCTGGTAGAAGCGCTGCTGCGTGGTGCGCAGGATGAGTCATACAGCGCAGGTTCACCTGACTCACCTAATAGGTTCACCTGACTCACCTAGGAGAAGTGCTGCCGCGTGGTGCGCAGGATGAGTCATACAGCACAGGTTCACTTGACTCACCTGGTAGAAGTGCTGCCGCGTGGTGCGCAGGGTGAGTCATACAGCGCAGGTTCACCTGACTCACCTTGTAGAAGCGCAGCAGTGTGGTGGGCAGGATGAGTCATACAGCGCAGGGGACTCCGAAAGGAGCGTCGCATTGGCCAATGCGCTCCCATGGGTTAGGGAGGTAAAACCGGACACCTGCAGGGCTGGCCTTTGTCCTCCAGAGGTCGATAGCTTGCTGACATCCGCTCTCGAGTTCCTGGGTGAAAAAGAAAGCTGGCTTGGTCGTGGGATCGGAGGATGCCCACTGAATCTTCGCGTCTCCTGAGCCATGTGGGGAATTGCTGTGGTGAGGAGAGAAGCAATTGGGCATTCCAAATTAGGAGAAAATCAGGGGGCTAATTATAATTGGACACACTAAATAAAATAAAAAAATAATAATTACTGTTCTGTAAAAATGAATTGTGTTTTTTTTCTTTTTTCTTTTTTTAAACTTCTAGCGATAGTAGTAATACAGACCATATGTTTTTGAAATAGTCTCTTCACATTGGTACATTGCTGTATAATATCATTCTCACACTCATCTTTTATTTTTATCGTTCAATAAAAAATAAAAATTACAGTGGCACATGTGTTTTAATCCTCTGCCGTACTACTTCCACTTTGCAGACACATTTTTCTATTATAAGAACATAACAACATAAGAAAGTTTACAAACGAGAGGAGGCCATTCGGCCCATCTTGCTCGTTTGGTTGTTAGTAGCTTATTGATCCCAGAATCTCATCAAGCAGCTTCTTGAAGGATCCCAGGGTGTCAGCTTCAACAACATTACTGGGGAGTTGGTAACAGACCCTCACAATTCTCTGTGTAAAAAAGTGCCTCCTATTTTCTGTTCTGAATGCCCCTTTATCTAATCTTCATTTGTGACCTTGTGGCATGTATTGGTGAAGTCCTTGTTTCTTTTTTCAGGTCGAAAAAGTCCCCTGGGTCGACATTGTCAATACCTTTTAAAATTTGGAATGCTTGAATCAGATCACCGTGTAGTCTTCTTTGTTCAAGACTGAATAGATTCAATTATTTTAGCCTGTCTGCATACGATATGCCTTTTAAACCCGGGATAATTCTGGTCGCTCTTCTTTGCACTCTTTCTAGAGCAGCAATATCCTTTTCGTAATGAGGTGACCAGAACTGAACACAATATTCTAGATGAGGTCTTACTAATGCATTGTAAAGTTTTAACATTACTTCCCTTGATTTAAATTCAACACTTTTTTCACAATATATCCGAGCATCTTGTTGGCCTTTTTTATAGCTTCCCCACATTGTCGAGATGAAAACATTTCTGAGTCAACATAAACTCCTAGGTCTTTTTCATAGATTCCTTCTTCAATTTCAGTATTTCCCATGATATTTATAGTGCACATTTGTACTGCCTGCGTGCAGTACCTTACACTTTTCTCTATTAAATGTAATTTGCCACGCGTCTGCCCAGTTCTGAATGCTGTCTAGATCATTTTGAATGACCTTTGCTGCTGCAACAGTGTTTGCCACTCCTCCTATTTTTGTGTTGTCTGCAAATTTAACAAGTTATCTATTTTCCTTTATGAAATATTAACAATGTTTTTTTTTTTTTACAGTGGGTTCTAGCCAAATTACAAGATGCAAGAGATAGCCTGCCAAAATACTGAAGACCCATAATACAAGGCTTCTCTGATGAAAAAGAACATCAAATACACAACTCCCAATCAGTGCCTTTGATGTTTCTGAAATGCAATACCATACGGTGATAAAAATATGCATACATGTTTAATGTTAGTTTATTTAATTATTGAGTTTTTTAAGCACAGTTGATATATTTATTTTTAATCTATATTGTTAATGCAAATTTTAGCAGGTCATGCCTAAGTTTTAAAAATACATATATTTGTTTGAAAAATAAGCAGTTGATTTGCTATTCAGGTAACTGGCAGTGATGCTTATAGTTTCTAAAGCTGAACATTTGTTTTTAGATCAGAAAAGTTATTACTGACCAGACACTTCCACTTAATAAAGTGTCACAATAATACTTGTATTAACAGTTTCACTCATTTTTCACTCATACATATTGTTTTTATTTAAATGTGTTAGCACAGTCTTGGCTATAACAAAATATATTTTATAAAAAACTTGACCTCAAGTTTACAGTCAAGGTGATTGCTGGTGAATGTGACTCACTTTTCATGCATTTACAGAAAGCTGCTGACCACAAAAGTCATATCAATCCGATAAACCTTAATGAAATTGAAAATGATCATCTTTGCATGGTAATACTATTTGGGGAACTTCAGTATTTATTCCCTAGATGCATCATTTAGTTATATATTTTTATCTGGTGAGAACTACTGTATTATGGAAAGTATAGAAAGTTATTTGCATTAAATTGCTATTATATGTCAATTTGTTGAAATTGTAGCTTTGACGTGTAAATCACTGGTGATGGTTAAAGTTTTATATAACATTTCATTTCTTTTATAATAAACTCATTGGTTTATATTACCTGCTTTACTCTGGGTTATTGTTGTTGCTTCATTTTCAAATACAACTGTTGTAGGTTCTGTAGCAGTACACTTTACATGTACTGACTGATTTTCAGAGTTATTTGAGGCTGGTCAGGAACTGTCCCAGGCATGTATTGGTGAAGTCATCACTGTCAGGTTTTAGAAGTCATTTTTTTCTGTGTAACTGAAATTTTGACAATCTCCAACCTGCCACTAAATTCCCAGGTAAGTCAGTGCTCGTAGAGTGTGTTGATACACAAGCTAAAAAACAAGCACCCATCCAAACTGTTTTTATTTAAAAACAAAACTGCAACAACACAGCAGGATGTAATGTAATGACACCTTCACATAGATTCATGCCACATACCAACAGTGCAGTCCTTTCCTCTGGCTTCATGTCATTCAAACATCCATGTCTGTTTTTAGTATATGTTTAAAATATCATTCACATTTTGTTGTTGTTGTCTGGCCTTTTTCTGCGAAGATGGAATTGCTTCTTTATTTTAATTTTTTTTTCTGTATGGTATGCTTATTGGGTGTTCTGTATTAGTTATGGGGAACTGTTCTTCCCTTTAAATAAAACACATTTCGCTTTTAGAGATGGAGCATTACAGGAGCATGATTAGGTTAATATGAGTTGAGAAATGTACTGTATGTTCAACTGGGTTCAGAGAGAAAACTAAACAACCTGAAATCAATACCACTCATGTTCAATTCAAGGTTTTTTTAGGTTTTGAAAGGAGAACTAATACTGACTATACATTTAAGTATTATATGTTTCTCACATTAGACTCCATAGTCACTTTCTTCCATCTGTGAATTCCAGTGTAGGAGTCGCAGAGGTAGTATTGCAGGCCGGCTGGCAAAGGTCAGCAATTATATTCCTTTCTGGCTTGAGGCATGATCCCAAACATCCATCTAGTTTGGATGCATCACAACAGATAAAGCAAAAAAAGAAGTGTTAAATACAAGGCTACTAGAACTCCTGTGTATTTTATTTCTATTTTTATTTTTTGTACCAGGAGGTAAAATGTTTTCCTGAATATTTGTAAGTACAAGTACATACTGTTCCCTATCAAGTATGAAATGTAATCATTACCTCATGGGTATTTATCCTTTAATACCTTCTAACCTGAATCAATATATCAAAACTGCACGTAGTGCCTGTGATGCAGTCGTGCACACCCCCGAGGGCATAAAAAGACTGCTGACAGAAACATCGTTATCAGTTTCCTTTCACTGACCTGAGATCTACAAACAGATAAGTAAATACAAATACAATACTTATATCAGATTTTATCACTTGTGTTTTTATTACTTTTTGCAATTAATTACGTGCTTATAGTAATTACTACTTACACATATTGTGAAGTCCCTTAGCAGCCTTGTGCCCCGCATCAAGCCGACTGCTCCGCTGCCACGTCCACGGGATCGAACACCTTAATTGTGCTCTGATGAAGGTCTTATGACCGAAACATTAGCTTCTATTTTCTTTTAAAGAATAAAAAAGTGAGATTTAGCAAAACACAGTGTGCGGGAGTGTTCTATTTTTCATTCTGACATGTGGTCTCCTACGCACCTGTAATGAGACTAACCAGGAGTGCAGATGTTTTATTTTATTTTGATATACTGTGTTATGTGAGAAAATGTACATCTCTGCATGTATTTTTCTGTTTTTTTCACAGAAATACTAATACGGCTGCCGGGCTCAGCTGGCCTGCATTAGACCGAGACGTGCACTTGGGTCAAGCTGCTTGCAGTTTCCCCACAGTGTCTCGTTGCCACATTTAAGCTCTGCTTGCAGAATTAGGGCTGTTAGGGCTCTAGCAGTAGGCTTCCTCAGTTTTCGAACTGTTGGCTAGCCAATAGCATTATAGGTGGGCATCCCTTTAATCGCTCCCGTGGTAACTGTAGGTCCCAGACCTGCTCCCGTTCCTGTCAGTACATTGTACAATGAACAAGGTTACCTTTGCCGATTCACTAGCAGTCACTGGGCTCAGCTCTGCTTTGCGTCTGATTGCTTGCAATCCTTCCCGCGGTGTTTTGTTGCCGCTCTGGTCTCTGCTTGCAGTGCCACTACGAAGGCTGTCAGGGCTTAGACAGCGGGCTTCCTCCAGTCTTAGTGCTGCTTTTAGTTAAGCCAGAAGCTATGCAGGTGGGCATCCCTGTTTATTGATTCTTCGGTAACTGTAGGTCACTGATCTACTGCCGTTCTTAGTGAACGAGGTTACCGCAACAGTGGTGTACCGTACTGTGTGTACCGTGCACTGTGCACCGTACTGTAGTTTGCATCGTACCGTACAGTTTGCACCATACCGTTGTACCCTGCATTGTGCACTGCACTGTACTGTTTGCACTGTACCATGTGCACTGTACCGTTTGCATTGTACCATGTGTACCATGCATTGCAGCAGTGTGGAGTAGTGGTTAGGGCTCTGGACTCTTGACCGGAGGGTCGTTGGTTCAATCCCAGGTGGGGGAGACTGCTGCTGTACCCTTGAGCAAGGTACTTTACCTAGATTGCTCCAGTAAAAACCCAACTGTATAAATGGGTAACAGTATGTAAAAATAATGTGTAAAAAGTAGTGTAATTGCATGTGATAATAATGTGATATCTTGTAACAATTGTAAGTCGCCCTGGATAAGGGCGTCTGCTAAGAAATAAATAATACTAATTAATGCATTGTGCACAGTACCGTGCATTGTGCACCGTACCGTACTGTATGCAACATGCATTGTGTACTGTGCATTGTGCACCGTACCATACCATGTGTACCATACTGTGCACTGTGCAAGCACCGTGTAGTGGGTACCGTACCTTGTGTACCGTGCATTGTGCACCATACCGTACCGTGTGCACCATACTGTTAGTACCGTGCACCATGCAAGCACTGGGCAGTGTGTGCCACGACCCCTGCACCGTACCACACCATGTGCACTGTACAGTGGGTACCGTCAACCGTGCAAGCACTGCAGTGGGTACCGTACCGTTTGCACCGTGCTAGCACCGTGCTAGCACCATACAGTGTACAGTACTGTACTAGTGCCTAGGCACTGTACAGGTGCTTAAAAGTAACCAAGGCGAGACAGCACCATCCTTGGTTTAGTATCAGCGGATCTGGGCGGAGTGACTTGCCACTGTTAACATATTACAGTGTTATTGCTGGTTGCATAGCTTTCATTCTTGCGATATGTATGGAAGACAGGTCTCCCCTTGGAGGACAGGCATTGCAGATGCGCTGACTGTTTGAGTCCGGAGCATGCTAAGAAAGCACTTGCCAGCCGCAACTCCTGTGAGTTTTGTGCGTGTTTTTCTAAGCGCACGCTGGAGATGCGAGTATCTTGCAGCTCTGTAGAGCGATCTTCGTCTATTCCACCTGAACAAGGATCCCCTTCATCCTCAGCTGAAAAAGAGAGGGTTGTATCCTCACCTAAGGGCCTAGGGAGAGCAGGAGGATTCATGTAGGAGACTGCCTTCATGGTCTTCCTCATCTTCCTCTTCTTCTCCCTCTCCTCCCCCAGAGAAAGATCTCATAGATCGGGGACCTCTGAGCAGCTGGATAAGATCTGGGAGGTGATCTCCCATTAAGCAACGTGTTGGCTGAGCTACTGCATGAACGCACCTCTCCACTTGCTTCCACTGTGCCTGTCGAACAACAGGGAGTATCACACATACAGTGCCTATAGAAAGTCTACACCCCCTTTCAAAATGTTCACCTTTTGTTGCCTTATAGCCTGGAATTAAAATGCATTAAAATAGTGTTTTGTTTCATTTATCTACACTTTCTACCCCACAACTTCCAAGTGAAAAAAATATTCTAGAAATTTGTAGAAAATTAATTAAAAATAAAAACTGAAATTGGTTGGATAAGTGTCCACCCCCCTTGTAATAGCAATCCTAAATTAGTTTGGGTGTAACCAATCGCCTTCAAAATCGCACACCAAGTTAAGTGGCCTCCACCTGTGTTAAATTGTAGTGATTCACATGATTTCAGGATCAATTCAGCAGTTCCTGTAGGTTCCCTCTGCTGGGTAGTGCATTTCAAAGCAGACTCAACCAAACTCCGGGACAAGTTGTTGAAAGGCACAGATCAGGGGATGGGTACAAAAAAATATCAAAGGCTTTGAACATCCCTTGGAGCACAGTCAAGACCATTATTAAGAAGTGGAAGGTGTATGGCACCACCAAGACCCTGTCTAGATCAGGCCATCCCTCCAAACTGGATGACCGAGCAAGAAGGAGACTGATCAGAGAGGCTACCAAGAGGCCAATGGCAACTTTGCAAGAGCTACAGGCTTTTATGGCCAAGACTGGTCAAAGTGTGCATGTGACAACCATATCCCAAGCACTCCACAAATCTGGCCTGTATGGTAGGGTGGCAAGAAGAAAGCCATTACTCAAGAAAGCCCACCTTGAATCCTGTTTGAAGTATGCAAAACACTCAGGAGATTCTGTAGCAATGTGGCAAAAAGTTTTGTGGTCTGACAAAACTAAAATGGAACTTTTTGGCCTAAATGCAAAGCGGTATGTTTGGCGCAAACCCCACACAGCGCATCACCCAAAGAACACCATCCCTACTGTGAAGCATGGTGGTGGCAGCATCATGTTATGGGGATGTTTCTCATCGGCAGGGACTGGGCACTTGTTAGGATAGAAAGGAAAATTAATGGAGCAATGTACAGAGATGTCCTTGAGGAAAACCGGCTGCCCTCTGCAAGAAAGCTGAAACTGGGATGGAAGTTCACCTTTCAGCATGACAACGACCCAAAGCTACACTGGAGTGGCTAAGGAACAAAAAGGTAAATGTCCTTGAGTGGTCCAGTCAGAGCCCCAACCTAAATCCAATCGAAAAATTTGTGGCATGACTTGAAGATTGCTGTCCATCAACGCTCCCTAAGGAACTTGACAGAGCTTGAACAGCTTTGTAAAGAAGAATGGTCAAATATTGACAAATCTAGATGTGCAAAGTTGGTAGAGACCTATTCCAACAGACTGTAATTGCTGCCAAAGGTGCTTCCACCAAGTATTAACTCAGGGGGGTGGAGACTTATCCAATTATGATCTTTCAGTTTTGTATTTTTAATTTATAATTTTTTTCACAATAAAAACGTTTTTTCCCCTTAACAGTGTGGAGTATGGTGTGTAGATAAGTGGAAAAAAATCCTCATTTAATGCATGAAACGCTGAGGCACTGACACAACAATGTGAAAAAAGTTCAAGGGGGTGTAGACTTTCTATAGGCACTGTAGAATGGCAGCATGTAGAATCGCTGCCTCGGAGGATATGGCCGATCAAGAGTTCCCCTCTGAGGAGGTGCAACACCAAAATAAGTAGTGCATATGTCACTGTCAGTAGCGCTTATGCCGCTGATTACGAGGGCCACTATCGCCTTACAGGTCCCATGGCCTGTAAAGGAAAAGCGGAAGCTCTCTATTTTTGAGGATGATCCTGCTCCCTCAGGTGCATCCTCCAGTACACCCGGACTTTCTTTTTGGAGTCCATTCATCCTGGGGTCACCCGGCTACAGCACCGGCTGCTTCACATTCCTTGGGGACGCTGTATAGCTTGCATGAGGTAGAGAAGCATAACTGGTGCAAGCTCCAAAGCTAGCGCTTTTGAATAAAGACCCTACCTGCTCAAATAAACAATGCAGGGTTTCAGAGACTAGCCTGAAGAAGGCTTACTCAACCGATGTCTTCGCTGCAACTACAACATTATTTTGGTAGCTTTCCAGACCTGTTTGTTGAACACACCACAACAGCTCGAGGAGCTGCGGTTAGTGTATAAGAACCTGCTCCATATATCAAAGTTGAATGGGCAGGCAATGGGCAGGAACCTGGCTGCTGTAGTAGCTGCAAGAAGGCATTTCTGGCTTTCCCAATTATAGCAGATGGGGACAAGGCACCATTGCTTGATGCTCCAATTACTCCAGGACATACTTTTGGCCCTGCAGTAGATGAGATGCTGCAGCGTTCTCACCGTGTGTGAGAGTCTACGAAGGAACTGGTACGCCTGCTTCCAAAGTGGCCGCCTCCAGTACGTAGACTGGCACCAAACTGGAGACCAAGGTTCCAGTAGCCTCAGAGACTGGCACACCCATCTCCTGCTAAAGCCAGAGGGGGTTTCACAACCGACCCGTGGCTACACAAGGTGGAAACTTCAATGAGTTCCATCGCCAAGCACAAAGGCAAAAGCCTCGGGCTAAGCCCCAAGCAAAGCAGCAGCCCTAGCAATGTGCTGCCACAGGCCCAGGGCCCCTTTGCAGGAAGTCACCTGGATTACTGGCATCAATGCACCAGGGACATCTGGGTGTTCAATGTACAGACCAAATATGTGACTATGTTAGTCACAGACCCGCAAGACGCGATGGTGTTTTGTATCAGGAGGTGACAGCCCTGCTACAGAATCTGGCTATTTGCAGAGTTCATCCTTTTCACTTGGAAGAAGGGTTTTACTCCAGGTACGTCCTGGTGCCCAAGCGGGATGGTGGCCTCAGACCAGTCCTCGACCTCAGACAGGTCAACTTGTATCTGTCGACGGAGGTTCAAAATGTTGACTATACACCAGCTGTTGCAGTCAATAAGGCCAAGCGATTGGTTCATCACGGTGGACTTTAAAAGATGCTTATTTTCACATAACCATAAGACCAGGGCACAGGAGGTACCTCGGATTCGCTTTCCAAGAGGTAGCCTACGGGTACTGCCATTCAGCCTCTCTCTAGCTCCTCGTGCCTTTTCGAAGTGCATGGAGGCTATTCTGGTCCGATTAAGAGTACTCAATTACCTGGGCTCATTTGTTCTCAGCCTCCAGTGCAGGCAGTGGCTCACACGGAACTTGTCGCAGACCACCTTCATCTGTTAGGTCTGTCAGTGAACCGTGCAAAGAGCAAGCTCACACCCTCGTAGACAGCCTCCTATTTAGGAGTGCATCTGGATTCCAGGTCCATGCTGTCCACTCTGTCGGAGAGCAGACTGCAGAGAATAGCCGCTTGTCTGAAGCTTTTTCAACTCAACAGAAAGCTCACAGTAGTGATGTTTCAGAGGCTTCTGGGCTTGATGGCAGCAGCTTCCCAGACCCTTTCTTTGGGTCTTCTGCACATGCATTCTGTCCAAGCCTGGTTCAACAGCAAGGTTTTTCAGCCCTCATTGAACCCAGGCCGCCTCTTGACTGTATCTTGGCTCTGTCTGCAGGTGCTATCCTGTTGGACGCCTGCTCATCTGCGCTTAGGCGTAGCACTGGGCAGCATTACCTGAAGGGAGGTTATCACTGCGGATGCGTCCAGCTTTGGCTGGGATGCTTTGTAGAACGGCAGACGAGCGCAAAGCGTATGGAACCCCCCATGGCAGGGTCTCCATATAAATATTTGGGAACTGCAGACAGTGTTTCTAGCCTTGCAGAATTTTTAACAGGAGGTTCAAGGGATACACGTGCTTGTCCGGAAGACAATACTACAGTGGTGGTCCCCCAATCTCCATCGGGTTGCCCACAAGCTGTTGCTTTGGGCGCACCATCACCTTCTCACTGCAAGCAGAACTTCTACCAGAGATGACGAATTGGGCAGCGGGCCTCCTTTCAAGGGGAGTCCCCAGTGCCTCAGAATGGAGGCTTCACCGAGATGTGGTGAGCCTCATTTGGCAACGGTTCAGGAGAGCACAGGTCGACCGTTTTGCCTCCCAAGAATCAACCCATTGTCCCCTCTGGTTCTCCATAACAGGAGCTGGGGACCTGCTGGCAATAGATGCCTTGGCACACCAGTGGACGAGGCAGCTTCTGTATGCCTTTCCACCACTTGCCATGCTTCCGCTGCGCCTGGAGAAGATCAGGTAACCCCTTATTGGCCCAGGAGACTGTGGTTTTCAACCCTGATACAGCTCCTGAGCGCCAAGTTGTGGACCCATTAGGACCCTGCGGGAACTACTGAGGTCAGGGTTGACTCCAGGTGGAGTAATTGGGGGTTTAACAGTGTTAATGGTCTAATTGTGTTACCTTTTAAAAGGGTGGGGTTTTACAACACTCGAGGTTGGTGTAGGGAAGGAGACAGTTGGAGTTGGAGTTTCTGTTTGAGTGAAATACTATTGAAATTGTGTACTGGGAAACTGAAACTTGGTGAACGGGCTTTGACTATGAGTGGGATTGTGATTTTGGTTTGGTGCACGGGGTAACAGGCTTAGCCTGCCTCGTTTATAGTAGAGGGACGTTTATTGTTTAGTTAGAACCCCCAAACCGGGTTAGGTTTTGTTTTGTTTTCATTTTTGTAATTAATAAATGTACGCTACAGCGTTTTCATTAAATCCTGGGCTCCTGACTCGTGAGTAAAGACAAGACAACACTCAGTCACAATATATATATATATATATATATATATATATATATATATATATATATATATATATATATATATATATACAGTACTGTGCAAAAGTTTTAGGCAGGTGTGAAAAAATGCTGTAAAGTAAGAATGCTTTCAAAAATGGACATGTTAATAGATTATATTTATCAATTAACTAAATGCAAAGTGAGTGAACAGAAGAAAAATCTAAATCAAATCCATATTTGGTGTGACCACCCTTTGCCTTCAAAACAGCATCAATTCTTCTAGGTACATTTGCACAAAGTCAGGGTTTTGTAGGCATATAGTCAGGTGTATGATTAAACAATTGTACCAAACAGGTGCTAATGATCATCAATTCAATATGTAGGTTGAAACACAATCATTAACTGAAACAGAAACAGCTGTGTAGGAGGAATAAAACTGGGTGAGGAATAGCCAAACTCAGCTAACAAGGTGAGGTTGCTGAAGACAGTTTACTGTCAAAAGTCATACACCATGGCAAGACTGAACACAGCAACAAGACACAAGGTAGTTATACTGCATCAGCAAGGTCTCTCCCAGGCAGAAATTTCAAGGCAGACAGGGGTTTCCAGATGTGCTGTCCAAGCTCTTTTGAAGAAGCACAAAGAAACGGGCAACATTGAGGATCGTAGACGCAGTGGTCGGCCAAGGAAACTTACTGCAGCAGATGAAAGACACATCATGCTTACTTCCCTTCGCAATCGGAAGATGTCCAGCAGTGCCATCAGCTCAGAACTGGCAGAAAACAGTGGGACCCTGGTACACCCATCTACTGTCCGAGAAGTCTGGTCAGAAGTGGCCTTCATGGAAGACTTGCGGCCAAAAGCCATACCTCCGGCGTGGAAACAAGGCCAAGCGACTCAACTATGCACGAAAACACAGGAACTGGGGTGCAGAAAAATGGCAGCAGGTGCTCTGGACTGATGAGTCAAAATTTGAAATATTTGGCTGTAGCAGAAGGCAGTTTGTTCGCCGAAGGGCTGAGAGCGGTACACGAATGAGTGTCTGCAGGCAACAGTGAAGCATGGTGGAGGTTCCTTGCAAGTTTGGGGCTGCATTTCTGCAAATGGAGTTGGGGATTTGGTCAGAATTAATGGTCTCCTCAATGCTGAGAAATACAAGGAGATACTTATCCATCATGCTATACCATCAGGGAGGCATCTGATTGGCCCCAAATTTATTCTGCAGCATGACAACAACCCCAAACATACAGCGAAAGTCATTAAGAACTATCTTCAGCGTAAAGAAGAACAAGGAGTCCTGGAAGTGATGGTATGGCCCCCACAGAGCCCTGATCTCAACATCATCGAGTCTGTCTGGGATTACATGAAGAGAGAGAAGCAACTGAGGCTGCCTAAATCCATAGAACATCTGTGGTTAGTTCTCCAAGATGTTTGGGCCAACCTACCTGCCGAGTTCCTTCAAAAACTGTGTGCAAGTGTACCTAGAAGAATTGATGCTTGATGCTGTTTTGAAGGCAAAGGGTGGTCACACCAAATATGGATTTGATTTTGATTTTTCTTCTGTTCACTAACTTTGCATTTAGTTAATTGATAAATATAATCTATTAACATGTCTATTTTTGAAAGCATTCTTACTTTACAGCATTTTTTCACACCTGCCTAAAACTTTTGCACAGTACTGTATATATATATTATATATCAGTGCCCCATCGCTATAAGGCTCTTGGTTATAACGCTCCTACGGCATGTCCCCCAATTCCCTATACTAATGATTCATTCAATCTTTCTACAGTAAATACAGTGCCAGTATTGTTCAAACTGTAAACAACTCAGTCTAACTTCCGCTTCTGTCTCTCCCTTTTGATACAGTATCTGAACTGAAGAAAAGCTGCGCTGGCACTTTATAACACAGACATCTTATTCAGCATTTGTTTTATAACTAAATAAATATTAGGCCTATTACGTGGTTACCTTTCCTAATGTATTTACTTTTTTGCTGTGAGAGGAGCTGCAGCTTTCTCTGGGAGACAAGACGCTTTAGCCCTGCTCCGGCAGCCAAACCTGGGGCGAGCCCATTCCCTCTTTCCCTCTCCCGACCCGCTCTCCTTCTCGCACTTGGTTTGCTTGTCTGTCGCTTTGAACTGAACTCCCGACCGCTGTTTACCCAGGCTATTTATAGTTAAAAAAACTGCTAATTAAAATGCTGTCCTGACAAGAGAATTTCGTGTTACCTTTGTAAGGTACACTGCACTCTGATTAGCTATCATATTATTGTTACTAAAATAATCCTACACCGAAACTCTAACCTTAAGGTATCCTACACTGCAGTCATTACACATCTAAAGTATTCATGTCTGGCAGTGAATAAGCATTTTTGTTACTTTCTTTTTTTTTTTTTTTTTTTTTTTAAGTGACCAGAGGTGCTGACTTCCTCAGTTGTCCTGACAGGAACATTTCATGGTACCTTTGTAAGCACTGCAATTAAAATGATCCACGAGTGGGAATGTTACCTTTTTTTTTTTTTTTTTTGTAAAAAAATAAGCGTTGATTACATGGTGCTTTATGCATGGTTAATTCACAGAAAGTTACATTTTTTTCTTCGCTTTATGTGCATTATAGAGGGAGTTATTTTATTTTGTATTTTAGTCAGATGTGTGTTGTGTCCCACGGCGCCCCCACCTCCTCCCCCGTTTATAACACTATTCAGTTATAATTATCATATTGTGTCACCCCCTCCACGAGACCCACATTTTACTGAGGGAACTATGTATGTATGTATGTATGTATGTATGTATGTATGTATGTATGTATGTATGTATGTCTGTCTGTCTGTCTGTCTGTCTGTCTGTCTGTCTGTCTGTCTGTCTGTCTGTCTGTCTGTCTGTCTGTCTGTCTGTCTTTCTTTCTTTCTTTCTTTCTTTTAATATTTGAAACATTGTGAAAGGAATATTCAGTATAATAGCACCAGTACAAATGAGTTCTATTTTTTCAATTTTATTGAGGTTTCATAAAAGCATTACCATTTCCTGTAATATAATTTGTAAACTGCAAACTTATAATCTAAACATGAATACGCCGCCCTGCCGGCAAACATTCAGTATGGGCAAATGATTAATGCAGTAACTCTGTGTTCACAAATAAAATAATTCAGTTATAGCATGTTTACTGTATTACAAGGCAAAAGAGTTGGTTCCAACCTGTTGGTTACAGTTTTAATATTAAAAAAGAATAAGTCTGAGTTGAAATGTTGATATCACAGTTTTACAGACGAACCACGGTGAAATTAAAGTTAATTTCAATATTGGTGTGTAAGATATCATTTGGATATATGTATTGAGTATATGAACCAGCAGGGTAGCTTGTGATATCCTGTGTTCCGGTACATGCAACTGTATGGCTCATATGGGTGCATTTAAAAAAATAAAAATGTTTTTGTTAAAATCACATTATATACCATGTGTGGGGAATGGGGGGCAAGTGGTTTAGAAAAATAAAATAATACATCATTGTTAAATTATTGTTGGTTTCTGTCAACAACAAGTGGTTATGAGCGCTTGTGCTTTAGTCCATCCTGACAGATTGATAGGAGTGTTGACTTAGATGTCCATGGCTGAATGTTTTGCAAATGAATTTTGTGCTGTATGTATGTGTTCTGAGCAGACTGGTTTATTCTGGGAGAAAGGCTAGCAGCTGGAAGGCATTGGTTGAGGGGGAGCACTTACAGTAACTATTCAGACAGTACAGCTATGGCCAAAAGTTTTGCATCACCTAGAATTTTAGGATTGAGACATTAATTAAAAAAAAAAAAAAAACACTTTATTAACATAATTTAGACCATTTATTTAACATCATCTAATCAAAGAAACTACAAAACGATATTGCAAAACTACTAATAATAGTAGGACAGTATTTCATGTTAGATTTCAAAATACTTTTTCGTTAAGTATATGGAAAACTACAAAGCGGTATGTAATTCAATATGTTAACATAACATCATTCAGCAGGTTTCATTTGACTTTATGAAGCAAAATGAATTAATTCTATAGGGTGATGCAAAACTTTGGCCATAGCTGTAGGTCCTAATATGTAGTCTCTCTTTTGCTGCATTACCTATTTTATAGAGAACCCTGTATACCAGTACATACATACTGTACATCAAATCTACTGTATTAGAATTATTTATTTTGTTATAACTATAGTCTTATAGAAAATGGAATTCAAAACAGGAACTACTAGCTATATCTGGAGTGTATAGACTAAACTTAAGCCTTCTCTGATTAAATAAAATAATTACAACTTGTGCCATCAAAGGTGCAAATTTGGCAAGTTCCACAGTATGTATGTGCATAATTACAATAACTGTAAATGTACATAAAAAGCAAATATTTATCTTACATGGGGTCCT
This sequence comes from Acipenser oxyrinchus oxyrinchus, assembly GCA_030684275.1. NCBI lineage: Eukaryota > Metazoa > Chordata > Actinopteri > Acipenseriformes > Acipenseridae > Acipenser > Acipenser oxyrinchus. The sequence continues at coordinate 38,068,180 of CM060248.1, read as the reverse complement.
ATTTGTTGTAGCTTTCTAGTGCAGTATTTTTGATTAATGACATTAAATACCCCTATTTTCTTTGGTAACATTAAGTGAAGACCACCTTGGCAAATGCAAACTGCTAAAAGGGGGTGCAGTGCTACATCATATTTAACAGTTCATTACTTTTCGAAGAGGTGGAGGTATACAATGCATTTTTATAATGGAAGTTTTAAAGATATGAAAGTAAAAAGCATGACACATCAAAACCTACAAATAGTTTATCTTTACATTATTCATCTATATATACTGAGCATCAAAAGAAACTTATCACACATTTATTTTTGGGAAAAAAATAAGGTATATAAATCATGGACAGTGACAAAATGTTTTTGGTTTCTTTTTAATCACTCAATCATTCATCCTTGACCATGACACAGTTGAGTGACTATGACTGAAGCACATGCACTTAATCACCTAATTAGTGAGACAGTTGACTGGATGTTGATCAGAGTGATTTCAGCTGTTGAATTGCAAGTTTGATTAAAAGCAATAAAAAAAATCACAGAAAAACACCAAAATGTCATGTCTGTCAAGAGAGCTGCGCCTTCGTGCAATCAGCATTTTGGAGGCTGGACTAGGGCAGCGTACTGTGGCTCGCCGTCTTGGGTGCTCACAGCCAGCAATTTCAAACTTGGCAAGACGGTATAACCAGACACACTCAATGATAGGCCAAGAATGGGGAGACCAAGAGTCACAACACCTGTCCAAAATCGACAGATCATTATGCAGCATCTTCATGATGGTTTTCGCACTGCTAGTCGAACAGCATCTGATACTGCAGGTGGTAACAATCCACGCATCAGCAGTTCAAGTGTAAGAAGGCAGTTACACAGTCATCATCTACAGGCCAGACGACAATACAGGGGTCCTTTGCTTGGCAATGTGCACCATCGCAACAGGATGAGGTGGTACCAACAACACCTTAGGTGGACTCACCTTCAGTGGAGCCAGGTCCTCTTCAGATCGAGATTCTGCATAGACTGCCCTGATTGATGTCAGTGAGTATGGCGTAGACGTGGTGATCAATACGCTAATTGTTGTGTACGAGAGACCAATCGGTGGGGAGGTCCAAGTGTGATGGTCTGGGCAGGAGTGTCTAGTCATTACAGAACTCCGCTGGTAGTGACTGATGGCAACATCACTGCACAGCGATATGTTGACCGTCCTAAGGCCTCACTTGGTGCACTTCTTGCAAGCCCATCCTAATGTGACAACATTCCAGCAAGACCACGCGCGTCCACATGTTGCTCGTGTCACAACAGCTTTCTTGTGGAATGCGAACGTGAGAGTCATGCCATGGATGCCTTATTCCCCAGACTTGAACATTTGTGGGATGAACTTGGGTGACATGTGGCTTCTAGGGCTCGGAGACCATTGAACAGGCAGATGCTTATCCAGGCACTACAAAAGGAATGGGCCAGGATTCCACAAGACAACGTCCGAAACCTGGTGCAAAGCATGCGTCACAGATGTACTGCTTGTATTGCTTCTAACGGTGGCCACACACACTACTAGCCTGTGACTTTCACAGTATCCGTCCCCCCATAACTTCAGACAGTAAAATGTCAATTGTTGGTCAGCACAATAAAAAGTCACTGCACCTGCTCTGAGACAGAGTTTGTCATTTTTGTTCACATCTAGTGCATTTTATCCAAATATAAGTGATACATTTCTTTTGATGCTCAATATATGTATATATTTGAAACAAAACTTGAGATTGTTTACAAACAAGAGCTAATATTCATGTCAGTATATTTAAAATACTACTATACAATAAACATTTCACAGGTTAAAAATGTTTTGTTTTTACAAAGGATTTGTAACACAGTGTTTTGTATACCTAGCTATGTCTTATGAACTAATAAGGCATGTACATTTTATTTTTTGTGAATGCTGAACTGCATCAAAGTACAATTTACCAATAAAGAATTAATTTGGTCCTTAAAATGTGTGTGTGTGTGTGTGAGAGACAGAGAGACAGATATTTATTATTTGTTTATTTAGCAGACGCCTTTATCCAAGGCGACTAACAAAGACTAGGGTGTGTGAACTATGCATCAGCTGCAGAGTCACTTACAACTACGTCTCACCTGAAAGACGGAGCACAAGGAGGTTAAGTGACTTGCTCAGGGTCACACAATGAGTCAGTGGCTGAGGTGGGATTTGAACTGGGGACCTCCTGGTTACAAGCCCTTTTCTTTAACCACTGGACCACACAGCCTCCTATATAAAACAGCAATGTACTTCTGTGCAGTTCTGTTGTCACACTAACAAAGTACCATATTCACATTCTCTTAATTGACTTACTATTCTTTGTTACTTAAATGTTACATATTGGCACAATGTGTACAAAATTGGAAACTTTTCAGCTTTAATTTTTGTATATCTTTGACAGTTTTTGTTGTTCTTGGAGATGTGTCCATACAAAATTGATTTATTGATCCAGTATTATCAAGCGTCACTATTTAAAATAAATACATAACCCATATAACTGTTTATGGCAATTCACCCTTGAAAGACACTTCCCAAAGAATTTACAATTCTACACATAATTCTTGTGAAAATAGTAAAATGGTATCTTTTTGCTATCCACTAAACACATTTAACTTTGCTGTTTAAAAGGCACTTTGGTTACAGTCTACTGTATTTGATTCCAGGTGGTTATCAAATAATACAATAAAATGCTAGAAATGCAATTTTCTTTGCATTTGAATCAGTACATCGTTATTTAAAATTCACTTTCATTTAGAGTTCACTTTAAAACTTCCCTACTTTGGTGAAAAATAGGGCTTAAAAAAATTAACAAATCTCATAAACGTAAACTTAACAACCCCTCACACAAGCCCTGATTTGATTGCTTCCCAGCAGTCTTCACATTTTTGGGGTAAATATAAGAACTCTGGTTACAATGCAAGAAAATATTGGAGAGGCCTAAATGAGAAATTGTATTAGCTGCATCAATTGCACTTATTCTATATTTACTTGACGACGGCTTACAGATGCTCAGCAGACTGTTACCACCACTTACACCAGGTTGAACTCCTTGAGGTTCAGTTGGAGGATGGTGTCCTTGACAGCAGCAAAGACAAACCTGATGTTCTCTGTGTCTGTGGCACATGTAAAGTGAGAGTAAATGACTTTATCTTTATCTGGATTCATCTCCTGATACATTTTCAAAATGAATTCTCTGGCAGCCTTTGAGTCCCGTTTGGGTCCTAAGAAATCACAAAAAGAAGATGGTGAGACCCAGCTGATAGACATGCTTTGGAAACAATCCATGCTTCTTGTACTGTATCCATGGGTAATATGGGCTTACTGTCTACTTCTATGTGTGTTAGTGTGTTTCCCTCAGTAATCTTAACATATTAGCAATGCATTACAGAAAATAAACCAGGTTTTACTTTAGGTCCTGTCAGTCATAGCAGTTACAGTAATTCAATAATTGTGCTTTATAACCTGTTTTGTTTTGATCAAGGTAAAATACTTTGATTTACAGAAACAACAATGTCCAGAAAGGAAATTGCCCTCACAGTTTGCATTATATTTGCAATTGTATAAAATTATTCTGTATAATTTTCGGAAAGCATATATATTTATTTATTCACTTCAGTCACTATTTTGGACATGGTAGACTGTCTTATACCTGAGTCTCTGATGGATCTTTGATATGGAGGATATTTTATGCCAAAATCAAAAATAAATTAATAAATAAATGCTGAAATAAATATATGTATTTCTTTATTTCTGTATTTCTTTATTTTTAATTTTGCCATAAAATATCCTCCATACTTTGAAAGCCCCCCACAGAATCTTAGTGCAGTGGTTATCTTCAGTGCCACAGGAATAGCAATGCTGCGCATTGTGGAGTTCTCCAAATTCTCGGATAACTCCTCACATAAATCCAATATTGCTTGTGTATTGTCAAAAATGACTAATAATCTGATCATCTGGTCCAAAAAAACTAATACAGGGTCTGTATAATCTAGCAAAAGGAACCTCCCCTCATCATTCTCCTTCTCTCTGCCTGCACCACAACCAATTCGAAAACAAAATCCGCCATTTTCGTTTTCAAAAGGGTAGTGAATTGTCGTTACACCAAGTAGGGGGCTCCCGAGTGGCGCATCCAGTAAAGGCGCTCCGCGCAGAGTGCAGGATGTGCCCTATAGCCTGGAGATCGCAAGTTCGAATCCAGGCTATGTCACAGCCGACCGCGACCGGGAGTTCCTAGGGGGCACAATTGGCCAAGCGCTGCCCGGGTAGGGAGGGCTTAGGTCGGCAGGGGAATCCACGGCTCACTGCGCATCAGCGACCCCTGTGGCCGATAGGGCGCCTGTGGTTCTGCAGTGGAGCTGCCAGATCTGTGTTGTCCTCCGGCACTATAGGTCTGGTGGCATCGCTGTGGATCCGCAGTGCAAAAAATGACGGCTTGGCAGGAGCACGTTTCGGAGGACGCGTGCTCCAGCCGCCGGTTCCCTAGTCGGCGGAGGGGTTGCAAGCGGTGAGCTGAGGATAATAATTGGGCATGCTAAATTGGGGAGAAAACGGGGGTAAAAAAATTGGCGACGACTAAATTTTTTTAAATAAAAAAAAATAAAAATATAAAAGTTACATCAAGTAGAAGTCGGTGTAACTCGGAAGGTCCTAAAAGCCTAATAATAGATGTGAAAATGCTTCGGAAATTGCACCAGTATGTAACCTAATTTAACTGGCTGTGAATAACTTAAAATGGACAAACGACTAAATCCCTAGAAACACCTAAACGTACATGTTCGAAAACCGCACACACAAGTCATCCATCTAAACGACTAACAAGACAGCTTATGCACGCTTAACCCTTAGTGGTCCTATGTCGGACCAGGTCTGACATTACAATTTTCTCTTTCCGGTCCGATGTCGGACCCTGTCCGACATCATCAAAAAGACGTAAGGCACAGGTCTCTAGTCGTTTTTCCCCCCGGCAAAAGCAGAAAACCATTCAATGGCAGAGTGAGATCGATAGGAGCCGAGAAGCGAAAAAAAAAAAAAAGTGGGGGCGGATCTGAGCAACACACACAGTCCCGGCACCACAGAGATAACACGGCCATAAACAAACAAGATATCTGCTTCTGCATCCAGGACATTTGCAGAGCTTTTTGAGATGTTACAGTAATAAAATAATGACTTGGATCGCATTATTGAGGAGTTTGGTGATAAAACGAGTGATCAGGAGATGATTTATCAGTATGCACTACTATGAAGAGGTATGTGAAAAATACAGAGAACAAGGGGTGGCGCGGGGCTGGAGATGCAGTACTGAGTGTCCTGTTGATATGCAGTGCCTTTTAAACCTGTTTTACTGTGAAAAAAATACTTTTAAACAGTGCGTGTAAAATAAATAGCGCGTGTGAAAATAAATTGGACCTGACGCGCCTGAGGCGTGCTGAATAAATGGACCGCTAAGGGTTAAACCCCTTAGTCACGTACGAAAATAGGGCAATGGAATCCAGTCTGGTAAATTGTCATTTTATAAGATGACCCAGCAAGAAAGAGAACAGAAAGGGAACTGCACTGCCTTCTAAGAATGGGTTCAGTTCAGTACTTTGGTATATACAGTCACAGGCAAAGGTATTGACACCCTACACTTAATATAAGATAATTCAAGAAAACATGTTAAATACAAGCATTTTGTGAACATTACAGTCACTAATTAATATGACAAAGACCAAAATACATAATTTCTGGGAGTTTAACAAGCAATCTTTTTATTTAAAAAATCACTTCAGCAATTTCAAATTTTTGACATGACAAAAGTATTGTCACCTTTATATTTAAAAGTCTGTTAAAATGTAATAGAACTAATTAAAAATATATATATTCATTGATTAAAAACCATTACACAGTAACTAAGCTGCATTAAAAAGTCAATAGCCAGAAAAAGTGGTAATTATTTCCAATTTAACATCTGTTAAAGAAGAACATTTTGGCAACACAGCAGATGATGGTCAAGACAAAGGAATTGGATTCACGTTTAAGAAAAGCACTCGTATCAAACTACAACAAAGGAAACGGCTACAGAACAGTATCAAAGAAATGTGGAATACCAAAATCCACAATCAGAGTTATAATCAAGACGTACCACAGGACAAAAAAAGTCCAAGATTATGTAACATCTGTTTTTTGACAATTTTCGTATTTATAATAGACTAATAATAATCACTTAACTGACTATTTTTTGCTGATAACTGAATTAATACATGTAATGGTTGCTAGGAATGTGTGAATGTGCTATGCAATAGGAGTCTTATTTCCATCCTTGTGTGTGTGTGGACATCACAGTTTCTGTGTCTCTCTCTTTCTCTATCTATATATCTATCTATCTATATACATATATATAGGGACCTACCTAAATCGCGATTTCGCGGATTTCGTGGAAATCGTGAAATTGAGGGGTCACCGTGAAATTCACCTCTTAGGGGCCAATGCATACAAACAAATACAGAGAGGAAAATAAAGAAAACTTGTTTAAATTAACTACTGCACAACGCAAGTGACGTAAACTACATATCTTCCTTCTGCAGATAGCCCTTTTTTATTCCTTCGCCGTCCTGTGTGCATTGCACTTAAGCAAAAAACAAACAAACAAAAAATGTCCACAAGTAACATTTACAAAATAAATTCTCCAAAGCAGTTAACGTTCTTGTTTACTATTCAAATGACAAATTTTTAATCAGCCTATCACTGCGTCTTTACTGCTTTTATGTGATCTGTACTGTGCAGGAGGGGGCGGGACAGAATTGGTGCTGCATTGTTTTGATTTAGGTTGCTAAAATCTAGTTTTCAGCATTGGAGGGAAAATAGCAGAAATGGACAACAAAAAAAGCAAAGTATATTTCGACTGATGATCGTTTTAAGTTATTTCCCAAAGAAACTACATGCAGACTGAGGTAATTGTTTTCCATATCTTAATGTGTATTTGGAGAAAATACGGTCGATCGCTATTTAGCTTCAGAATCACACATTAAACAAAAGGCTACTTCAGAGGCTGCAGAACAGAACGTAAAATAAACAGCAGCTTTCAGAAACCAAACTGCAAAGTCAGCGCAGACAAGAAATATTCCTGTCTGCAAGTTAAATCAGTACTAAAACGATCCAGCACAGCCACCTCGCTTCAACCTGCTGCTTACAGTTGGAATTTTAGACCCGAATAGCCACGTACTAATAAAATAAATTATTGGATGGGACAAATAACATGACAACGAACGTGCTGCATACATTGACTTTATTAAAGTATGCCAGATGCCCTTGTGTAACCAAGTTTTTTGGCTGTTTCTAATCGATTTCCACATCTGTATAACTTGGCAAAGCTTTGCCGTAACTTCCAACCAATTCAGTGGATGCAGACGTGCAGTCTCAATGTATGGGCAAGTCAACTGCAGGGGGATGCTGCATACTCGCCTTTAACAAATGCCAGCACTCTGTTTTAGTAAGGAAGCAAGTACCACTTTTTTTAGGCTTTATAGTGTTCTGAAATACTGTCTACTTAGGTTTATTTAATGTTTAAACACGTCCGCGAAATCCTAATTTTATTCCGCAACATACCTGTGAAAAATAATAAATTTACATGATTTAAGTAGACCCCTACATATATATAAAATCTTTCCCTTCCCCCTCTCTCTCTCGGTCTTATCTTGTGAGCTCATCTTAGGAATGTGAATCAGAGTTTGGGGGTTGTACAATGTATCTATTGTGGGCTGGGGTCAGGTTTGTGGGTTTATGTATTGTTACAATGTTAAACTCACTCACAGTTGAAAAAGGCTGCCATGCTCCAATTGTCCAGTGCTAATAGCTAAGTATTTTACTTTATCGGTTACTCTGTATTAAGGCTAATTCATAAACTCTAGAAGTAGTGAATTTCTCTGTATAATTTTACCTGTATGTTGATAATAAAACCTGATTACTGTGATTTGAAGTTGTTAGTTCTGTCTAATGATTTTTACTCTCAGGTCTCAATAGATATTAAGAAAATATTAGGCCTTGTTTTCTTACAATTAACAGCCAAGGACTTTAAGAAATATTTAGAAGCATCAGGCATAATAGTGCATAAAGGAACTATACAAAGGCACCTGAACACAGGAGAGTTGTATGCACGTAGACCTCACTGCAACTACTTTTCAAGAATATTAATAAAACAAGCTGTCTAAAATTTGCCAAGATGCTCCTTAAATGAAAATGAAGAAAATGTTAGGCTATTATCATAACCCTGATTCGCTGAAATAGAAATGTAACCATTACCAAATGGGTATTTAGACCCGAACCCTGAAAACTGTATACCAAAGTTGCTCTCTGAGCCTGTAACACAGTCGTGGCCCCGCCCCCGAGGGCACAAAAGAACTGCGCTCAAGGATCTCAGCATCATTTTTCTTTAAGTCTGATCTGTTGAGCTGAAAGAGCTCCAAACAGGCGGCTATTCTATGCACTCTGCCGTCCAACAGAGTGGCCAGCATGGACCTGGAGTCCATGCAAACTCAGAGATAGGAGGCTGTCTGGGAAGGCCTGAATTGGCTCTTTGCATGATTCACTGTAAGGCCCAACCGTTGAAAGTGGCCGGTGAAAAATTCTGTGTGGGCCTCTGCCTGTGCTAGAGACACAAATGAGCCAGTCGTCCAGATAACTGAGTACACTGACACCTTTGAGTCTCAATGGTGCCAAGATAGCTTCCATGCACTTCGAGAAGGCATGTGGAGCTATGGAGAGGCCAAATGGCAAGACACGTAACTCGTACGCTGTTCACTGAAAGGCGAAGTGCAGCTACTTCCTGTGTGCTGATTTTATGGGGATGTGAAAATAGGCGTGTTTGAGGTCCACCGTGGTGAACCAGTCACCTGGCCTGATTGAGTGCAACAGCTGTTGCATCGTCAACATTTTGAACCCCCTTCAGCTCAGATACAGATTGACCTGTCTGAGGTCGAAGATCCACCATCCCGCTTGGGCACTAGGAAGTACCTGGAGTAGAACCCTTCCTCAAACTGGAGGGGGTCTATCATGCTAATAGTCCGTTTTTGCAGCAGAGCTGCTATCTCCTGAGACACCACCTGATCTGCCGGTCTGAACGGTAGTAAGCACCCAGATATCTGTAGTGCACTGATGCCAATACTGCAGATGGCTCCCTGAAAATTGGGCCCTGGGCCTGTGGCAGCAAACTCCTAGGGCTGCTGCTCAGCCTGCAGCTTCTGTCTCTGTGCAGGGGGGCAGAACCTATTAAAGCCTCCATGCAAGCAGCTGCAGGCGGTCCCAACATCCCTCTGGCAGCGGATGCAGCTGGCTGTTGTCTTTGAGGCTGCTGTGGCCTAGGGTGCCAATTTGCCACTGGTTTACGTACTGGAGGTGGTTGCTTGGGAAGCAGGTGAAACAGCTCCTTAGTGGATTCCCATGCGCGGTGAGAGTGCTGCAGCATTTCGTCCGCCGCAGGACCAAACCTATGCCCTGGATTGATTGGGGCGTCCAGTAGCAGTGCTTTGTCCCCGGCAGACAAACGTGTCTGGGAAAGCCAAAGGTACCTGCATGCGGCTACCGGCGCAGCCAGGTTTCTACCTACAGCCGTTTTTTGTTAACCAGTCGCAGTTCATCCAGCTGTTGTGGTGAGGGCCTGTGGTTCTCAGAGAGGGAGCGCAGCAAATGCGACTGGTAGGCTACCAGGAGGCTATTGTGGTTCCCTAGCCATGCGGCGAACGCCCAGCTGAATAGGCTCTTTTGAGGATCACCTCAGAAACCCAGCACTGCTTGTTAGGGTAGGCAAAGTCCTTGGATAGGAGTGCCAAATTAGGCACCTGGACCAAGGCAGCAATATAAGCCTCAGGCAGCAGAAAATGGGCTAGGCCCAGCTTTTCCGCATCATGCACCCTATATAGGGTGTCCATGGACCGGAAAACAGCAGGAACTGTTGCTGGATGGTCCCAGGAAGACTGGATTTCATATAGAAAATCCAGGTAAACTGGGGGGGATATGGGAGAGGTGGTAGGCTCCTCATCAAAAATGGACTGCCTTGTTTCCCCTGCTGTAGGCCAGGGCACTTGCAAGATTGCAGTGACCCTCTTAATTAGCTGTTTGAGCTCCTCTCAGACGGGAACGCCAGCTCCCATGGGGGGACAGGCGAGGGAGGTGGCACCGAACGTTCCCGCAGTAATTCAGTGAAAACAGTTCCTTGGTAGGAAACAGCTGCCCATCTGCTTTTCCTTCTCCATCTGATCTGAGTCTGCCAAATCGCCTGGAACAGCGACTCTTCTTCCTCTTCCGCAGGGGGAGGGGAAGGAGAGGCAGAGCTCGAGGAGGATGAGGAAGACCGTGGCTAATTTCCCGGGTGCGTCATCCACTCCCTTGGCACAGAACCATTGGGTAAGGACACAGTCTCCTCTCTAAGAACACTGAGCAGGTGTAAGGGACGCAGAATGTTCCTTAGAGCTGCGGTACAACCTTTTCTCAAGAGTTCGCTTGGAGAAAGGGACACAAAACTCGCAGAAACTACGATTAGCCACTGCTACCCCAGACAGGAAGAACATCTGCCGTGCTTGTTCTCAATAGGCAGACTGGCCTTGCATGTCACACAGGGATAAAGCATGATGCAGTGAACAAGCAATGAGGTGTACAGTATACTGTTGTACAGTTGCTGCCTCAATCTGTTTATATATATATATATATATATATATATATATATATATATATATATATATATATATATATATACAGTACTGTGCAAAAGTTTTAGGCAGGTGTGAAAAATGCTGTAAAGTAAGAATGCTTTCAAAATAGACATGTTAATAGATTATATTTATCAATTAACTAAATGCAAAGTGAGTGAACAGAAGAAAAATCTAAATCAAATCCATATTTGGTGTGACCACCCTTTGCCTTCAAAACAGCATCAATTCTTCTAGGTACACTTGCACAAAGTCAGGGATTTTGTAGGCATATAGTCAGGTGTATGATTAAACAATTATACCAAACAGGTGCTAATGATCATCAATTCAATATGTAGGTTGAAACACAATCATTAACTGAAACAGAAACAGCTGTGTAAGAGGAATAAAACTGGGTGAGGAACAGCCAAACTCAGCTAACAAGGTGAGGTTGCTGAAGACAGTTTACTGTCAAAAGTCATACACCATGGCAAGACTGAGCACAGCAACAAGACACAAGGTAGTTATACTGCATCAGCAAGGTCTCTCCCAGGCAGAAATTTCAAGGCAGACAGGGGTTTCCAGATGTGCTGTCCAAGCTCTTTTGAAGAAGCACAAAGAAACGGGCAACGTTGAGGACCGTGAGACGAGTGGTCAGCCAAGGAAACTTACTGCAGCAGATGAAAGACACATCATGCTTACTTCCCTTCGAATCGGAAGATGTCCAGCAGTGCCATCAGCTCAGAACTGGCAGAAAACAGTGGGACCCTGGTACACCCATCTACTGTCCGGAGAAGTCTGGTCAGAAGTGGCCTTCATGGAAGACTTGCGGCCAAAAGCCATACCTCCGACGTGGAAACAAGGCCAAGCGACTCAACTATGCACGAAACACAGGAACTGGGGTGCAGAAAAATGGCAGCAGGTGCTCTGGACTGATGAGTCAAAATTTGAAATATTTGGCTGTAGCAGAAGGCAGTTTGTTCGCCGAAGGGCTGGACAGCGGTACACGAATGAGTGTCTGCAGGCAACAGTGAAGCATGGTGGAGGTTCCTTGCAAGTTTGGGGCTGCATTTCTGCAAATGGAGTTGGGGATTTGGTCAGAATTAATGGTCTCCTCAATGCTGAGAAGTACAGGCAGATACTTATCCATCATGCAATACCATCAGGGAGGCATCTGATTGGCCCCAAATTTATTCTGCAGCATGACAACGACCCCAAACATACAGCGAAAGTCATTAAGAACTATCTTCAGCGTAAAGAAGAACAAGAAGTCCTGGAAGTGATGGTATGGCCCCCACAGAGCCCTGATCTCAACATCATCGAGTCTGTCTGGGATTACATGAAGAGAGAAGCAACTGAGGCTGCCTAAATCCACAGAAGAACTGTGGTTAGTTCTCCAAGATGTTTGGGCCAACCTACCTGCCGAGTTCCTTCAAAAACTGTGTGCAAGTGTACCTAGAAGAATTGATGCTTGATGCTGTTTTGAAGGCAAAGGGTGGTCACACCAAATATGGATTTGATTTAGATTTTTCTTCTGTTCACTCACTTTGCATTTAGTTAATTGATAAATATAATCTATTAACATGTCTATTTTTGAAAGCATTCTTACTTTACAGCATTTTTTCACACCTGCCTAAAACTTTTGCACAGTACTGTATATATATATATATATATATATATATATATATCGACCGGGCTGGTCAAGATCCGAGCAGGACCGTTTTGGTACCAGACCGGTGACCTTGGCACTGGTCGGTAGCGGGCTGGAACCGGGTCGGTAATGGGAAGGTACGGGTTATTTCGATGACTTTAGCACTGGGTTGGTACTAGGACGGTACCGGTAACAGTTCGGTACCGTTACGGTACCGGGTCGGGAGTGGAAGCGGGTCGGTGACCTCAGTACAGTTCGGTACGGGTCCACTGGTTCACAGTCACCGTGGGTGGCAACGTACAGCGATACCTGTAAAAGCCACTGGCAAAACCACTAAGTCAGTACCAACACGAGACTGAGGGAAGCCTGCTTGTTAGAATGGACTAACAGCCTTCGCAATGGTGATGCTAAAAGCTGTCACCAAAATGGCATCAAGATACTGGAGTTGAAGTTGCAAGCAACAACAACCGAAGCGAGTATCTCGGTGCTGTGCAGTGCTGCTGAGCCCAGCAGCTGTTCTCAACAAAAACAGTCATTAAACAATTACATAAATAATATAAAACGTCCCTTATAATGCTAAAAGGGCAAAAACAAGAAATGAAATATGCTCCAGTTGGAGCTATGCTGCCTGGGTGGAGAGCACACAGTCAGCTGACTCGAACCACTGGCTTTACGTGGGGCTCAAGTCATTAGCTGGACGTAACTAGCAACAGGTTGTAGTGCACACAAATACGTGCAAATAGAAAAACTATTACGGCGATTTAATGAACTCATACAAAATGTGTAAAAACACATAAAATGTGAAATATACACAGTGTCTCTAGCACAGGTAGAGGCCCACACAGAATTTTTCACCGGCCACTTTCAACGGTTGGCGCTTACAATGAATCATGCAAAGAGCCAACTCAGGCCTTCCCAGACAGCCTCCTATCTCTGAGTTTGCATGGACTCCAGGTCCATGCTGGCCACTCTGTTGGACGGCAGAGTGCACAGAATAGCCGCCTGTTTGGAGCTCTTTCAGCTCAACAGATTAGACTTAAAGAAAAATGATGCAGAGATCTGTGAGCGAAGTCCTTTTGTGCCCTCAGGGGCGGGGCCATGACTGCGTCACAGGGTCAAAGAGCAGCTTTGGTATACAATGTTCAGGATACGGGTCTTTAGGAGGTAAATATCCATTTGGTAATGGTTACATTACGTACTTGAAAGGGAACCTTGTACCTAAAGTTAAACATGGAGGTGGTTTGATCATGGTATGTGGGTGTTTTAGCAGTTCAGGATCTGGAGACATTTATGTGATTGAAGATCGAATAAATGCAGCCATGAATCAAAACATTCTTCAAAGATATCATCTGCTCATAGGCTGATTCGCAGAGTTTATCTTCCAACACGACACCGACCAAAGCATACTTCAACTCTGGAATTCTTGAAGAAAGTGAAGATAAAAGTTCTGGAATGGCCTTTGCAAATCACCAGATCTCAGGCAGAATGGCCCCGGAATTTCACCAACAAGACGTAACATACTGGTTAAGAAGTGTCATAAACATCTGAAAGCCGTAATAAAAGCAAAAGGACGACACACAAAATACTAAAGCTGTGGTGCCAATACTTTTGTCATGAACAAATACTGTAAATGAAATAAGTGTGTTTGTTTGTTTGTTTTTGATAAAGATTATTTGTTAAAGGACTAGAAATTGTGTATTTTGCTATTTTTTTTATTAAAAAAGTGGTCTATTATTTTGAATTATGGTATAATAAGCAAAGGGTACACAATGTACCACACAGGTTTTCTTGTTTTCAGTGAATACTTGCTTTCAAATAGAGCTTTTACAGTTCAGTGAAGACAAGAGAATCATTCATTTTACAATTTGTATTTTTATGCTGCAATAGCTTGTAAGGGACTAAGCAATACAAAAACAAGGACTAGACTCACCATCAAATTCAGGAAAGTAGTCAACTACATCAGAATACGCTATCTTCTCTTCTAGAATGTCCTTTTTGTTCAAGAAAAGAATGACAGACGAATTCTGAAACCAGGGGTATGTGATGATCGTTTTAAATAGAGCTTTGCTCTCTTCCATTCGATTCTAGGAACAAAAGCAAACACTTTCCATCATCAGTCCAATTTTAAACGTTTTGTAAAGGTGTGAATCCTGGTGTGAAAGTCTGAACAACACTTTCTTTAAATGATACATATATATATATATATATATATATATATATATATATATATATATTTTCTGCTAGATTCAAATTGAATGGTATTTATAAATAATCTTCTGATATGGCAAATATAAAATTGCCCAACACAAAAAGGGCTTACCTGCATCCATGAATCATAACAATTAATTAACAAAAATAATTGACTGGTGTGTGTTTTAACATGGAAATTCATGAATTTGCAGCAGAAAATATTAAATTCTTACCCTCTATATTGATTTGGAACCTTTTCATTTTTTAAAAGAGAGGGTAGCATAGTTTAAAAAACTCACCTCATTGTCGCACTCAGCGAGGACCTGGTCATATTCACTTAGTGCAACTAGGAAAATGATGGAGGTAACATTCTCAAAACAGTGAATCCACTTCCTTCTTTCAGATCGCTGACCTCCTACATCTACCATTCTGCAACAGACAAAACCCAGAACAAGATGTCATGAATGTCATGTCCCCACAAAATGTTTTAGATATGTTTCAAAGTGCTAAATGAACACTGTGTATAGTACCATAAAAATTCAAATATTTGCCAATACTTGCCGGGTCTCTAATAAGTGCCGGGGCTTCTGGGAAATGTGTTAAATATACACCAGGTCTCTTTTAAACTCCAGGTTATGAATAATAATATAATGCGCGTCATACTGAATGTTCCAGTCAATACACACACATGGCTGTACAATGAGCTTACCACTTTGTTTTTCAACAGCGATGAAGAGACCCTGAGGCTCAAGATGAATGATAAGAAAACTGAATTTAACTTATTTTAAGGTACACGTAATGCATACAGCTTTTTTTGTTCTTTTTTTTGACATTATTCATTTTAATTCAATTGTGAAACTTTTTTGAGCGTGCTGAAAGTAAGTAAAATACAAACTTGTTTTCTGATATGAACAGGTTTGCCTTTTAGTGTATTTATACGTGTTCTTTCTTTTTTTTTTGTATTAACAGTATTTAGTGCATTTGAGTCTTGCAATGATTATTCATATTTTGCTCCTTTTCCAACGTTCTTATTTATCAATGTACACGTTATAAAAACAAATTAGACACTTTTGCTTTGATTTTGTGATAAAACTGGTACTTGTATTGATTTTATTTATCTTTAAGCAGTTTGAGGCATTTTTTAGTGTGTTGTGGGCCAACAGTATGAACTTTTTTTCATTATTAACACAATATTTCATGCGGTTGTTTTGCAATGAAGATTCGTTGCTGGTTAATTTTTCATTGATTGTCCATGCTTAACAATGTACACGTTTTGAGGTTGAACAATAAATATAATATGTGTTAATGAAGATGATACTTACTGCTTTTATTAATTTTAATACCATGTTTGTTTTTTTATTCTGCTGCAAGCCTATCTTAATACACGCTTGTGTTTCGATATTTACAGGGCTGTCTTTAGTGAATTTTACTGTTTTTATTATTATTACAATACAAACTGTTATTACCCACTGACACAACCTTTAATGACGTTGCTGGAATGTTGTAATTTGCTTATGTCGTCTCTGTAAGGTTGTGTGCAGGCAGCTTTTTCATGATTGCATCTGAATTATTTGCAGATGTTAGTGATCTTACATAATAAACAGCGAGTCTCAATAGTCGCCAGTCTCCAATAGGCGCAGGGGCTACTGGCAAATATTGTAAATAAATGCTGGGGTGTTTATTTAAAGTTTTACAGTATACAGGGCCTGTATGCAGCCTGGATTACACTGCTTCTACATCATAAGGTGTTTAAATTATCCTGCATGACTATGTGACCATTACTGAATGGTTACTACTTATCATTGCTTTTGGGGAAGTCAATGCTCTATAGTCATAACTTTTGAGATGGTTTCTCTGGAAACTTAAGATGCACAGTTCCATAAACAGGAGCATTTGACAACTTCCATCCCTCTATCA
This sequence comes from Acipenser oxyrinchus oxyrinchus, assembly GCA_030684275.1. NCBI lineage: Eukaryota > Metazoa > Chordata > Actinopteri > Acipenseriformes > Acipenseridae > Acipenser > Acipenser oxyrinchus. Next base: position 38,051,746 of record CM060248.1, on the reverse strand, counting down.
AAGTGTGTTAGATTTGTGCCCTTGTTAGAAACTGAACTCTAACAGATAGCTTTTATCTACATAATTAATGTCAGAGATGCAATTTGCAGAACACAGTCCTATGGGAGACAGCAATAAGAGTTTGCTACTTCTATATATCTTACAATTATACTATACAATTTGCTGTTGCAGTTTGTCCATATTCAATATGCTCGATCAAGACAATATTTTTTGCAAAGTAAAAAAAAATAAAAATAATAATTGCCATAAAATTGGTCTTGTTTCATAATAAAACAAAATACTTTGTTATGACTGGTTATACTTTGAAGGACTATCAAGAATACCTGAAGATGACGTTTTCTAGGTCAAAAGGATATTCAATGATTCCAGTTGTGGGCACTCTGACTCGAAGGACATCTTGCTGGGTTGGTATGTATGATGGAACTGAAATGCGTTCTAAGCCGTCAAGGTAACTGTACGATAAAATTGCATAGACATGTTTATTAACCACTTTAAACCACTCATGATTAACCAGCAAAATACAACAATAGTCAACACGTAGTGAGAAACTAAATTGTGTATTCTGGTATCTGCAGCAATTGTTTTACACAGACAACATCAGAGAAAAATGGCTGCATGACCTACTGTACTTCAGATTTCCTGAAAATGTATAAGAACATTAAAGTTATTATCATAACCCTGGTTCCCTGAAATAAAAATGAAACCATTACCGAATGGATATTTACCTCCTAAAGACCTGAATCCTAAAATTGTATAGCAAAGCTGCTCTTTGATCCTGTGACGCAGTCGTGGCCCCGCCCCCGAGGGCACAAAAGGACTGCGCTCACAGATCTTGGAGTCATTTTTCCTTCAAGTCTGCTGCAATCATGGATGCATTGACCTCGAAGGTTAATGGTTATGTTTCTTTTTCAGGTAAACAGGGTTATGATAATAACCTAACGTTCCCTTTCAAGTACAAAATGTAACCATTATCGAATGGGTGAGTGTACCAAAGCCATTGCAAGGGCAAGATTTGCGAAACGACCGGAATGCTACAAAGCTAAGCCTAAAGCTGCCATGTGTGTTACCATTCGGAACCCCAATAACAAGTAGCTAGCGTGAAATTTGAGGGAGAGTTTCACCTCTATGCCTTCTTATAAGGGTTGACTGGGAAGCTGCTCTTAATACAAACCAGGGTTTTGAGGATCCATGACATTTAGCCTGTAGAACCTAATAAAGGTATGGGGAGTAGCCCACACCGCAGCATTGTATATGTCCTCGACAGATGCACCCTGGAATAAAGCCCACAAAGTTACAAGGCCCCTGTTTGAATGGGCCGTGAGCTTTCCGGGAGAGGACAAGTTGGCCAGCTCATAGGCAGTCTTGACCGTATCTGCTATCCACTTGGACAGCCACTGCTTAGTCAGGATGAAGCCGCCGAATCCCTCTCAAAATCGCCTTCCCAGGAAACGAGTTCCTGGGGAGACAAAGTCAATCTTGACATGGCAAGCTGAATAGCTGCCAGATAGACCTTTAACGTAGAGGGGGATCTCCCCTTATCATAAAAGTCCTGCAAAAATTGCAGTATAACTGCCATGGGACAAGGCAGGCACCACATCTGAAAGACGGCCCACTTGTACGCATACTGGGAATGTGTGGTGCTGCCCTGGCATTCTGTAGGGTGTCAAAAACCCTGTTGGAAAGTCACAGAAGGCTTGAATGCAGCCGTTCAGGGTCTAAACCCAGAGCTGCAAGGGACAATAGGTTGATTCCCACTGAAAGAGGTCTATCTCTGCTATCCCGAACCTTTCCCAGATGACGCTCACAACCTCGGCTGCTGGGGAATCCCCTTGAAAAAGGGGTCCACAGTACGTGTCATCACACCGGCAGATGAACTGCCCGAAGCGAAAGGAGGTTCTCGTGCACCCACAGCTTGTGAGCCACGCAATCGAGACTGGCGGACTGCAGGCCACCCTGGTGGTTGCGGACCAGCACATGTCTCACTTGAACTTCTTGCAAAAAGTTTTGCAAAGCCAGTTAAACTGACTGCAGCTCTAAAAACATTAACGTGGAGAACCTACCATGGGGGGTTCCACACCCCTTGCATGCCTTGGCCATTTCACACAGCGTGCCAGCCCAGACTTGGGGCACCTTGTGGTGCCATTGCCCAGCACTATGTCTATGCGTAGTTGGGCCAGCTGTTTCACCAGAAAGTGCCCTTAGACAGACTCTGTCAACAGGTGGTCGCGGTTCAACGTGGGCTGGAAGGCCTACAGAGAGCGCATATGCAGGACACCCAAAAGATGAGTCTGGGAAGTTGCTGCCATTAGACCCAGAAGTTTCTGGGATGTCATACCGTTAGTGCTCTGTTGAGCTGAAAGAGCTCCAAAAAGGCAGCTATTCACTGTGCTCTGTCGTCCAACAGAGTGTTCAGCATGGACACGGAGACCAAGTACATGTCTAGAAAGGTGTGAGCTGGCTCTTCACATGATTCAACTTAAAGCCCAACCATTGAAGGTGACAAGTACCCTGTGGGCCTCTGCCTGAGCTGGAGACTCAATTAGCCAGTTATCTAGCTAGTTGAGTACTCTGACTTTGAGTCTCAATGGGGCCAACTGGCGGGGGTCTATCATGCCAGTAGCCCATTTCTACAGCAGAGCTGTCACCTCCTGAGACACCGCAGCAGCGTCTTGTGGATTTGTGACTAATGTTATAGTCACGCCCCAATGGGAGGGGCACCGTGCTTAAATCGTAGCGAATAGCTGGTCTGAATGGTAGTAAGCACTCAGATGCCTATGGTGCACCTGCGCCAATAGTCCAGATGACTCCCTGAGAAGGGGCCCTGGCCTGTGGCAGCAAACTCCTAGGGCTGCTGCTTCGCCTGTGGCTTAGCCTGCGTCTTCTGTCTTTGCACAGGGCAGCGTAACCTATTATGGCCTCCGAGGCGAGTAGCCACGGGCCGGTCCCGAGTATCGCCTCTGGCAGCGGGCACAGCCAGCTGTGCCAGTTTTTTTGACTGCTGGGCCCTAGGGCACTAGCTTGCTGCTGGAGGTGGTCGCTTGGGAAGCAGGTGGACCAGCTCCTTAGTGGATTCTCACACGTGGTGAAAGCGGTGTAGCATCTCCTCCACCACGGGACCAAACGTATGCCTTGGAGTGACTGGGGCATCCAATAGTGGTGCTTTGTCCAGGTCAGGCACCCATGCGAGGTTTCTGCCTACAGCCTGTCCATTGAGTTTGGACACACGGAGCAGGTGTTTGTTCACCAGGCACAGCTCATCAGCTGTTGTGGTGAGGGCCTGTGGTTCGTGGAGTGGGACCACAGCAAATGCAACTGGTAGGCTACCAGGAAGCTGTTGTAATTCTCTAGCCGTGCGGCCAACACCCCTGCTGAATAAGCCCTTTTGAGGATCACCTCAGAAACCCGGCACTGCTCGTTAGGGCAGGCAGCGTCCTTGGCTAGCAGCACCAAATTAGGCACCTGGACTAAGACAGTATATAAGGCATATAAGTATATACGGGAAACCATAGGAGCTGTGAACTGTGGGGGGATATGAGAGAGGCGGTAGGGTCCTTGTCAAAAATGGATTGCCTTGTTTCAGTTGCTGTAGGCCAGGGCACTTGCAAGGTTCCAGTAGCCCTTTTTTTTGCGGTATGAACCCTGACAGGGAAAGCTTTACCACTGGAGACATGCTGTCCGACTCCACGTCCTCAGATGAGAAGGCAAGTTCCTTTTCGCCCAGCGATGAACAGTATGTCCTCCTGTGGCCAATCTGTGCTTGTAGCCCTGTGGGGCCCCAAGTGCTCCGAGTCTGCAGATCGCCTGGAACGGCGACTCTTCTTCCTCTTCCACGGGAGAGGGGGAGGAGAATGAGAAAGACTGTGAAGACGGTTTCCTGTCTGGGCTACGTCGTCCGCTCTCCCATGGAGCAGAGCCATGGGGCGAGGACGAAGCAACCTCTCCATGAGAGGGTGATGGGGGAGAATGCTGAGCAGAAATAAGGGACACAGTGTTCCTTAGAGCTGCGGGATAACCTCTTAAGTGTGCGCTTGGAGAAAGGGGCACAAAATTTGCAGAAGCTGCAGTTAACCAGTGCCTCCTTGGCATGCTCTGGCCCCAGGCGAAGCACACCTGCTGTGCTTGTCCTCCATAGGCAGACTGCCCTTGCAGGGCTAGAACCCGGGCATGATGCAAGGAACAAGCAATGAAATGTAAAAGTATAGGGTTGTACAGCTGTTGCCTCAATCTGGTGGTATGTGTCGACCGGGCGGTTCGGTACCAGTTTGGTGACTTTAGCACCAGGTCGGTACAGGGATGGTACCCAGTCTGAACCGGGTCGGTACAGGTTCAGAACCGGTTCAGTACTGGTTCAGAACCTGGTCGGCACCAACCGGAGCGGGTCGGTACCAGTCGGCGGCTTTAGCACTGGGTTGGTACCAGTTCAGAATCAGGTCAGTATTGGGATGGGTCGGGTCGGCACCGGTTCGGTGACTTTAGCACCAGTAACCTCGGTCAGTAACCTCAGTCCCAATTTGGTACCGGTCCGGTACCATGTCGGGATCAAAAGCATTCTTCTGGTTGCAGTTACTGCGGGTGGCAATGTACAAGTAATGTTATATGGGATTTTAGACTGAGGGAAGCTCATTCTTGTTAGAATGGACTAAAAGCTTTTGCAATGGTGATGCTAAAAAGCTGTCACCAAAACGGCATCAAGATACTGGGGATGAAGTTGCAAGCAACAACAACCGAAGCAAGTATCTCGGTCTGGCGCAGTGCTGTTGAGCCCACGTGTACTGAGCACCACGCTGCACAGGCCTGCGCATAGTATCTGTAAAACAGAAAAAACACAAAGAGAAAAGACTTTCTCAACAAAAAACAGTAATTAAACAATTACATAAATAATATAAAACGTTTCATAGTGCTAAAAAGCAAAAACGAGAAATAAAATAAGCTTCAGCCGGAGCTATGCAGCTTGGGGGAGAGCACATAGTCAGACGATTTATGTTGCTGGAACCCTAGGAAGGAGCAACTCGAGTCACTGACTTCTCGCGGGGCACAAGGCCGCAGCAGGATGAAACTAGCAACAGGCTGTAGTGCACACAAATACGCGTAAATAGAAAAACTATTACAGCGATTGGTTTAATTATCAAATACAAAATGAATACAGATATAAGCAACAATTGTACTTATCTGAACAAGGCTCTCCATCAGGTCAGTCTTGAAAGGAAAAATGGCACTGAGATAAGCGAGCGCAGTCCTTTTGTGCCCTCGGGCACAGGGCCACGACTGCATCACAGGCTCAAGCAGCAGCTTTGGTATACCATTTTCAGGATATGAATCTTTAGGAGGTAAATACCTATTCGGTAATGGTTACAATTCATACTTGAAAGGGATCGAAGTTCCTAACGGTGTATTTGTATTTTATGGCTGTCATGAACTATTTCCGTTTTAACAAAGTTTGTAACTATACAGTTAAAGTGTTTACACTTCTACTACAGTTGATACCTTCTACACTTAGGTACAAATCGATACTGGTAAAATGTTCTTGTCTGGTGTGAATATTCGAACTGCGTCACTGTTAGACCCAGTGCTGACTAAATAGCAAACTGCTGCACACTGTGTAGTGAAGAATAGTAGAACCAGATTATCTGTTTAATGTCAAGTAGTTTTCCAAGAACTACAGTATGCAGGATCTTATATGGGATTTTAAATTGAGTTGTTTAGTGGAAAGGAGTGGGCTGTTATGACATTTGGAGCAGGTGATGTTGTGACTATGTTTGGACTTCTGGCTGCTTTATGTATGTAATTCAGCAACAATTATTTTACTTATTTCTCACCAATCGCATTTTGTAAAAAAAAGAAAAAAAAATAGTATAGTATAGTAAATAATAAGACCTTAATATATTAATAAAGCTCTTTACTTACTATTTTGCAGAATCAGACAACTGATATTCTCGCCGTCTGTCATAACACTCCTGAATCCCAGGATCCTTCCATAAACTCTTGATTGCTTCGGATTGATTTTTCTCTAATGTGTTGACTTTGTCCACCTCAATGTCCTTAATCAAATCAGCATTTTCCTACAGGTAAAGAAGAGAAATATGGCATTTACTTGGATACTGTCATACACCATTTAAAAAAGAACACAAATCACATCTGTAACATCTCAGTCGGTGTGGGAAGAGTGGTTAACACCTTAGTTTAGGGATTCGTTATAAGTGGTTATAAACAATAGCAAAAAAAAAAAACAATGGCAAAGTGTATAATAACTAAAAAGCATTGTAAAAGCAAAGCAGCCCCATACAAACGGTAAGACAGACTGTGACGAGGTGGTGTCAGCAAGGAGACTCAAGACACCAGAAATACTACCGTTAAGCACCCATGCACATTTATTTACACAATTCACAAAAACAAAAAACATACAAAAAAAACCACTGCACCGTTCCTTCACCATTACAATCCTCCCTAACACCCGAGATCACCCATTAAATACACCTGTGGCTGGAGCCTAATTAATATCACATGTTTCTGCAGGGAGGAATTTAACACACATACACTCGTGCACCGGCAGGGTTTTCACCTCACAGACATATAAAGACAGACAAACAGACTATATCCGTAATAAGCGATTACAAACAATATCAAAAGTGTTTAATAATAGTCTTATTATTTCTAATCGTATTATATAACTGTTAATTAGATTGTTTATAATCACCTATAACAGATCCCTAAACTAAAGTGTTACTGAAGTGTTACATTTTCCCAGAAGTGTGGCTTTATTTGACATGATTGAAATTTGTAGCTTAATTCTACATATATGGTTCCCACCTACCCACACAGGTTATGCAAGACAGAGACGCCTTGTGACTACAGGGCAGGCATAATTTGCAATGCAAATTATAATGAGCACTGTGTTTTGTATGATGAGATGTGCTGTATTTCAAGCTGTCAACGCCAGGCTCCAGCGGTGCTGCACACTGATTAGACAGCTAACAGCTCATTAGCATTTACAAGCACCCTTTCACATGGTGTGAGGTGCCCAAAGATTTTGAACACAATGCAAGAATGGTACACTATAATAGTAGCTAAAAGGTTAGTCTTCTTTGTTGCCCAGGAGGACATTTATGGCTAAGCAAGGTTGTTTGCAAATACTGTTTTCTACAGCCCACATACTGTATTGTATGGCCTTTTTTTCTGTTATTCACACAGAACGCATGCCTTTGCTCCTCCTCTATTCATCCATATAAAGCTACACAACAATGCCATCTTGTAAAAGGCTCTTGTCTTATGACCAAAAGGCAAGTGACTTTTTATTTCATGACTGTTCGGTATTTTTGAAAACTGCAACAGAGGAAAAGATTGTATCAAAGCAGGCTTTACTCTTTAAAAAAAAGTATTTATTTCTCTGCTGTGTTTTATATGATACACAGCGGGCTCCTGCAGCAAATGTCTACTTGTAATGTAGATGAAAAAAACATATAAATCACATCATTTTTCTTGCAGTATAGCTAAGATTTTTGAAACATTGAAAACCAAAAATACAATATACCATACTGAATATATACAGTATTTTGAATTTTATAATGAAGCATCCAGGCACGAATTCAAGAAAAGACAGGCAGTCCTTAGATGTTTTTAAAAAATAATAAGTAAAATACTGTCGAGGTATGCCTAAAACCACAGAGCATTATGCATATCATTTTACCATAAATCTACAACGTTAGAGTAAAATGTGTTTTACTTTTAAATGTTACAATGCCATTGGTACAAAACTTTATTTATTTGCAGATACTTGAATGTGATACAGGTTGAAGCTTTACATACATTATCACACTATCACAGTAACCTGGAATGCAAAAGTCTTTATGGGAAAAAAAAAACATTATTAAAGTGTAGGTAGGTAGTAAAGTCCTCTTATATTATTGCGGTTGATGTGTTAAAAAAATAAGTTTGTGTAGTCTGAAGTCTTAATCCAAGTGGACAGTTGTCCTACACATCACCATTACAAATTCAAATTCAAGCAAGCAACATGTGTTCCTATAACAATCACATTTCAGCATGTTTTTATCATCATTTAGGTTGTGTTTTGACACTTTTCAGTGCTCCACTCTAGGTGTGTCAATATATGAATCAAATAAACTTTAGTGAAAGAACAACACTTTAATTTCTTCTATCAGCCACACCCATTGCATCTGTCAGTAATGTGTCTGTCAAATGTACTGTAGCACAAGAAAGTGAAGTGACAGAAGAAATTCCATTCTGCAAGAAGCCATGAGTGCTAAAGGTTCATTTTCTTAAGACAGACAACAGGTTTACAGGTTCAAAGTTTAAAAAAGGCAAATTCACAACATGATTTGTTTTAAAAAGTAAAAAGATGATTAAGGTTTTTATGTACTTGTCACAAGATGACTGGGCGGTGACGTCACGGCAGAAGCAGGAACAAAAACGACAGAGAGAGGTGGAGTTTGGTGGAGCTGAGCGAATGCTTTCGCTCAGCATTTAATGAATAAACAGACAGAAAATAAACAGTTGTAACAAAAAACACAGGTCACGGCACTTGAGCCAAAATAAACAGAGAAACAAAACGGACGAAACAGACAAACACGGTGAGCAGATACTCTAACTATTCTTTTATCTTTAACTATGCTTTTATCTTTACCTCCGTCTCCAATCCCGTTCTCCACTCACCGAACACCCAACCCAGTGAGTGAAAACATGCTGTTTTTATGCAGTTGTACCGAGACTTCGATTGCTAGTCAATCATTCAACTGGAATCTCGGTACAACTGCACGTGAATTAATTAAGTGCACTCCCGTGACCACACATTACATTTTAACCAGCACGTGAAGTGATTTGTGCCCTCCTCGTGCCTAAATATAAATCTACATTTTTAAATCACACGTGAAACACAGACCCGTTTATATCCCGTGTACCGATGACTATACACCAACATTTACACACAACACGTAACATATAATACACAGGGGGGGGCACTTTGCCACAGTACTGTATATCCATACTTAAGGAAATTAGGGTGCTTGAAACTTATCTAATCTTACAAAGCGGTTTTGAACAGTTGATTTTGGGGCCAAAAAAAAAAAATTGTAAAAACTTTACCTAAGGTGTTGGCTCCCGAGTGAAGCATCGAGTAAAAGCACTCGCATAGAGTGCAGGATGCGCCCTATAGTCTGGACGTCACTGGTTCGACCGAGGATGTCACCTTTGCCGACCGAGGACGGGCGCCCCAGGGGCGGCGACAATTGGCCGAGTGCCACCCGGGGGGAGGGAGGGAGGGTTAGGTCGGCCAGGGTGTCCTCGGCTCACTGCGCACCAGCGACCCCTGTGGTCTGGCCGGGCGCCTGCAGACTTGCCTGTAAGCTGCCCAGGGCGTTGTCTTCCAACGCTGTAGCTCTGGGTGGCCGCACGGTGAGTCTGCAGTGTGTAAAGAAGCAGGCGGCTAACGGCACACGCTTCGGAGGACAGCGTGTGTTCGTCTTCGCCGCTCCCGAGTCAGCGCAGGGGTGGAAGCGGCGAGCTGAGCTAAACAAAATAATTGGACACTATTAAATTGGGGACTACTAAATTAAAAAAAAAAAACTTTACCTAAGGTAACATTAAGTAGTCCATGATTAGTGCTAACAAAAAACACAAATAAGTTTGCACTTAAACGCATTATTTATTTTTAGTCACTGCCTTCCGCCACCTCCTCAAGACCCACCTGTTTAGACTGAAGATCTCTTGATCTACCCCTCCTACTACACACTGGACTTGCCTGACCTCAGCACCATGTTACTGCACGCTCAGCTGATGCATTACTATTGTCACTGTAGATACAAATTGTTTTAATCCTAAATTGTGACTTCTTATCTCGTATTGTATTCTAGCAGTATTTGCACTTACTGTAAACTACACTATACTTAAATATTGTTCTTGCACTGTAACCTTGTATTGCCCTATAACACCTGGAAGTTGCCTTGGATAAAAGGTGTCAGCCAAATAAACTAATAATGCCTGTATTAAATATCTGTCTACAGTGACATCTCTGATTAACCCCTGTATATATACACACTGGTGTTAATCACAATAAGACCACTTTTCTATAAAGACCAAGTTATCCCTTGAGTGGACTTTATGACTATATATTTTTGTTTCACAGGGTAAAACGTGAACTAGCAGTTGCAAAGTTTTCATAGCATGATGAGGAAATTGGTGCTACATGAGTAATCACTAATGAATCTTAGAATTTGTACATGTTCCTTATTCACTCTAACTTTAAAAAGCTGTTTTTGCCATGCATGTTTTTTGAACAATATATACAATGTAACCAAAAACATATACTTATTGCCTAATCATCTCTGCATCATGCTCTCTGTGTTAGAAGGTGTGTTGTATATTACATGGGAATGGGGGATCTTTTCGGAGTATTCATCACTGGGCTGTTTGTACAATGCTGTAAAAAGCCACCATAGGGAGCTATTTTTATATTAAAAATTAAACTTTGTAAATTAATAAATTTCTCAACCTATGTGTATTTTTTTAATGAAATTGTCTATTCTACACAGGTAACTCCATTGTGAATGGGAAATATATAGTATCCAACTGATTAAGTTTCACTGCTAATGAAGGAAGAGCTATCGCCTCTTTTCCAAAAATAGATAAATGTTGATTTACACTTTAAAACAGTTTTCTGTTTTTGCCTCAATGTACATGATGTATGTGTACAGACTTGTAAGACCAGTACAGTATGCTGTACATAGTTCTTTACATTAATGACATTTTGGGCTTTTGGCTTATTTCATATGCTGTGAATATAAAATACTGACAAATGAAATTCCACGTAGTAAAACACTGTTCTTATTTTCCAAACACATGCTTTATCATATTTGTTATAAGACAAGGTTGAATACATACAAGATTCCTGTGCTGGATGTTAACCACTGGTATTCATCGCAACTGATCTATGGATTTGACTTTTGTATAAAACAAAGTCTGCTTGATCACAACAAATTATATCAAGATTGTATTGACCACTCATTGTGTAATTATCAAGAAAGCTGGATGTTTATTTCTGCCGAACAAGCCCCAATCTGCACTGTACAGTAGACCAGAAAGCCTTGAGAGATGCTTTCTTGATGCTGAAACCCTAGTTTACAGCCTGCTACTGACTGCTGTCTGGGATTACCATTTTCTGCAGTTACATAAAAGGACTAATCAAATTTAGAAAAAATGCATTCAATTGTGTTTTTTTTTTTTTGGTGAGGTCTTTCAATGATGGCAAAAATTAAAGAGAATATACTTTTTTTGTTCATGTTTTATCATCATCATCAGACCTGGTGCTACTCGGGTGACATTGGGTGACATTTGACATTGTCAGAAAGATCAAAACATGTACGCAGTTAACCTTAAGAAGTGGAAGTGAAAGAAATTTATATTTGGCGTAATTCATTGAAATATGAGGCTCACAGTACTTTAGAGGGTCAGTAACACTTTAAGATTCTTAAGCTTGAAAATGTGTTTATTAACATATTGTGGGGCAGCAGTGTGGAGTAGTGGTTAGGGCTCTGGACTCTTGACCAGAGGGTTGGGGGTTCAATCCCAGGTGGGGGATACTGCTGCTGTACCCTTGAGCAAGGTACTTTACATAGATTGCTCCAGTAAAAACCCAACTGTATAAATGGGTAATTGTATGTAAAAAAAAAAAAAAAGTGATATCTTGTAACAATTGTAAGTCGCCCTGGATAAGGGTGTCGGCTAATGAAACCTTGTGCTCAGTCAATCTGCAATTGTTTCTTGTGTTGTTTTTCTGTCGTTGAGTAAAGATTTATATACTGTTTCTAGTTTTTCGAATAACACTGGCTGAAAGCCTATTTATTTATTTATTTATTTGTTTGTTTGTTCATTTTTTAAATTTTCTGCATATGTTTAACAAAATTTAATTTATCTGTTTAAACAAACATTTTCCTCAAACCAGAAGGAATAAGAAGTAAAAAAAAGATACTCAGCCAAAACCAGTTTGTGATCTCTGGTTATGCCTGCTGGATCAGGTATTATGTTACAGAAAAAATCAGGTTGGCACACTATCACGGTAAGATTAAAAAACATACTTCAAAAATCTCTAATCGCCTAAAAGCTTTCAGTGACCTGAGAGATTACAAATTGAGATATTTAGTTATTTAATGTTACACTTTAAACTACTACTGCTTATACATTCTCCCATTCTCAACCATCCCTTCACATTTATTTATTTGAACATGTTATATTATGTGCACATTTTTAGTTGCTACATGACCCTAATCAGTGTATCTCCATTTACACTACATTCTACAAAGGGATTATTGTAAAAAATAAAACAAAGAAAGAAAAAAAACATTCTGACTAAAGAAATAAATATATAAATACATAAATATTAAAATCCTCAGGAAGACAGTCCAGTACTGTGCTGATGTTACTTAGTTTACCATGTCTGACCTATTTTTAAGGTCTTACAATATTTTAGGATTTATAAAACTAAGATTAAAATGTTCAAATCAGTTCATAACCGTTTCTGAGTGTACTACTGTATGGCTTCTTTCTGTGAGTCTCTTTACTGTATGATATATATGGCATATATTTTAAACCCAGAACTAAAACCAAATCAAACACCATAGCTCTATTTACGACAAAGACACCCCAAAAGTAACTGTCTGGATCTGCTGGTGAGTGTGATAAAATCCTTTTAATAAACTTTGGATTTATCAATGTCTTATTCTATTATTCTGATTTCTGATATCCAAATGATTAGTCAGAATAGGCTGTTAAAATGTGTGACTCTCAAAAGGCCATAAAACCAAATAAAGAAGTATTTTATTAACATACACCCCCCTTTTTGGGTAATTTGGGCTTACATGTAGTTTTCTTTTAGGCAGAGAAATGCCCCTTCCAAATGCAAATTACCTAATCAATATATGAAATGGTAGCTGTATTAGTCCAGAGGTGATAGACAAAAGAGAAGGAGATGTGTTGGAAAGAGAGATTGTAAAATGTAATCTCTCTTTCCTACTTTCACCTGAAGAAGAGACCTCTGAGGTCTTGAAAGCTTGTGATTCATTTTTGTTTAGTTAGTCCAATAAAAAGTATCACATCTCCTTCCCTTTGTCTAATTAATATAAAAATTCAGGGAGGGTATATTTGAATGCTTCTGTATATGGAAAACTACAAAGCAATATGCAGTTCAATATGTTAACATAACATTCTTCAGCAGGGTTCATTCAACTTTATGAATCAAAATGTGTTAATTCTATAGGCCGGGATATGCAAAACTTTTGGTCATAGCTGTATGCCAATTTAATACATTTTGGGGTGCAAACATGACTTTTGTCCTTGGTACGTACCCTGGTTGCGTGAGATTATGTCACAAACGAGATCTTCACTGCTGAAGTCTCGTGAACATGCAATAAAAATGTAGTTTTTTTGTCAATTTGCATGGCTTTTTAGCGTGAGAAGGCGATTTACCCACCCTTTTAAGCCATACCATGATTTGGCCGAACACTTCCTATAGCGCGAGGAATGTGCATGCTTCTCACGACAATGGAGAGGGAATTTTGAGTTTGTAAACCACGCCTTTGTCTCCATTTGCCTTTACACTTTGCATATTTCAATCTGATCATGTAAATAGGTATGCATCCCAGAGAGCAGTTCAGTGGTTTTGCAGTTTTACACAAACTAGTTAGTCTCCAATTCTAATATGTACGTTAATATTACTGTGTAAATTATGTAGTCACTACAACACTACACAGTGTTTGTTTCATAAAGACATTCTGTCTGGAGACACACCTCTTGTTAAATGAAAAATGAAAAAAGGAAAAATGGTGGTAATATATATTAATTTACTTATTTTAATGTACGTGCGCATGTGTGTGTGTGTGCGTGTGTGTGTGTTCAAAGACCATGTTAAATTATCAACACTGATAAAAAGTAGGTTAAATGAAATTGGTCATTTTTGAAAAACGGAATTTGCTATTCCCCAGATTGGAAAATCTGTAGCCCTGAAGTCATTGCTTAGCAGTTTCTGCATGCATGAAACAGACCCCTGCACATACAGTGTATACTGAACAAATAAGCTCAAATAAATATGAATGCTTAAAATACAATACCCTTTCCTGCGTTGGACTTCTGTACCAATGAATGGATAAGCCATACAGGATAAACATTTTTTAATGATCAGTCAAGTATTATTATTATTATTATTATTATTATTATTATTATTATGTACTGTAATCTGTCACAAGTGTTATTCAATCTGTAGTATTTTGCATTTAATCGTATCCTGATGTAACTATCAATGACACTGTTATCTGCATCCGATATTGATTTGTATTTTACAATATACTTGTACTTACTAGAACTGAAGTCATTGTATTTTATCTTGTTCTTAACAGTATTAATACTTGTACTGTGATTCTTGAAATGTATTTTTTGTTTACAACTGTAAGTCGCCCTGGATAAGGGCGTCTGCTAAGAAATAAATAATAATAATTATTACAAACCAAACAGAAAAGACGTTCCTGAAACTGCAACAAACAACTGCACCAGGGTCATTCCATGAAAATTGTTACATAGGATAAGTCATCAATATCAGACAACTTCTTTAACACAACAAACTTGGGCTTGCCATTAGCCTGATATTGATGACTTATCATGTAACAAGCATACCATTTTCATGGAATGGCCAACCAGAAAATGGCAGAATCCCTAACACTAAATGAAATTTATAATTAAAGTTCAGGAGGAGGGTCAGACACCAATCTCCGCGTCACCAAATTAAATCATTCAATTTACACATTATCTAATTAAGACTGTTAGCACTATAAATACCCTCTTCACTTACCTCTCATTTGCGCTTCGATTTCATCGTAACCCACCACCCCCCCATCTCCACCTTTCTTAAAAACAATGTTTTATCAATGGGGGTCTAAGCCTGGTCCAGTAGGCCAGGCAGTGAGCCCTCAAACCAAGTTAGGTTTGATGCCAAATGTTATGTGTATATACAACATACTTCTCTGTAAAATCGCATACTCCGCATTCTCCACAATAAATATTTGTACTAAAACATTTTGTGATTGTGTTTGTCCCAAACTACCGAAATATAAATATAAACCACACTAAATATTCCACTGTCATTTCGAAAGTAGTATTCTTCTTCATCTGAAAAAAAAGCAAATACTATTGACCAACATACCAAACATAATTTACATACTTTGGTTAAGGGTAACTCCATCCCTTTAAAACATGTAAATTGATAGCATATGTATGCTACAGGCAGCAGCAAAGGAATAATAATTTTTCTTTTTTTTCTCTTGCATGATTTGCAATGGAAAACTTAGCGCAAACTTTATGTCCACGTCACATTTTGTTTTTTTCAAAAAAATAAATTAGAAAATGTGCGGTTTAATTGTATTAATTTTTTTCTGCATGATATGAAAGGTCAGTCATACAGTCAGGAGAGCATAGTTCTCACCCTGGCTATGAAGTTCCACAAGGAGCTCTCCATTAGCTCTGGCGCTTCCACGGGTTAGAGAGACACAATCGGTCCTACTGGCCAGGCGTGTGGTGAGCTCAAGTGGGCACTTGAGTTTACATTGGCCACTAGCACAAATTGGATAACACTGGCCATGAAAAGTAGGAGGCAGAAGGGACTAGTAAATTAGCTTTGTTGCTCTTACACATGCGTTTTCTATGACTTTGTATATCACTGGAAATAGTTTTGGGTTTTTTTTTTTTTTTTTACAAACCTAGTATGAACTCTATGTTTTAAAACACCCTCTTCATGTACATGACTTTGATTTAATTCTGAAGATTTCTTATTTGCATGTCAATTCCACCTGGTCTGACCTGGTCACATCACTGTAAAACACCAAGCTTGCCCATGTGTGGCTGTGGCAGGGCAGTATGAGAGAGCCCTGCACATATGAGAGGGGGCAAGGCAAAGCCCTGCTGTTTAAATGTATTGTTTTGTTTATTTTAGAACGGGTGATTTAATTAATGGCTGTGGTGTATTATTATTTAAAAAAATGTATTGTCTGTTAAACGGGGGAAGTCAGTGTGTATGATTTAAATGTATTTCAAGTTTATTTACAACACAATGTTTTGTGTTTGTTATTGTTGGTTTGGATGTGGTCTCGCAACTGCCAGACATCTCCATGACAATGTGTGGTCGGCAGCGGATTAATTATAAACAGAGTTGCTGTCGACCACGCAAATATTAAAAACCCCATAAAGTGACCACCTCCCGATTTAATTAATTGATTAATTTGTTGCTAAATGGGAGATGGTCACCACTATAAAAGCCTGCAGCTCTCCCTGTTCGAGGTGGTGTGTTTTGGAGCGAAAGAGAGAAGAACAGAGAACAAAACAAAACAAACAAAAAAAAAAGTAAGGATCAGTGAAGGCAACTGCTCAGCCTGACCTTAGGTCTATTTATTTTGCTCTGTGAGCAGTGTTTGTGTATTTAAATATTTATTTTTGTTTCAATAAAAATGGCGCAAGAGTACCCGAGTCTGTGTGTAGTTCCTGCTTCTGGCCTGACGTCACCATTCGGTCATCCCTGTCACAGTGGCATTTTGCTAATCCAAGTCTTTTCTTCCAAATGTGCAAGTTCCAAAAAAATAGGTATTTATTGAGATGGAGAGGTGCTTGTGGAAAAAAAAAAAAAAAGAAGATGTGTGTGGCCCTTAAACAATGCACACAACTTGTGGGAAAAAACATATTTGCCATAAAAAAAATCTTAAAAGCTAATGCTTTTCAACAAAACAGACAATAGCAAAGTGTGTGCAAAGTAAATTAAAAGCAGACTTATTAGCTATTTTACAGGCACGTAACTTATTAGGTGTTGCTTGACTAAATTAAAACAAATGAAAAAAAAAACATTAAAACCACAGTTTTAGTACTTTTCATTTTCAACAATATAAAATATGTGCTACAGTGTTGCCAGGGATATCCCTATTGTTTCCATATTATACATTTTTGGAGCAGTTAGCTGCATATATAGTAACAAAAATAAGCTATATTTGTATCTTGACTTATGAACTGTACTGTAGTGTGAATGATCGACTTCAGCTCTATGTTATTATATGGGTTTATTCAGCCAGGTTTAATACCTCACAAGACTAAATCCCAAAAGTAAATTCTATTAACGCTACTTCTGGAAATAATTTGTACAGTATGTTCTTGACGTTCTTGTAATATAAAAAAAAAATACACATCACAGCCCACTAGAAGTGGTATGTAACATCCTGTACGCTCGCCAATTATTTTTACATTTTTCAAATTGCTTCCCACCCACCGTCTTCATATTGCGGTGTGTTTTATATGCACATCGAGCGAAGTTGGCAAATAATAAGTTGCGTTAGAAATGGATAGATTAATTTGCTACACGAGGTAACGGTTGCGGGGCCAGCACTGGTATTTATATTTACTGGATCTGAGGATGATCCAAGCCCCAGTGCATTATTTCTCAGGATGTTTTGTCAAACATAACTCTTAAACCTGCAAAATCGAGATGCCATTTATTTACAAAGCATGCAGAAAGTGAAAAAATAAACATTTTAAACAAAAGAAACAGGAACTTTGCCATCAGCAACTTTCAATGTGCAATATGACAACATTCCTTGCTGACCTGATAGCGAAGACTCAAGCCCAGGAATCTCATTAAGTTAGGTATGTTATATAAATACTTTACTTTCTACATGTCTTATACATATACACATACAAATTAGTCTCAAAATGCAAACCCCAAGGTGGTCCCTACATTGAAAAAGGCTGGGAACCACTGCTGTAGAACATTAACTAATACACTGGTTATCAAATAAACTAACAAGGAAAGAAAGGGTTATATTTTTCTGATGCTAAAGATTATTTTGAACAAGGAACAAGGAAAAATGTATATATATTTTCTTTAAATCACAGTCAACTCAAAATATATTTTACTCTGCTACGATAAAAAAAAAAAAATCTCCTTTTGCAGGAGGATATACAGTCAACCTCAGTTAACTCAACACCCCACGGGGATGCCATTTAGTGTTGACTTATCCAAGGTGTCGAGTTAACCACGGGTGAACATGAGCCATGGCATTAACATGCATTTAAGTAACAGCACTCATACATTTACAGTATTATAGTATTTACAAGTTTATTTTCATTTAATTGTCCTTATGAAAACGGTTGAAAGAACTGCAGTGAATGAATCAATTACAGTGTACAGTACTCTACAAACCTGGTTCAACTCGTATAGTTCGATTGAAATAACAATCAAACTATACGAGTTACGAAAACAATCCAACCACAAACTGTTGACTATACTTTTAGTTATTGGCTTGTACTGTCTAATTCGACTGCTTAAATAGCAAAAGTTAACAAACGTACATTATACAGAATTAACTTGGTGAACAAAAACAATAATAAACAACTTACAGTTTCACACAGAAATCAAACATTGTTGATTGTTTCGCATGCAAAAACATCCGCTTTGTTCTGTTGACAAGCTTGTTATCCCGAATAACCCGAGCTTTAAAGCCAATTGAACAAAACAACGGTGTCGAGTTATCCACTAGTCTTTTTAGTAGTTTTTATTCCTTCGGTACCGGTAATAAGTGTCAAGTTATGAGTAAAGTGTGGTGTCGAATAAAAAAATAACAAAGCAGGATGCGTATATTTTATACAGAGAAAATCCGGGACCAAAACTGTCAAATTAAGAGGTGTCGAATTATCCACCAGTCGAGTTAACTGTACTTTATTTTCAACAGAATGTATAATGAAACAGTAATTTCTTAGTGTGCAAAAAATAGGCTAAAATGTGTATGAGACACCACATCCCAAAACAAACAACTACAAACTCAGAGATACACGATTGCTTTTCTGTTAATCCCGCAAGGCCAGATTAACGCCTAGGGCCCAAAACGAAAAGTTTTTTTTTTTTAAACAGATACAGAATTGTGTGCAAACTGGAAGAACTTCACACACTGACATTTCAACCGAGGCAGGGCATCTCACATGTGTTCACACAAAATCAAATTGGCTGACCCAGAACTTACTCTCGCTCACTTTCGTGGCAACGCAAGTAAATTCCAGGTCAGTCAGTTTGATTTTGCTGGAATACAACAAAAGATGTCTCTTTCAGGGGCAGCAAAGCATAAACACAAGAATTGGGAAGAACGAAAAGAGGCAAGGGTGGGGCATAAGAAATATTTTTACAAATCGGTCCCGAATGCCCCAAACCACTAAAAACCTTCCCTGGAGAAAGAGCATTTTCTTAACGAAGCGTGTCAAAAACCACCTCCGATCAACAGTAAAGCAAGGAAAGCTCACTGCCTTTGCTGTATTGGCGATTGAGAAAGAAGTAAGCCACGTTAAACTGCATTTGACTTAAGGTTGCCAACCGTCCATACATTTAAGGCCAGTCAGTAAAGAAAAGTCACATTTTAACACTAAAACGTAAAAAAAAAAATGGCAGTGAAAAGTATCAAAAGAAGAATGGCAATTAACAATACTGTGCTTAAATAAGTATACGTGTTCTTCAACCAAGTAAGTAGCCAAAGCGCAGTGAGCTTAGGGGACATCATCCAACTTGGAATGCTTTGTTGTTATTGGAAATATGCTGGACAGGAGGCTGTGTGGCTCCAGGAGGTCCCTGGTTCAAATCCCACCTCAGCCACTGACTCATTGTGTGACCCTGAGCAAGTCACTTAACCTCCTTGTGTTCCATCTTTCAGGTGAGACGTAGTTGTAAGTGACTCTGCAACTGATGCATAGTTCACACACCCGACTCTTTGTAAATCGCCCTGGATAAAGGCGTCTGCTAAATAAACAAATAACAACAACAATAATAATAATAATAATAATAATAATAATAATAATAATAATAATAATAATAATAATCTAGATGGAATTTATGCCGTAACAAGTGACTGACTTGACGGATCTGGCAGCTGATGAAAACTGGCACAACATAGCACTCTTGTCCACACCTAGCAGAGAGCCATATTTTCCTACACTTGCCAAGTTTTCCACAGTACTGCTGAATTAGAGTGTGTTTCCGAAGAGATTCACAAATACTGTCTTTCTGATTCTTTTTAAAGTCTTGTAATTAAAATATTTAAGAACTACTGTTTGGTATGCAGTCTCAAACTGTTGTGACATACATTATATATTAAATACATGGGGATGGGGGACTGTATTTGTTAATCTGATTATTCTGCCTTTGTGTTAGGCCTACCACTGCAAATGTGGTACCATTCAGTGGAGCAAAAATTGTAAGGGGTACTTGAGCTGAAACCTTCACAAAGAAGGGGTATAGTTTGAAAAAAAGGTTGAAAATCACAGCAGTAGGCGAAAGCATCAGTACAGCTAATAAGCACTTGAATGGGTTTACCTGTAATCCACACACACACTCCCCCCTCACTTCTGCTTGGTACCACTTTCCAGCGTGGATACGTACACAATATCAGGGACTGCCTGGCACGCCTATCAAACCAACAAGGTCCCCAATCCCAATCATTAAAGGTTTGAAATGAAGGCAGATAATGAATACAAAAAGGAGGGCAACAGTATTATTTAATCTGCAGGCAGTTTAGTTAGTTTAACATAAAAACAGCTGCTAGAGCAATCACTCATTGTAAAACAACTGTGTGCCGTATGTGTTGTCGTTATCAGGGGAAAGCCAACAGAACATCCTGTTTGATAACAAGGGATACAACTACAACATTGATTAAGGCATTAGCCAAAACATTTGTCAACTACTACTGTAGACTTTCTTTTTTTATGCCTTAAAGTTAACGATGGCAAACAGTGTTCCTAAAAATTCAACTCGCAAACTGGCCATTTGAAAAAATGACTTTAAATGTATCATGACAGACAAGGTAAAACCCAATACAGTAAATACATGCAGCTGATTTTTCTGGCATTGACGTTCCAAGTTACCTTTTCAATTTAGTTTGCCGTGCTGTTTGCACTCTGGTAATTTGAATGGCTCATCTGCTGTCATGACAGTATTTAAGCCTACAGTGGTTGGTTGGGATCAATATACTTTTTTTCCAGTCTTTGCTAGACGTAAATGTTTCAAGAGACATATTTAAATAAATTAACTTTGCAAAAAGAAGAGAAGCAAGACCAAGCAGAAAAAAAGATATGAATAAACATGTAATATAAAGAAGCCCTCTTACCTTGTTCTGCTCATCCTTGTACTGTATGCGCAAGTTATCCATGGCCCAGACCAACGATTGCATGGCAGTAAATATGTTCTGATAGACCAGTTTAATGAATCCCTTCTTGTCTTCATCTGTATATCCTGAACCATGAATGATTCTCATCTGTTTGATGAATGTACTTTTGCCACTCTCTCCAGTTCCTATTAAAAAGAAAATGAAAGAGTACTGTTAAAATACTGTGTGTCATGTATTTTCAAAACTTGGTAGTAACTTGGTAAGTAGCTTTATGTTAACCCTTCATCAGCAGCAAGGGTTGCAAATGCACCTTAGCGTGTTTACAATTAACACATCTCAAGTTAATTTTAAACATGCTAGGATACCCCTACATGTGATCAAACGTTATTTAAACGTTATCCAACTCGGGAAACAGGAAATATCCTTCTTCAAAGTGCACATAGAATATGTGCCTTTTGGGGTATGCAAAAAGTATACATTGTTCACATACCACAATTACAGCTCATGCTTACTGGCAGAATAGATTTAGGTGGGAAAGATAGGGGAGATGTGGAAAAGGTGTATTGCTTCTAAAATTATTCTGGACATCGTCAGCATAGAAATGATATGAGAATCCATGGGAGGAGACAAGGGGATGCTGGGAGCGGGTGTACAGAGAAAACAGAAGGGGTCCCAGGACTGAGCCTTGGGGGACACCTGTCGAAAGAGAGCAAGAGGCAGAGGGTGAGCCACGCCAGGACACCCTGTACGGGTAATCAGTGAGGTAGGAGAACTAGGCAAGAGCACTGATGTAGTCCCAGGTCAGTGAGGGAGGACAGGAGAATAGAGTGGTATACTGTGTCAAAGGTAGCAGGGAGGTCAAGGAGAATTAGGACAGAGGAGAGAGAGGCGGCACAGGCAGAGAGTAGAGAGTTAATGACAGAGAGAAGAGCAGTTTCAGTGGAGTGTGCCAGGCGAAAATGTCGAGCAGAAAATGTGTTGACAGGAAAGCAGAGCGCTGGCGATGTACCGCTCGCTCAAGGGTTTTAGAGAGAAGCAGGAGAAGGGAGACAGGACAGTAGTTCTGGGATCAAGGGAGGGTTTTTTTAAGACGGGGTGATGCAGGCCTGTTTGAAGGCAGAGGGGAAACAGCCAGAGAGCAGAGAGGTGTTGAGAAGAGAGGAGATGAAAGGGAGTAGAGCAGGGGCTGCAGCCTGGAAGAGGTGAGTGGGGAGGGGGTACAAAGCACACATGTTAGGTTTATGGCTCTGAAGCAGGAAGCCAATACAGTAACTACTCGTCTCTTGTCAACAGAGTTCGAACATGTTTACAAAAACACTTTATTGTATATGACAGAATTATGTGCTTTATGTATGTACCAGCTTCACATGTTACTCTAATATGCTCAATGCAGTTACTCAATATAGTATTGTATTTTAATCTCTTATTTATAGATTTAGGCATATCATTTGTACAGTACAGGATTTATTTTTATGGCAGCTACTGTCAATAGTAAACATAGTAAACAGAGGTGGAGTTCAGGGGGGCACTATTATATCATGGTTAGTCACGTCAAACTTCACAGTCCTATAGCAACACCCAACAGTACTAAACAGAACTGAGCAGCTGCAAAATGCATTAAACTAATCCTGAACCAAAATATATAGAAGAGCAGCATGGACTGCTATGTCACAGAGAAGAAATGAGAAAAAATGAACGGCTTGAATATAAACCTTTTTGATCATCCATGTATAACCCATTTAAAGTAATGAAAAAAAATCACATAAAAGCAGGTCAACTATAGAAGTAATTATCCTGAAAAGCTTGCATAACGATTATTACTTTGGGCTGCCATCATAATGAAAGAGACCATTTATTCAGAAATTGTTATTACAGTCAGGAGCATAAGTTTGACATAGGTCACATGGATGTAACCGTTCCAAATATAAACAAGTTTAAATCATTTCTAAGAATTAAATAAAATCAACAAAAGTCCCCTGTCATTTTAAGTATATCTTTTTTTGTATCCAAAAACAGTGTGAAGAGAATCTGACATATCTCATACACATACCAACTGGCCTATCCATTTCCATTGATCATATCTTCACTTCTGAGAACTATTGTATTGCACAAAGAGAATGAAAGTGTATGACAGATATGAATAAAGACCCAGTATCATGTCCATATAAATTATAACTTGTATTGGATCTGTGTGTGCTATTTCCTTTCTTCTGAGATCACTTGAAATAACTTTCAGTACTACTTTAAATTTTGGATTTTGTATGGAATTATTTAAATTTGCTATATCTCCTTTAACTACAAAAAGCTACTTACTACTATCTCATCTATCACAGATCCGTAAGTCAGTAAGTCACTTCAAACTTCACAGTCCTATAGCAACACCCAAGAGAACTGAACAGAACAGAACTGAGTATCCTGCTACAGTACTCATGCTTTATTCACAGTCATTTTGGATTTATTAATGGTAAAAGCAGCAATAATAATTTATCTGACAGCACAGCTGCCCAGTAGAATTATTGTTAGCAACAGTCTAGTAAAAGCCATTTTGTCAGCATCTAAGCATTCAGCACTCAATATTTGCCTTCTCTTTTTAAAGGCTGGTTTCATAACCATGACCCTGTAGTGTCTGAAAGAATACCAAAGGGTGAATGTCTTACAATGAGTTACATAAGGGACTTTTAAATACAGTAAGTACATCATCAAGACAGACAATAAAACTTTTCAAGGGAAATGCTTTTCGGCAAGCTTATTGCATACTCCACTCTGTACAAAATTATCAATAGTTTTACAAATGGCATGTTTCTGAATGGGAGTAGTTCAGTCTTCATCTCCATCTGGTCATGGGTATTTTTAAACAGCCTGCAAAGATGCCCAGTACAAAAAGGAAAACTGTTTGGTGGTTCTGTAATGTGGTGTACTTAACCTACACTGAGACTGTCAAACTAATTTCACTTGCCGTATGTGGTTTCTGTATGGTGTTCCCTTTGAGGAATACATAGCAAAGGGAGTTTCCATTCTGAGAAATGATGCCAAATTCTGCCGGAAGGTCCCACTCCTTGGGCTTGAAGCCAAATCATACAGGAAATCTTAACAATAATTCTTATGCGATTTGAAGTGGTTTGAGGTGGTGAAACTTCATTATATTATATTATTTCGTCTATATGAACTGCACACAAGGAATTAATTACAAACAAACCACCAGAATGATTTCACTTTTCAGACCAATATAACCCGGCTGCATTTTTAAAAACAAAGGTATTTGGAGCATACAGCTTTAGGGGGGTACCAACTGCTGGCACTTGCTTTTTCTTAACATACTCTATAAGGTACTGATGAAAAAAAACAAGAACTTCCCCACTGAAGTCTGGGATTGCAGAATTCCAAGATTAACTATAGCTGCCACTTGGATTCAGGAGTAGGACTGCTAAATCATATACATTAATATAAGACAATGATATGCCATACATGTTTCCACTGGTACTAGCATCCACTCTACAGCAAGCCAGAGAAGCAGATGCACTGCTGAACTGCTTCACTCATCAGGCTCATACATCTAGATTGGTTGTTTTAAAGTTTAAATTAATTAGGAGATCAAAGAAAAATCTGTAAACCAGAAGACTCTATTTGGCATAAAAGATGCTAAACATCAAAACACTCATATTGCCTCCTGGGTTTGTAGAAACTGTATACAAATTATATAAAAACACAGACTGCCAAGGATCTTCAAGACAACCAGAGCGCACATTTTGCATCCTGTATTCCATACTTTCAGCCTCGGTCCATTCACTTCTGCTTTCACTGTCCTATAACCCTATATGTAGGACCTGAATTTTTTGTTTTCTATTTTTTGTTTAATTGTGGGTTTTTTCTGTTTTTGATTATTATTTGACAAAATCGGTTATTTTCGGTTATTAAAAATAAACACCACTCAAACGCATCAATTTTCAGTTTAAATCACATGTACGCTTTTTTTTCTAATACATATACAAAGGTTAACTTACTGTGTTGAAGTGACAATGTCCACATTTAGGATTCAAGTAATGTAGGATGCTGGATGCATTTTGATTCCGAAGATTGTGAGAAGTAACAGATTTTGTTTTACGTCCCATGACCGCCCATGTATCTAGTATCACACTATAATCAGTTGGGTTTTTTTCACCCCACCTCTTATAATTATAGCATACTGTAGTAATAAATCTCAGCATACACTAAGTTATTTAAATTTTTTCCAAAGATTAAACATTTATCATGGTACTCTGATTAAGATTTTTATATTTATGTAGCTATAATAATGATAATGTTAATCATAATAATAATAATTAGGCAGTCATTGTACACAATAAAAAAAAATGTACTATGCATTAGTAGAAGCATCTGTATAACAGTTTTATATTTACAAGAACTGTTTCGGTTCATCACTGAATAAACGCCATAAAAACTAACTGGCGACACCATGTTTCTGGCTTGTTTTGAACCAGGTTCGTGGTCGTTAAGCCTGTTGCTAAGCAAATGACGCATTGACTTTCCTAGCGTATGGCCACAAAATTGCCCGCCTTCTGAAAGATGTTTTCTTTATGTAGAAAAAGAGAAGTGCCTGATTGAAATTATTTAAAATATCCCTATAATATAGAAGTATTCAACAACGCTAAGCATTAAAAACTATTTGGGGGGTAGTGTATATTTCACTACTTTGTGTGTGCTACAATCTTCCACATGGTAACAACTATGAGTGGAATGCTTGATTACAGTATATTGTGTCTTATATTGTGGTTTAAGTATAAATTAAGTTCGATTTCAATTTTACCGGCGTACAAACCTAGAATAATCCTTTGCAGATGGATTTTCTTTTCCTTTTAGGAGCTAGGGTATAAAAAAAAAACCTGTGCTTTCCCCTTTTGTCTACATGTCAATCAAATATGTTCAATTCATAATTTACTATGTTGACGAGAGTGGCTCTGCATCCACTACACAAAATACTCCTGCTGTACCTATAATCCGTGTCCTTTGGATAGAGGAAGCCAAAACTAGCTTTATCAATTAATGTATGTTTGTTTTAAAATCAAATTACACTGGGGGAGGGGGCAGGTATCCTACAAAATGGCCCCAGCTGAAAAGCAAGTTAAAACGAGGCCAGTACAATAGTTTATTGTGCAACCAGATTATTTTGTTTTGAAACCAGCTGGCTTATGTCACTGCATGTGTCTGTGTAGATTGCACATTGGTCAATTATTTGTAGTTTATATTTGTAGCTTTATGAATGTGTGGGCTCATCTGTGATGTTGCATTAATGAAACAGGCTATTATGGTTGTGTTTATGTGTCTGTTGGTTTATATGTGCCTTGACTACATGATTGTTTCAGTCTAAAGTGTGTGTCTGTTTTTTAATTTTTTTTTTATTGAGCACACGTGCATCTGTTTATTTTGTTGGAGGACAACACAAAAACTGATATATGTATTTATACGTAGAGTTGTGTCTGTGAGTACACATACTGTACCTAGATTGTGTGTGGTTCTTTTTCAGTGCATACTGTAGTGGTCAAGCAACATATTTAGGTTCTTAAGAATTAGATTGAGGTTTAATGTATTGACATATACAGAAGTCTGTTTGCATAATTATTTCCTTAATCCCCTGGCAGATTGTGGCTTTTTCCCAACCCAGCTGGTTCCTCCCAATGGAAGGGAATGACTCATCTGAAACATGGGACCTAACACTTTACAGCCTTTCCTTATGTACTGTATGCATTTCATGATTTTATAGCAGTGAACTGTTGCTCATAACCAGGGTAGGGGGTTGCTCTGTACAATAGATTAAATCAGGCACTGAAGAAAGCTACCAATGTAGCTTAGTGACAAAGGCAATTTTCAGGACAAGACCATGTCAGCTGTCAACAACAGAACCACTTAACTGCTAAGCACAGACAAAGCCAAAATAAGTGAACAATTGTGCGCTTTTGCATAATTTTCCAAATTCACTTTAATTGGTATTCACAGTCTGGTATGGACTAAATAAGTATAGTAGGGTGTTTTTCATTTTACAAATATTTGAAATACAATATGCAAACATGTAAAAAATATCTTTGAAATACAATATGCAAACGTAAAAAATTCTCTTTGAAATACAATATGCAAACATGTAAAAAATTATCTTTGAAATACAATATGCAACATGTAAAAATTATCTTGAACAAACATTCATTAGAAGATGCTTATGCTCGGCAGGCTGTTGCTTCACACAACATTACAACTGGACAGCTTCTGGGCAGTTCTTGCTACACTAACACATCATAAACATGATGTGTTAGATCAAATTCATTAAATGACTTTTGATCTGATCACTTGGGAATCAGCCATATTGCAGGTTAAAGACAGTCTTTTCTTTCCATTATTGATATTATTATTATTATTTATTTCTTAGCAGACGTATTGGAGCACAGGTCCACTGTGTGACACCATCCTCATTGTGCTAGTGAGTACTTACCTGGAAAATTAGATAAGAAATGCCCTCTTGGCATCTCTGCTGTCTAAACGAACTTACCTCTGTGTTGATGTACCCAGATAGGCCTTCTTAGGAAGTACTCAATACAGTAAATGGGGTTAATATGATATGTGGGTAACCAGGGCTAGAAGTTAACTCTTTAAGGCAGTAGTGAGGATTTGCTACCTGTCTGGAAAGCAGGTAGCAAAATTGTCTTATTCGGTAGTGGTTTATTGATTTGACTAATAATTATATTATTATTATTATTAGTTTATTTAGCAGACGCCTTTATCCAAGGCGACTTACAGAGATTAGGGTGTGTGAACTATGCATCAGTTGCAGAGTCACTTACAATTACATCTCACTCCAAAGACGGAGCACAAGGAGGTTAAGTGACTTGCTCAGGGTCACACAATGAGTCAGTGGCTGAGGTGGGATTTGAACCTGGGACCTCCTGGTTACAAGCCCTTTTCTTTAGCCACTGGACCACACAGCCTCCTATATGTCAAAATAATTTAAAAAATAAACACCTATGTACTGTTTTAAATAGACTGAATATCCTAAACTATCACATACTAGGCCTATATTTAAATCAGAAAGTATAGTAAACTTAGAAATGGAACTAATGCAATTCCTTGTCGAAATGTATTTAGTTGTATCCTTAAGTTCTAAGAATGCAACCATATCTGTCATCTTAGCATATATACCTATAAAGCGATAAAAATTAAAAAAAGTAACATGTGCCACATTATCGTTGAATCCTGCATTGTATGACCTTATAAATTAAAAGGTCACAACCACAACCGAGCTGTTTTGAAAATGAAAGCTAATTCCAGCACGGTACTTCTACATTTAAAAGATTCATGCAACATGTTATACTAACTGGTTTGTTCATAAATATGTTTCCTCCCACCCTGCCTTTTCAGTGCATTTTTAAATGCTGTAGAATTTTGAAGAATTGAAAGAAGTTAAAGCACACATTTCACTAGTTAAACAGGAGAAGTATGCAAGGTAGTGATAATCTATTATAAAAAGAAAAGATAGATAAATTAATGCACCTCAAGACTTTATTTTGTCTATTACTCGTACTGATAAAACAAGGAAGCCGTTACTTGGATCATGGTAATGGTATAGCTAGTCGCGCCTTTTTTATTTTTTTTTCATAGTCAGAATTCTGATAAAGTCAAATAATGATCTACCTATTATGTGTTCATTTTTATCGTGGGTGAAACATTATCACAAAACCGGAGCCGACTGAAGAAATGTAATACCCTGTTATCTAAAAAAATCACAATGTTTTTACAGTTATTTAATTTAACTTTTGGTCTAGAAAATAAACTTCATACCTTGAAATTGTATCCACGTTGTGATTTATGACAGTATTTGTACTCCACTGACCAATACGATTTGCATTGTGGGCCTTGCGCGTATCTACATGGGGCGGTACAAACCTCAGTCAGCTACAAATCGGGAAAGATAATGTGTTGAAAAAACTAATACCGGTAATTATGTATGTGTTAATTCAGGGTCGGTCATATAAACTAGGAAAAATGCTACTGCATAAAAAAAAAAAACTAGTAGCAAATTAAAAGTTTTGGGTAGCAAACGCTATCAAATATACGTTAACTTCGAGCCTTGGGTTAACACAGCCAAAATCTGCAGGGATATCTCTCGTAGGTGTTAAGCACAAAACTTTTTTCTCACCGACTCTGTTAATGATTTGCATCATCAACCAAGCCCTAAACTAGACCTATGTTTAAGGAGGTGAGCTATCTCAGGGTCCTCATGCACCGCCCTTCATGTACTGTAAACTCAGTAAATGTAAATCTGGATAAGGTGGCATTCACCTGATTGATGGGCTGAAGCTATGGCTACCAACAAAAATATGGGTTTAGCCAGCCCTCTGCTTTGCTTATCAAAAGTGGCATGTGTGGGTGGAGCTCATTGCATTTCCTAAATTCTAATTTCTAACAACACATTTCTTACAATACTTTAAAACTGTATTGGGGCAACATTCTACAAATACTGTATGTGTTTGCAGTAAAACATAATATTTCACAATTTCAATTTGTGGAATTTGAAATCTTGTTTACATCGTGTTTATAGTGCTCCCTTCAGAAATTCAGTTAATTCTCTTTGACCTTGTTGACAGTAGCCTAAATGTTAAAAATGTATGCATAAGAACCATTCACTGCCTTTGATACTTCATGATTTTAGATGTCAAAAAGAGGGAGCACTGAATATATTCTATTCAATTTAATGTTATTCAATTTTATTTATTTATATAGTTCCTTTCATATCACAGTATCTCAATACGCAAATTAAAACTGTATATACAGTGATCATGTTAAATGTATAAAACTTGATTATTAAAAAGTATATTCATTAAAAAAAAAAAACACCGTAGAAGAAAACTGGATTACATAATGCAAATACTGAGCTGCATTAAAGCAAACAGGAAATCCCAACTTAAATTTACAATAATGAGCATATCAGCATGTTAATGTTTTAAATCTAAACCTCTGCAGAAGTTGAATCCATTATACCTTATGGTACACATACTGTTAGGCTACAAACCATCAAATACAATACAAAAAAAACCACAGTGGAAATGACTTCTGTTGGCTCGTGTCATCAGATTTAACTAAAAGTAATGATACAGTCACTCGCAGCTACAATATGGTGGTTCAGTTCTCCTTTTTAGTCTGCCATTAATTGTTTGTAAAGGGTGATAAGGAATCGGTGAAACAAAGAGGATTTGTTAGCTGTGATAACATTCCTAGGAAACAGAAACTGGGGTAGAGTGGTAGTGCAGGGGAGAGATAAAGGTTTCTAATGATTGACGCACTAGTTCTATTTAAAGAGGGGTCGACCGGAAACTTGTAGATAGTTTTGCATTTTTAATTATTTGCCAAGTGTCAGTACAGGTAAGATGAAGCATCTATTTTCAGTGGGTTCCTTCTTTTGCCCAGTTCTGCAGCTGGGTGAGCCTACAGTGTGACTTATAAATTAGTTTCTGGGCTGTGGTAATGCATAGGCAAAGGTACGGTACAGTACAGTGCATTTCATTGCAAGTAGGCAATTTGAATTTAAGTAAAAGGTTACAAGTATGTTAGTATTATACTGTACAGCTATAGCCAAAAATGTCGCATCCCCTAGAATTTTAGGATTCACACATAATTTAAAAAAAAACAAAACATAAAACATATGATCTTGTAGTTAACATAATGTAGTCAAATAAACTACAAAATGATATCGCAAAAGTCTACCGGAAGCCATAATAGTAGTACAGTATTACATGCTAGATTTATAAATATCATCATTTTTCAATTTTTGTCAGTTTTTTGTTAAGTATATGGAAAACTACAAACCGGTACGTAACTCAATATGTTAACGTAACATTATTCAGCAGGTTTCATTCGACTTGTTTTGTTAATTCTATCAGGTGATGCAAAACTTTTTACCATAGCTGTACATCTAAGGACTAAAATTAGGCTTACATAATCAGAGTTTTAAGACATAGAACATGTAAGGATAATGTAGTCACCTGTTAACAACTGATTACTTCACTGATGCAGAAACATTTTCATTGCTGGTGTTTTCTCAGAACATGTCACATATGGGTTTCATTGTTTATTGCATCACTGTATTCCCAATGTCTTGTTCTGTGCCAGTACAACATTTAGCACCTCAGCTTGGTACATGCAAGTCCAATCATGCGTGAATATACACTTTTTTCTTTCTATCAATATACAAGGCCTTTTTTTAAGTTCTGGATCTGATGCGTGTTGTATTATTTTTATTTGCAAAGCCAAACTTGTAAAAACTGTTGAAGTTAAAAAACACTTTCTTTACTGGCCTGGGCATCAATGTTATTTCATTCAACATTTACAGCTATGGCCAAAAGTTTTGCTTTAACTAATTTTGCTTCATAAAGTCGAATGAAACCTGCTGAATAATGTTACGTTTACATATTGAATTGCATGCCGTTTTGTAGTTTTCCATATATTTAATGAAAAACTGACAAAAATGTGACATTTTGAAAACTAACACAAAATACTGGACTGCTATTATGGCTTCCGGTATGCTTTTGAGATATAATTTTGTAGTTTCTTTTATTACATTATGTTAAATAAAATATCTAAATTATGTTCATATATAGACACTAGTTAAACAGGAGAAGTATAAGGTAGTAATAATCTGGCTCTTTGAGCTAAAATATATATTATTTTGCATCACCTAAAATTCTAGGCGATGCAAAACTTTTGGCCATAGCTGATACTGTCTGTGTTCAGCAGAAAAAACAAACAAACACTATATTTAGCTCTTTATACTTCAATCACCTGCATTGTACATTTGCAAGGTACATTTTGCATTTTACCATGTTTGTCCCATACCTAAATCATGCATATGTCATATATTACTCTGCTTTTCCTATGCTCTCATGCAGTTCTTTGTTGCCAAACTAAACTGCGCGGTCATAGCTCACAATATGAACTGTAATAAGGGTGTTACCCATCTAATTGTACACCACTATTAAGAGAAAAGCAAACATTCTAAAGGAAGAATGTCATAATCGTTGATACACTACACATCTCCTTTCAAAGATGGCTGAGAGAAACAACCTGATCTTAGATCTTTGAATTCTTTAAAACTGGTGATATCAACACTTGTATATTTTAACAAGTTATTGACAAACGGACGTTAGAATATTTTACAAAGTTTTATGGCTGTTTTTTTGTCCTAAGTAAAGTCTGAAAACTATAGTTTCCTGAGCAAAACAAAAAATGCAATTGGTAAAGGCAGCTTGATGCTACAGAACTTATATACCACAGAACTTTTATCTTTGAAGTTTCATTAATTCTTTTTTGCCAGCACATATTACATCAAACAAAGCTGCATTATGAGATCTAATCCTGAAATAATTAATTCAACATCACAGACAACGCCAGTTTCATTTTTACTTTTCTTAGTCCTGTTTTCCGTTTAGAAAAAAAACAAAAAACAAAAACGTAACTTTATTAAGAATCACATACTGTGAGGCACGTCATCCAAAGGAGTTGAACCATCTTATGTGTCACATGCTTACCTGTACAATATATTACTTAATTGCCTTAGCAAACATCCCAGAACACTACAACTGATCGTACTATGTGCTGTTAAACATGACTGGTGACCACTGGGAGAAGGCAGCTGCAGAAGATTATGACATCAGAAAGGTGCCAAACAATTAGAAAAAGGATCGCAGGCTTCTCATTTTCAGCCGGCTAAATTGCCGTCTACTTTACCAGATGAGCCGCCTAAATTAGTTTTCAAAAAAAAAAAAAAAAAGTAGTTTTTTTTTTTTTTTACAGTGCTCGCATGTTCCAGTCAATAGTATTCAAAATGTAAAATTTTGTTCCAGTAAAATAACGCCCCAATTTCCACAATTCATTATGTATGTAAGTCGAGTAAAACATTCCTTCTCAAAGGGCATTTTGTTTCCGGGCTTATGTTTCCATGGACACCGTGAATGAACTTACAAGCGATGTTGGTGATGAAGGCCGAACTGTACAATCATATACCTGAGTCAGTAACCTTACAGCAGAGTTATGACGTTGTATATTTTTTCTATGTAAGATCGTCTTTTTTACTCAAAGTGTATGAAATACAGTGAGTATATGTTATAGCACTGTAAAATGTCTTATGCATTGACTTAGAAGATCGATCTGAAACCTAGCATATACAATTGATTCAGGAAACGATATTCACATTACGCAATTAATGAATATGACTGATTATTTTATTTGTATGTGCTTTGTTTTGCTGATTCAGTCTTTATTAAACAAATAATATCACTATATGAGCTTCAAGCTCTACCGGTCAGATCTTTTGCTGCATAGTCAGTTGCTGTAAAACTGTGGTCAAGTAAAATTATTGACAGTTTACACACAAAATGCAGATAAAAAGTACACACACACACACACGTACAAATACGCATAAGCACATACTGTGATTATCTATCTATGTTTAAATAGGCACGGTACTTAAGTTCGCTATTTTTAGAAGACTATCTAAATTCCCTTTTTAATAAGTTCAGTCAAATGGAAATGCATGTTTTATGTACAGTACAAATCTCTTCTTCCTCCTCCTCTTCTGTTGATGTCACACTTTCCGTGTCATCTC
Organism: Acipenser oxyrinchus oxyrinchus; assembly: GCA_030684275.1. Lineage (NCBI taxonomy): Eukaryota > Metazoa > Chordata > Actinopteri > Acipenseriformes > Acipenseridae > Acipenser > Acipenser oxyrinchus. The sequence continues at coordinate 38,017,933 of CM060248.1, read as the reverse complement.
AAAACACAACCATATTTTCTTTGTATATTAGGCAAGAGCAACAGCGGGGGAGGGAGGGTATTTTCGCATTAAATATAATGGCTATCAAGTATTTATTTTATTTTATTTTTTAACCGGGAAAGGTAACTAACAATTGGGTATGTATGCGCTGGTGTGGCACTGTATACTGCGCGTTAAAAAACAATAAAAAATCGAAGCAACACGACATGAAGCAATGGTGTATCCAGGCCCTTTAGGGTGCTAAAAGGCATGGTGCAAACATAGATACACAGTATAAAAATGTAGGCATTAATGAATGGGTTAACTCTGCGTTTGCTTTCACTTTGAAACTTTTGACTCCTACGCATTCCAGGTCAATGCGTTATTGCAACGGAGTTTCGCCCCCTTCCTGGAACTCTGTTCTCACTGCTTAGCACCCTCTATAGCGCCATATATATTTCTTTTTAGTTTTTTTTTTTTCTTGCCCTCGCTGTTAAAAGTGGGAGGGGGGCAGTGGCCCGTTGGCCCACCCGTCTCCGGTGCCTATGTTCACAGGCATTACATTTCAAACAAACATGTACTCAGTACATTTTTCAGATACTGCCAAGCACGGTCTATAGCACTGACAAACATACCTTTTTGTTTTGGTTTGTTTTTTTTAACTGTTGCAGACTTTCTTTTTGCTGGAATTGATGCTGTGCTGTCTGCACAGGAACACATGTGATCAAGTGTGCATTCCCTAGGGCTTTACCAGAAACCTGCTCTTCACTTCAGGTGTCTGCCTCTTAAAAAATTTGAAACATGTAAAACAATAAAAGTACCCATACATTTTTTTTTGTTTTTAAACTAGGAGTTGAGTGTATTTGTGTAAGTATTAATGTTGCCAATAGGTGCTAAAATGTATTCGCAAAGGTAAAAAAAATTAAATAAAGTGTTATTAATTACAAATATCTAGTAGACTACCTGTGTTAGTGCTGATAGAACAGATATTTTCTTTCATTAAGCAAAAAAAAAGGTAAAATACATAAAAATACTGTATTTATGTATTTTTCTGTTTAAAGGGATCCATTTTTTAATATACATAACTTCTTCGGGTTCTATTGCTTAAATAATGACCAATCTTTATCGACCAAACGGTACCTAGTACTGAAAGTTATGGACGCTAGCTTTGTGTAGTAGTTTATTTTAAATAGATTCATTTGGTAGATAATTACCATACTGTAAGGGCTATAGAAGGGCTATACTGTATTGATAATGAATCATGCAGTCATCAGTATGTGCAGTATTCCCTGTCCAGGCCAGAGAGGCAATCCTCATGGGCAGCAGTGTGGAATAGTGGTTAGGGCTCTGGACTCTTGAGTGGAAGGTCCTGGGTTCAATCCCAGGTGGGGGACACTGCTGCTGTACCCTTGAGCAAGGTACTTTACCTAGATTGCTCCAGTAAAAACCCAACTGTATAAATGGGTAATTGTATGTAAAAATAATGTGTCTTGTAACAATTGTCACAGTCTGTAAATGAGAGGAAATGTTTACTGGAATGGGAGAGAGTGAGCTTTAAAAATAACCTTATACCTTGTTTCTAACAACAAAATTGTTGGAAGTAATCACTGTAATTAGGATGCTGTGAGCACATAGTAGGATCCAAAGCCTGAGAGAAATGTTTCAACTCATTTGGAAAGGTACTAAGTTCAAGTTAATGCTGAAAAAAAGCCAACATGGTTTTAGAACAAGTTCTTCAGGTTCTGAATAAAGGAGTACCTATATCCTGAAAAACAGGAAACCCTGCCTACCTGTAGAGGACTTGTACATATTAACTTGTCTTCACAAACTCAGCTTAAGGCTGAACATTTCACCCTAAACACAGTTTTCCAAAATATAAAAATACAGTTTCTGTGAGAAACACTGAATGGTAGAATATGTTACTAAAAGAAACATGCTTTAGTATTACTACAGCTTCTGTGAGACGTGAACCAAAGTCATTTTGCTACCCAACCACCAAGATACAAGAGTTGTTCTCCAGTGACAGTTTCAGCGGTGGGAGATGAAACTGCTTCATGAGCAACCACCCTCTCAATTACTGGACTAGGTAATGTGGACAGTAATACCAGATTTTGTAGACATGTACAAAATATGTCAACAGGATTTTTCTGTGGTGTTCCCTAAATGCGATCTTTATACCTGTTAATTCTTTTTTTTTTTTTTTTTTTTTTTTTTAAATAATCCTGACCTGGACTGTCTCCATGTTAAATGGCCACAGTGCAACTGTACATGACACAAAAATGAGGAAAGAAGTGCTCACAGCTCTATACAGTACAGTGCATCCCTGGCAGCCCGTTCAGTAATTTGCATAGCTGCTACACCGGATTGTGGTGGCAGTGGGTGAGGAGAAAAGAAAGCTAAAAGGTTGCTTATTTGTTTATTGGTTCAGTTTAGTTTTGTTTACTTCTGACCTCAGTTAGTCTCTTTGCTTCAGTATTTATTTGTTTAGTACAATTGTATAGTAAATACTCAAACATGTGTGTCATTCAAGAAGCAATTTCATGCATACATTGTGATAAACAAATGGATGCTTTTCCTGCCTTTGCTGCATGTAGCTCTGTAGTTTATCATTATCCTTCTGACAACATCTGTGACTCCAACTTCAAGGTTCTACTCTTAGTTTCCAGCTCGTTACATAATGAAGCATTGTATTTGTCACAGTATTGTTGTTTTACTTTGTTTAAAAAAAAGAAGAGGAATTTGACTAAAATCGCTGAAAGCGATACTGCAATCCTATGTACAGAACAAAAGTAGTCAAAAGTATTGATAATAATAAAGCAACACAGAGAACACCTTTGTTTTGCTGGAGGCTTGCCGTAATTCTAGGTGCGGGGTTCAGCCTGCTAAGCTAACCTTACTGGCTAACCAATACTATATATCCAAGCCAACCTTTCACTAAACGTTCTGAAAGTCTTTCTCCCCCTCCTCTTCATCGCCTCCTTTGCAACTATATCTCCCTTCTGGGGGAGGTGGTCTTCCACACTATATTTTATACTACTAGCAGCTATTAGTGCTGTGGCTCAATCTTTGAATGTTCAATTAATGCAAAATGAATTCATGCAAACTTCAAATGGACTTTTCCAGAATCATTGCTCTTAAAGAAGGTTGTACATTAAATAAAGACACAAAGCACAGCTTCAATAAAGGCTGTGGTCACCAAACAGTACCTATGTGTTGCTACCATTCATTCCAACACTCTGTAAACATCAGTTGATGCAAATATGTTCAAGTGTCTCAATGACACTGGTACTGGAATGTAAAATACACATTACTGTACTGTACTTCCGAATTGTTATAAACCTGGGCTAGCCAATTAAGATCAATAAACTCCAGTGCTGACAGCTGTCCTTCTAACTACTGTACATTTTTGTATAGGTATAGATTTACTGATTTATGCAAGATCTGTGTTTCAACAACATTGGAAAGCAGAAACAGCTGTCCATGATTGCTCATGGTTGGGGGGGGGGGGGGAAGTAATAATGCAAATACCAGATGTACAATACCAAATTTCAGGTGAATATACATGTTTCTATGTAACCATGTGTCTAATGTTAAACTAACAGAAATTTAACAATTTTCTTGCCCACTCAGAATTAGGCCTGATACAGTACAATTCATTACACTTTATAATGGATAGCTGCTAAACGTAATTTGTACGTTTGTCAAAATACCTGCAAATTGTTAAATGATATAGTAAGTTTATAATTGTCTATATGTTTCCTAATTTATTACTCTAGTTTTAAACTTCAGATGGCTTTTCTTGTGGACAATATCTGGCTATTATCAACAAGGAACAAATAAAGCTCTGCCCTGTGCTCAGTTTGTTATTTTTAAATAAAACACTACATTCAGAAAGTTAAAGTCCAAATTAACTCAACACCGCCTTGACTCCTGTTAACATAATTCTCCATAATGTCTAGAATAAAACAACTGTTAAACGAATCTAAGATTTTAGTTTGCAGTATTGAAAAAGGAGAAAACAGAAGGGTGCCTTTATTTTTTTGCGCTACTGTTTCACCTATTAAAGGATACCAAAACAAGTAGATATCATTTTTTAGAACTATCGCTGTTTTTAGTTAGATACGGGGTGTATGGTTAAACTTATGGCGAAACCACAATTAAATATTATGTTATTTTAGCACAAAAAAAGCTAAAATAAATATTAAGCCTCTACTTCAGCCCGATGTCAAATGAGTGGATTGTACCAAAGGCTGGCACATACTCCTATTGAAACCAGCGGTGTTGTATAACTTTTTTTCGTTGTGTTTTTGAAGAACTGAATACATTTTTTTATCAACATTGTTGCATATTAGACTACAGTTCTTAAACAATGTTTTTTTTGTTTGTTTTTTCTATGTATTGGTAATTTTTTAATTGCAGCATTCATTGTTTCTCAATGCCATTCATTAGTTCTGACTATTGTCACTGCATCTCTGGTATGGTAAAGTCACTTAGGAGCTACGGTATCTATCTACGCAGAACTTTTATCCTTTGTATCAAATGCATTACATCAATGTTGTTGTACAATACAATTACAAAGAAGCAATCAAATGCATAAGTAAAGAGTCCTTAACAGCAAAATAACAGAGTTAATATTTTTGGAGTCCAGCAAGTTGCTTTTCAAAAATATCTTTTTTTTTTTTTTAATATACTAATTGTGCAGTTACCAACCTCACGGTCCCAGAACAAAGCTTATAAATCAGTGAAACGTGAAAAATCAACTTTATGACACAAATGAAAACATAAACAACTTTTATGAAGCCATACTTATATCTGTGGTAGTTTAGTACTGATCAGCTGATTTCCTAAGCAAGTTACAATCAACAAGGTGGTGCAATCGGCATACAGGCTGTCCGATTCACTCAAATCCTTCAGCTACCAAGGATTCGACTTTTGGAAAAAAAGTGACCTCATGTAAATCAGGTTGCTTAAAATGTCATATGCAGAGCCTTTACAGCCAGAGTACCGAGTGCATAGAGGCTGACAGAATTTCAAATTGATCAAGGCTGAAAATTTGCATATACAGTATTTGCAAACAACAGTCTGAATGTGGTGACTGATCAAGCCCTGACATGCACTTTCACTTGCACACTTTTATCTTCACTTCACCAGTATTACAAAACAAACTCACTCATTGGCAGTAGACAACATCCTGGCAAAGATAACCTGTCATTTGTGTTTAGTGTACTGAATGTCATTCTAAATTTTGCTAAAAAAAACATTTCATAATAATTAAATTAATGTAAGGCATGCAATTTATTTTAGTAGAAGATATAGCCATTGTATTTATTCTGGGTTTACTTTTTTTTGCAAAGCACTAGTTTTAGTTTCTCATATCATAATTGTAAACTTGGTTGCTTTTATGCAGGAGAATCCGCCTCTAGCAAGCACATAAAGGCTCTGTGTGTTATTCTCTCATGTCGCTTCTTTTGTTTTGGCCGCTCAGTCAAGCGCTGGGTGGTCAAAACGTGAGTTGACCACTTAGAGACTGGAAGAAGGGCTGCCCTCAGCCACGGATTTCCTGAGGTTTCCCCCTAAAAATTAAAAATATGTGAGTAGGGGTTTATTCCTTACCTGAGTGCCGAGCGGTTCGTATTTAGTTCAGTGGGGTGCATGGTCGGGCTGAAGAGGCTGGGCTCTTTCCCCCGCCACTGTGGGGTGCGTTAACCATTATTATTTTTCATTCATGGTATGGCGGCCTCGCTTTTTAGGGGGTCTCATAGCCACTTCCTAGCTGCAGCACTGCGATGCATGTAACCGTTCGTGTTTTTCCAGCTGGCCTTATGCAGGTAGCCTTTGAGCTCCCTCTGACGAGGCCTCTGGCCAAATTTATTATTCACTCGGGCCCTGAACGCCCATCACGGTTCATATTAAACCATCGACAATTGCAATCAATAAAACCGTTCTCTGTACAATAATATGATTGGCTCTGTATATCTGATTCTCCAACACAGGACTCGACAAACACAACTGATTAATATGTTACTGTGATATTGTGTAACAATTGTAAGTCGCCCTGGATAAGGGCATCTGCTAATAAAGAACAACAACAATAATAATAATAATAATAATAATAATAATAATAATAATAGCAGCACACCTAGGTAGGGCTGCAGCAGCTAAGAGTGCAAATAACTGCCATTATTTTTGCCTTTGCCATTGTGATAGACCGATAGTTTAGTTTTTAATTGTGCTTCATCGTTTAAACTTTGTCAAAAATGTGCAGGTCAAATATTAAGAAGTGGGTGTCTGCAAATAACGGCTACTCAGTTTTTTTGTTTTTTTTATTACTTCCTGTCACGTGGCATCATTGTCATTGAATATTCACCTCCCAATGTCCCAACTTTAATGTCTTTTGTTCAGCCAGATTACAGAAGGCTGTGTTGATCTTCTTTTTTTTTTGAGACTCGAGCGATGTTAATACTTTTTTTTTTTTAAACAAAAGATTGCTTCCATTTTATGTTTATTTTTTGGTCTTCTTTTTTTTCCTACTGCTGCCAGTCAGATAAGTACAAACTACTGCTATTAGTAAATTATTATTATTATTTTCTTTTAAACAGAATATTGATTATTTGAATTAACGTGACACTGTTCTTGGAATAAAGTCAGTTTGGTGTGAACATAACTAGTTATTGTCTCTTTTATATACAGTAAGTAGGACAAATTAGTGATTTGGATTTTAGCACTGTTTGAATAATTAGACTGCATAACATTTCTGTAATAATGCAATGCAATTCCTGCTTGCCCTCTAATCAAAACAGACCATTATGGTACCGCAGATGCTATTATTATTTCATATTGCTTCACTGTTTTTTTACATGTATTTATATATAGGGCTTAATTTAGTAATTTCCTTGATTTAATTTAGTTATTTTTTTCTGTCAAGTAACTTTTTCATGTACAAGCACAACGTACAAACAAGATTGCAAGATGTTAATAATCTTTATTAAAGCTATAATGAAAAACTAAGGTGTTTTGCTGGGCACACTATTACAATCGTTTTGACGAGTAACAAGTAAATTAATAAAGATGAGTAGCTTCAGCATTTAAATGAAAAAGTAAGACTTACGATTTAAAAGCCCATTTAGTGGTTTCACAGAAAAAAAAGTAAATTAAACCAATTTTACTATTTTAATGTGTTTCTCAGTTGTGATTGAGATACATGAATGGATTAACCAATATCAATTGCATTTAAGGAGAGTAAAAAAGCTGATGTAAAAGACCTATTTATAAACATCTATGCAGTAATTTACAGAAATCTTCCCCCAAGATGGCCGACTTCCGGTTTTCTCCTGCTGTCGAGACCACACAGAGGGGGGTGCATACTACCCCCTTACACAACGTCTTTTCAAAAAATGTATTTTAACGTTTAAACGTTTAAACTATCTTTTTAAAAGTTTAACCCTTTGCAATCCTATCTCGGACCTGGTCCGACATTACAATATTCCCTTTCCGTCATCAAAAAGACGTATAACACAGGTCTCTAGTCATTTTTTCTCCGAAAAAAGTCGAGAAAACCATTCAATGGTCAAGTGAGACTGATAGGAGCTGAGAGAAGCCGGGAAAAAAAAAGGAGCGGATCTGAGCAATACACATAGCCCTGGCACCAGAGAGATAACACAGACATAAGACAAGGAGGCTGTGTGGTCCAGTGGTTAAAGAAAAGGGCTTGTAACCAGGAGGTCCCCGGTTCAAATCCCACCGCAGCCACTGACTCATTGTGTGACCCTGAGCAAGTCACTTAACCTTCTTGTGCTCCGTCTTTCGGGTGAGACGTAGTTGTAAGTGACTCTGCAGCTGATGCATAGTTCACACACCCTAGTCTCTGTAAGTCGCCTTGGATAAAGGCGTCTGCTAAATAAACAAATAATAATAATAATAATAACAACATAAACAAACAAGATAGCTGCTTCCGCATCCAGCGCTCAAAGAATATCACAGACATTTGCAGAGCTTTTTGAGATGTTATAGTAATAAAATAATGACTTGGATTGCATTATTGAGGAGTTTGGTGATAAAACGAGTGATCAGGAGATGATTTATCAGTATGCACGACTATAAGAAGTATGTGAAAAATACAGCGAACAGGGGGTGGGGCGGGGCTGGAGATGCAGTACTGAGTGTCCTGTTGATATGCAGTGCCTTTTAAACCTGTTTTACTGTGAAATAAAATACTAAAAACTAAAAACAGCGTGTCTAAAATAAACTGCGCGTGCGAAAATAAATTGGACCTGACGCGCCTGAGACGCGCTGAATAAATGGACCGCAAAGGGTTAAACGTTTATTAAATTAAACAGAATCCAGCACCCCTAGTGGTGATGGTCATTGTTTTTTTAAGATGGCTATTTAGGGTTAGATAGTTATTTTTTGGTTGGAAGGGTGGAGCTTGTTTGTGTGTGTTAATTTGGTAGTCAAAAATAAATAAATTGAGTATCATTGTGCAATCGCAGTGCAGTACCGACTGACAATATCATGTCAGACGCCTCTGACAGTCAAACCCTCGTGACCATGTAGGGTTTTACAGATGCAGAGGTTTAGGAACATTTTGTGGAAAACATTTTAATAAACTGAACAAAGTGAACGCAGTAAAGGCGATGTAAAGCTCATAATAAACAAAGAATAAATTACAAGGCATTTCCTTGTCAACACTTCGCATTTATACATTCCTTTCCCCCTGATTTAATCAATTAACAGACTTCATATTTGTCTCTCTCCTTTCTTTGCCAAAAGGGAAGTAAGCACAGATAATTTAATAACCAACATTAATGGATAATGGGTTTTTTTAGTTGTTTTTTTTTTACATATTTTGACCTCCTATTTGTTCTAATACAAAAATATTTCCTTTTGCTAGTTTCAGAGATTATCTGAAGTTTACCACATTACATTTGCATGATCATTTTAAATAGCCTGACCATCCTTTCCCCATGGTTATATTATGCATTTACCATAGTTTGCTGTGTTTTTTAATATGCTTTACCATACTGTTCCTCCCTGGGCTTTACAATGCTATGTTTTATTACAGTTTTTTTATAGGTATCATAGTTCATAAACAATGCCCTTAAGCACAAACTGATACAGACGTCTGAATAACCCTTACCAGGTTTTGAAAATGGTGGTGTTTCTTTTTACTTTAAAACTACAGGACTGGATTACATCAACAGAATGAAAAACTATGTAAATACCTCACAAAACACTGACCATTTTTAAGCGTACAGGAGAAGATCAGTCCACCAAGAATCTCAAATGATCTGTACAATACTTCCAACTATAATGATTCAATAATCTGTATTAGGGCTGTCAGTTAAGCCTACAAATAATAATAATAAATAATAATATCTTTATTTTTATATTGCGCCTTTCACAGTGGACCACCATCACAAAGTGCTTTACAGAGGTAGGCTGTGAACTGTGCATTATATGCAGAGTCACTTACAATAGGACACTGATTTAACATCTCATCCGCACGATGGAGCACAAGGAGGTCAAGTGACTTGCTCAGGGTCACACAGTGAGTCAGTCACTGGCAGAGGTGGGATTTGAACCAGTGACCTTCCGGTTAGCAATGGATAGCAATGGATTATTTGGGTACACAGAATATAATCGTTCCAATAAATATTGATGATTGTACCCCCCCCCCCCGAATCTCCTAGGCCATCCCCAACCTAATTTGGATGCGTCTGTCGTCACCCCCTGATGGCTGTGGATCACCCCCATCCTTAAACCTTCGCGCAGTTGAGAGGCTTGCCTCTACTAGTGCAGGGTTTCCCCCAACATGCGCGAGACACGGTCAGCTGTTTGGGATGTAGCTGGAAGGCGTTGAGCCACGCCTGAAGCTGCCGCATATGGAGTAACCCCAGCTGGATGGCTGATGAGGCTGTGGCCATCAGACCCAGCAACTTTTGACACAACACCAGAGGTACTATCGATCCCTGTTGAAACAGAATTTGCAGAATTTGACGGTGTGTGACCATCTGGAACCTCCTCTCCCTCAAGAACCCGTTGAAGTGTCTCAAGTCTAGGATGGGGCGAAGTCCGCCATCCTTCTTCGGCACCAGAAAGTACCTCGAGTAGAACCCTTCCTCTTGGGAGGTGGGTTCTACGAGACAGATGGCTTGTTTGAGAAGTAATGCAACTACTTCTTGCTTGAGGGCCGAGACCTGGAGAGGGTCGTTCACTGATGTAACTGTGATCCTTCCAAAGGGAGGAGGACCCGCTCAGAACTGTAGCACATAACCGGTATGTACGGTTGCGAGCACCCAAGTGTCCGAGGTGCAAGTGCACCAATATTGCAGCTGGTGTTGTGTGAAGGGGTAGGTCTGAGGCTGCAAGCCTTCAGGGGCTCTGCTTGGGATACTGAGGCTGGGGCAGAGCCCGCTGTGGGGGCTGCCTGTTGCATTGGGGCCCCACGTCCGGCACCCCCTCCTGTCCTTGCGGGTGGGCCCGGCTGTTAGCTGTCGTGGAAGCGTGAAGGCAATGCCTCAGATCGCCACGTGGGGCAGTGGGAATAGGGACCGTATTAGGCACAGCTCCGAAGCCACCGGTTCAGGGAGGGGCACCGACTGCAGTATGCCATCCAAGTAAGCCCTAAGGAGGCCTGCCGTGTTTGCCAGGTGCGTGACTTGCACTACTGCCGCATAGGCCTTTTAAAAATGGGCCAATGCTACCCTGCATTGACCATTAGGTAAACTCCCTACTGGAGGGGCTCATACCAGAGCTGCGATGGTTGAGTCAACTGGTGGGAATTCCACCAAGCCCATCACCCCTGCGCCTTCTAAAGAAGCCAGAAGCTTGTTTCATCATACTCGGCGCCGAGGCTGGGTGGTTCAAAGAGGACCGTACATCTTCCATGAAATCAGGGAACACCGGAAAGGGCTGAAGGCGGGGTAATGAAGCCTATGTCCTGAAGACAGGCTGACACGGTACGGGCGCTGCCATCCAAGGTACCTGGAGGAACTTGCTCCATAAGTGCCGGGATTGCGCTTGGGAGAGGTGAAAGCACAGCGTTTGAGATTGCCTCGGAGCTGGGACCCATCTCGAAGGTTAGCTCCTGGACATCTCCTTCCTCCTCATCCTGAGGGCAGGTGCTAGCGGTGGAGCCAGGGCCGGAGCAGGGGGTTGGGCCTGCTGCCTGGCCAAATACTCCAGGACAAGCCATTTGGTCTTTCAAGTTGGAAATGTCCTGTGCCTGCTTTGAAAGTTGTGCCCGCTTAGCACTCCGCGCGGGAGAATGAGGCACCTGAGCACAGGGAATGCTCTGCAAGGAGCTCTGGGATAGATGGAGGAGGGGGGAGATCGGGGCTCCCAGCGCCGCCAACGGCTCAGTCGAGCTAGCTGGAGAAGCCGCACCAGTGAACATGGTGAATCTGCCGCGTAGGACCAGAGGCTGGAACACTGCACAGATCTCTCAGAAAGTTACATCTCCCAAGGCAGAGGAGGTGTGTTGCATGCCCAGGCACCGGACACAGAGGAGGTGCTTGTCCTCTGGAAGAAGCATCCCTCCGCAGGACGTGCAAGCATGAAATTTAGGCATGCTTGCCGTCAAGGTCACACCACATGCACGAGGTGTCAAGCACCGAGGCACAAGTGAGTGAAAATATCGCCAGGCCCCGGTGCAGGAAATCATGTCTCTTTTTTTTTTGTTGCTGCAATTAGCAGGATAAATACACACACAACAGCAGATGCAGCAGGGTTAGAAAGCAGTCTGCGATGCAAAGCGGTGCAGACTGGAGAAAAAGAGAAAGATTTAACGGAGCACAGTTGCTCAATGATTATAGCTCAGTTCACAGAACCAGAGTTACTGATTCCAAGGAACTGGCAAGCTGACTTCCAGCAATATTTTCTTAAAAATAAAGTAGGGAAACTACAGTAAACTCAAGTGAGAGCTCTTTCATACAGACCCAATCACAGCAACTGGACAGGTTAGTACCTTACCTTACTGCGGTGAGAAGCAAAAGAGGAAGTGAGCACCGTGGAGTGACTATTTGTTCCCTCGGAAGGTGTGACCGAGGACGTCACTCCCCAGAAGGGCCTATCGGCAGCTCTGACATAAAATGCTCAGTGAATACCTAACCTGTGGCAGGCATATCCTAAAATTATTGTTGGTGGTCATCTTCAAATTGAAAGGGAACTGATATAAAACTATTAAAAATGGCTATTGACAAAACTATGATCAATACTGGTACATATCGACAACATGAAATAATGTTATGTATGTATTTCAACATATGGCCATAAATCCAAGCTTATCCAATTCCTCTGAAATGGACTCCCATATATATTATCTTTCACCTATGCATCTTTATCATTGCAATGATATTTATCGTAAAGCTCTGGGTATTTTTCAACAGCAAGTATTATTTTTTTCATTTTGGATAGTGCTTGACCCTGGTGCTCAATTCCCTAGTCGTCGCACAAAGAAATTGCAAAAAATAGGATTCAATCCTATTTATTTTGCATCGCTTCAGTGTCGCCCTGGTGTAGCCTGTGTCGAGTCCTCTGTGGTATGAAAGATACTTATCAAAAGTATAGGTTGTAATTTTGTCGCATCACTGCACATTTCCGCTTCTCGCATCACGTCTGGTGTGGTGTGCAGCCTTTAGAATACAACTTAAAAGGCATGTTACAGTACTGAAAAGTAAAATACAAATATTGATTACAATATTGATCTGTATTACAGTACCTGATACTGAAGTGAGAATGAAACAAAAGTAATTTTTGTACTTATGCCTTCATAGAAATGTAACAGTGGGACATTTATGAAAACATTTATGAACATCCGGTCCATTATTTGCACAAAATTCGTAAATTTAGCAAAGATTATCTGGTTTTGATTTAATCTTTCTCCACAACCGGTTATTTACTAAACATTTGAAACTGCATACAAAAATCAACTTGCATGCTCAACATCAACACTCCTTCACATGAAATGTAATCACTCACTAAACCTTTCATGCTGAAAAACATGATCGTTTGATTTGATTGTTTGATTGCTGCAGGTCATTTTGTACACTGCTGTATCTTGGATACTTTGGTTTGTTGTGTTACCTTTTGAGGTTTGGAATTTTTGTGTGAGCAGTTACCATTTATATATAATAAAAAATAAAAAATAAACTTTGGTAATCCGATTTCCGCATTTGATCGGGATTAGGCTATATTGTGAAGTTGGGTTTTTCAAAATGTCAACATGCAATCGGGATTACTGTGATCCGGATTTCGCTTTGGTAATCAAAACACACTTGCAATTGCGATTAAATGTAATTGGGTTTACTTTTATCCAAAATATCAGGATTATTTTGATCCTCCTGCAAAGGTGGATTTCAATTTTAAATAATCATTGAAAATAGATATTCTGTTTGAATAGTGATAGAAAACACACACTATATGTCCAAATACAGTATTATAATACATGTTTAACATATTTAAGTTTTGTATCCATGCTGGCAAATTAACAACGTGTATCTGATTAAGGTAAAAAAAAAAAAAAAAAACATTAGCGGTATAGCTTTTATTAAGAACAAAAAACTTTGTTTTTCATTTATATACATAATGTCCAACACAGTAGGCCTTAGTTATTTATAACGGCATCCCTCACTGCCTATCCAGCAAGTCGATCCTGTTGTGGTACTGCTAAAGGTGCATCATGGTGTCCTACCTGAGGCTCCGGCAGGTCATCGCTCAAATCCTCACCTTCAATGGCTGGTACAATGGATAGCGATATTGTGCAAAACAATGCAGGCTAGAATTATGTTGCATGCTTGTATTAGCTCCATACACAGGTAATTCAGACAAGCAAATTAAAAAATTAACATTAAGAGTAATTCTCAGAGGTTTTTTTTTTTTATGTAAAACATAAGAAAGAAATAAACCTCTGTACTAATACTCATAATTATCACTGGTCTTATTTATTTTTAAAGTTAGGTTATATCATAAATAGGGCGTCTAGTTTTCGGGGGGGGATCACGTGATGTCCCTTTAAACATATTTTGAGCTGATTCGCTTTCTTAATCAACCATTAATTACCAAAGGAAGTTGTTTCTTTTTACCCTCATATCTTGATTGAGTTAACAAACAACGTGCATTGATCTCACCTGATTCTATTTGAATCTGCATTTCGTTCTGGATCTAATCACCGATTTCAGCTTATTAATTTCCACCGCGTTTGTTTTAATTAGCAACGCACTACTAGAAACTATCTGGTATTCAGTTAAGGCTTAACAACTATTAATTAAGGTTTAAAGGGAGGGAGAGAGATGGAAAATAAAAACTGAAAACTAGACGCCCTAATCATAAATAACGGCCTATTTAAAAAAAAAAAATGATTTCCATTACATCATGTTAAAAAACCGTCCCAGAGCATTTGATATAAATCTTTATAATTTTTCAACAGTTTTCAAAATATAAAGTAGTTTCTGCAATGTGCTTTGTGTATTGTGTGATTTCCTCAAAAACAATGCAACATGTTATTATCAGAATGGACTAAGCACAAAATGCATACAAAGAAAACAGCGACACATCTTCAATTTTCGGTATTAAGCTTGATCTAAAAGCTGAACTTCTTTCAGGCTCACAATTAGAGGGCAGCATACTGCGACCAACAATGACAATTGATCTGTGTCCCTGTGTTAGGTTATGTACAGATCAAAAGATACACATTCCAACGTGGTATTATGCTGTGAGGTTGTGCTCAATGGCAACACAAACATGTTAACCAGATTAAAAGTGAACCTAAGGGACACACTGGCTGATTGTGCTTCACTTATAATATTTAACGCTGCATTTAAGATAAACTGTTCCAGTTTACACCAACCTAACAGAAACTGGAATGGGTGACTTATGAGAAAATGTTATAGTGTTTGCACTCGGCATAATGCATTTAAATAAATACTTTACAATGCAGTGACTGCATGTGGTGAACACATCAGTCATACAGCAGATCCCATTTGCAGTACATCCCTGCAGCTTTTCAGTACTCAAAATCTAGCTGCCCTACATGCACAGGGAACACATTTCAAAGGAACCTTTTATGAACACATAAAATATCAATCTAAAGTATCAAGTTAGATGGGACTTCCATGCTAATCAGGATTCCAAGACAATCAGGATTGTAGATCAGTCATAAATTGTGTTTAATAGATTTACCGTATGCTCCCCTTTATGTTTTGGGAGACTAGGCTTAACCACTGTACAGTATAAAATAGTAAAATCTATGAGTTATATGATTGTTAGGTAAAGAAGCACAAGCCACTGGTTCCATGCAAATTGGAGTTTCACCCTGTAACAATGAATACTGTATGGCTGACATGCTGGTGTATGTCTCAATAATAGCACCCCTGCAGTATGTTTACTTGTAAATCCAAAACAAAGTACACTTACAAAAAAGTACATTTTTCTTGATATTAAAAAAACAATGTCTTTCATATCTTATAACAATACATCTTTTTTGAATGCTGGCATAGACACCCTTCTAATATATATATATATATATATATATATATATATATATATATATATATATACAGTGCCTTGCACAAGTATTCACCCCCTTTGGACTTTTCCACATTTTGTAGTGTTACAACCTGGAATTAAAATGCATTTAATTAGGATTTTTTGCCACTGATCTACACAAAATAGTCCTTAATGTCGAAGTGGGGGAAAAAATCTACATATTTTTCAAAATTATTTACAAATAAAAAACTGAAAAGTCTTGATTGCATAAGTATTTACCCCCTTTGCTGTGACACCTCTAAATAAGCTCTGGTGCAACCAATTGCCTTCAGAAGTCACATAATTAGTTGAATGGAGTCCACCTGTGTGCAATTAAAGTGTCACATGATCTAGATTAAATACACCTGTTTCTGGAAGGCCCCAAAGTTTGTTAGAGAGCATATCTAAACAAACAGCATCATGAAGACCAAGGAGCTATCAAAACAAGTCCGGGATAAAGTTCTGGAGAAGCACCAATCAGGGTTGGGTTATAAAAAAATATCCCAAACTTTGAACATCCCCCAGAGCACCGTTAAATCCATTATTAAAAAATGGAAATAATATGGCACAACCTCGACTCTGCCTAGAGAAGGCCATCCACCAAAACTCAGTGACCGGGTAAGGAGGGCATTAGTCAGAGAAGCAACCAAGAGGCCAAAGGTAACTCTGAAGGAGCTGGAGAGATCCACAGCTGAGATGGGAGAAACCGTCCATGGGACAACTATAACCTGGACGCTCCACAAAAGCTGGGCTTTATGGAAGAGTGGCGAGAAGAAAGCCATTGCTGAAAAAAAAAACATATCAAATCCCGTTTGGATTTTGCCAAAAGGCATGTGGGAGACACAGCAAACATGTGATAAAAGGTTCTTTGATGAGACCAAAATTGAACTTTTTGGCCTTAGCGCAAAACGCTATGTGTGGCGCAAAGCCAACACTGCTCATCACCCTGAGAACACCATCCCCACGGTGAAGCATGGTGTTGGCAGCATCATGTTATGGGGATGCTTTTCATCAGCAGGGACTGGGAAACTGGTCAGGATTGAGGGCAAGATGGATGGAGCCAAATACAGGGAAATTCTAGAGGAAAACCTGTTTCAGTCTGCAAGAGACCTGGGACTGGGGCAGAGGTTCACCTTCCAGCAGGACAATGACCCTAAACACACAGCCAAAGCTACACTGGAGTGGTTTAAAAAGAAGAACGCGAATGTCTTAGAATGGCCCAGTCAAAGCCCAGACCTCAATCCGATTGAGAATCTGTGGCAAGACTTGAAAATTGCTGTTCACCAATGGTCCCCATCCAACTTGACAGAGTTTGAGCAATTTTGCCAAGAAGAATGGGCAAAAATTGCAGGATCCAGATGTGCAAAGCTGGTAGAGACTTACCCAAAAAGACTCACAGTTGTAATTGCTGCCAAAGGTGCTTCTACTATTGATTCAGGGGGGTGAATACTTATGCAACCAACAAATGTCTTTTTTTTTTGTTTAATTAACTTTTGTGTCACAATAAAAAAATATTTTGCACCTTCAAAGTGTTAAGTATGTTGTGTAAATCAAATGGTAAAAATCCCAATTAAATCCATTTTAATTCCTTGTTGTAACACTACAAAATGTGGAAAAGTCCAAGGGGGGTGAATACTTATGCAAGGCACTGTGTGTGTAATATAAATATATATATATTTATATTAGAAGAGTATTGTGGCAAAGTGCCCCCCCTGTGTATTTTGTGTTACGTGTTGTGTGTAAATGTTGGTGTATAGGCATTGGTACACGGGATATAAGCGGGTCTGTGTTTCACATGTGTTTAAATTGTAGATTTGTATTTAGGCACGAGGAGGGCACAAATCACATCACGTGCAAGTAAAAAGTAATATGTGAGCACGGGGAATTGCACTTTAATTAATTCACGTGCAGTTGTACCGAGATTCCAATTGAATGATTGACTAGCAATCGAGTCTCGGTACAACTGCATAAAAGCTGTATGTTTTCACTCACTCGGGGTTGGGTGTTCGTGAGTGGAGAACGGGTGAGAGAGAGCGAGGAGAAAGAAATATTTATAACAATTGCTATCGCGTGCTGGTAGTACCAGCACGATACTTGTTTTATTTATTTACTCACCGTGTTTGTGTGTCTGTCCGTCCACCGTTTGTTACTGTTTAGTCCGTTTGTTTATATATTTATTTTGGCTAAAGTGCCGTGTCCTGTTTCTGTTTCGTGTACAAACCTTTTATTTTCTGTTTGATTATTAAACGCTGAGCGCCATCACGCGCTCAGCTTCACCAAAACCCCAAGTCTCTGTCTGCTCTGTGTGTTTCTAGTTCTGGTCTGAGTTCCTCCCTGCAGCCATCCTGTCACACGTGGTGTCGGAACCGGGATAACAGCGCCTCCAGGACTCAGGCCAGAGCAGGAACCGCAGTTTGTTGTTTAAAAAAAAAAAAAAAAATGGAAGGCTGGAACTGGAGAGATGGCTGCCAGGATCTGGAGGTCCTCCTTGGTGGTCTAGAGGACCAAGGCTGGTGCCTTGCCTGTGGGGAGTTCGGGCACCCGGTGGTGCGCTGCCCCTACCAAGAGGGAGAGGAGGAACTGGCCCAGGAGAGGAAGGTGAGGAGGAGGCAGAGAAGGGGAAAGGGGAAGAGGAAGGCTGAGTGTCCACAGCCCAAGTGGGAGGAGCCCGAGTGTCCACAGCCCAAGCGGGAGGAGCCCGAGCGTCCTACGCCTGAGTGGGAGGAGCCCGAGCGTCCTACGCCTGAGTGGGAGGAGCCCGAGCGTCCTACGCCTGAGTTGGAGGAGCCCGAGCGTCCTACGCCTGAGTGGGAGGAGCCCGAGCATCCTACGCCTGAGTGGGAGGAGCCCGAACGTCCTACGCCTGAGTGGGAGGAGCCCGAACGTCCTACGCCTGAATGGGAGGAGTCGGTGCGTCCACAGCCCAAGAGGGAGGAGTCGGTGCGTCCACAGCCCAAGAGGGAGGAGTCGGTGCGTCCACAGCCCAAGAGGGAGGAGTCGGTGAGTCCACGGCCCAAGAAGGGGAAGGTAGAGCGTCCACAGCCCCAGTCTCCACCAGCAGAGGGTGAATTCCTGCTGGTCCCGCCTCCGCCACCTCCATTGGCAGGAGCAGAGCAGCAGGAGCTGCCTCTGCCTCCGCCACCTCCATCGGCAGGAGCAGAGCAGCAGGAGCTGCCTCTGCCTCCGCCACCTCCATCGGCAGGAGCAGAGCAGCAGGAGCTGCCTCTGCCTCCGCCACCTCCATCGGCAGGAGCAGAGCAGCAGGAGCTGCCTCTGCCTCCGCCAACCCCACCAGCAGAGGATGAATGCCTGCTGGTATCACTTCCCCCACCAGCAGCGGAGGAATGCCTGCTGGTAACACTTCCCCCACCAGCAGAGGATGAATGCCTGCTGGTATCACTTCCCCCACCAGCAGAGGAGGAATGCCTGCTGGTATTACTTCCCCCACCAGCACAGGATGAATGCCTGCTGGTAACACTTTCCCCACCAGCAGAGGAGGAATGCCTGCTGGTATCACTTCCCCCACCAGCAGAGGAGGAATGCCTGCTGGTAACACTTCCCCAACCAGCAGAGGGTGAATGCCTGCTGGTATCATTTCCCCCACCGTCACGAGGAGAGGAGCAGGAGCTGCCTCTCCCTTCACCAGAAGGACCAGGACTAGATGCTGGCGGTCCTCAGCAGCCCTTGCATAGGCTGCTGAGGGAAGCACGGGGAAGAACCGCCCGGCCGCAGAGGCCGAGAAGAGGGCCAACACCTGCACCCCAGCTTGTCCTGACTGCCTGCCTCGCTTCGCCCAAGGATGCCTGCCTCGCTTCGCCCAAGGATGCCTGCCTCGCTTCGCCCAAGGATGCCTGCCTCGCTTCGCCCAAGGATGCTTGCCTTGCATCGCCTGGGGTTGCCAGCCGCTCCGCGATCGCCTGGGGTTGCCAGCCGCCCGCGACGCCTGGGGTTGCCAGCCGCTCCGCATCGCCTGGGGTTGCCAGCCGCTCCGCGCTCGCCTGGGGTTGCCAGCCGCTCCGCATCGCTTGGGGTTGCCAGCCGCCCGCATCGCTTGGGTTGCCAGCCGCCCGCGACGCCTGGGGTTGCCAGCCGCCCCGCATCGCCTGGGGCTGCCTGTCGCCCGCGACGCCTGGGGCTGCCTTTGCTCCACACAGGGTGCAGGGTGCGAGGGAGAAGTGGAGCTCCGCTGCCGCCTCTATGGCCAGGGGCTCCCCTCCCGAAGTTCGCCTCCGAGGGTCCGCTGCTGCTGCCGTCGCCTCCCGAGGGTCCGCTGCTGCTGCCGTCGCCTCCCGAGGGTCCGCTGCTGCTGCCGTCGCCTCCCGAGGGTCCGCTGCTGCTGCCGTCACCTGGGGTCGCCAGGGATCCTGCTTCGCCTGGGGTAGTCGAGGGTCCTGCTTCGCCTGGGGTCGCTACACTGTGGCCAGAACCCCATGAAGGGGAGCTGTCGGCCATGAAGAAAGGGGGGGAGGTCAGGAGACCAGCTCCCCCAGCCGCATTTCCATGGCAGGAAACACGGTGGCCAGAGCCCCACGGAGGGGAGCTAGCGGCCACGGCGAGGGGGAGGTCAGGAGACCCGCTCCCCTCGCAGCAGTTTCGCTGCCAGAATTGGGTGGCCGGAGCCCCACGGAGGGGAACTGCCGCCATGAAGAAGGGGGAGGTCAGGAGACCAGCTTCCCCGCAGCAGTTTCGCTGCCGGAGATTGTGTGGTCGGAGCCCCACGGAGGGGAACTGCCGGCCATGAAGAAGGGGGAGGTCAGGAGACCAGCTCCCCAGCTGCACTTTCGTGGCAGGAGATAGTGTGGCTGAAGCCCCGAAGAGGGAGCTGCCAGCCACGAAGAATTGGGGTGCCGGATATTCCACCATGGCCACCCCCAGAAACAACTTGCTTCCCCTCTTCCGGGACTTTGGGACTGAGGGGGAGGTGGCCATTGAGGCCATGTGTGCTTTGCACAAGGGGGTATATGTGGCAAAGTGCCCCCTGTGTATTTTGTGTTACGTGTTGTGTGTAAATGTTGGTGTATAGGCATTGGTACACGGGATATAAGCGGTCTGTGTTTCACATGTGTTTAAATTGTAGATTTGTATTTAGGCACGAGGAGGGCACAAATCACATCACGTGCAAGTAAAAGTAATATGTGAGCACGGGAATTGCACTTTAATTAATTCACGTGCAGTTGTAACGAGATTCCAATTGAATGATTGACTAGCAATCGAAGTCTCGGTACAACTGCATAAAAGCTGTATGTTTTCACTCACTCGGGTTGGGTGTTCGTGAGTGGAGAACGGTGAGAGAGAGCGAGGAGAAAGAAATATTTATAACAATTGCTATCGCGTGCTGGTAGTACCAGCACGATACTTGTTTTATTTATTTACTCACCGTGTTTGTGTGTCTGTCCGTCCACCGTTTGTTACTGTTTAGTCCGTTTTGTTTATATATTTATTTTGGCGAAAGTGCCGTGTCCTGTTTCTGTTTTGTGTACAAACCTTTTATTTTCTGTTTGATTATTAAACGCTGAGCGCCATCACGCGCTCAGCTTCACCAAAACCCCAAGTCTCTGTCTGCTCTGTGTGTTTCTAGTTCTGGTCTGAGTTCCTCCCTGCAGCCATCCTGTCACAAGTATGTATATCAGCGCTAAAAAAAGATGGCAACTCCCAAAAATCCAGGTCCACAATCAAGGTTTCAACAAAACAAAGTTTTTATTCTTACAAAAATTAGCTTACGCATTTTGACATGTGATTTTTCAGCCTGAGGAAATTAAACATTATCTAGCCTACATGTCCAACAGGCAACGCATCTTTACAATGCACAAACTTCAGTTTTCCGCCAAATACCTCAACACAGTTCTAAGAAACTGGCAATGGCAAGTAGCAAAACCAGTTTTATGAAATATGCATGCTATTTGTTTCTGAAGAACAACCGTCGCAGTCAGAACAGTATCCCACTGATCAGGGATACTGTTCTCCTTTCACCTACTTCATTCCCACTTCTGAAAACTAGTGTTCAGTATGTAGCTCCATAATACAAAACAATCTGCCAGTGTGTGACAACTGACTTAATTTGTTTTTAATTGTGAATAAATAGTTTCTACAGTGTGGCGTTCATTAATTGTGCAATGCATATTGTACATTCTGTCATGTTTTCTGCTGCTCAGACCTCTTAACAAAAAAAACTTCCTCAGATCAAGCATTGCAGGTACCTTCTGCACCTGTATTTAAAAACTCACTTCAGTTTTACCAGTTTAACTGCACCATTTTGGAAATATGATAATTACAATTATCTGCGGACTGTAACTACACCTGCAACATACTGTACTACTGTATACTCCCTTGAGCCCACATTTATGGATAGTCTTCCTTAAATAAAACAACTGCCTGGTACAGTCAGGTCCTAAAACATAGAGACAGGTGTGTATTCTGGAGAAGTATGGTTCCATAAACAGAACTATTTCTTTAACACCATTGGGAATGGATAAGAAAGGGCTTTTGGTATGTTTTTGGTAGTCTGCATCCTACACCACTTTTTTTGGAAAATGAATAAAAAAATAACCAACAGGAAATGTTACAATCATTTTAACCAAATTACATAAAGCTTGGTGAAACTGTCTCACACTGAGTGTCATCATCCTTAGGCTAAAGTGTATTTAAATTGTGCTTTTTTGGCAGAAAAGAAACCTTTATCCTTCCAAAACTATGCAAAAACCAAACGAACCACCTAAAACGGTCGTAACAATATACTGTAGTACCACACCCATCCAGTTAGTGGAGTGTGCCTTTTAAACTGACATACTATACAATGTACGCTTGGGCATGTGACCAAAAGCAAGACATTCTTGAAAGGGTGGCACGCACTAAACCAACATAACTTTACCTTAACAAAACGGTATTCTTTCACAAACTGTCACAGGGAGAATGTCAAATTCGAGAGCTCATTTCAAATACATAAGTTTGAGGAACACCTGTTCATACAGAAAATGACTGTAGTTGATGAAAGTAAAAGGTAGGCCTACATGTCCCTGTAAAAACGTGTTGGTATGGTTTATGTTCCAATCTAATTTTCACGGATAGAAAGAAAGATATTACCTGCTTTGGTATCTTTCTGTTGTAGTACTGTGTAAAGAACTTTTAACTCAATTTACAAAAAAATTCGCCCAGATAAAACCTAGCTTCGCCACACTGTTACATTAAATCATGAAATATATAAATATGAAATGGATACAATTCAAATTATATTCGTTGCAAGTTGTGGCCGGGGTCTGTAGTGTCACTGCTTCTACCGCGCCTTCTCCTCATGACGGCTGTGCAGCGAACCTACCCTACCTCACCTGCTCTGTTTCATGAAGTTGAACACAGCCTACCTGGGCCTGTCCTGGAATCCGACTAAAGAACGTCATATAATGTAATATAAATACAGATTTTTCTGTCTGAGACATTTACTTCAGTTTATACGGTAAATAAAAGTATATTTATTTATTAATATGTGGAAACCTAAATGCAGTAGGTGCGCTTTGAGACACTCAGTTCAGAAGAAAGTAAAGGAAAACCTATCTTCAACTTGGTACGAAGTTTTTGGCGTTGTTAAAAAAATAAAAAAAAAGGTTAATTAAAATTACTAAACAACTGCAACTCACCTAACAAAAGCAATTTAAGCTCCCTGCGAGCATCCCTCTTGTCTCTGCGCAGCTGTCTATCAATTTCTTGATTTATCCTTTGACATTCCTTGTCTTCAGCAGACAGGCAGCACCCAGCCATGATAAATTAAAACAAATGTAAATACAAATAAAAAAATTGTTGAATTAAATCAAATTAAAGTGTATATAATAGAGAATGAAAGCAAGTTTCTGCCAGCTCCACTTCACTTCAAACTTCCAATTTGTAGTTTTGCCACAACTACAGTGAGAATCATTTGTCTCTGCAAATTGAACAATAAAATTAAAAAAAAAACTGTATTTAGGAAAAACGCAATATCCCTTTATACAGATGAATCCTGGAGGAACAGTCTGTTATGGTTTAGTCCTTTGGTTTGCGTGTGTGGGTGACGTTGCTGCAGTGACAGGTTGTGTAGCTTGTTAAGCAAGCTGACGCACGAACCAGGGGAGTAAATGAAGTGGAGAGTGTTGGCAGATAACACAAAAGTGGATTTTTTTTTTTTTTCTGTTTGAGTTAGAGAGGCGGGGCGTCTTGTTTTCTTTCCACTTTTAGGGATGGGCTGTAAAGGGCAATGGCGCCTGTTTTTAAAGCAGTGTTCCCTTTCGAAGATGTCAATATACTTATGATTTCTTGTCTTTTTTATAAGTTTGTGTGTGTGTGTGTTTTGTAATGTTACCTGGTCATAAAAACTAGGACAGCTCCCCTGTTATTATTATTATTATTATTATTATTATTATTATTATTATTATTATTATTATTATTATTGATTACCTTGTTCTCAATTTCTGTTGTATATGTTTTGTGGGACATTTTTATATTATTTTTGTTTGCTTACTTTTTAAGGAGTGCTTGTATTTTTGTTGTATCTATTTAAAAACTTACTCCATAGTCCTTCATTTCCACACTCCACAGTATTTCATTTATAGAAACAGGATGCATGTAAATGATCTTATTTTCACATTAACCTATACTAAAAAAATGACAGCTGAATTGATTTGCCTTATATTTAAAGCTGCAAAAAGGAGCTGTGGAACACCATGTAAAGTACTTCTTGGTACATGCAAGGTGATTTTCCACTTTGCAGTGCTATTGTGTAAAAACTATACACCAAATGACGGGCAACACAACTCATACACACTTAGTACAATAAGTCACTATTGGTAACTATACAGTAATCAAAACACACACACACACACACACACACACACACACACACACACACACACACATATATATATATACAGTACTGTGCAAAAGTTTTAGGCAGGTGTGAAAAAATGCTGTAAAGTAAGAATGCTTTCAAAAATAGACATGTTAATAGATTATATTTATCAATTAA
The DNA here is from genome assembly GCA_030684275.1 of Acipenser oxyrinchus oxyrinchus. Classification (NCBI taxonomy): domain Eukaryota; kingdom Metazoa; phylum Chordata; class Actinopteri; order Acipenseriformes; family Acipenseridae; genus Acipenser; species Acipenser oxyrinchus. The sequence goes on along the minus strand of CM060248.1, from coordinate 37,993,446 downwards.
CTAAATGCAAAGTGAGTGAACAGAAGAAAAATCTAAATCAAATCCATATTTGGTGTGACAACCCTTTGCCTTCAAAACAGCATCAATTCTTCTAGGTACACTTGCACAAAGTCAGGGATTTTGTAGGCATATAGTCAGGTGTATGATTAAACAATTATACCAAACAGGTGCTAATGATCATCAATTCAATATGTAGGTTGAAACACAATCATTAACTGAAACAGAAACAGCTGTGTAGGAGGAATAAAACTGGGTGAGGAACAGCCAAACTCAGCTAACAAGGTGAGGTTGCTGAAGACAGTTTACTGTCAAAAGTCATACACCATGGCAAGACTGAGCACAGCAACAAGACACAAGGTAGTTATACTTGCATCAGCAAGGTCTCTCCCAGGCAGAAATTTCAAGGCAGACAGGGGTTTCCAGATGTGCTGTCCAAGCTCTTTTGAAGAAGCACAAAGAAACGGGCAACGTTGAGGACCATAGACGCAGAGGTCGGCCAAGGAAACTTACTGCAGCAGATGAAAGACACATCATGCTTACTTCCCTTCACAATCGGAAGATGTCCAGCAGTGCCATCAGCTCAGAACTGGCAGAAAACAGTGGGACCCTGGTACACCCATCTACTGTCTGGAGAAGTCTGGTCAGAAGTGGCCTTCATGGAAGACTTGCGGCCAAAAAGACATACCTCCGACGTGGAAACAAGGCCAAGCGACTCAACTATGCACGAAAACACAGGAACTGGGGTGCAGAAAAATTTGAAATATTTGGCTGTAGCAGAAGGCAGTTTGTTCGCCAAGGGCTGGAGAGCGGTACACGAATGAGTGTCTGCAGGCAACAGTGAAGCATGGTGGAGGTTCCTTGCAAGTTTGGGGCTGCATTTCTGCAAATGGAGTTGGGGATTTGGTCAGAATTAATGGTCTCCTCAATGCTGAGAAGTACAGGCAGATACTTATCCATCATGCAATACCATCAGGGAGGCATCTGATTGGCCCCAAATTTATTCTGCAGCATGACAGCGACCCCAAACATACAGCGAAAGTCATTAAGAACTATCTTCAGCGTAAAGAAGAACAAGGAGTCCTGGAAGTGATGGTATGGCCCCCACAGAGCCCTGATCTCAACATCATCGAGTCTGTCTGGGATTACATGAAGAGAGAGAAGCAACTGAGGCTGCCTAAATCCACAGAAGAACTGTGGTTAGTTCTCCAAGATGTTTGGGCCAACCTACCTACTGAGTTCCTTCAAAAACTGTGTGCAAGTGTACCTAGAAGAATTGATGCTTGATGCTGTTTTGAAGGCAAGGGGTGGTCACACCAAATATGGATTTGATTTAGATTTTTCTTCTGTTCACTCACTTTGCATTTAGTTAATTGATAAATATAATCTATTAACATGTCTATTTTTGAAAGCATTCTTACTTTACAGCATTTTTTCACACCTGCCTAAAACTTTTGCACAGTACTGTATATATATATATTAAATGCCTTACATTTGATCAAATGCAGTCACGACAAGATAAAAAATGCAATATAGGTGTGTTGCTAGGAGGCAGTTTTCAAGCTATAATCTTAATGTCTAAAAATGGTTACAAAACTAGTAAGAGACAAACCTTTGGGGTTTTAAAACTAACAGTGCAATCAAACCCAAGCCTTACTAACCCTCCTCTACAATATGATGGGAAAGACCCATTTTGAAATGTTAATCGGGTCGGAATCATACTTCTCTACCCACACAGTCACATATTGCAGGGGCTGAACCTATAGTAACATGACAAGACAGTGAATTGCAATATCCTCCCATTAAGAACAGAAGCTGTCTTCCATGGATCATATAACCTGTATAACCTGAAGGGGTGTCTGTTATTTTCCTTTTATCTGATTCCTCATAGTTACTGTACTTTTTATCATGCCACTCTGCATTTTGTCCTTTTAATAGCAAATTTTCAATGAAACAAATGTGCATTCAAATGTATTACAAGAAGAACATTATAGGCTACATGTGTTTACTGTACAGTGACGTTTCAAACACGTTTTATGATAATACAACTGCCAATCTTACAAAGATACCTTTACTTAAATTGTTTGTTGTTTTGGATTGATTACTTTTCATATATATGGAAGATATGTGCTATAAAAAAAAAAAAAACTGAAGTAAAAACTTTTATTTTGATTGTTGTTATTGATTTTTTTTTAGATATTCAATAAGTTCATCATTTTTATTAAATCATATTTTCTCTACACTAACAGAGCCTTGTTAACCTCTAGAATTGTTATTATCTTGAATAACAATTATTTAGAATAACTTTCTTTCCTGTTTTATTCTTACAATTGTAGTAACGGTTTATTAAAATGGTATCCTTTTTCTGCCTAATGCATGGTTTCAATAATTAATATTAACTGGTAAGTGTGGTTTTAACTGCTGCAGCTTTATAAAGACAAGGCACAGAAACCACAGACAGGCTATCTTGTGTTGCATTGGACAAGCCGGAAGGTACACCCTTTCAGTGACATCACACAAGGGTAAATATCCTGAAACTGTCACTTTTAAAAACCATAACTAGTTGTGTCTGGAGGAGATATGCATAATACTTACTCTTGCATATAGATATATTTGCTTATTCACTGTTCAGAAACCCAAGCCACAGTCTTGTTGGTTTAACAAATTAAACAATGCTTGTTTTAAAAAACATTATCCTCGATATTGTTTATGAATGCATAGCTCTTTTACAAACTGCATGATTTATCTGTTCTGTCCCTCAATTTAATACAAATTCCATACATAAAAGTACATGGTTTCAACACACCAGTTGTTGAAAAAAATGCAAAACTTGCTTTAACCTTGAATAAGCATTCATTTAAAAAAATGTGCATAGCACACCTCTACAAGATTTTATTAAATTAAAGCAGGTAAAAACAAAAAAAAAATGTCATGTATGGTGTATCATGATACATGACCAAAAGCAGTACATTGTTACATGTAGTCCACCAAATGGTTCTTCAGTGTAGAATACATGTAATTCATAGCTGGTATGACTACATCAGTGGCGTGCCATCAGGACCTTCAAGGTATTCTCTGCTGACCAGACAGTGCCAAGTAAACCGTCATTGCCTCACTCACTTGCATACAGTGTGCTTGCTTATACTATGAAACTACTACTCTAATTATTATTTGTTCATTTGTCTGACGCTTTTATCCAAGATGACTTACAGGGTTTACTAGAGGTTTAGGGGTTTCCTGAAGGGGATGTGATCAGCCAATAAGAGATCTGCATTTCCCCCGCATAAGTCTGAAAAAAAAAACACTAGAAAAAAAAACAGTTTTTCTCCATTTCAGTTGAAGGTCTTGAGTGAGTTTAACCAATAGGTGAGTTGAAGAATGTCCTTTTTTTTTTAGACAGGCATCAATCAGGAGTGAGCAGATGCAGACCATAAATCTCCCAGGGTATTCTCTGCCTCACTTGAAGGGCCTGCTTTAGCAACCAATGAGAAAGTCAAAGCTCTGACAGCTGACCAATCATTAGTGAGCAACCCCAAAGCATGAATATTCCTTGGTTAGCATTGCAGTTAGGAGGATAGCTGGATTTGCACGATATTGCTTATAAATATACATTTATAAATACAAATACCTTTACAAGATCTAATTATTTCAAATTTTATTTTACACAAAAATCAATAATGTGAGAAAATGGAGACATCATAGTCAATTTGGTTACGAATCATTTTTCAAAGAGAACTTTCTCTGAAAAATTGGAGATTGTTAAAAAAGGGAGATGTACACCACAGATCCCCGAGCTGACACGGGAAGGGAAAGGATATACTCGACACTTCCAGAATTCAAATTATGAAAGGTATCTGTGTCTTATAAGTAGCTGGCGGCGGCAGGGGGTCCGGGAGGGTTGGGACGACTCTACTACCCCAGTCCATTTTGTCACGGCACGCCACTACATGTCCAGCTCATCATTAGAGAGGTACAAAGTTGGGAGACAGAGCACCACATAGGGCTAAATTCTCAAAGCTCTGTACTCCAAATCGTCATTAGGACTCTTTTTTGGGGGGTTATTCCTTTCAACAATCAACAATTTGGAGTAAACAGCTTTGAGAATCTAGTCTTTAGTTTCTAACGTCCTTGGCAAGATGCACGTCATACTTATGTGAGTACTCAGGATCTACAGCTATGTTCAATCCATTGCTGGATGAAAGCCTCCCCAAGATTCTTCCACAAAAGCCTGTCATCATCATCAAGGGGGGGGGCGGGCCCCTTCCACTTTAGCTGAGTAAGTTACTCAAGCTTTCACAGCATGGTTGAACCCTCCTGCCACTTTGAGGCATTGGAAGTTGAACTTTAGGAGGGATATATATATATATATATATATATATATATATATATATATATACAGTGCCTTGCAAAAGTATTCAGACCCCTGACCAATTCTCTCATATTACTGAATTACAAATGGTACATTGAAATTTCGCTCTGTTTGATATTTTGTTTTAAAACACTGAAACTCAAAATCAATTATTGTAAGGTGACATTGGTTTTATGTTGGAAAATATTTTTAAGAAAAATAAAAAACTGAAATATCTTGCTTGCATAAGTATTCAACCCCTGTGCTGTGGAAGCTCCCAGTGAAAGAAATTGCCCTAACGAGGACACAATTACCTTACCATTGGCCTCCACCTGTGAACCATTCAAGTTGCTGTCACATTTTCTGGATGAAAACCCCACTGTTGAAGGATCATTGGTCAGGCTGTGAATCTGAAGGAAACCGAACACCAAAGAGCATTCTACAGAAGTAAGAGATAAAGTAATACAAATGCATAGATTAGGGAAAGGGTACAAAATAATATCCAAGTGTTTGGATATCCCAGTGAGCACATTTGGATCAATAATTAGGAAGTGGAAGCTGCATCACACCACCCAGGCACTGCCAAGAAAAGGCCGTCCCTAAAAAACTCAGCGCTCAAACAAGAAGGAGACTTGTGAGAGAAGCCACAGAGAGACCAACAATCACTTTGAAGGAGCTACAGAGTTCAGTGGCTGGGAGTGGAGTAATGGTGCACCAGTCAACCATATCAAGAGCTCTGCATAACACTGGCCTGTATGGGAGGGTGGCAAGAAAGAAGCCATTACTCAAAAAGTACCATCTGAAAGCACGTCTGGAGTTTGCCAGAAAGCATGAGAGCGACCCAGCTGCGATGTGGGAAAAGGTTTTGTGGTCAGATGAGACCAAGATAGAGCTTTTTGGCCAAAACTCAAAGTGCTATGTGTGACGCAAACCTAACACTGCCCATGCCTCAAGACACACCATCCCTACAGTGAAGTATGGTGGTGGCAGCATCATGCTGTGGGGATGCTTCTCATCAGCAGGGACTGGGCATCTTGTTAAAATTGAAGGAAGAATGGATGGAGCAAAATACAGGGAAATACTGCAAGAGAACCTGCTTCAGTCCTCTAAAAAACTGAAGCTTGGGAGGAAATTCACCTTTCAGCAGGACAATGATCCCAAGCACAAGGCCAAAGCAACATTGGAGTGGCTCAAGAACAAAAAGGTGAATGTCCTACAGTGGCCCAGTCAAAGTCCTGATCTCAATCCCATTGAGAATCTGTGGCACTATTTGAAAATTGCGGTCCACAAGAGTCGTCCAACCAACCTGAATAACCTGGAGCAAATCTGCCAAGAAGAATGGGCCAAAATCACTCCGACACTGTGTGCAAAACTGGTACATACTTACCCCAAAAGACTTAAAACTGTTATTGCAGCGAAAGGTGGTTCTACCAAATATTAATGTGTGGGGCTTGAATACTTATGCAAGCAAGATATTTCAGTTTTTTATTTTTCTTAAAAATATTTCCCAACATAAAACCAATGTCACCTTACAATAATTGATTTTGAGTTTCAGTGTTTTAAAATAAAATATCAAACAGAACGAAATTTCAATGTACCATTTGTAATTCAGTAATATGAGAGAATTGGTCAGGGGTCTGAATACTTTTGCAAGGCACTGTATATATATATACACTACCGGTCAAAAGTTTTAGAACACCTCCATTTTTCCAGTTTTTATTGAAATTTACGCAGTTTAATGTCTCAATGTACTCTGAAATTAAAGCATAGAACAAATAAACAATTGGAGATAAATGGAATCGTTTTGTTAAACAAAATTTAATCTAAATTTTTGACTCATCAAAGTAGCCACCTTTTGCAGATATAACAGCCGAACACACTCGTGGCATTCTTTCTACAATGGAAATCAAATATTGTTCGGAAAGTTCTTCCCAACACTGTTGCAGAAGTTCCCACAAATGTGTTGTACTTGTAGGTTGCTTTGCTTTCACCCTTCTGTCCAGTTCATCCCAAACCAGCTCGATGGGGTTTAAGTCTGGAGACTGTGCTGGCCATTCCATGATTTGAAGCCTACCGTCTTGTTCTTTTCTTCTAAGGTAGTTCTGACATAGCCTGGAGGTATGTTTTGGGTCATTATCTTGCTGTAGGATGAACCCCTGACCAACTAGGTGTATACCAGAGGGTATTGCATGGCGCAAAATGCTATGGTAGCCGTTTTGGTTCAGGGTGCCACTCACTTTGTGCAAGTCGCCGACTCTGGATCCAGCAATAGAGCCCCAGTCCATCACGCTTCCTCCTCCATGTTTGACAGTTGGTGTCACACACCGAGGAACCATCCTTTTGCCTACTCGACGGCGTACAAAAACCCTGCGTGATGAACCGAAGATTTCAAATTTTGATTCATGGTCCATAAGACCTTCTTCCAGTCTTCAGTAGTCCACTGGCGGTGCTTCATGGCCCAGGCAAGCCTCTTTTTCTTATTTTGCCATCTTAGCAATGGCTTTCTTACTGCCACTCGACCTGTCAAACCTGCAGCTCAAAGTCTTCTCTTCACAGTTGAAACTGAGACTTGCTTACTTCGACCAGTGTTAAGCTGTGCTTGAAGCTGTTGTCCTGTGAGCCGCCTATCACGCAAGCTGTTGACTCTCAGAAACTTGTCTTCTGATTCTGTTGTGGTTTTGGGTCTGCCAGACCTCTTCCTGTCAGAGTTTCCTCCAGTTTCCAAGTGCCTTTTGATGGTGTAGGAAACTGTACTCACTGACTGTGGCAAAGTGCCCGCCCCTGTGTGTATTTTGTGTTACGTGTTGTGTGTAAATGTTGGTGTATAGTCATTGGTACACGGGGTATAAACGGGTCTGTGTTTCACGTGTATTTAAAAATGTAGATTTGTATTTAGGCACGAGGATGGCAGAAATCACTTCACGTGCTGGTTAAAATGTAATGTGTGGTCACAGGAGTACACTTAATTAATTCACTTGCAGTTGTACCGAGATTCCAATTGAATGATTGACTAGCAATCGAGTCTCGGTACAACTGCATAAAAGCAGCATGTTTTCACTCACTCGGGGTTGTGTGTTCGGTGAGTGGAGAACGGGTGTGGAGAGGAGAAAAGGAAAAGGAAAATAACGATACTTATTTGTTTAAAACTCACCGTGTTCGTGTTTGTCTGTATAGTCCGTTTTGTTTACCTGTTTATTTTGGCCGCAAGTGCCGTGTCCTGTTTTTGTGTTTTGTTGATTTATTAAATGCTGAGCGAAACCATTCACTCAGCTCCACCAAACTCCACCTCTCTGTCGTTTATTTCCTGGCTCTGGTCTGATGTCACCCACTACAGCCGTCTTTGTGACACTGACACCTTGGCTTTCTTTGCAATTTCTCTAAAGGAAAGACCTACACTTTTAAGGGTTTTAATGGTCTGTCTGTCTTCCTTTGTTAATTGCCTTTTTCTCACCATTATGATAGCAATATACTACTTCCTGCAGTACAATACTGTCCAAATAATGCTTAAGAGGGTGTAGTAACACAGTCTGTTCCAACACTGCTTTTATACAGACAGAGGGTTTGGAAGTAATCAACAAAAGTTGGGACACCTGTAGGAATTGTTAGCATCAACTTTCAAGGCTTAATTTACTTCCATTGCTGCAGAACAGCTGTAAGTTGTTAACCCATTACTTGTTCCCTGAAAAAGGCCTTTTTGTATAACTCTGAAATGTACATTATTTTTCAGTTTTTGGTAACCTAAACTTTTTTTAACCTCTGGCAGTTTACCGCTTACCTTTGTACCATTTCAGGTTATTCACTGGACTTGAACTGCTTAAATTTCAATAAAAACTGGAAAAATGGGGGTGTTCTAAAACTTTTGACCGGTAGTATATATATATATATATATTAGTTGTAGTTGTAAGCATTCACACTCTCTATTTGCAACAATGTATTAATAATTTACCAATGTATTAATATTGTTGGTTAAACTTAACGCATCCATTACACCTCTTGTAACTGTATTGAACACTCATTCGTCTTAGCAAATGACAGTTAAAAATCTGGTGAATTAAGTCATTTAAGACACAGGGTACCAATATTTATGACTCAGAATTTATGAAAGTCAATAAATCAGAGAATAACATTGTTTCCAATGAAGGGTGCAAATACTTTCGATCACCAATGTATGTATGTACGTTATGTGTATACTGTATATATATATATATATATATATATATATATATATATATATATATATGTAAGACAGCAGGGAGGGGGTTAATATCCTCCCTGCATAAAACATGTGCGTATGCACATTCTGGTTTATTGTTAATTATCCCCTGCACCGGGTAGTAATTTTAAATTAGAAACTGGTGCAGGTTATTTAAGTGGTGCAGTCAGTCTGCACGGGGCTGCTGTGTTGAAGGTGGTGTATCCTGTGTCCGAGCAGTCAATTGAAAAAGTAAGTGTTGTGTTAAACCTGTGTGGTTTACTTTGTTTATGCCAGGTAAATGGCTTAGCCATCCTGCGAGCTAGTCAGTGACCTGCATAAGTGTGTAGTTAGCGCTCCGACGGAGCTAGGTGTTTATTTTGGGTTTTGTTTATTAAAAATAGCGCATCAGTGCATGAAAATCCATTTCTGTGTCGCACCGGCGGCAGTGGGCCTCCGCATCGGCCCCAGTAGAAACGCTCCTGGAGGTGGGCCAGTGCTTTGGAGACGCCACAGTGTCTGATGCCTGGGCCCCCATGTACGGCCTCACTTCAGGCTTTGTGGGACCACCAGCTAGCAGTGGTGGTGATCCTCGGTGGTGGATGCCGAAGTTGAACCTTTGCAGGGCCTCTCTTGGTCAGTAAAGATTCCTTCGCCCCCAACAATGTACCTCAGGAAGGTGGTCTCTCGTTGCAGCAGGTGACACTTGACCGGATTAAGTTTGAGCTGGGCTTACCGTACCCTGGAGAAGACAGTCCGAAGGTTACTTATAGCTTGTTAAAAGGTGGGAGCGTGCACCATGAGGTCGTCTAGGTAGACCACACAGGCAGTCTGGGTCACACCTGCCAGGACCCTCTCCATCAGGCACTCGAAAGTGGCTGGGGCATTGCACAGTCCGAATGGCATGATGGTGAACTGCCACAGTCCTAGCCAAATGGAGGCTGTCTTTGGGCGAGCTGCAGGGTCCTGTGGGACATATTCCCTGAATATGATAATACATGAATATGTATTAGAAATGTAACTGGATTAATTAATGAAACTGTCTGTCTTGAGAAACAGGGCAAACTGTTGTGTCTTGAGAAGGGGGCCTCTGGCTTGCAGACATACTGAACTATGTGACCTACTGATTAGAGGACCGGTGCCTGAACTGGATTAGGCTGAGCAGACAGTTGAATTATGTACAAAAAATTCACACGTGCAACAACAATCGTTTTGACGCAAGGAAGACATAAACTAGTGATGTCCCACTGGAAAAGGACATTAAAACATCAAAGGACTGTGAGTTTAAAAAAAGGCAAGAAACACAAATGATCTCATGAAAGTGGCTATTTAGCAGAGTAAAAAAGGCTATAAATGTCCAAGCAAAATTAAACATTTTGTGCTCCACATCGACTGCTAAACAAGGTGCTGTCACTCTGCTACGCAAAGCTGCAACTCCGGGACTCTGCCTAAAAATTGACCCAACATGGGACTCTGACTGAAACAGACCCAAGACGAGGAAGCAAGCTGCAAACGACCACAAGCAACGAGACTGAGGCTCGGCTGGAGGACTGCCGTAAAACTTACAGAGACTTATCAGAGAAACCAGTCTAGGTCTGCTGTACACCTAAAACCACAGTATCCAAAAGAAATTGTGCCCTGCTACCTGCATAGCTAAAAGATTCAGCGAAGAGGACAGAGCGGACAGGCGCTGTTGTGGAAGACTTTGTTGCAGCTGTTTGTTGATTCTATCGAGACTTGAAAGCTTTCTTGCTGAGTTTGATCCAATGTAGGATTGAAGACTTTGTTGCGGAGAGGAGAGTTTTTATACTGGACACTTCAACAGATTGAGTTTCCAAGCCAGTAGACCAAAAGTCTAAGCTTCAAGGAACCGTTGAGTATAATTCCAGTTGCTTTCTCCTTTCATGGAACTAAATTAATTCATTGTAACACATTCATATAGAATTGGACTATTAATTATTTGTTTGCACACTTTGTGCGTGAAATAACTTTTAGTGAAATTTGATGAAGTAACTATAAGTAATCTACCTCATATTGCTGTATGAAGAATTTTGTTTAAAGTAAACTTGCCATATACTTAATCTATATACCATTAATAAGCTTAATGTGATATATTGTAAGATTGTCTGCATTATCTCAGATTTACTCTGTGCTTGTATGTGGGCATGTGTGTGTAAGCGAGCGACTAGCTACGTCACAGCTTGCTCGAGCTGCAGCTTGTATGTGAGGAGACAGGCTTTGTTATATTTCAATTGCCTGCTAGCCAGCATGAGTGCAGTGAGAGTTTTTGAATTGTGTTTTGTGCTTAAAGACTAAGAGATTTACTTTCTGACTTTTCTGATTTCTGTTTATTATTTGTGTACTTATTAAAATACTACTATTGATTAACCATTCCTTGTGTCTGTGTGTGAATGTGTGTTCATAGTGAATCCTCGATCTTTGTAACACGTCAATTAAATATTGTTAGTAAGAGAAATAGGGTGTAATATTAATAGTAATAGGGTGAAGAATGCTGCTACCTGCCGACATTTGGGGTGTACCATCCACATAAGCCAGGTCAGATTAGAGTCGTGTTTGACTCCAGCGCTCAGCATCTTGGCGTCTCATTAAATGACGTGCTGTTGACCGGCCCAAACCTGAACAACAGCCTACTAGGGGCCTTGTTACGCTTCAGATGTGAACGAGTTGCCATTACTGCAGATATCGAACAGATGTTTCACAGCTTCATCGTTAGGGAAGATCACAGGAACTTCCTCAGATTTCTATTGTACAGAGACAACGACTCCAGCAAAGACATTATCGAGTACAGGATGAAGGTGCATGTATTCGGTAATAGCCCCTCACCTGCCGTCGCTGTCTATGGTCTCAGGTGTGCCGCAAGTCATGAAGAAGTCGAGTATGGCGCGGATGTCAAGCACTTTGTAGAGAGGGACTTCTACGTTGACGACGGGCTCAAATCTTTGCCCACTGCTGCTGAGGCTATTGACCTGCTCAAGAGGACACAGAAAGCGCTTGCCATCTCCAACCTGAGACTCCATAAGGTAGCATCCAATAGTGCCATGGTCATGGAAGCCTTTCCCTCAGAAGATCATGCGAAGGATCTAAAGGATTTAGATCTTGATGTTGACTCGCCCCCTGTACAGCGCAGTCTGGGATTGAGCTGGAACCTCAAACGGGATGCATTTACATTCCGTGTAACAACAAGTGAAAAGCAATTCACACGTAGAGGCGTCTTAGCGACCATCAACAGCCTGTTCGACCCTCTTGGCTTTGTAGCACCCATTACCATTCAAGGTAAACTCTTACTACGAGAACTCACTAATGTGGCCCTTGACTGGGACACTCCTCTCCCGCAGGAAAAGGAGGCTGAATGGAATGCATGGAGGGTCTCCTTGCAAGACCTTCAACACTTTGAAACACCTTGAGCTTACACTGCAACTTTCCTCTCGAACGCTCAAAGGAAAGAAATTCACATCTTCTCAGATGCTTCAGTAAAGGCCATAGCTGCTGTAGTGTATCTGAGGGTAATGGATCACGAAGGAGTATGGCATGTTGGATTCATCCTAGGAAGGGCAAAGTTGGCTCCGCAGTCCATCCACACAATCCCAAGATTGGAGCTAGGTGCTGCCGTACTGGCAGTTGAGGTCGCAGAGCTGATCGTATGCGAGATGGACATCGAGCTAGGTGCTGTGGAGTTCTATACAGATAGCAAAGTGGTGTTGGGGTACATCTGTAACCAAACCAGAAGGTTCTATGTGTACATCAGCAATAGAGTACAACGGATCAGAAGGTTCTCACGTCCTGAACAGTGGCACTACGTTCATACAGCCCAGAATCCAGCGGATATTGCTACACGGTCTGTGCCCGCTGCTCACTTGTCCCAGACTACATGGCTTATAGGACCTGCTTTCCTGTTGCATACTGGGGAGACTCATACCACAGAAGAGATGTCGTACGAACTCATCGATCCTGAGTCGGACGTAGAGGTACGTTCACATGTCACTACATGTCAGAATATTGGTCTCGGAGCCTATCGCTTTGAACGGTTTTCCTCTTGGAAATCCCTCACACGCGCTGTGGCTTCCCTCGTCCATATCAGTCATTGTTACAAGACTACTGACCATGAGCAGAAAGAGAACTGCAATGGCTGGCATCACTGCACAAAGCCTCATACAAGTGATGAGCTTACCAAAGCCAAAGCTGTCATTATTGGATGCACCCAAAGAGAGGCTTACAAGGTGGAATTTACCTGTTTGGAAAAGGGAAAGGAAATTCCAAAAAACAGTCCATTGAGAAAGCTCAACCCCATCATTGATGAAGAGGGCCTCCTGAGGATTGGAAGACGGCTAAAACATTCTGCCCAAAACACAGCAGAGAAACACCCCCTCATCATCCCTGGCCACACTCATGTTGCTACTCTACTCACAAACTACAACCATGAAAGAGTCAAGCATCAGGCCGCGTTTTCACAGAGGGAGATATCCGAACAGGAGGGATCTGGATTGTCGGAGCAAAGAGGTGCATCAACAGTAACCTCCGCAAGTGTGTCACTTGCAAAAAACTCTGCGGAAGGACAGCAGAGCAGAAGATGGCAGACCTCCCATCAGACCGCCTTAGCGCAGAACCACCCTTTACATACATCAGACTGGATGTGTTTGGCCCCTGGACCATCGCTTCTCGCCGCACACTAGGAGGTCAAGCCAACAGTAAAAAGTGGGCAGTGCTCTTTACCTGCATGAGCATTCGAGCTGTGAATATTGAATTGATTGAGTCAATGGACACATCTAGTTTTATCAATGCATTGTGATGATTCTTCGTGGGCCCGCAAAGCAGATCAGGTCAGACTGCGGCACAAATTTCATAGGGGCTTGCAAAGAACTGAAGATTCTTCTGGCTGACACCAACAAACCCAGTGTGAGAAAGTACTTAGGTGAGGAGGGCTGCACCTGGATCTTTAACCCACCGCATTCATCCCACATGGGCGGAGCTTGGGAACGTATGATTGGGATCTCAAGACGCATACTGGATTCCATGCTCCAACAATGCTCTCGCCTCACTCATGAGGTGCTGTCCACCCTCATGGCAGAAGTTACAACAATAATGAATGCCAGACCCTTGACGCCCATCTCCACGGATCCAGACTCACCTTTCCTGCTAACCCCTGCTATGATTCTCACACAAAAGGTCTGCACTCCTTTACCACCTCTGGGAGCCTTTGACAACACAGATCTCTACCGTCAGCAGTGGAAGAAAGTTCAGCATCTAGCTAACACCTTTTGGGAGAGGTGGAGGCGAGAATACTTAGCAACTCTCCAGAGTCGCAGCAAATGGCAAGAGGATCGTCCCAACATCAAAGTGGGCGACCTGGTCCTGCTAAAAGATAGCCAAGTAAAGCGGAACGAGTGGCCCTTGGCGCTCGTCACAAAGGCATTTCTTGACAGTGACGGAAAGGTTAGAAAGGTTGAGCTGAAGGTCACTAAACATGGAACCCAAGAACCTTCTTCAGGCCAGTTTCCGAAGTGGTACTTCTCATGTCACCATAGAGATGGTCTTTATTGGACTTTGCATCGCCTCATCTTAGTTTATGCCACATTCCCTACTACCTTACGGTATATGTTGAAAAATTAATAGTGGTATTTGTTCAATACCAGGCAGGGAGTGTCATGTTATATGTAATTACTGCTTATTTTTTTGAGCCACCTAGTGGTCGTTTAAGGTTATTTCTATTACAATTCATTGCATTTTCTTTATTGGCCAATTGAAGTCATGTGACTTAGAGGTCATAGTTCAGACCTGCCATTTTGATTAGTATTTACAAGTAAACATACAGTAAGCAATGCAATCTACTGCCAACTGCCCGTGCTGAGCCTTGAAGAAGCTTTGCTTGTAAGCTTTAATGTTTGTTCAAGTCATCTAGTAATAATTTCAAGCATATTTGTTAGTCATCTAGTAATAATTTCAAGCATATTTGTTAGATTGTGAAACATATTTGTGAGGCTGTGTAACATAAGCAGCTCACCCCTGTTAATTTGCATGTTTCTGTAAGTGATGCTAGCTAACGTTAACTTTCCATGTGCTTTGTTAGCTGGTAGCTATAGTAGCCTGCCTAGCTGTTTTACTAGCCTTCTCATATGCATAACCAGCTGTATTGAGTTACACTTTTTATGTGGTAAAGCTCATTTATGTTTATGTACAGTATTGTCTATTAAGCACATACTGTTTTGTGTGTGTATTTCAGTTTCACATTGTCACGGAGTTGATAATGATAATCAAGACATTCAAGTAAAGACATCTTTATTTTACTTCTGTGCCTGATTCGTCATTCAAGCTCCTCATGTTTAGCTATCTGTCGATTCATGCCAAGTTAGGCATGCAAGGGACAGAATACCCTGTGAGGATGCCATGACTGATCAGCTACTGATTATTTAACTAGCTGACAGTCACGCATCCTTACTAAACTCGTGCAGACTGTGGCCGAGGGGTAATAAAATAATTAACAGCTAGTTAACCCCTCGGCCAGAATATATGTTTTGTTTTGACACTGTTGGTTCAGTTTCTGGAACTTAAAGAAAATAAAAAGGAAAAAATAAGGATTGCAAACTTCTGTTGTCTGTGTGCTTCCCTGGAATGCCATCTTTGACCACTTGGCAAATCCTAACATGGTTAATTGTAACAGTTCTTAAAATAGGAAAACTATGGGGATTGGTAGAGGACAGGTGTAAGTTGTTTGTATCAAAGTCTGGTCAAACTAGCTCAAACCATCTGTGTGTGTAATGGAGAGAAAGGTAAAAAATGTCCCCGGTCTCCTAATCTAACTGAAAGCCTTGATTCAACACACTGCTAGTTCATATTTCAATCTGGACAAAACTGCCTGGACTGGTCACTAAAGCAACGCGAAACTTCTTTAACGCTATACCACACAATTATTTCATCACTATAAATATTCAAAAGAATAATTATTTCCATATCTTTTAATCAATCAAAATGCTCACGGTCAATCCTGCCCCATGAGGACACTAAATCAGTGAGAAACGTCTTACAAACGTCCACACAATTAAAGTATGAAAACTCATAATAATAATTATTTTTATTGCGTAGATGAGAGATTTTTCAAGATGTTTTGCATTGTTGTAGTGCCCCGTCTGTGCAGTTCATCTGTGTGCTTCATTAGCCTGCTCTTTCGTGACATGTTGCAAAAATGTCATCAACTTGGGCAACTTTTTTAAATTAGGTTGCTTTTAAAGTGGAAAATCTGATAGAAAAGGCTGTCCAAAAGCACAAAGTTTCGGAAAACATTTCTGAACAAATTCTGAACACCGACACTTTAATGAGTAGAGGCTAAAGTAACATGTTTTGTAATAGACTCGTATCTCTTAGAGGAAACAGTTAAAGGCAATGCGATTTACATACTTGTATTAACTATTGAAATTACGTCACCCACATCTTGGTTCACTGCAGCTGTAATTTATATACGAAGAAAGCATTGCCCCAAGATAATTGGCATCATCTTGTACTTGCACTGATCTGCTCCATACTTTGCCGTATTCTACTACTGCTCTTAATTATAACTATTTTCTGTATCTTGTGCTTGATTTTACTCTTAAAGGTATCCATTTTCACATTTTTTGTAATTGCTCTTATTTGAAATTGTTGTTATCCATTTATCGTACTTACTATGTGCTCTTAATTAAAAACTGTATATTGTCCAATGGAAAACGTAGATTCATTATTGGTAGGGGTCTACTTAAATCGCGGTAAATTTACGTATTTTTCACGAGTATGTTGTGGAATAAAATTAGGATTTCGCGGACATTTCACGGACTTGTTTAAACATTAAATACAGACTAAACAGTATTTCAGAACATTATAAAGCCTAAAAATAGTGGTACTTGCTTCCTTACTAAAACAGAGTGCTGTCATTTGTTAAAGGCAAGCATGCAGCATCCCCCTGCAGTTGACGTGCCCATACATTGAGACTGCACGTCTGCATCCACTGAATTGGTTGGAAGTTAAGGCAAGGCTTTGCCAAGTTATACAGATGTGGAAATTGATTAGAAACAGCCCCAAAACTCGTTTACCCAAGGGCATCTGGCATACTTTAATAAAGGCAATGTATGCAGCATGTTCGTTGTCATATTATTTGTCCCATCCAATAATTTATTTTATTAGTACCGAGTCAAAACATAGAGAACGTGGCTATTCGGGTCTAAAATTCCAACTGCGAAAAAGTAACCAGCAGGTTGAAGCGAGGTGGCTGTGCTGGATCGTTTTAGTACTGATTTAACTTGCAGACTGGACTACTTTTTGTCTGGGGTGACTTTCCAGTTTGGTTTCCGAAAGCTGTTTATTTTAAGTTCTGTTCAGCAGCCTCTGTAGTAGCCTTTTGTTAATGTGTGATTCCGAAGCTAAATAGAGATCGATCGTATTTTCTCCAAAGACACATTAAGATATGCAAAACAATTACCTCAGTCTGCATGTACAGTTTCTTTGGGAAATATCTCGAAACGATCATCAGCTGAAATATACTTTGCTTTTTTTGTCATCCATTTCTGGTATTTTACCTCCAATGCTGAAAACTAAACTTTAGCAACCTAAATCAAAACAATACAGCACCAACTTTGCCCCACCCCATACTGCGCAGTACAGGTCACATAAAAGCAGTAAAGACGCACTGTGTTTGTCATTTGAATAGTAAACAAGAACGTTAACCGCTTTGGAGAATTTTTTTTGTAAATGTTATTTGTGGACATTTTTTGTTTGCTTGTTTTTTACTTAAGTGCACACGGGACGTTGAAGGAATCAAAAAGCGTTATCTACAGAAGAAAGACATGCAGTTTGTGTCGCTTGCGTTGTGCAGTAGTTCATTTAAACAAGGTTTCTTTTTTTTCCTCTCCATACTTGTTTGTATGCAATGGCCCCTAAGAGGTGAATTTCGCGGTGACCCCTCAATTTCACGATTTCCGCAAAATCCGCGAAATCGCGATTTAGGTAGACCCCTAATTATTGGTCATGTAAAACATGCTTACTCCAAACAGATTTTTCAAACAGTTATGATTCTACAATATATGTGGAAAAAGGAATGCATATTAGAAAATACTTTGTTTTTAGACTTTTAAATCTGAATCTGAATTTGAGGCTCAGACAGCAGTGCATTGTGAGTTCTGAGCTTTGCCTCTTCCACAGACCCAGCTCGTATGTAAAATAAAAAATTTCTGTTTTTTAAAGTCGAATTTTCTCACATGGCCCTAGGGATCTTCCGTCGCTGCGCGTGCACTTGAAGTGAAAGAAAACAAGGAGGCGTTCCGAAGAAACCCAAAGGGTGGGTGTGGCAAAGTGGTTTGTAGTGTGCAGGTGCAGAGGTGAGGCAGAGCTCAAACAACAACAATAACACAGTGGTCACGGTCCAAACAGTTCTTTTAATTGTTGTCACGGTTTGGCACCGTCAAATAATAATGCTGGCAACTACACAGCAATGTGTAATTGCACAGCAAAGCAAAACAGGGTTTCAGTCCAGAAATAATAATACAATAATACAAGCTCGGCTCCGCATCCTTTCTCACCGTGCTCCAGTGCTGGTGGTGAATACACAATTATTGGTGACTAGTGCAATATTCGGAATCCGGGTTTAATGCTGGCTGGAACAGCGACAGCTCCCGGTTGTTAGCCGTCTACTAAGTACAAATAAACAGTGATTAACAAAACAAATACAAACATTCATGGTTTTGTTTTTACTCCTTCCTGGTCCTTTCATAAAACCGTAACAAAGGAACAGACTGCATCGTCACATCCCCTAAAATCCCTTTAGTCACGCCCCCCTCCGATAGCTAGTTCAATCACATCTCCTCCAATCCATGACTGACACATCACTTACCGTACTAGGGCGATGGCTTCTGGTATTCACCCCCTTCCTGGATGGCTGGCTTTAGACCCTGGAAGGAACTGCTGATTCATTCGCTCACTGTCACAGAGGGCAATGCAGAAATTCCACAGGATGCAGGATATTTCACAAGACCGGACATGTTTATATGGCATAAGGAGGTGTCAGGTTTAAAAAAATACTGCAGCGATCCGTGCACTGTAATTCCTGCTGTGTGTGTTTATGTGCTGTGTGTGTCTATGTCATTCCCCCTGTTGTAATCCCCCACTCTGTATTTCCCACTGTTGGTATGTTTACCCCTGCCTGTGTCTGTGTAATCCTAGCCTGTGTGTGGTGCCGTTTGTGTCTCCCCTGTCATTGGTTGTTGTTTGTCTGTGCCCATTGGTCCTAGTGTACAGATGAAGGCCAATGGGATGTGTGTAAGCTCTGGTACCCTATCTAAGGGGTGGAACTCAAGTTATAAGAATGGGTTGGACCCGGCAATTGTGTATGTGTAACCTGAGTAGCTGACAGAGCTGTGGACTCTGCTGGATAAAAGCACTGAAAAAAAGCAAGCATCTTCTCCTGTTTTCTGCCTCCTGCAAGAACGCTACACTGGCGTCAGAAGCGGGATTTCAGATGGAACCCCCAAGCATCAAGCAGGAGTGGTTAGGAGACAGAGATGAGTGGCGCACGGGAACAGTTGAACTTTGTGAGGGAGCTTGCCTGGATGGAGGAACAAGCCAGGACCAGCAAGGAGAGACGAGTCTTGGCCAGCGCTGAAAGACAGCACTAACTGCCAGCACAGTGCATGGGGCCAGTCTGGGCCCCGCAGAGCACCGCGCCGGATAACCTGAGCAAGGAGAGACGAATCTTGGCCAGCTTTGGAGGACAACGCCCACCGGCGGCAGCATGCATGGGGCCCGGCTGAGGTGCAGGGTATATAAAGAGAGCAGGCAGTCCCTTCAGGGCTGCTGCTGTGTGGAGGGCCCAGTTGATGGTGTTTTTCAACTGTATTACTAAAGGTAACTGTGTGTTCCTTTTGTCTGTTAAACTGTGTTTTTGTTTTAGCCGGTAAACAGTGTAGCTGTCTGGCTCATTAGAAAAGGTTCCTGACGTGGGTAGTCAGAACTCCAAAATGGAGCTAGGAGTTTTGTTTGTTTTGTTTATTTGTATAATTAAAAGTGCGCATCAGTGACTTAGAAGGGAAAAGAACCCAAGCGAGCCTGTGTGGCGAGTCTCTGGGTCACTATATATATATATATATATATATATATATATATATATATATATATATATATATATATACTGTATATATATATATATACTGTATATAAATGGATAATAGGATTTGCTGGAACCACAACGCCTCCCAAACCCAGTGGGATGGCAGACTGGAGGATCTCCTCGGTGGCATTGAGGATCAAGGTTTGTGCCTTGCGTGCAGGGAGTTCAGGCACATGGTGGTATGCTGCCCCCTCCAAGAAGAAAAGGAAAAGCTGCCAGAAGGCTGGAGAAGACTGCCTGCCCCAAAATGAAAGAAGGGGAGGAAAGGCTGTTCCCGGAGGTGAGGAAAGGAGCCTGTGCATCTCCAGTGCTAGAAAGGGAGGTGCTGCCTGCCCGAGTGCCAGAAAGGGAGCCGCTGTCAACCCGAGAGCCAAAAGGGGAGGAGGCTCTGACGTCTCAAGTGCCAAAGGGGGAGGAGCCACTCTCGTCTATAGAGACGGAAGGGAAGGAGCTTCCCCCGGCTCCAGAGTCAGCAAGGCAACTGCTACACCTGCTGCTGAGGGGAGCATGGCGAAAGCCAGCCGCACGTTCACGTCCTGAGGGCTCAGCCACTGTCAGCGTCGCCACTGCTGGAGTGCCTCACGCATCTGCCACTGCCAGACTGACCAGCACTGCCACCCCTGCGTTGCTACTGCCTGCATTGCCACTGCCTGCCTTGCCACTGCCGGAGTACCCCGCACGACTGACAGCATCACCACTGCTGGAGGGCCATATGCCGCTGCCAGCTTTGCCACTGCCGGAGGGCCCAGCACCACTGCCAGTGTTTGGGCCACCCTCTATAGAAAAGCCCAGAGCGGGGAAAAGTCACTTGGGCTTAGGGGGTAAAAAGGGGGTTAAATGGGCACCTCCTTACAAAAGGCCAGGCTCCACAAGATGTGTTAAACAGATGCCCCTGACAGAAGGCCCAGGACCACCATGGTCGAACGAGGAGGCGGGGAGACCACCTCCTCCACAACCCACGAGAACCATGAGGGAGAAAACCAGACAAAGGGGAGGGGGAGGGGGTTGGGGTCTTATGGGGGGAGGTGGCGGATTGCGGCCATGTGTGTGTTGCACAAGGGGGGTATGTGGCAGGGCAGAAGCCCTGCTGCTGTAAATAGTGTGTGTGGGAATGTAAGGTTGGCAGGGATGGGGTTAAATCTGTCCCTGCCAGCAATCACAGCTGTGGCCATTCCCCAATTAGGTAATTGATTCTAACTAGAGAGTGGCCACATGTATAAAAGGGAGCAAAAACTTTTGTTTGTAGAAGGAGTTTGAGGGTGAGTGTTTGTGCTGTGATTTTTGTATTGGTTATACGATACAATGCCCTGTATCCAATCAGCATCCAATAAAATGACAAATCACACAAACGCTCACATTTGCATTAAGCAAATCCGGCTCAAGAAAATGGTGATCCTGCCGCCTTCTTTCCTCAGCACTGGTTAATATGGGGATTCTTGCACAAGACTGACACTCATATGCATTTGACAGGGGTTCTTGTTTAATTGTAAAATATGGAGAAATAAAAGTATTTTTTATATTTATCACCAATTTTGAGAACTGTATCAGTGCAAATTGGTTTTTAATTTTTTTTTAGAGACTATCTACTAAAAGTTAAGGACAACTTAATTTTAGACTACATTCTGAATTATCTTTTTTTTTTTTGTGGACCAACCCCATTTGATCTCATCAGATAAGAAACAGCTGTGCTTGTACTGTTAATTGTGAGAGAAAAAAACAAGCATATGCATTTGACAGGGGTTCTTGTTTAATTGTAAAATATGGAGAAATAAAAGTATTATTTATATTTATCACTAATTTAAGAACTGTATCAGTGCAAATTGGTTTTTTTTTTTAGAGACTGTCTACTAACAGTTAAGGACAACTTAATTTTAGACTACATTCTGATCTCATCAGATAAGAAACAGCTGTGCTTGTACTGTTAATTGTGAGAAAAAAAAACAAGCAAAGCAGATAAATAAATACATTGTTTATATTACTTTCATTTTAAATACATATGTAGCACTTATTTATGCTTTTGTAATATATATTATTAAATAAGAAACATAAGAAAGTTCGGCCCATCTTGCTCGTTTTGTTGTTGATCCCAGAATCTCGTCAAGCAGCTTCTTGAAGGATCTCTTGAAGGACCTGATATTTAAACATAAACAACACAACTGTTTCTACCTTTCAATGTAAAAAATGGCTGTACAGTCTTATTATTATTATTATTATTTATTTCTTAGCAGACGCCCTTATCCAGGGCGACTTACAATCGTAAGCAAATACATTTCAAGTGTTACAGTACAAGTAATAATACAATAAGAGCAAGATAAATACAATGACTAGTTCAGGAATATAAACAGGAATAATTTATTCCATAATATTAGAAAGCATTTAAGAAGAAAGACAAACTGTAATACTTTTTTCCCCTCTAATGGGACAGATCTAATTAAAAAAACTGGAAGTTAAATCTTAATGCAAGTATTCCATGAGGAAATATGTAACACAAAATCCACTGAATATACTAAAGAGAAATAAATGTGAGGTTACTATGGCATCAAAAGCCTATAAAGCCCTCCAATGTTTGTTTCCAACACACTTTCCCTTGAAAAAAGTATACTGAACATACCGAACCATTAGGAAGTTCGCTCTTTGAGCAAAAATGTAAATAAGAAATCTGTCCACTGTAATTTCTTACACTTTCTTTCACTTTGTAAGATAATAGACAGACAGAGATAGAGCATATATATAGAACTGGCAAAAAAATACATTTTCCTCTCAAAAAATAATTATAGAACATTATTCAAAATGTAAATTGGCTATAAGACATACAATACAATAGCATTTATAATTGCACTATACCTACAACCAGGTTTAAAAAATAAAAGTTTTGCTTCAGAAGCAAATAAAATACCCCAACCCTCCTGAGTGCACAACCGAGATTAAAAAAAAACACACACACACACACATTTTAAGTTCACAATATTTTGCCTAAATGAGGAATTATGCTGCAGTTTTTTCCACAGCATTCACTCCCCCACCCACACATTTTTTGTTTTAAATAAAATCATAATATTTACTACACACTCTGTGACCACACAATAAATTAGTATTATGCAATTGTTTGTTTTCTTTTTTCTTCGCAGATAATACAGTCCCTCTTCCATATTCTCTTCAGTTTCCCACAGTCTAGCCAAAGCCCCTAGACCAGATTGTACTCCTATATTTTCAATATAAACTCCCTCGCTGCTTGAGCATCTCGCTGAGGGCCTGACAGGGAAATAAAACTGATAAAATGTAAAGGAATACTCAAATGCTTGTGTGAAATACCCATTTCCTACAGTATTTAAAACCATTACAAACATATTTCCTGTTGCGTGCTTGCTAACACCATGGCTCTCAATGGCTGGGTTTACATGCACGTGAAAATCGACTCTTCAGTCACGACTGTGTGACGTTGTCACGCGAATACACCGGGAAACAACAAAAGGACGTCCCTTTGGCAGCGCAACTTTAAGGGCAGGGTCAATCGCTTTCTCACGATAAAAATAGCTGTAAAACCCAGGTAAACCGGGCAGCAATGCGTGCTTGTGGCTCACGAGGTTTCAGCAGTGAAGATCCCGTTCTTCTGACTTAATCTCACGTAATCTCCAGCAGAAAGGCGTACAAACCCCCAACACACACACACACACACACACACACACACACACACACACACACACACAGTACAGTTATGGACTAGTTTAACATTAGAAACGCCGCGGTTATACAACTGCACCTACAAGCATACCTACAACTGCCGACAGCAGTCATTATCATGGTATATTTTAAACATCATCAATATTAAAATGAAAGACAAACTATCGGATACAACTCAAAAGTTTTGTTCAAGCACATCATATCAAACATCTAAACAGCCGAATGAACAATTAAACATAAAATGGTTTATTTTCTAACTTACCACATATAAAGCACTACTTAAAAAATGAAAAAAAAACTATAATAAACATTTCAAAAGAAACTAGTGTGTAAACAGGTGTAACAGGTTTATGTACATACAAAACTAGAAACAAAAGTAGTTTTTAATCTAAAACGAAAGTAACATATCATTTCTCTTGTGCGTGTGTCACTCGCAGCACAGAATCCAGGTTGAGCTGCTGCAGCCTGCAGCTTTGCAGTTTTCTGATCGAAATGTTTCTGCTGAAGCTCTGTGGCTAGCTTCAAGATGAAATCTATCCTACTGATATTTTCGCTTGTGCATTCCTTGTACAAAACGAAGGAATTGATGGATGCCAGGTCCAGTAGAGATAACAATAGGCTTGTAATTTAACTTTTAGATGTTCCACAAACACACACACACACACAAATATAAATTCTAAGTAGCATAACTTAATAGAAATGTTTTACATAATTGTGTGTGTGCATCATCGCGTCGTGGAGTGCGTCAGAGATGGAGTCTCGAAACCCGGTTTCAGTCTCGAGGCCGATCTCGAGGCTGTCTGGTCTTGGTCTGGGTCTGGGTCTCGGCACGTTGGGTCTTGGTCTTGATAGCAGGCAGCACGCAGATTGGTCTCATTCATAAACATTCTCAAGATTGTTGTATTTCCTCTTATCATATATCCTTTTTTATCCTTCAAAATTCACTCACTTTTATACATTGACAGGTATTAAATACAAAATAATGTAGCCATTATACTCTAGAGCAGCATTCAAATTACTAAATTTAACGCATCAGACTTCGAGCTGCTACAGCATCTCTCAGCCTCTCCCATCAAGCAAACTTTCCGCCTGCCACCAAATACATTTCCTGTAATATATTAGTTACCTTAATAAAATTGTGTCAGTAACACAAATGCCTACAAATATGATTATCTGTACATACCTGTCAAGTCTTCCGTTTTGATCAGGACCGTTTTCAAGACCAATCTTCCGCCTGGGATCCGTTTAATCTAGGAATTGCCTGGTTTGTATATTAGGATATAAATACATTATTTTTCTCTTATTTATTTAAAACATTTATTTGCATTCCATCATGGATAGGTTGTATAACTTTGGAATTATGTATGTTTTTGTTGAGCCAAAAAAGAAAATATGTCTCTGCACCTGCATTTTGTGCTTTGCTACCGTGTTTGAAACTATCCAGCGCTTTGAGATGCTTTGCATTTAGGTGCCATATAAAGTAAAAGTTATTTATTGTTATTATTATTATTATTATTATTATTATTATTATTATTATTATTATTATTATTATTATTGCCCCAACCCCCCACTGTAATAATGTATGAAGTTACAAGTATATTTTAAGTCCCGATAACAATTTATTTTAACAGGCTACAGCATAAGCATACACCAACATAAAAAACGATTACAGTAGGCTATTGATTTACAAATGAGGACTGTACTACTTATTCATATTCTACTTCAGAAAAGCACACCACAATTACCAGGGATTTAATCAATTAAAAATTAAAAAGGTGTGGGGGGTAATGATTAAGATGCCCGCTAGTGCATGTGATCTGATTAAGATGCCTGCTACTTTGCATGTGATCTTATTTTCATATGATTTTAACGTGTTTGTGTGTGTGTGTGTGTGTGTGTGTGTGTGTATATATACACACAATTGCAAATATATGTATGTTTACGTGTGTAATAGTAAAGCTTTTTTTTTGTTTGCTCGCTTCCATTGTCATGCTTTTTTCATATGCATCACGTTTTAGCATATTTTGGGGGGATGGAAACAGAGCAAATTCAGACCTTGCAAGTTTCTCTTCTCAAAGAGCTGAAATGGCATCGGTACGTTTGGTCTTGGTCTTGGTCTCAGTCTTGGTACGTTTGGTCTCAGTCTCTGTCTTGGTCTCGGTCTTGGTACGTTTAGTCTCGGTCTTGGTCTTGGTCTCGGTCTTGGTCTCGGTATGTTTGGTCTCAGTCTTGGTCTTGGTCTCGGTACGTTTGGTCTTGGTCTTGGTCTAGATCTTGGTACGTTTGGTCTCGGTCTTGGTTTCGGTACGTTTGGTCTCGGTCTTGGTCTCGGTACGTTTGGTCTCGGTCTTGGTCTCAGTCTCGGTACGTTTGGTCTCAGTCTCGGTACGTTTGGTCTCGGTCTTGGTCTCGGTCTCTGTACGTTTGGTCTCGGTCTTGGTCTCGGTACGTTTGGTCTCAGTCTCGGTACGTTTGGTCTCGGTCTTGGTCTCAGTCTCTGTACATTTGGTCTCGGTCTCGGTCTCGGTACGTTTGGTCTCGGTCTTGGTCTCGGTCTCGGTACGTTTGGTCTCAGTCTTGGTCTCTGTCTCGGTACTTTTGGTCTCGGTCTTGGTCTCGGTCTCGGTACGTTTGGTCTCGGTCTTGGTCTCGGTACGTTTGGTCTTGGTCTCGGTACGTTTGGTCTCGGTCTTGGTCTCGGTACATTTGGTCTCGGTCTTGGTCTCGGTCTCGGTACGTTTGGTCTTGGTCTTGGTACATTTGGTCTCGGTCTTGGTCTTGGTACATTTGGTCTCGGTCTTGGTCTTGGTACGTTTAGTCTCGGTCTCGGTACGTTTGGTCTTGGTCTCGGTACGTTTGGTCTCGGTCTTGGTCTCGGTACATTTGGTCTCGGTCTTGGTCTCGGTCTCGGTACGTTTGGTCTTGGTCTTGGTACATTTGGTCTCGGTCTTGGTCTTGGTACGTTTGGTCTCGGTCTTGGTACGTTTGGTCTCGGTCTTGGTCTTGGTACGTTTGGTCTCGGTCTTGGTCTTGGTTTCGGTACGCTTGGTCTCGGTCTTGATTTCGGTACGTTTGGTCTCGGTCTTGGTTTCGGTACGTTTGGTCTCGGTCTTGGTCTTGGTCTCGGTCTTGGTCTCGGTATGTTTGGTCTCAGTCTTGGTCTTGGTCTCGGTACGTTTGGTCTTGGTCTTGGTCTAGATCTTGGTACGTTTGGTCTCGGTCTTGGTTTCGGTACGTTTGGTCTCGGTCTTGGTCTCGGTACGTTTGGTCTCGGTCTTGGTCTCAGTCTCGGTACGTTTGGTCTCAGTCTCTGTACGTTTGGTCTCGGTCTCGGTCTCAGTCTCGGTAAGTTTGGTCTCGGTCACGGTCTCGGTAAGTTTGGTCTCGGTCTCGGTCTCGGTACGTTTGGTCTCGGTCTCGGTACATTTGGTCTCGGTCTTGGTCTCGGTCTCGGTACGTTTGGTCTCGGTCTTGGTCTCGGTATGTTTGGTCTCGGTCTTGGTCTCAGTCTCGGTACGTTTGGTCTCAGTTTCTGTACGTTTGGTCTCGGTCTTGGTCTCAGTCTCGGTAAGTTTGGTCTCGGTCTCGGTCTCGGTAAGTTTGGTCTCGGTCTCGGTACATTTGGTCTCGGTCTTGGTCTCGGTCTTGGTCTCGGTCTCGGTACATTTGGTCTCGGTCTTGGTCTCGGTCTCGGTACATTTGGTCTCAGTCTTGGTCTTGGTCTCGGTACGTTTGGTCTCGGTCTCGGTATGTTTGGTCTCAGTCTCGGTACGTTTGGTCTTGGTCTTGGTCTCGGTCTCGGTAAGTTTGGTCTCGGTCTCGGTACGTTTGGTCTCGGTCTCGGTACATTTGGTCTCGGTCTTGGTCTCGGTCTCGGTACGTTTGGTCTCGGTCTTGGTCTCGGTCTTGGTCTCGGTCTCGGTACGTTTGGTCTCGGTCTTGGTCTCGGTCTCGGTACGTTTGGTCTCAGTCTTGGTCTTGGTCTCGGTACGTTTGGTCTCGGTCTTGGTATGTTTGGTCTCAGTCTCGGTACGTTTGGTCTTGGTCTTGGTCTCGGTCTCGGTACGTTTGGTCTCGGTCTTGGTCTCAGTCTCTGTACGTTTGGTCTCGGTCTTGGTCTCGGTCTCGGTACGTTTGGTCTCGGTCTTGGTCTTGGTCTCGGTACGTTTGGTCTCAGTCTCGGTACGTTTGGTCTCAGTCTCGCACGCTTTGGTCTCGGTCTTGGTCTCGGTCTCTGTACGTTTGGTCTCGGTCTTGGTCTCGCACGCTTGGTCTCGGTCTCGGTACGTTTGGTCTCGGTCTTGGTCTCGGTCTCTGTACATTTGGTCTCGGTCTCGGTCTCGGCACGCTTGGTCTCGGTCTTGGTCTCGGTCTCGGCACGTTTGGTCTCAGTCTTGGTCTCTGTCTCGGTACTTTTGGTCTCGGTCTTGGTCTCGGTCTCGCACGTTTGGTCTCGGTCTTGGTCTCGCACGCTTGGTCTTGGTCTCGCACGCGTTTGGTCTCGGTCTTGGTCTCGGTACATTTGGTCTCGGTCTTGGTCTCGGTCTCGGTACGTTTGGTCTTGGTCTTGGTACATTTGGTCTCGGTCTTGGTCTTGGTACATTTGGTCTCGGTCTTGGTCTTGGTACGTTTGGTCTCGGTCTCGCACGTTTGGTCTTGGTCTCGGTACGTTTGGTCTCGGTCTTGGTCTCGGTACATTTGGTCTCGGTCTTGGTCTCGGTCTCGGTACGTTTGGTCTTGGTCTTGGTACATTTGGTCTCGGTCTTGGTCTTGGTACGTTTGGTCTCGGTCTTGGTACGTTTGGTCTCGGTCTTGGTCTTGGTACGTTTGGTCTCGGTCTTGGTCTTGGTTTCGCTACGCTTGGTCTCGGTCTTGATTTCGCTACGTTTGGTCTCGGTCTTGGTTTCGGTACGTTTGGTCTCGGTCTTGGTCTCAGTCTCGGTACGTTTGGTCTCAGTCTCTGTACGTTTGGTCTCGGTCTTGGTCTCAGTCTCTGTAAGTTTGGTCTCGGTCTCGGTAAGTTTGGTCTCGGTCTCGGTCTTGGTCTTGGTCTCGGTACGTTTGGTCTCGGTCTTGGTCTCGGTCTCGGTACGTTTGGTCTCGGTCTTGCTCTCGGTCTTGGTCTCGGTCTCGCTACGTTTGGTCTCGGTCTTGGTCTCGGTCTCGGTATGTTTGGTCTCAGTCTTGGTCTTGGTCTCGCACGCTTGGTCTCGGTCTCGCACGCTTGGTCTCAGTCTCGGTACGTTTGGTCTCGGTCTTGGTCTCGGTCTCGCTACGTTTGGTCTCGGTCTTGGTCTCGGTCTCTGTACGTTTGGTCTCGGTCTTGGTCTCGGTCTCGGTACGTTTGGTCTCGGTCTTGGTCTTGGTCTCGGTACGTTTGGTCTCAGTCTCGGTACGTATGGTCTCGGTCTTGGTCTCGGTCTCTGTATGTTTGGTCTCGGTCTTGGTCTCGGTCTCTGTATGTTTGGTCTCGGTCTTGGTCTCGGTACGTTTGGTCTTGGTCTCGGTACGTTTGGTCTCGGTCTTGGTCTCGGTACATTTGGTGTCGGTCTTGGTCTCGGTCTCGGTACGTTTGGTCTTGGTCTTGGTACGTTTGGTCTCGGTCTTGGTCTCGGTACATTTGGTGTCGGTCTTGGTCTCGGTCTCGGTACGTTTGGTCTTGGTCTTGGTACATTTGGTCTTGGTCTTGGTCTTGGTCTCGGTACGTTTGGTCTCGGTCTTGGTACGTTTGGTCTCGGTCTTGGTCTTGGTCTCGGTACGTTTGGTCTCGGTCTTGGTCTTGGTCTTGGTACGTTTGGTCTCGGTCTTGGTCTTGGTCTCGGTACGTTTGGTCTCGGTCTTGGTCTTGGTCTCGCACGCTTGGTCTCGGTCTTGGTCTTGGTCTCGCACGTTTGGTCTCGGTCTTGGTCTCGCTACGTTTGGTCTTGGTTTCGGTACGTTTGGTCTCGGTCTTGGTCTTGGTCTCGGTACTTTTGGTCTCGGTCTTGGTACGTTTGGTCTCGGTCTTGGTCTTGGTCTCGGTACGTTTGGTCTCGGTCTTGGTCTTGACTACATCATTGGGGTGCGTGTGTGCGTATTGGAAAGGTAACCATACAAACAAGTAGCTAATGCGTGGCGTAATTCAGTAATCTATGAATTGAGTAATCTGCATTGGTATGGCCGATTTTTCTCCCTAAAGCAGAACTGCACAGCAACGTATTTCCTGAAAAGTACGGCAAACAGGTCATGAGGAAAACTGGCATGACTTGTGCACGTAAATGCCGCCAATGTTAACATACATACATAACATAATGTTACCCTATCCTTCACACTTTTCTACTGAGAAATCCCTATCCTTCACACTTTTCTACTGTGAAAACCCTACCTTTCACACTTTTCTACTGAGAAAACCCTATCCTTCACACTTTTCTACTTAGAAAATCATATCCTTCACACTTTTCTACTGAGAAAACCCTATCCTTCACACTTTTCTACTGAGAAAACCCTATCCTTCACACTTTTCTACTGAGAAAACCCTGTCCTTCACTTTTTCACTAAAGGAAACCTGTCCTTCACACTTCCATTGAAATAACCCTGTCCTTCACACTTTAAAATGTGACCTTCAGTGTCCTTCATTTTAGTAGCACTGCATTGTTACCTTTAAAATGCATTGGTTTGAAAATAGTTCACGCCTTTTGAATACAAGTATTGCAAAGAACATTTCATTTTCTGATGAGTGACAGGAGACAGGTGTACTTTCAGCTGTCCAGAACTGGTTGTGCAGGTTTTTAAACTTATCATGCTGGTTTTCACTATAGGACTTAACAGTCTGAAGTTTCCTGTAAACTGCACAGTACTAGGTTTTCATACACCAATAAGGTAACCAGTAAGAAATTATAAAATGTGTCACCAGCAAATCAGAATGTTTTGTAATTACCATTAAGGTATGAGCACAGTATAAATGGTATGCACCTGTGTATCTCAGTTCTTGTTCTCTACCAGAGTAAAATTAATTTCAAATCTCAAGACCACAGATAGGATGGGCTTCAGGTCCCAGTTTTTTGCTAGGTTGCTCAATTAACTTATTTTACATTAAGTTTTTGGAACTAGCGTATGTGATGTAGAACAAACTACTAAACTAGGGACTAGGTTAAAAAAAAAAAATGGGAGTAAAAAATTGCACTTTTTAAAAAGTCATTTTGTTCTGTCCCTACAGTACCTGGCTCGAACAAGCACATTTAATTACTAGATATTTTATAATTATAACAAAACTACAAATACTGTATATCTATGTGAAGAGATCAAATATCATACAAACGTCATGGTGAAATCTACTTGTGACAGATTATTTGTACACGTTGTATGAACAGATACTGTAATGCTTCAGACTGCCCTGAGCCACTTACTTGAAGTCATGGCTATTACGTTCTCTGCTGAATTGTAATCAGTAAATGGCAGTGTCTTAGTAGGAGTTTTAGAAAGAGCACATATAAAATTTGTATGTCAAGATTATGCTATTCATTTCCAATTATCAATCAATCAATCAATACTTTACGTATATAGTACCTTTCATACAAAAAGCATATCAAAGCGCTGTACAAGACAAAACAGAAGAAAATCTAAATACAATTCATGTGTATAGAAATTTAAGAAAAACAAAAGTTTAGAATTCAGATTAAAAAAGCTAATATAAAAAAGTATGTTTTCCATTTTGACTTCAGCTGATTCATCAGCTGATTTAGCACTTCTGATATGAGGTGGCAGTGCATTTCACAATCTGGGACCAAAAGCTCTCTCTCCCTTCCTTTTTGTGTACACTTGTGGGAGGCACAGAAGGCCTGCATCAGCTGATCTTAAATCACGAGAAGGTATATATGTGACTAGAAGGTCCTTTATATAATCTGGTGCCATACCTTTAAGTCAGAAGTAACATGTTTTAATTAATGTAAATGGTGACACTATCAGGAGAAGGATTACATGGTCTCTTTTTTGTTCGTTCTGCTGAGAAGCCTAGCAGCTGCATTCTGTATAAGATGCAGGTGATTTATAGCGTGACCCGGAAGCCCAGCGAATAGAGCATTGCAATAGTCAAGTTGGGACACAAAAGCATGAATTAGTTTCTTAGCATCAGACAAGAGAGAAAATAAGACCCCTAGATTTCTCACTTCCTTTTTTTATGTTTCTGGTCAAATTGCCCAGATCTATTTATAGAGATTTTGTTGCTTCTAGTTGCTGCTGAGAACCTAATAACATAGCCTCTGTCTTATCAGAGTTTAACTGTAAAAAATGTTGGACCAACCACCTATTCACATCAGTAAAGCATTCCGCTAAGGATGATACAGCCAGGGTATCATCAGGTTTTACAGGTATGTAGAGCTGTGTGTCATCAGCATAGCAGAGCAGTGAAAGTTAACACAATGTTTACGGATTATCTCACCCAGAGTGAGGGAGTGAAGGAGCAATGGATGAAGGGAGAGAGGCAGGAAACAAGCGAGCGAGTGAGCTAATGACCTACCATCATATTCAGGAAAGTAATCAACTAGATGAGAATACATGATCTTCTCTTCAAGGAGGTCCTTCTTTTTCAAGAAGAGAATGACTGATGAATTTAGAAACCAGGGATATGTGATTATCGTCCTAAATACTGCTTTGCTCTCTTCCATTCGGTTCTGTAACAAAACAAACAGGAAAGAAGATTGCAGTCCACAAATCATTGTAATAAATTACACAACAAAGTAAATGTGTGTTTGTCTAAAGAATGCATTCAATTTAGTAATGCATGGTCAGTTTTAAATTAGTAAGACAACACAGACTGTATAAAAGTGTTATTTTTTTACTGGAAGTGAGTGCTTTTGTAAACAAAAAAAGCATTCCTGAGGGCATAATGTAAGGAAATAGCATGTCATGTGATCTGTATCATTGATATGGACAGTGGTTATAACGCTTAGGTTTTACTGCAACTTGACTGTAGAGTAAAATCGGTATCAACTATGAAGACCGTAGGCCCTATCCACTTTGTTCATTTAGATTTTATAATGGTTGTTTTTTTGTATGTATTCCCCACCAAGTGATGCATTATCTGTATAACTGCAAAACGTATTACCTTCAGAGCGAATTAATGCAATTATAATCTTATTATAAAATTATAAATCAAAAGTACCTTTTGTAGCACTAAAGGTTGTCTACAGTGCCTTGCTACACTGGAGTGGTTTAAAAACAAGAACCTGAATGTCTTAGAATGGCCCAGTCAAAGCCCAGACCTCAATCCGATTGAGAATCTGTGGCAAGACTTGAAAATTGCAGTTCACCAACGGTCCCCATCCAACTTGACAGAGCTTGAGCAATTTTGCCAAGAAGAATGGGCAAAAATTGCAGGATCCAGATGTGCAAAGCTGGTAGAGACTTACCCAAAAAGACTCACATCTGTAATTGCTGCCAAAGGTGCTTCTACCAAATATTGACTCAGGGGGGTGAATACTTATGCAACCAACAAATGTCTTTTTTTTTTTGTTTAATTAACTTTTGTGTCACAATAAAAAATATTTTGCACATTCAAAGTGTTAAGTATGTTGTGTAAATCAAATGGTAAAAATCCCAATTAAATCCATTTTAATTCCAGGTTGTAACACTACAAAATGTAGAAAAGTCCAAGGGGGGTGAATACTTATGCAAGGCACTGTATATTATTACTATTTATTTCTTAGCAGACACCCTTATCCAGAGCGAATTACAATTGTTACAATATATCATTTACATACAATTAACCATTTATACAGTTGGGTTTTTACTGGAGCAATCTAGGTAAAGTACCTTACTCAAGGGTACAGCAGCAGTGTCCCCCACCTGGGATTGAATCCACAACCCTCCGGTACTTGTTACAAAAGCTCAATAAATGTGACCCACAAGTGCAATACCAATGGAGTGGAACTAGTTTTAACCTTCAAGCTGCAATGAAAAGGATCAGGATTTTTTTTAGAAAGGCAGGGAACATTTTTGAAATGTCAGGGTGTATTAGGCTACTTTGACATGGTGTATTAGGCTACTTTAACAAACTTACCAAAGCAGAATTAAACTTACCAAAGCATGAAAATAATACAGTATTTGAGCTGCATTGAATGAATGGAAACTTAGCTTGCCACCTCTACAGACATTTTATAGATAAAGCTCAGTAGAACTAAGCTGAGAAAATCACAGAATACAGCTCTACTGTCTCTAGTCTATAAATTCAAAAACTTAAAAGTGACATAGCAATATGGTAGTCAGATTAGGTCGGAGTTCAATGCCAAGGTCACCAACACATTTAGTGTACAGTGTACATAAAAATGATTAATTTGTCTTGTACCAATAATCGAATTGGACCTAGAGAACCATAGTATATCTCAAAGCATTAGGTCTTTATCATCCTGAAACCAAAAACTCACTTTACCCCAATATGACACCATCTTAGGTTGAAGGTAAAATTGAACAGGAGTTAGGTTGAGATTTAGAATTTCCACAGTGAAAAACGCCTTCAGGTTTATGAGATTTTAGCAGTTCAAATACTGTTCCATGTAACCAGCTGCAGACAATGCTCTTGTTATACACTACCCATAATATCAATATCCAGGTGAGGATAGATGCAGACATTCCTATATACAAAAGGTGACATCCTTCTCTTGACAGTGTCACCATTCACATTACTTTCAGTACAGGCACAGCAGTTGCAATTAGCTCAGGGTCCATTTAGCTACAGTATGTGGTAGTACATGAAGGGAGTTTCCCAAGGCACATGTGACATTTGTTATTTATTAACCAAAACCCCTTATTAACTACCCCTGCACTTGGAATGCTAAATCTATGCATAACATCAAGTTACAGGGTGCTGCATATTTCACTTAGCATTCCACTGATCCCTTAGATGCAGACTTGTGAACATGCTTCAACATTTTAGGCTCACTGTTGTCTGCATTGCTTATCTTAGCAGAAACTCAGACAAACAGGCCAGTTTGCATAACCTTGTGATCTTTGTTCCCAGAACAATCCAGGAAGCTACAGTAGCAAACATGCTGTATAGGCAGTGATGCATACTTCCATTAAATTACTTCTAGCAGGGGACAAAAATGATACAAGCATTCTATTTCAATACTTTACATTCATTACAGGCTGTGGTACAGTAACTGAAATTCATAGTGTATTCTCCACCGAACATCCTCTTGTTAGTCTTTACAGGTGAACGGTAATTCTAAGAGCTGCTTGCAAATAGATTATTCACTAAGTCCATCTTTTCAGGAGTTCATTCATAAAGGTAAAAACCTAATGTATTCAAACCCAGTTTTAATACACTTGCAATTGAAAAAAAAATGAAATGCTAGACAAAGAGGAGACGTGATACCTTTTATTGGACTAATTAAATAGAAATGAATCACAAGCTTTCAAGGCCTCAAAGGTCTCTTAAACATCAATCTCTCTTTCCTACTTTCACCTGAAGAAGAAACCTTTGAGGTCTTGTAAGCTTGTGATTATTTTTTGTTTAGTTAGTCCAATAAAAGGTATCACATCTCCTTCATCTCCTTCTCTTTATCTATCATCTCTGGACTAATACGGCTACCATTTCCTCTATTAACGAAAATTAAATGCAAAATATTCTGCATACAACTTATGATATCATCTGTTGATGCAGCTACAATATGCGGTTTCAGGCTGTATTTTTTTTTATTTATTTATTTTTATTTTTATATCTGCCTTGTTTGAAACATTTCGCTTGGCATAAAACAAGATGATAAACACCACAATACTTTAAACAGGACTTTTTAAGTTTTTCTTTCAATTATCCTTAAGATAAAAAAAATGTTGGGCTACAGTCAAACATAAAACATGTATTTGTAAATACCAAACAGAACAAAAACGAATTCACCAGTTTAACTGGTTGCAATGCAATCCCTAATGTTTACTGAGCACCTCACAAGTGAGTTTGTTTTAACCAAATGAAAACAGTACAGTAGTATGACAATAGACTTCCTGATTACCATCGGTACACAAACTAAATGACATCATGAATAGTATATTGTTAATGGGCATGTCTTTACCATGGATACGGCAGGGATGAGGTGGAATTTCATTTGCAGTACATCAGGTGGGCTACACAGCTTTCTTAGCTTTGTCCTGAGTAGGGAGAGTTACTGCCAGGTTGTTTTGTTCACTGCCTTTTGCTCTTGCATGTTAGAAAACAGTGAAAATCTGTGTAGCTGCTATTAGACCTGCACTGCTCTAAACTAATGTGAAGATTTTCTCAGTACCTTTGTGGAAGAGCAAGAGCTATGCCTGTAAATAGTGTGAGTATTTTTGTGTGTTTTGGTGTTGGCAGGGATGGGGTTTATGTCTGTACCTGCCAAAAACATGTGAGAATGCGGCTGTTCATAATGGAATAATTGGTGTTAATTAGGAACAGCCATCCTATAAAAAGAAAATTAGAGTACTAGGGAGCTGGGAACAGAGAGGTTTGCTGCTAGGGGAAGAGAAACAAACATTCCTGTATTTTTATTTAAAAACCCACCATGATAGTGAGAGACTTGGGCAAGGGATTTTCTGTTTTTTTTTTTTCACACAACACTGTTTCGTGCAAGCAGTGCTTGATTTATGCCAGGAGCCTCTGGGAACAACGTAGATAAATAAACTTAGAAGAAAACATTTTACAGACGCGCACAGCACAAGAAGTTATAAAAAAAGTATAATTTATTTTTCTTTTTTTTTGACAAAATGGTATTCCTTTACCTTGAGTCTAAGGCTGTTCACAATCAACACAGATAATGAGCTTCTCCATGTCGCCTTTCTGCACAGGGCACAGCTGTCCAAAGTTTTATTTTTATTGCACTTGCCAACCTGGCATTGGCGTCTCTTGCGGCTCTCAGCAGGGTTGGGTTGCCAGCTTCAGCTGTGGGTACACGCTCTGTTCCAAATGCTGCTTGTGAAGTTCCTGTGCTAACTGTAAAATATATTCTCTCCTTGGTAAATTCTTCTCCGTGCATTCTTTGTAAAGTACCCAGAAGTTGATGGCTGCTAGGTCCAATACATTGTAAAACACCTGAACAGACCACAGTTGGGAGCCAGCTTTCACGGAATACTTCCATGCCATCTGATCCAAACATCAAAATCATATTTTGTTGCGTTGTAAAACTCGGTCTCTGGTATTCACTCAGGCACAGAGAGAGAGACTAATCTAATAACAGCTAAACACATTGCGGACATAAATAAAAATAATAAAGTAGCATACCGTTCTGTATAATGAAAATACAATTGGTTTCTGTGTGGCCGTCAATGTGACTGGTCCCGGGGCTTTTAGGTATAATGTAATATATTTCCATTATTTCTACACTCCCGTGTTTCATGCTTTGTGAGAATATTTAATACATGTGGACAGAAAGGTACACGAACGCACAGCCCCATATGTGTTACACGACTGGAGAAAATTACATTTTAAAACCAAAAACTCTATTGTCGTTTTTATACACAAATAAGCTTACTTGATTTGAAAAACATCATGAATGATTGTGGCAATGTGCCCCGCCCCGTGTGTATTTTTGTGTTTTAAGTTCTATGTTGTGTGTGTTAATGTTGGTGTATTGTAGTTGGTACACGGGATATAATGTGGGTAATGAGCACGAGTATTTAAAATGTATAATTGTATTTAAGCACAGGGATTGCACTTCACTTCACATGCAATTAAAGTATTTAATATGTGAGCACGGGGTTGTACATAGTTAGTTCACGTGCTGGGATGCAAGTGAATAATTAACTAGTAATTGAATCCCGGCACAACAGTATATATAGATGCATGTTTTACTCACTCGGGGTTGTGTGTTCGGTGAGTGGAGAACGGGTGTGGAGAGAAGGAGAAATTAAAAAGTAAAACTAAGGAAAACGTAAATATACGTTTGTTTGACTCACCGTGTTTTGTTTGTCTGTCCGTCCACTGTTTGTTTATGTGTTAGTCCATTTTGTTTGTCTATTTATTTTGGCCTCAAGTGCCGTGTCCTGTTTTCTGTTTAAAACCTTTTGTTTGTTTATTAAAACAGAGCGCTGCTGCGTCTCAGATTCAATGCAAGTACTGCCTGTCTGTGTGTGATTCTTTCTGGCCTGACGTCATCCCTGCAGCTAGCCTGTCACACGTGGTGTGAGAGTGGGATAACAGCGCCCCCCAGACTCAGGCCGGAAAGAGTACTGCAGAGGAAAAAAAATAAAATACAAAAATACAAAAATGGAAAGCTGGAGAGACGGCTGCAGTGAGCTGGAGGATCTCCTCGGGGGCCTGGAGGACCAAGGCTGGTGCCTTGCTTGCGGGGTATAAAGGAAGCCAGTACCCGACCAGCTGCCATCGCTGTTGTGCCCCCTCTGCGAGGGTAAGCATTACTTTGCCTCCTGTCCCTTCCGCAGTTATGAGGAGGAACTAGAACCTGAGTGGGAGGAGCCCGTGCATCCAGTGCCCAGACGGGGGGGACCGCGAGTGTCCTGCGCCCAGATGGGGGACCGCAGTGGCGACCAGCCCAGACAGGGGGACCGTGAGCGTCCAGCGCCCAGACGGGGGGACCGCAGGAATCCAAAGCCCGAGATGCAGCTGTTCCCATCTCCACCAGCAGAGGGAAAATGCCTGCTGTCCCCATCTCCACCAGCAGAGGAAAAATGCCTGCTGTCCCCATCTCCACCAGCAGACGGAAAATGCCTGTTGATTGCGCCTTCAGACCCGCACCCGTCCCCTGCAAGAGAAGGAGACCCGCACCCGTCCCCTGCAAGAGAGGGAGACCCGCACCAGTCCCCTGCAAGAGAGGGAGACCCGCACCAGTCCCCTGCAAGAGGGAGAGCCGCACCAGTCCCCTGCAAGAGAGGAAAAGCCGCACCAGTCCCCTGCAAGAGAGGAAGAGCCACACCAGTCCCCCACAAGAGGGGGAGACAACACGCTGCTCCCACCTCTGCCTCCACCACCTCCACCAGGAGCAGAGCTGCCTCTGACTCCACCACCTTCGCCACCAGGAGGAGAGCAGCAGGAGCTGCCTCTGACTCCACCACCTCCACCAGGAGCAGAGCAGCAGGAGCTGCCTCTGTTTCCATCACCTCCACTGGCAGGAGCTGCCTCTGCCTCCTCCACCAGGAGAGGGTGAATACCTGCTGGTTCCCTCTCCACCGTTGTGGGAGGACTGCTTACCCCTCCCTCCTCCACCAGCAGAGGGTGAATATCTGCTGGCTCCGCCTTCACTGTCGTGGGAGGACTGCTTGCCCCTCCCAGCTCCACCAGCAGAGGGTGAATACCTGCTGGTTCTGCCTTCACAGCTGTGGGAAGATTGCTTGCCGCTCCCACTT
Organism: Acipenser oxyrinchus oxyrinchus; assembly: GCA_030684275.1. NCBI lineage: Eukaryota > Metazoa > Chordata > Actinopteri > Acipenseriformes > Acipenseridae > Acipenser > Acipenser oxyrinchus. The sequence continues at coordinate 37,954,776 of CM060248.1, read as the reverse complement.
CCACCACCAGAGGAGCTGCAGCTGAGTTTGGCACCGCCCAAGGATGCCTGTCTCGCACCGCCCAAGGATGCCTGCCTCGCACCTCCCAAGGATGCCTGCCTCACACCGCCCAAGGATGCCTGCCTCGCTTCGCCCAAGGATGCCTGGCTCGCTTCGCCCAAGGATGCCTGCCTTGCATCGCCTGGGATTGCCGGTTGCTCCGCATCGCCTTGGGTTGCCTGTTGCTCCGCGTCGCCTGGGGCTGCCTGTTGCTTCGCATCGCCTGGGGCTGCCTGTTGCTCCGCATCGCCTGGGGCTGCCTGTTGCTCCGCATCGCCTGGGGCTGCCTGTTGCTCCGCATCGCAGCAGGAAGTACTGTGGCCGGAACCCCACCAAGGGTAGCTGCTGCCCACGAAGAAGGGGGAGGAGGTCCGGAGACCACCAACCCCAGCAGCAGTTTCGCTGCCGGAGATCGTGGGGGAGGTCAGGAGACCTGCTCCCACTGCAGCACTTTCGCTGCTGGAAGTACTGTGGCCGGAGCCCCACAAAAGGGAGCTGCCGGCTTTGAAGAATGTGGGGTAGGTCTGGAGACTACCAACCCCAGCAGCAGTTTCACTGCCGGAAGTACTGTGGCCGGAGCCCCACAAAAGGGAGCTGCCGGCTACGAAGAAGGGGGGGAGGTCAGGAGACCACCCCCCAAGCAGCCTTTCCACTGCCAGGACTGCCCCGGCTGAAGGAGTCAGCCTGAGAGCTGTCAGCAGTTACGCTGACAGCATTGCCAGTAGCAGCCTGGCTACTGGCAACATTGCTGCCCGTGAACCCCTTGAAGTCCCTGTTCTTGGCCCAGGACTTTGAGCGAGACTTTGGGATTTTAAGGGGGGAGGTGGCCATGTGTGCTGTGCACAAGGGGGGGTATATGTGGCAATGTGCCCCGCCCCTGTGTGTATTTTTGTGTTTTATGTTGTATGTTGCGTGTGTAAATGTTGGTTTATTGTAGTTGATACACAGGATATAATGTGGGTAATCAGCACGAGTATTTAAAATGTATAATTGTATTTAGGCACGGGGATTGCACTTCACTTCATATGTGAGCACAGGGTTGTACATACTTAGTTCACGTGCTGGGATTCAAGTGAATAATTAATTAGTAATTGAATCCCGGCACAACAGTATATATACAGTAGATGCACGTTTTACTCACTCGGGGTTGTGTGTTCGGTGAGTGGAGAACGGGTGTAGAGAAGGAGAAAATAAAAAGTAAAACTAAGGAAAAAGTAAATATAAGTTTGTTTGATTCACCGTGTTTTGTTTGTCTGTCCGTCCACAGGATAGAAAAGAGGTCGCTGACTGAGGGCGACGATGCCGACACATCCCAGGGGCAGAGAACCCAGCAACCGAAAACACATATGAGGGTTATGACTCGGAGATCCGCCCCTCGAGAGGAGATGAGAGAGAGAGAGGTACCCAGCATCTGAGACTTCTGTAAGGGGCGCTCGAAAAACCCCTGATTGGCCGAGACGTCACGCTGCCTGGGACCTGAAAATAAGGACAAAGCATAGAGGTTAGTATAGGACTCAGCACAAGTGACAACGTCCTGAAAGAGAGGCAGAATAGAACAGAGCCTCGAGTGAGGTAAGATAAGCGCATGAGCTGCGACAGGACAGAGTATGGCCGGGGGTCCGCTCTGACTCACATAGTGAGAACTCCCCTGAAGGTAAGGGAGGCGGATGCCTAGCCCTGAGGTCGGGGAAGTGAGACTCACTTGCCCCCAAAGGATGGACCCCCGGCACCTCACGAAAACTCCCACACTGTGAGACAAACAAAAGACTGCACATGCCAACGCATAACATAAACAAAAGACCAGAAGGACAAACAGGACAAACAGAGGGAGATTAGTAATTTGTTAGTAGGATGTGACTATGTGTATACCTGCCGCTCAGTGGAGAGGAAAAAACCCCTTGAGGCCGATTAGGGGAAAACCTCTGGTGGCCCCGGCGGACAGGAAGCCCCCACTCCAGGCATGCTAGCAATTTTTAAAAGTGGGCAGCAACTATATGAGAGGAGAATGAATGAATGAAAGAATCCACTGCAGAAGAGGGCCAACTCCCCACATTCATGATCTGGCTGTGATTGACGTTGGCCCTCGCAGCAGAGGGGGCTGTGCCTACAGAATGATTGGGGGGTGGGGAGGGCCGCTCTGGAGGCGAGGTAGGTTGAGATCCAGTGACGAGTGATCCTAGGAGTGAGAGAAATCAATGAGCGGGGTGGTAGAATAGAGGAGGGAGGCTTGCTCTGGAGGGTGGAGAGGTGGGTTGAGAACCAGTGACGAGTGATTATAGGAGCGAGAGGCACCAATGAACTGAGGGTCTAGGGGGTAGGGGGTTTCTTGCTGGGGAGATACCTTGATGTTGAAAAGAAGGGGCAGATAGGGGACTCTACTTGACAGCTGAATGAACTAACCACACTCAAATTGATCCATCTTGGAGGTATGACCAAATGATGAAGTCAATTAGAAGCAGAAGAAACTGCGAGTTCTGAGGAGACCGAAGAAGGCCGAGATGCAGATGAGATACCTTGACGTTGAAAAGAAGGGGCAGATAGAGGACTCTGCTTGACAGCTGAATGAACTGACCGCGCTGAAATGGATCCGTCTTGGAGGTACACACTGAATGATGGAGTAAATAAGAAGTAGAAGAAACTGTGGATTCTGAGCTCCTGAGGAGACCGAAGAGGGCTCAGATGCAGATGATCTCCATAGGTAGATCCTTGTATGGGGAGAAGTGGCGTTTCCGAAGAGTAGAATGAGCAAACGGAGAATGTTCATTGATGCAGACAGGCGGGAAGGTGAGGCAGAAGGGAAGGCTCTTAAGAATCCCACGGAGGGTCAGCGAACTGCTGGTATGGAGAAAATGGGGGAGAGAGAGAATCCCTACCGTGGACGATGAAAGCCGGGATCTGGTTTTGATTGAAGGAATAGGATGAATCTGATTCTGGGCACAGAAGGTTGAAAACACTGACCAAGCTGTAGAATATGAAGCTCTCGAAGAAGGGCGAGGGCTGCAGACATGAAATGTGGAGCAGATTGAAGGAGGTTACTGAGAGTAGGATTCAGTCAAATAGCAGCTGATGAAGCTGGGGAGTCTGGAGGGGGGGGGGGCAAGCAGACGGGACCAGCTGATGGAACTTGGATACCGAAAGTAGAGGCCGAAGGGGAGCTGGAACTGAGGGTTGAGGTAGCGGCTGGAACTGAACGAACATGTGTAAATCGACTGCTGGGGCAGCTCAGCACCCTTTGTGCTCCATTTTCTGGAAACGAGGGAAGAGATGAGATGTCGACCATCCTATGTGTTCGTTAATACGGGATCGATCAGCGGTCTGCTACTATCCTGTCTGCTTGAAATGGAAAAGGTGAACTCACATTCAGAGATTGGGTTTCACAACTCCAGTCATTCTCCTAGTAGTGGAACTCCTTAACTCATAATCAAGACAGATTTCCAGTCTCATACCACGTCTCTCACCATGTATTAATGCTGTAATATTTGAGAGGATGTGAGGACATATGAATAGATTGCTGAGAAGGTCAAGCACCTCGTATTTTGATTAGATGGGGATTCGCATTAGCCTTGATTGCGGAATGCTGCCACGATCTGCATATTGGAGGAAAGCTGGAGCGTTGACGCTCTGGAGAAGTGCAGTTACAGATTTAAACTGTAAATTAAAGCAACTTTGCGTGCTATAATAGTGAGTAGATCTGAAGAGGGAGCAGAGATCTGTAGTGAGGAGCAATTAACAGTAGAGGACAGGATCTGCTGAACGGTGCAGAGATCTGAAGAAGTAACAATGAAGTGCTGTCAATAATGAGCAGTGGTCTGCTGTAGAGAGAGAGAGAGAGAGAGAGAGAGAGAGAGAGAGAGATCTGCTGAAGCAGTGATCTGTTATTGTGAATGCTGGACTGCCATCGGTAGAGTGTAGTGGTCTGCTGCAGAGGGCAGAGATCTGCTGAATGCAGTGGATATTGGTCTTTGAGTGATAAAGTGATTTAGATGAAGCCAGAGATGAAGAATGCATAGAGCTGAGGCCGCTGTAGAACCTGAGAGGATGAAGAATGCGTTGCTCTGAGGCTGCTGCAAAATCTATTGATTTGGTCGGGAGCAGTCTGAGAGTATTGTATAATCGCAGGATAGGAGGGCACTTGAGACTGAAATGTTGATAGTTGTAGGACATGGTTTCCGTTTCTGACTGGCAGCTCATGTTGCTCAAATGGTAACTTGAAGGTTAGATAGATAGACAAAAGGATGAGGCAGGAGGGGATCTCCTGAAAATCCATCAGAGTGAGAACTGTGGGAATAGATAGAAAAGCTGTAGTGTCCGAGCTTCGCAGCGATACCAAACCTGTTTAATATATTGAGAGAGAACTTGTGGTATTATACTGCCATCCAGAGGTTATGATTGGAATTAAACCATTGACTTGAGTGAAGCAGGGTAGAATCTATGAAATTATTACGATTAAAATCCTTGTATATGTAGAACGACATGTGCTTATTCCTTTAGATTTGAATAATAAATAATCTAGACATGTTTTAGGACAGTTAGTCATGAAAATAAATAAGTTAACGCAGTATTTAGATGTCATGATTCGGCGCGTTGAATTCGTCTACGCCAGTTGTGAAAGCGCAGCAACAGGAAGCCGGAAGATTGCAGTACTGAGGCACAGAACACGCAGAGCCTGATGAAGCTGCCTGGTCATCATGGCAACTTACCACTCTCAATGAGGGCGTTGCCGTGGTAACCATGGTCTGTGAGGCACCGGTGGAAAAGTTGCAGTACAATAGTGTCGTTGGAGCATGTTGTGACCAGTCAAGTTACGAGCCGCCACTGATTGAAATGAAGTTTATAATGGGCTGGATACGTCTTTAAAAGGTTGAACGTAGCTGATGGAGGTCCAGGGCAGGATCTTCTGATGGAACGGTAATTGTGCTGGCTCTGTGGGATCGGGGTGCTCGCGCTGTGGGAGCGGGGGAGGGGTGTCTGATTGCAGGCGAGGAGTAAAGAAAGATTCCGCAGACAAAGCTTTGTGGTGGATTTAAATGGAGCTAAAGTAAGGCAATCGCAGACAACGGGAATGTCGATGTCTTGTCGAAGCAGCTTGAAAGTTTAGCGGAGGACCAGACTTTCTGATAAAGTTGCAGACAAGTTGAGTAATGAAGCTGCGCTTTGGACGGCTCAGATGCTGAGGTGGAGACTGGATGGAACAGGAAAGACTAACGCTGGAGCTCTTGAAGCCGAAAAGAGAAGCTGAATGAAAAGAAGGATCACCTGAGCAGGTAGGAAAATGATTGATAATATCTTGGCAGCGCTGTGCTGAGAAATGACCTGCAGTGAGCGAGGCAACGAAGTTTAGATATTAGCGGTGAAGCACGAAACAACGGCGTCTGAGCGTTTGCTACAAAAAAAACAAAAAACAAAACACTAGACAGAAAAGGTGCAGGTGATCAGGGCTTAAATAGAAAATAGATGCTAATTAACAGGAAATTAGAAGATTAGAAGCCCCCAGCTCCACGCCCCCTGAACCACGCAAGCTAACATTTAAAACACTGAGCGCTGCCGCGTCTCAGATTCAAAGAAAGTACTGCCTGTCTGTGTGTGATTCTTTCTGGCCTGACGTCATCCCTGCAGCTAGCCTGTCACAATGATACAAGCAACTTCTTACAGTTGGTTTGATTAAATGAGTAGTACTCAACAAAATATGAAAGCTGAACATTAATTTCAAACTTACTTCAATCGGAACATTAGCCTGCTATATTATATTAAACCAAAATAATAAAAAATAACAATCTGGTTCTCTCTTGCCTTTTTCAATGAATAAAATGTAATTAATAGAGAATAAAAACATACTAAGATAACTACCTAGCCTAAGTTTAATTAATCGTTTTTGTAATCTACCAGCGGTTTCTGTTGCATACACATCACTGATAATAGTGCAGACCATGGAAACCAATGTTCGTGTGGGGGGGTGTATTTTTTTTTGCTCAATGTCATCCTTCTGGACATCCTCTGAATGCCGTTTAATTTTTAATTTTTTTTGAAAAACCATTTAAATGGAAAACCATAACAAAACATTTATAGAGGCTTTTTTATTTATTTATCATTTGTCCTGCGGTTGCTTTTAATTAATTTTTCTGCACGTACTACTTTGTATATGATGTAAAATACATGCATGTAAACATCTAACACTAGTACGTACAATACTCTTTCAAATAAACGTGTTATGGTTTTGAATGTACGGTTCTTAGGGCGGTATTATTATTGCTTGCACCCCGGCACCACTTTCTTTACAAATTAAGCACTGGCACTGCGGTTTAGTCCCATATTTCTCAATTCCTGTGAAATCTTTTGGTAGACTTTATCTTTTTGGACAGTACGACCTTGTGATCCATTCTCAAAACAAATCCACACCACTTCTCTGTGCACCTGTGTCCACTGAATTTGACGTCACGTTTCCACAGTGCAGCTTCTACTTTGAACAGTAGTGCGAACACATCCGAGCCGCGCTGAGTGAGCTCGGCTTGGTTCCGGCTTGGCTCGGCTCGGGTGTGCTAGTATGCTGTGTCTTTATTTGAACCTGCTTTCCCTGACAGGCCTTTAAAAACGCAGTTCCGTACTTCAGCCTGTTTTCCAATTAGGCTGACTGGACAGGTTTGTTTGGGAACCCCTGAATTAATAACACAGTCCCGTATTCACAATAGGGTTCTTGTACAAACATTCATATATTGCTGATCTTCTTTTAACAAACACAGTTCACGCACCCTTCTTTTCATCTCTTACACTTTTCACGTTGAACATTTTAATTTTAATTTATGCACCACAACATTAACATCTTTCAGTATTGGCTTCTTACTGATACTTGGTTTGGTTTTCGTGGTTGCATAGTTTGATGTTCGTTTTAGAATAAAGTAAGAGTTCTTACTTTGAGGTAGACACATGTTATGATGGCTCGTAAACAGCTGCAGAGGTCTTGTGTGAAAACACAAGAACCTTCTTTCCTTTCGGTTCAACGCTTGCTGTAATCTTTTTCTTTTCCGCTGCCTTAAGCGTATCCACACTTGCTCTTGGTAACATATTGTAGTCTTAGCTTCTTACTACTTCTTTGCTTTATCTGCACGTAGGTCTATTACTTTATACCTCCCAAGTATTGCGCTAACTGGGTACATTTTACCAACACCTGTTTAAGCATACACAATACTTTTAAATCTCTAAAATACACCTATCTAGTACCAGTCCATACATAGGATTACCGTTCTCCCTAGGAATACACTTCACTTCTCCAAGCTTCACCATACTACTTTACTTCCTATACTGGCAGACTTTATCTTCCCAGCATTCCCGTCAGGTATGATCTGCGCTCACATAGATTTTTGGGATTTGTAGTTTCTTTTGTGTTTATTTATATTTTACTTTGTATACAACAGCGATTCAAACCAAGTATTAATTATTTATAATATTTATCAATTATTTAAAAGGTACTTTCTTTTTATACCATTATTACTCCTTTGTTTATACCTAAACAAACGTTCTTTTTATATTTTACATAGTGGCATGGCAGTTCATACGAGTGTAATACAGCCATAGAGTTCCCCTAACACTCTCTAGTGCTGCAGTTTACCGAGAAACTGCCTTTTCTATATATATATATATATATATATATATATATATATATATATATATATATATATATATATATATATATATATATATATATATATATATATATATATATATATATATATATATATATATATATATATATATATATATATATATATATATATATATATATATATATATATATATATATATATATATATATATATATATATATATATATATATATATATATATATATATATATATATATATATATATATATATATATATATATATATGTATATATATTCTGGGAGATTTGTTTTGATGCTCTGTTACACCTTTTGCTTCTTTGTGCTTGCCATTTATAATATTTTTTTTGTGATCAAATTTTATTTGAAAATGAGAAACACAATAAAGTAATTCAAAAACAACAAAACATTCCTATTTCCTCCCCATATCCCGCCCCTCCCTGTCCCTCTCCCTCTCCCAGGTGACAAACCCTCCCACCGCCCCACCCCCCACAGGACCCCGAGAATCCACATCAGACGTTGACAGCTGAGGATTGGTTTATCAGCAATGTAATAGTATCTGCGGCCGCTTCCCAGGCCTGTACAGTCCCCTCCCTGGCCCCATGAACCCGAGCGACAGAAAGCTCCATATAAATAATGTCAAGGAATGCAAGGGTCCATTGATGCCAGGGCAGGGAATGCGGAGGCTGCCAGCGCAGGGCTATCATTTTCTTAGCAGCAGCAAGGCCAGCGAGCCAAATCCGTTTTTACCATAGAGACAGATCCAGTGATGAATCATCATTCAACAAAAAGGGGAACAAGGAATAGATTTCCCGAATATAGTAGATAAAGTTGAACAAACTCTATCCCAGAATATAGCCACATCCGGACATTCCCAAATCATAAGAAAAAAGGTGCCCATGGCTCCCAGAGGACAAAGCACACACAACATTTTGGTTTTTGGAAGCACAGCACAGTATCCCAACAAATGTCTACATTTGCAGAAGTAATGTCCCTATTCCAAATGGTTTATAAGAGGTTTATGGTTTATAAGAGGCTCTTAATAGGTGAGTATAAAGTGTGGAGACCAACCCCTTTGTTTTATCCCCCGTATTCAGCATATCATGTAAAGCATGAGATGGTAACTCTGTCCACCATGGAACACCATAGGCATGCATTGCAGAGTGAAGACGTCAATAGAAGAAGAAAGAAGCACCGGGTACATTATACTGCAATTGCAGGTCTTGGAATGTGCGAAGGTAGTTATTTTTAGTAACATCCGCCACAGTATGAACACCCCTCACTCCACTGAAGGAAAACAAAAGGGCGACCGCCTGACAAGTGAGCAGTATTGTGAAAAATAGGCGAGTGATAATACCATTTTGTTCGAAGTTTAGTGTGCTTTTCTACCAATCAACATACTGTGATCAAATAAGAGATTATAGGACCAAAACGTAATTTGCATTGTTTAAGGGAAATACTAGAATAAACCAAATCTTGAAGTCTATGTGGAGACACTAAATTTTCTTCTAGCTGTCTCCATGAAACAGGAGTGTCAGCATCAAACCACAATGTGATCGGTCGCAGCACAAATGACCAAAAATAAAATCTGAAATTTGGTAGAGACAATCCTGCTGAGGATTTCTCATTATGTAATGTATAGAATTTGAGACCTGGCCGCTTTCCTCTCCACACGAACTTAGAGATTACCGAATGTAATTTATCCCAGTATCCGACAGGAGGAGGGAGTGGAAGCATTGAACTTCAACAAGTAATATGGAAAAATAAATGTTTCTTCACTCACTAGTACGTCAGTGGTACACATTTCTGATGCAGTAAAGATCGGATAGTTGTTTGTAATCCAGAAATACAGGTTTATATTCCAATATGCTAATGCCATAACAACTATTTACATGTTTTGTATCCTGATGATGCACACACAATAATTAAAGTCTCTATATAATTTTAAAAGTGAGTGACGATATTATGACCGTAAGTTTCTATCAGAAATTGTAATGTAACTGAAATACCGTAACTTACTTATTCGTTAGGTAAGCAAGGAAATTAAGAAACAGACAACCCACAGTGCACAAAACTATTTCCTCTGAGGGTGGTTCAGTAGCAGTTGTTTTGTCTCCACCTGTGTTGGTTTAGGTGACACGGATTTTTCAGCAGTGCGATAATTGCTGGATGAATCATGTTTTCTTATAACCTTGATCTTAAAAATTGCATCATAACTTCTTCGTAATCCTTTTAATACTTGAGCCCATCAATTCACTCTTGTCGACACAGTCACTGCAGCTAGTTTTTACTGTATACTTAGGGCTTCTGTTTTTCAGGTTTTATTAATTTTGTTTTTCGGTGCTTATTTTGATCTATTTTGGAGTTTTATGTAAATCGTTTTTTTTTTCAGGGCTTTCGTTTTTGATATATTGTATGAAATTAGTGTTTTCGGTTACTTTCCAAAATGCTTGGGCATTTTTTTTTTCTGTCAAAATATGTATAGTAGTAACTCGACAGTACTTGCACACTTAAGTTGTACCTTGTTTCCTTTGCTGTCATCCACAACGAAATCCCTATGGTCACGGGAACATTCTTCTGGTGTTTTTATGTGTAGGCATTTTTGTACATTTTGCCACAATTCTGTTTTAAACTCTCTGTATTTTAACTGTAATACAGTTTTAAATCCTGCTAACAAGCCCCCATCCTGATTGTAATCTCGTTTTAAATCTCACAAGCGGAGTCTCCAATAGAAATGTAGGAATATACTGGCACTCAGTAGTTGGGGTGGGTTTAAAGTATTGAGAACAAATCAATGATAGATGCAAGTCAAGAAGGCGGGACATTGCCCAGCAGCACTGGGAAATGTATCCATTTCCTGGATTTGGCTAATGCATATGGTTCAGTGCCACATGAACTTCTTTGGGCAGCATTTGATTTTTTCAGTGTACCAATGACAATAACAAATCTAGTCAAAGCCTACTTTGGAGATTTGCAATTTAGTTTTTCAACATCAGAATTCAGCACTACATGGCAATGCCTAGAAGTTGGAATAATGGCAGGATGCACCATTTCTCCACTGGCTTTTACCATGGCAATGGAAGTAATCATTAGGGCATCAAAATGGGTAGTGGGAGGAGAGCGCTGGCTTCTGAATACGACTACCACCAATTCGAGCATACATGGATGACATGACAACCATGACTACAACAGTAGCCTGCACTAATCGGTTATTGGGCAAATTAACCAATAACATTGAATGGGCACGAATGCAATTCAAGCCCACTAAATCAAGGAGCATCTCTATAATTAAAGGTAAAGTAGTAGATAAAACGTTCTTCATTAATGGTGAGGCAATACCAACAGTGTCTGAGAAGCCAGTGAAGAGCCTTGGGAGATGGTACGACGGGATCTAAAGGACACAGTTCGTGTGGGAGAAGTTAGACAACAAGCTGTGGAAGGGTTGAAGAGCATAGACAGCAGCGCTTTACCAGGCAAATTAAAACTCTGGTGCTTTCAGTTTGGCCTACTGCCAAGGTTGCTGTGGCCACTGACTGTGTACGAGGTTTCTTTGACAACAGTAGAGAAGCTGGAAGCTTTAATCAGTTCACACATCAGGAAATGGTTGGGAGTTCCACGCTGCCTCAGCAGAGTGGGACTTTATGGTAAAGGAATACTGCAGCTACCTGTCTCCGCTCTAACCGAGGAGTTTAAGTGCGCCAAGGTCCGACTGGAAATGACATTAGCAGAGTCACGCGACAAATGCGTAAGGGAGGCAGCACCTGTGTTGAAAACTGGAAGAAAGTGGGCTGGCAAAGAAAGCTGTGGAGGATGCAAAGGCTGCCCTTCGAATTGGTGATATCATGGGGCAAGTTCAGCATGGAAGAGGGGTCTTGGTCTCAGTTCAGCTCCTCCTACATGGCACAAGGCAGCCCCAGCGCAACGGAGGAAGCTTGTAGTCAACGAGGTGCAAAAGCAGGAGGAGAGGATGAGGTGTATAAAGGCCATTTCCCAGGGCAAGCAGGGAGAATGGATGAGATGGGAGAGTGTGGAACAACGCAAGATTGGCTGGCAAGACCTATGGTCAATGGAACAGAGCAGGATCAGTTTCCTTATAAGGTCAACATATGATGTTCTCCCATCACCACAGAACCTAAACCTCTGGGTAGGAGAGGATCCCTCATGTCCTTTGTGTTCATCACCTGCAACATTAAGGCACATTTTGACAGGATGTAAGGTGGCTCTTAGCCAAGGACGGTTTACTTGGCGCCATGACCAGGTGCTGCAATGTTTGGCCTTAGCATTGGAAGACAAGCGTAACATGACCAATAAGTTGCCACCTGTTCCATCAAAACATTACACACAAAGACAACATTCCTCCGCCCAGGAGAGCAACCACCAAGAAAAGGTGTTAAAACCAATCCTCGCCCAGGACAACTGGAAGCTGCTAGAGACTGGAAAATGCTGGCGGATGTTGGTCAACGGCTTATTTTTCCACCTGAGATTGCCACCACAAACCTTCGACCAGATATTGTCTTGTGGTCTGGATCAGCACGCCTTGTTCACCTGGTGGAATTAACAGTGCCATGGGAGGATGCTGTAGATGAGGCGTATGAGAGGAAGAAACTGCGGTATGCTCAACTAGCCACTGAAGCGGAACAGCGAGGATGGAGAGTCTGGGTTTACCCAGTGGAAGTGGGATGTCGAGGATTTGTGGCACCCTCTACAACCCGGTTTCTCAGAGATGTCGGATTCAATGGCCAAGAGTTGCGTCGCACAGTGAAGAACTTATCTGAAGCAGCAGAGAGGAGAAGCAACTGGCTGTGGTTGAGACGGAAAGATTCTGGCTGGGGATCTCAAGCACAATAGAAAGAAAGAAAGGCTGATATACAGGTAAGTAAGCTGGGCTGAGTTGAGTGGGGGACGGAGGGGGGTGATGCTGGGACGCCAGAATCACCGTCAAGCCCTCTTGAGGTGTCGTGGGCTAGTCGACGAAACACCGAGGATGGAAGGTGCCCACTTGAAGACCCCAGAGATGTACCCTACTTAGCTCAATCCAGACGGTTGTCATGCTGATGCGCTGGGGAGACCACACTATGGTTGATCCCCGGAGCCAGCATCACAGCCGTTGTGTGTGCTGATGCTTAGGGAGGCAAAATAAGCTGATCCCTGGAGCCAGCATTACACTTCAGCCATCAACACCAGACAGAAGGATATCTACATCATCATATGGAAGGAAGCGCAAATGGATGGAGACACATATGGATCACATTAGTTTACTGTGAAGCTACGTCTTAGTTGGTGCTTATCTTGGCGAGAGCCAAGTTCAAATCAGCATGAAGTTTTTAACACTCATGTAATGGAAATCATTATTATTTTTGTAGTAGGTTTTATTTATGAATGGGAAAAGGGCAAAGTCAACGTGAATTGATTAACCATTTCCTCAGTTTTTCCTGTGTTTTCCGGTGGTTTAAAAAAAAAAAAAAAATAATGCTAATATTCTTAATAAACACTGCTGCATCCATTTTAGTGATAATAATAATTTAAAAAAAAAACCCTGCAAGATACACTTTAAAGCTAGGAGGTGTCTCGCTCTGCTACCATGAAAATAATTCTGCCTAGCCCTATGAATGAGAAACTCGGCACACCGTCTAACAAATTGAGATCTTTACTAGTAATATCCAATTCGAGTGCAATGCTTTCAGAAAAATACCTCTATCGAGCATGTTCTAAAAGACCTAACTAATTTGGCTTCCAGCTCTTTCATTTTGCTCAAACGGTATTTATTGAGATTACAGGCAAAAAACGAAGCAGAGTTGCTAATAAAGCCCTTTATTGCATCCCATAAAACACGAGGATCATTCACTGAATCACGATTACAATCAAGAAACTCATCCAGTTTAGATTGGAATGAAATACGAATTGATTCGTTCTGTAATAAAGTAGTATTTCAGCGCCATCGTGTGGCTCGATTCAGGAATCTCATCGAGTACTAGCCTACAGTACATAGTATTGTGATCTGACAAAGCCATCGGTTGAATAACACAGTTACGCGCTTTGGAAACGAGATAATTTGATACAAAAATGAAATCGATCCTAGAGAAGAATTTATGTCTCGCTGAAAGAAAAGTGAATTCCTTAACTGATGGATTGAAAACCCACCAAGCATCAACTAACCTAAAATTATATGAAGCAGTGTGGAGGATGCCAAAGTCTGCGTACTTCCCTGCTGCACACTCGATCTATCATGAGCCGAGTTCATCACAGCATTCACATCAGCACCAATAATTAAACTAGTCATACAGCTCTAATTGTATAGTAAGTGGATTAAAAAAAAAGTCTGGATCAAACGTGGTTGGGGCGTAAACTGAGACAAAAGTGATTCGTGTTACCCTAAATGCAGGCTAAATAACTTATTCGTCCCTCCCTGTCTACCCCTATACCCATAGAGATCTGAAAACTATGGCGCAATTGAGCCCCTTGTTTTAGTATCTGCAGAAGAGGATGCGGCCACGTGGAAGTGTCTGTTAGCAAATCTAGGAATGTCTTGTCGCTTAGGTGAGACTCCTGCACCATGGCAACATCTATTTTTGAAAATAATAATAGAGGAAAGATAATAGACAAAAGACATCAAGGCAACAAACCCGTTTATTGGGAGAATTAAGCCCTGCACATTCCAGCACAACACCTTTATATCAGTCATGGGTAGCAAAAACAAATTCAAAGAAAAAAAAAAAAATGTCATGCAAGATCCTATTAAATAGGAATAGGTCAGTCAGGTTATACAAAAAAAAAAAACACAGCAGTGGTTTCATCTGGATTTTGTCTGGCGCTTCATGTTTTCCTCAGTTGTATTCATTTCTAGGTTGTCTAAATCTGCCTCATTTACCTCAGTATGGCGAGATGTTGACACTTTCGTGTCTTTTTCATTTTTTTCAACTATAGAACTTCTGTAGTTAATCTCAGGGATTGCTGTCATATTTACTGACTCGAGTGGTTTTGTTTACCCAGGCGTACAGTTGCAGGTGGCATGTTGATTTTGTTTACTGTGATGAGGCCGCTTCAGAGAAAGTTCTGCACTGTTGTGTTATCACCAGATATCTAATGGCTAGGGAAGGTCTCAGCCAATCAGAATCTAGTATTCTTGCCAATTGTTTCCACCTATTTAATAATAGCCAATATGGTGACTAAACTGCAGTGAATCTTACCAGGTGTTCCTGGGACAGACTCTTGTGCATCAACCCCAATGCTATCACTATCAATAGCTCCTTCTATTGAGGCAAGCAAATTGGGCATAAATGATGTAATTAGGCTGTATATCATGGGGCAAAGGATGATCAGACGCTACGCTCAATTACTGTTGGCATTGCTCGACAAAATAAAGTTTCTGCTCTGTCGAGTAATTCTGTGCATGACCGTCAGCCATGACTTCTTTGGTTTGAATACAATGAATATTACACATTTATATACTTGGATGACTCGATTTCATATCTGATTACATTTACAGCTTTGATCAATTCTTGCTTTGATTAATGGTTTTTGTTTATTAAATTATGCGGATAAAAAAGTTTTGTATATACCACACACAATTATTAGGCTAATTAAAATGTTTTACATATATATATATATATATATATATATATATATATATATATATATATATATATGTTTTTTTATTGTTATTTATTATTTTGCAGAACAAAATGCTTAATCACATAAATCCTTTGAACTATAACAAACTGGAATCAGTTGGTTTGTGAGCGCACCCCGCACTTGAGGTTTGGAGATAGTCTTGATCCTCTGCTGCGTACTAAACCTGAGGATCAGCTGATCCCCAACTAATTTGTTTGTTGCAATTGGAACTAACTGGAGATGATCCTCAGGAAAGCACCGTACTAGCTAGTCTGCAACTTAGTATGCTTGATGTGTACTAACTCTGAATGTTCGTTGCAATTGACCCAGCATGTACTCAAAAATGACAATGAACATACTTTGACATCCACAGGTTTTACAGCAAGACAAAAAAAAAGCAGGACAACACATTTTGTGGAAAACCAACTAAATGAAAGAAATATATGCAACACCAGAGATCAACAACCAGAAACCTGCATACACACCCCAGTAGAATGCTTTGAGGCTTTAGTTGATGATAGCCTATTCACTCACATAGTACAGCAGTCCAATCTTTATGCATGCCAGATGCCAGACTGACATCACTTGTCAACTCCAGTTAGATGCCAAGGAACTAGAACAGTTCTTAGGTGTTACTTTCTACATGTCCCTTACAGGTATGCCTGGGTCAAGGAAATACTGGAACACAAAATGCTACATATCCCAGGTAGCTGATGTTATGTCACTTCATCGGTGGGAGAGCATCAAGAGAAACCTCCACTTCACTGACAATTCTAAGATACCAGAAGGCAACACTGACTGTCTTATCAAACTGCGGGAAATGCCCGATGAAAATGCGTCTTTCGGTCCATGCGCAAATTGTTCCTTCAAGGGACGAAGTAGCCTAAAGCAATATAACCCTAAGAAGCCAAAGAAGTGGGGTTACAAAATCTCTTTTCTTACTGGGTCTAGCGGCATAGCCTATGATTGTATGCTGGACCAGTAGCCCATTTTCAATGCCAGTGGAAATGTAGTGCTTTGACTTTTTGCAACCCTGAGCTGGAAATAGAACTCGCAAAAATGGGCATCCAGAGTTTGTGTCAGACTGAATCGAATCTCAAACAATAGAATGCCAACGGATTTGCACCTAAAAAAAAGAAGGAAGGGGATCATTTGTAGAGAAGCCTGCAACTATAGATGATGTTGATTTGAAACTTGTGGAATGGCAAGTTAACAGGTCTGTGCACTTGATGAACATATTTGTGGAAGCATATCCAGAAACACATGTTCTAAAAGCACAATGTATGTTTAAAAATACATGTTTAAATTTTGATAATAAAAAACACATATAAAAAAATCTGTGGCCAGATTCATGTTTCTGGGACCTAAATCAGTAAACATTAAACACAAAACATTTTCTGTTGTATTTTTTACAGTGTGTACCATAGAGAGTTAAAAAAGGGTTATATTTCTGACACATTAATATTCTGACATTGTGCACAGTGTGCGTTTGTTTCTATAGGTTTCATAATGAAATGTATATTTGTTTTGTATTTATGTAGAACTGCAAACTGCTAAAAACCCTTTGTATTCTGGGGACCAAATGTCCCAAGACCAAAAACATGTTTAGAGTCGCTGCGCTCGCCAGGTTGCCCTACTTTTCAGTCTTGGCCCCACCCCTGATAGAAGCGCATGTGTGAAAATACCTTTTCCTTATGTATACATTTTTTCTACCTAAAAAAAACAAAACTGTGTTGTGTACTGTGGTAAAAATGAAGTAAAACACTATGAAGTTTGCATACTAAGGCCTCGCCAGATTAGTTTTGTTTTATAAAGTGGAAGATTGAATTCCTTTTTTTTTCTAAAATGTGTTTATGCTCATACTGCTTATCACAGCGTATGTTCATTAAACTATCATCTCAAAGAAGGATTAATCTTGAACAAACAGAACTAGTTAAAACAGAATATATGCAATTGGTGTTTTTATATGGCTCTGTAACAGGGGAGACCTGGACTGGCCGTCTGACGTATGTATGATGCTGCAGGAAGAGGGCGGCAGTCTCGTGGCATCTGCCTGTCAGTCATGGCAGTGACACAGAGAGGTGGGGAAGAGGGTGTGTGAGCTTTCCCCCTCTCTGAGTGGCTGGGAGGCGGGTCTTAGGGGGGATTGCGGTCACGCTGCTCGGCAAGACCGTGGACGGACGGGAGAAAACTTCCAAAAAGAAACTTAAAGAAAAGAATCGAAAGAAATAGAGAGAAAGTGGGGAATCCTTGGGCAGGGAAAATCACACTGCAAAGTGCAGCACCTTTATTTTGTAGTTTTGATTACTGTGTTTTATTTTCCCTTTTTCTTTCTGCCTTTTCGTTTTCATTATTTTTGAGCACCTATCCTGAACTGTACTGTGTACCCTGCAGTGGTATTCCTGTAGGTTCTGGATACCATAGTTGGTAGCCAGACCAAGGACAACAGCGCCCTCTGTGGGCTAAAAGAAATCAGTACAAATCATATGATTAAACAAAATAAAACTAAGCACCTGTGCGGTGTTTCAACTACACCTTCCGTCTCCTGTGTCAGTGAATACCCCCACCCTTCCACAGGCACATTTAATTGGACAGGGAGATTTTGCAGAACAACGTGGGCAACAAAACTTCTTGAGTTTATCTTTTAAAATACTTTGTCAAACACAACTGATGTTTCAACAGAATTTGTTTGTTAATTTGTTTTTATTTGAAGTTTCTTTCCTAAAAGAAACTTAATTGCATGTATTCCGTTTATTTTGGTATTTGTGAATTTAGCACTATGAGTATTTAATTATTATTTTTTGTGTTTTGTTTTAAATAGTTTACTGTAGGAACTTCTGCAATAGCAAGAAATACTAACAATTCTAAATAGCTTTATTTACATTTTTAAAAATATTTAAAATATGTAATCCATTTATTATGAAACCTCAAGAATATATAAATTGATTTTGTGGTGTTAAAAGGAAATCTAGATGGATCCCCTTGTAAAATGCTCAATAAAAAATACAGCTGTGGCTTATTCCAGCAGTGTTAAGGTTTTAAATGCTATAGTGTAGGGATGGGTACGTGTAACCGTTTATTCAAATAACAATCATTAAGAACATTGTCAATCATTTAGAAAATTACTAATTGCCTAATCTATCTTGTATTGCAACCCATATAAATGGTCTGCACAGACCCACTAACCACGCTACGCCTACTGCTGCAGCCCACCGTATTACTAAAAATAAATATTTTTTACTCAAGCTCCTGACAAAAAAAATAAAAATAACATCCATTCTTAAAAGTGCAGGGTGATACCATTCCTGTAACTATGGGTAACGGAGGTGGTTGGAATGCACCATTGCACATATTAAGGGCTATTTGCACGAGTGCATTTATTCACTGCGTTTTCTAGGGTAAAAAAAAATCTAACCTATGGAATTTAGTAGTACCTTTCACACAAAAAAATCACTAGGATTCTTCTTCAGGGCGCCTCGAGCCAACGTGAAAGATATGGGACTGTCACAAAGACGGCCAGAGTGGGTGACGTCAGACCAGAGCCAGGAAATAAATAAACAAAACGAGAGGTGGAGCTGAGCGAATGCTTTCGCTCAGCATTTAATAAATAAACAGAACAGAAAATAAAAGGTTGTAAGACAAAAAACAAACAGGACACGGCACTTACGCCAAAAATAAATATATAAACAAAACGGACTAAACAGTAAACAGACAAACGTTACGATCTATCTTTCTTTCTTTGTTTCTCCTCTCGCTCTCACCTGTTCTCCACTCACGAACACCCAACCCCGAGTGAATGAAACGTGCATCTATTTATACTGTTGTGCCGGGATTCAATTACTAATTAATTATTCACTTGAATTCCAGCACGTGAATTAATTATGTGCAACCTCGTGCTCACATATTAAATACTTTAAATGCACGTGAAGTGATGTGCAATCCCGTGCCTAAATACAATTACATCTTAAATAACTCGTGCTGCACACACCCATTTATATCCCGTGCAGCCATCTCTATACACCAACATTAACACACGCAACATGCAACATATAACACACACATGCACACAGGGCGTGGCCACATTGCCACATATACCCTCCCTTGTGCGCAGCACACATGGCCTCAACGGCCACCTCCCCCCTTAAAAACCCAGCAGTCCAGGACAAAGTCTCGGGCTGGGAAGGGAGGCTTCAGTGAGCCCATGGCTGGCAATGCTGTCAGCACCCCTGCCGGTAGTGGCACGGCTGACAGCATGCTGGTCCACTCCTGCAGCGAAATTGCTGCGGGGGATGCTGGTCTCCTGACCTCTCCCCCTTTCTTCGTAGCCGGTAGCTCCCCTTGGTGGGGCTCCGACCACAGTACTTCTTGCTGCGATGCGGAGCAACAGGCAGCCCCAGGCGATGCGGAGCGGCTGGCAACCCCAGGCGATGCGGAGCAGCTGGCAACCAAGGCGATGCGGGCGACAGACAACCCAGGCGATGCGGCGCGACAGGCAGCCCCAGGCGATCGCGGCGCGACAGGCAGCCCCAGGCGATGCGGCGCGACAGGCAGCCCCAGGCGATGCGGCGCGACAGGCAGCCCCAGGCGATGTGGCGCAACAGGAAGCCCCAGGCAATGCCAGACAGGCATCCTTGGGCGAAGCATGGCAAGCATCCTTAGGCGAAGCGTGGCAGGCATCCTTGGGTGAAGCGAGGCAGGCATCCTTGGGCGAAGTGAGGCAGGCATCCTTGAGTGAAGCGAGGCAGGCATCCTTGGGCGAAGTGAGGCAGGCATCCTTGGTCGAAGCGAGGCAGGGAGTCAGGACAAGCTGGGGTGTGGGTGTTGGCCCTCTTCTCGGCCTCTGCGGCCGGGCGGTTCTTCCCCGTGCTTCCCTCAGCAGCCTGTGCAAGGGCTGCTGAAGACCGCCAGCATTTAGTCCTGGTCCTTCTGGTGAAGGGAGAGGCAGCTCCTGCTCCTCTCCCCCTGATGGTGATGGAGGCAGAGGCAGCTCCGGCTGCTCTGCTCCTGCCGGTGAAGGTGGAAGCAGCGTGTAGTCTCCTGGCGACGGAGGTGGGAGCAGCGTGTAGTCTCCTGGCGACGGAGGTAGGAGCAGCGTGTAGTCTCCCCCTTTTGCAGGGGACTGATGCTGCTCTGCCTCTCTTGCAGGGGACTGGTGCGGCTCTGCCTCTCTTGCAGGGGACTGGTGCGGCTCTGTCTTTCTTGCAGGGGACTGGTTCTGCTCTGCCTCTGAAGGGGAAACCAGCAGGCATTCTTCCTCTGCTGGTGGAGATGGGGACAGCAGGCATTTTCCCTCTGCTGGTGGAGATGGGGACAGCAGGCATTTTTCCTCTGCTGGTGGAGGTGGAACCAGCAGGCATTCTCCCTCTGCTGGCAGCTTGGGTCCTAGGGCTGTGGAAGCCCCGATTTCCCTCTCTTTGGGCTGTGGACGCACCGACTCCTCCCTTTTGGGCTGTGGACGCACCGACTCCTCCCTTTTGGGCTGTGGACGCACCGACTCCTCTCTTTTGGACTGTGGACGCACCGACTCCTCCCTTTTGGGCTGTGGACGCACCAACTCCCCCCTCTTGGGCTGTGGACGTTCGGGCTCCCCCCACTCAGGCGTAGGACGTTCGGGCTCCTCCCACTCAGGCGTAGGACGTTCGGGCTCCTCCCGCTTGGGCTGTGGACACTCAGGCTCCTACCGCTTGGGCTGTGGACGCTCTGGCTCCTCTCGCTTGGGCTGTGGACACTCAGGCTCCTCCCGCTTGGGCTGTGGACACTCAGGCTCCTCCCGCTTGGGCTGTGGACGCTCAGGCTCCTCCCCCATCTCTAGGAAAGTGCAGCTGGCCATGAATCCTCCTGCTGGAGATCCTGCTACCTGGGCTGCTGTTCCACTTCTAGCTGCCTCCAGGTAGCTGAGGACCAACTCCACACCTTCCTCCAAGGTGTTTGGGGTGTGTTCCCTCTCATAGGCCTCCCATCTCTCCCTGTCCATCAGCCATAGGATCCGGATGGCTATGGGCATAGACTGGGCCTCCAGCCCAGCATTTTCCAGGTCCCAGTCCCGCATCCCGATGTAGTCCTTTGCCATTGCCCCCCACTTTTTTTTTCATTTGGTTGGTGTTTTTATTTTTAAATTCCTGTAGTACTCTCTCTGGCCTGAGTCTGGAGGCGCTGTTAATCCCACGATGACACCATGTGTCACAAAGACGGCCAGAGTGGGTGACGTCAGACCAGAGCCAGGAAATAAATAAACAAAACGAGAGGTGGAGTTTGGTGGAGCTGAGCGAATGCTTTCGCTCAGCATTTAATAAATAAACAGAACAGAAAATAAAAAGGTTGTAAGACAAAAAACACACAGGACACGGCACTTATGCCAAAAATAAATATATAAACAAAACTGACGAAACAGTAAACAGACAGACAAACGGTGAGTGAAGCAAAACAAACGTTACGATCTTTCTTTCTTTCTTTCTTTCTCCTCTCTCTCTCACACGTTCTCCACTCACGAACACCCAACCCCGAGTGAATGAAACGTGCATCTATTTATACTGTTGTGCTGGGATTCAATTACTAATTAATTATTCACTTGAATCCCAGCACGTGAATTAATTACGTGCAACCTCGTGCTCACATATTAAATACTTTAAATGCACGTGAAGTGATGTGCAATCCCGTGCCTAAATACAATTACATCTTAAATAACTCGTGCTGCACACACCCATTTATATCCCTCTATACACCAACATTAACACACGCAACATGCAACATATAACACACACATGCACACAGGGGCGGGGCACATTGCCACAGTGACCTAGTTCGATGAGCTGTGCTTTAAGAGTGGTGGACTTCCCTCTCAGTCTATATGCTTGTGCGATAAGTCAATATTGCTAGTTAGACATGGAATTACAGGCAAGGCAGCACATCTTACTAAGGACAATAATTGCAATGGCGGTGCCTCCACTCTACTGGTTTAGATTAGCTAGGCTAGGTGTGTAACTATGGGGTGCCAAACAGGCAATATATCAGCTTTGAGATATATATATATACAACAATGTTTGATATACAGTATATGTATTGATATTTGATATATATACAGTATATACATCAATGTTTGATATATATGGATTGATATTTGATATATACAACAATGTGTGATATATAGGAATTGATACTTGATATATATACATCAATGTTTGATATATATGGATTTATGTTTGATATATATATACATCAATGTTCGATATACGGATTGATACTTGATATATACATCAATGTTTGATATATATGGATTGATATTTGATATATATACATCAATGTTCGATATATGGATTGATATTTGATATATACATCAATCCTTGATATATATGGATTGATATTTGATATATATACATCAATGTTTGATATATATGGATTGATACTTGATATATACTATATACATCAATGTTCGCTATATATGGATTGATATTTGATATACACTACCGTTCAAAAGTTTGGGGTCACTTAGAAATTTCCTTGTTTTCGAAAGAAAAGCAAATTTTTTGTCCATTAAAATAACATCAAATTGATCAGAAATACAGTGTAGACATTGTTAATGTTGTAAATCACTATTGTAGCTGGAAACGGCTGATTTGTAATGGAATATCTACATAGGCGTACAGAGGCCCATTATCAGCAACCATCAGTCCTATGTTCCAATGGCACGTTGTGTTTGCTAATCCAAGTTTATCATTTTAAAAGGCTAATTGATCATTAGAAAACCCTTTTGCAATTACGTTAGCACAGCTGAAAACTGTTGTGCTGATTAAAGAAGCAATAAAACTGGCCGCCTTTAGACTAGTTGAGTATCTGGAGCATCAGCAATTGTGGGTTCGATTACAGGCTCAAAATGGCCAGAAACAAAGAACTTTCTTCTGAAACTCGTTAGTCTGTTCTTGTTCTGAGAAATGAAGGCTATTCCATGCGAGAAATTGCCAAGAAACTCATACAACGCTGTGAACTACTCCCTTCACAGAACAGCGCAAACTGGCTCTAACCAGAATAGAAAGAGGAGTGGGAGGCCCCGGTGCACAACTGAGCAAGAGGACAAATACATTAGAGTGTCTAGTTTGAGAAACAGATGCCTCACAGGTCCTCAACTGGCAGCTTCATTAAATAGTACCCGCAAAACACCAGTCTCAACGTCAACAGTGAAGAGGCAACTCCGGGATGCTGGCCTTCTAGCAGAGTTGCAAAGAAAAAGCCATATCTCAGACTGGCCAATAAAAAGAAAAGATTAAGATGGGCAAAAGAACACAGACACTGGACAGAGGAAGATTGGAAAAAAGTGTTATGGACAGACGAATCTAAGTTTGAGGTGTTCGGATCACAAAGAAGAACATTCGTGAGACGCAGACCAAATGAAAAGATGCTTGAGGAGTGCTTGACGCCATCTGTCAAGCACGGTGGAGGGAATGTGATGGTCTGGGGGTGCTTTGGTGGTGGTAAAGTGGGAGATTTGTACAGGGTAAAAGGGATCTTGAAGAAGGAAGGCTATCACTCCATTTTGCAACGCCATGCCATACCCTGTGGACGGGCGCTGATTGGAGCCAATTTCCTCCTACAACAGGACGATGACCCAAAGCACAGCTCCAAACTATGCAAGAACTATTTAGGGAAGAAGCAGTCAGCTGGTATTCTGTCTATAATGGAGTGGCCAGCACAGTCACCGGATCTCAACCCTATTGAGCTGTTGTGGGAGCAGCTTGACCATATGGTACGTAAGAAGTGCCCATCAAGCCAATCCAACTTGTGAGAGGTGCTTCAGGAAGCATGGGGTGAAATCTTTTCAGATTACCTCAACAAATTGACAACTAGAATGCCAAAGGTCTGCCTCGTGTTTTACAGTGTAAATATATGAAAAAAGACAGACTTAGCCATAATACAGTCAAATTTAATGTCACTTCTGTTAATGTCACACTCTGCTTATTCTCATCAAATTGAAAAGTCCCAGCCCGAATATAATGCATGCTGTGACTGTGTTTTTAAAATGTATTAATGATCAATGCATTGCTGAGTTTGTTGTGCTCACATATCAGGTGGTGTCTGGAATGATCCAAATGCAATTAAAACAGCGAGTGGAGGCATGAAATAAATATATTTATAACTTCTTTTATGCAATTATTTCAATAGAGATTAATACCCTTTGCGGTCCATTTCAATAAATTAAAAGTAAATCAGCTCATTTTTGCTGTTTAATCTACTATTTGTTAATAATACAAGTAAAACTTCAAAGAAAAGTTTGAAGTACCTGGTATTGCCAGGCAGTCTCCCATCCAAGTACCAACCAAACACACATATTATTATTATATATTTTTTTTAGCAGACACACTTATCCAGGCCAGCTTACAATTGTCTCGTCAGATATACCACGGAAAATTCATGATTTCATGAATTTCAAGGAAATCGTGTATTTGACTGCCTACCAAAAATGTCAATATTGTTGATTTCTGGGTGAGGTATGAAATCAGATTCTGAAACATGGCAAAAATTGCACGCTGTTTTTTGTCAATTCCACCAAACTCTGTGGATACAGAACGAGCAGTTTTTGCATATGGACAGATCTTTACACCACAAAGACAAACCATTAGCGTTGAAACTGCAACAAGATGCACCATTATTATTATTTATTTCAGCACAGCAGCAGCACATGGGATTGAACCCACAACCCTCCTGTCAAGAGTCCAGAGTCCTAACCACTACTCCACACTGCTGCCCATGCTGGCCTTCAACAAATAACTAGTTTTCTGCTCACGGGCCAGATAATTTGTGTGTGTGAGAGCGTGTTTGCATGTGCGAGTGTGTGTGTGTGTGTGTGTGCACAACACACTAGATGGATAAAAAGTCGCATACGATTTTCTTCTTGTTTTTCCTGTTCTTGTTCTTCAGATTATTTTGTATTGGTTGATTCGCTCAAGTAGCACGATGTTATGTGGTCACTCCAAATATGGATTTGATTTAGATTTTTCTTCTGTTCACTCACTTTGCATTTAGTTAATTGATAAATATAATCTATTAACATGTCTATTTTTGAAAGCATTCTTACTTTACAGCATTATTTCACACCTGCCTAAAACTTTTGCACAGTACTGTATATATATATATATATATATATATATATATATATATATATATATACTTGCAATATATATATTTACATGAAACTTTTTATACTTTTTATATAGGTATATAAATGTCAATTGCAGTGGATAAACGCATCAGCCAAATCAAATCTAGCTTGCTTTTTATTAATTTATTTATACATTTATAATATAAACATGTATTCATTTCTACATTTATTTCTTTCAAAATCTGTATTTCTAAATGTATTTATTCCTCTAAGCATTTGTTTAAATCATGTATTTATTTCTACCAAATAAATTATTCCTTTATTTATTTTTAATTAAACGAGAAACTACAATTTATCAGAGATCAGAGATTTAGACAAGGAAGCTACATGCCACTCTTGTGTACAATTCCATTCTATGGTATCTACCACACAAACAGGAAACTAGAAATTTTCTAACAGGAAATCGAAAATTTCTAGAACCGAGCAGACCTTCAGGTTTTCAGCGAAAGCTGGTCAGGCTTGGATGTAAGCTTAAAAAATAAACACATTTCAACAACTGCGGAGTGGAGCAGTGGGCTAAGGTCGTGTGCTCTCAAGAATGTCATGTTGCAAGTTCAAACCATGGTATTTTTTTTTCCTGCGATATGTGCTGTTTTAAAACATAAATACATTGTTTAATATAAATGGTGTGGATATCAAACTGCTTGCATTCCCTGGTATGTTTTGACGTTGACCAACATGTGGAATCACATGATTGGTAGATGTCCAGTTATTTAGCTTTTCCGTTTGAAAAGTCACTACACACACTTAAAAAGTAGACGGAAGAAGAAGAAGAAGAATTTTACCTTAGTTTGATGACTTATATCTCATTGTGTATAAGAGGTATGTACGTTTTTTTCACATTTCATGTAAGAAAGTTTCAGACTTTTGATACTGGTACAGATGGTAATTCTAAGTGATTTAGTTTTGCCGCTGCAACATGGTGAAAACAGCTAAACTCCTTGAGCTCTACAGAGACTCACGGTAGTTTCAAACAAGTTTTTCTCACTTGTACGATGAACTACCGTTCCTCTCAATGAAGACGGGTCACAATACCATTGTTGGTAGAGTGCCCCGAACTATAACGGAAACACCTGACATCTAAGCTCACCCTAATAAATCAGGACGTCTGTGGCAGCGTTTCATATTTGAACTTGGTGTCTGTCTTGTGTCTTCCCACACCCTACCACACGTGGTTTTAAAGGTGGGATAACTGGCATTGCCAAGACACAGCAGTGCCCATTTGAAAAAAATAAAAAATCATCAGAATGGATGCAATACAGTTTGCAGAAGTGATGACCCTTCTGCACCAGACACTGACAGCAGCGGTGCAGGGAGGGACTGGGGCTGCTTCCAGATGGCAGCAGCCTACTAAAATGATGGCGGAGGATTGCCCGGAGGCATACCTTCGCCTGTTTGAAGCTTTGGTGGAGGCCATTCAGTGGCCCCAGGACCGGTGGGTGAGCTACCTTCTGCTTCAGTTAACTGGGGAGGCGCAAGCTGCTGCCCAAACTCTGTCCGCAGAGGAGATGAGGAACTATGCCACCCTTAAAACTGCTATCCTCAATAGAGTCGGAGCCACCCCTGAAGGGTACCGACGAAGACGGGGAAGTTAGGAGAGATGGAACATCTCCGTACACTCGCCCACTGTCTCCGCAATTATGCTGTGGGATGGCTGGATCCCGGCACCAACTCCAAGGATCGGGTCGTGAAATTGGTGGTACTGGAGCAGTTCCTGGAGGCTTTGGGACCGGTCCTGGGACTGTGGGTACGAAGACAGGGCCCCGGAATGAGGCAGTCACCATGGCACAGAGATACCAAGCAGCTGAGCCCGCTCCTAGCACTGCACCCTACAAGTCTGCTGCCTCAGCACCAGCGCCCCACATTGCCCCTGAGAGGGTGAAGGGACTCGGGAGGGGGGGGGGGGGGGCTGTGGCTGCAGGAGCTCCCGGTCTGGGAACTGGGACGGGGTGGGCTGCTCCACGGCCGATTGCAGTGTCGGGCCGGGGTCTTGGGCGGCCACAGCATCGTCGGAGCCTTTGATTGCTCCAGTCTTTCAACCTCTGGCAGAGACTTCAGGGAGAGAAAGCAGCCAACAGAGGTGTTGGATGTGCCACGACCTGGTTCACCTGGCTTGCGACTGCCCCGCCATGGAGTCTGACCTTGCTGGGTCAGGTAAGCATGTTCAATTATCTCAGTCACTCCAGCAAACGAGTTTTGTTCAGGGTGTGGTCAGTCCCTGATACAAGAAGGGTTAACATTAAATGTATACAAGGGGATATTCGCACCTACCCTAAGGTCTGGATAACTCTACAAATTGGCACTATAACAAAACACATACAGGTAGGCTTGGTTCCTCAGTTGACGTTACTGATTTGGGACCTGATCTTTCTGTCTTGCGAGGATGGGGCTGGATCAGGTCGGAAGTAACCTGACACCAAGACAGAAACCTGAGGTTCACAATCTGGTGGCTGCTTTTCCTGACGTGTTCTGTCCAGTCCCGGAGCAGACTTGAGTAGCCCATCATCATGTTGAAATTGAGCCAGGGACACAAGTTTGTCAAAGGCCATACCACATACCTGAATGCAAAAGGCAGGTAGTGAAAGCGGAGATTGAGGAAATGCTCAAGCTGGGGGTAATAGAAGAGTCCCAAAGTGACTGGAATAGTCCAATCGTTTTAGTAGATAAGCCAGACGGGTCGACACGATTTTGCATTGATTTTAGGACAGTCAATGAAAAATCAAAGTTTGATGCTTATCCCATGCCCCGGGTAGATGAATTGCTGGAGCGTCTAGACGAAGGGGTACTGGCAGATACCCCTGACCCCAGAATCACGGGAGAGAACAGTGTTTTCGACTCCGTTCGGGTTATACCAGTTTACTACCATGCCCTTTGGGTTGCATGGAGCGCCGGCCACTTTCCAGCGGATGATGGATCACATTTTGTGGCCCCATCAGCAGTACGCCGCTGCTTGCATAGATGATGTGGTTATCCACAGTGAGGACTGGCTGAGTCATCTGTGTAAGGTAGCGGCAGTACTGCAATCCTTGCGGGAGGCTGGGCTCACTGCTAACCCAAAGAAGTGTGCAATTGGGAAGAGTGAGTCGGAGTATTTGAGGTATCGGGTAGGAGGCGGCCAGATAAGGCCGCTTGTTGCAAAGGTGAAAGCCTTGGCTGACTGGCCGACTCCTACCACAAAAACCCAGGTGCGCTCTTTCTTGGGACTGGCGGGATATTATCGTAAGTTCATCCCAAACTTTGCTACTCTCGCCGCTCCCTTGACAGACCTAACCCGGAAGGCTGCCCCAAATACAGTCCTGTGGACGGAGCCGTGTCAGAGGGCCTTTCTCGCCTTGAAGAGGAGACTGTGTAGCAAGCCAGTGCTGTGCAGTCCGGACTTTAGTCGGAGGTTTACCCTGCAGACGGATGCATCTGAGACAAGTCTCGGAGCAGTGTTGTCCCAGGAGGTGCGGGGAAGTGAGCACCCGGTCCTGTATATCAGCAGGAAGCTCCTTCCCCGCGAGAAAAACTATAGTACCATTGAGAAGGAGTGTCTCACAGTAAAATGGGCAATCGAATTACTCCGGTACTACCTCCTGGGGCGTCACTTCACCCTCATCACAGATCATGCCCCCTTGGCATGGCTCCACCGAATGAAAGATAACAATGACCGTATCACATGATGGTACCTGGCGCTGCAGCCCTATGCCTTCAGGGTTGTCCACCGAGCAGGAAAACTGCACCAAAACGCAATTTTTTCTCTCGGGAAGGCATAGAGGTGTAGGATTTTCGAATGGACCGGTGGTGTGAGAGGGGAGGGATTTGGACTGACCGTCAGGTGCATGCGGGAGCCTGTAGGGGGTTCGTATTCTCCGTGTATTCCCACGCTGTTAGGCAATGTTTTGTTGACAGGACTCAGCTGTGAGGAAATCAGCTGACGTTTTGTCATTGGCTGGCTGGCTGGCTGGGGGGGAGGGGGGGGACTACACGGTGTGAATAAATGAAAAGGCGCTGTTTTGTATCCTCTCTGGCTCATACAGCAAACATAGTGGAGGGTGAGCAGCCACTCGGAGAGACAGAGTGGCAATTCAGCGCGAGGATTAAAGACCCAGGGTGCAATCAAGCCACACGGGTTATTTACTGTGCTACTATTTTTAGTTAGTGAGTTTAGCGGGACTGAGCCGTCCCACAGTGTACGAGAGGGTACAGAACAGTGCCTGTTCCTCGGGGCTCCCACCACTGGAGGGAGCAACGGGCTGTGGTAAAAACCTGCACACTTTATTTTGTAGTTTTTTCTTAAAGTATTTTGTTTTCCTTTTTCCTTTCGCCTTTTCATTTATTTTTGCTTTGGATTACACATCTGTGTGTGTTGTATGATGGGTCTCAATACCATTGTTGGTAGAGTGCCCCGAACTATAACGAAAACACCTGCCAACTAAGCTCACCCTAATAAATCTGGGCGCCTGTGCCGGTGTTTCATATTTGAACTTGGTGTCTGTCTTGTGTCACACCCTACCACATATGGTAATATATTTGTTTCCTGCAGTAACATTCCTGAGAACTACAAAGTGTTTTTTTCTAAGGTAGTGGATCGGGTCAGTTCAGTGCAGTGCCACTGAACCTGCTAGGATTAAAGGAAGAAAGGTGTGCTGACTACATAGTCACTGGGGCATGGACAGCCAAGGCTGCTAAAGAGGCTGAGAAGTGCGGCAAAGTAAATATTGTCCACCCTAAACTGGACAACTATACAAGTACCATATAAGTGCACCTTTTTTAAATTAGAATAATGAGCTTGTATACATATTACGGTTCATGTGTAATATCGGTCATTCTATAAAATAACTGGTAAATGTGTAGATTTACCAGCTCAGCGGTCAATGTATAAAATTGCTAAGGAGATGGTAGTTCTAATGCTATAGCATTTGAGGTGCATTCGGAAATAAGGCAATGTCAGGGAGCTCAATGGCAAAGAAGTACTTGGGTAAATTAACCAATTTATTATTTATTTCTTAACCCTTTGCGGTCCTATATCAGACCAGGTCCGACATTAAAATTTGTCCTTTCCAGTCCGATCTCGGACCTTGTCCGACATCAGCAAAAATGAGTCAGTCACAGGTCCCTAGTCGGTTTTTCTCTGCAAAAAGCAGAGACAGACCAAGAGAAGCTGGAAAAAAAGGAGGTGGATCTGAGCAATACGCATAGTCCCTTCACCACAGACATAACACGGACATAAACAAACAAGACAGCTGCTTCTGCATCCACCGCTCAAAGAAAATCACAGACATTTGCAGAGCTTTTTTGAGATGTTATAATTAATAATAAATAATGACTTGGATAGCATTTTTGAGGAGTTTGGTGATAAATCGAATGATCAGGAGATGATTTATCAGTATGCACGACTATAAAGAGATATGTGATAAATACAGCGAACAAGGGGTGGGGCGGGGCTAGAGATGCAGTACTAAGTGTCCTGTTGATATGCAGTGCCCTTTAACCCTGTTTTACTGTGAATAAAATTACTTTTAAACCGTGCGTGTAAAATAAACAGCTTGTGTGAAAATAAATTAGACCTGACGTGCCTGATAGGCGCTGAATCAATGGACCGCAAAGGGTTAAACTCCAGCCTTAGAATTCTGTTTTTGGTATTTGATTAATCTTTATAGACTTCACTGCATCCCTCTTGTAGTAGTATTAATGTATGTATTTAGCAGAGACCCTGTATTAATGTTTTGTCCTATATACAGACATGATTAGAGACAGATTTGTGGTTTTATCTTGTTTTGTCTTGTTTTATGTAAAATAAAAAAAACACTTTCCTGATTTCCTTTTTATAGATAAACATGGAAGAACATTAAAGACAGGAATGACTACAACAGTGTTACACAACATTTGCTTCCTGCTGTTTTTAAACCTGTTTTCAGTGTGCAAGCAGTGGAACAAACCAACAGTCAGCAGTTCTGTTTATAGTGGTGATTACAGTATATCCCCCGCAGGCAAGGGATCAATATCCCTGGCAACAGGTATATGGTTGAGGTGCCCATACATGCATACACATGCCATACTTCTATTGAGAATCTTTCATACAATTGTGAAGAAACGTGGTATGGACATTCAGGTTTCACAAATTTGATTAAATACATATGTTTAGATTTTATTCAACATGCTGTAGATGTAGGGCTTAATTAAGTACTTTTTGATGGTACTGATGATAGATTAAGAGCATCTAAAGTCTATATCTCAGGAAGCACAAGCCCACGTTTAATAAAACTTTGGGGAAATTGTTCCAATAACTGAGTGTAAGTCACAGCTTAGGTTCCTCCATTTTAAATATATATATTGTAATGAAATGTCACCCACTCGGGTTCGTTGCCCCTTTAAAAATAGACCCAGGACACAGGAAATTTAGGTTTTTTTAACGCGCATTTGCGCTATTTTTATTAATAAAGACAAAAACAAAATAAACTAAATGAAATAAACACCTAGCTCTCTTTGAGCACTAACTAAACATAAACCAGGAAACTAAACTAAAGACAGGACAGCTAAGCTGTTTACCTGTTGCCAAATAAAACAAAAACAAAACAAAGTTACACAGCACACTCCAACAAAAAGGATTCACACTACCTTTTTTCTGGTACGGCTGCACACACTCGCAAGCGGGCTCTTCACACAGCAGCCTCGAACAAACTGAACGCTTCTCTTTTATATCCTGCACCTGGCTCTAATTTACAATAACAGCCAGGTGCAGGTCATAATTAACTAATAAAACAATTAACAAAACAATAAAACAATTAACAAAACATGCAGGCATACCTGTTTTCTGCAGGGAGGATTTTAACCTCCTCCCTGCTGTGTTACACATCCTCCCCCCCAAGTGTGCAACACTGACTGGCCATTCCAAGGCCACCTCCCTCCACCCTTAAAAGACCACCCACCCTCAATTCCAATTTCTCTAATCTTTGCCCTCTTCCACGGGCGGGCTTGAGGGTGGGTCGGTCCCTCCGGCGCTTCCAGGGAGGGGCTGCGACCCGGCGACACGGGACCCCACTGTGATGACAGGGCCGACTGCAGCGACGGCCGGGAAACCAGAGACTGCAGCAGCAAGCAGAGGTCTTCACCTGGGGACCGGCGTAGCGATGTCCGATCACCCAGGGGGAGTGAAGCAGTGAACAGGGGGAGCACCAGCGACGTCTGGCAGCAGCCCAGCGATGTCTGGGTGTTTGGGGAGAGCGGAGTAGGGAACCAGGTGTAGAGCTGTGGCCGATAGTGTAGGCTTCTGGGTTCCAGGTCTAGCGCCGGGAGGTCTGGGCAGACCGGCAGGGTGTCCAGGAGCAAGGGGCAAGGAACCGTACCCGGCAGCACCGGACTAGTTTTCAGGGGTGGTGGTCGGGGCTGTAGTGGAGGTATCTTCTTCACCTCCTCCCCCTTGTTTTCAGCCAGTGGCTCCTGCGACAGCCACGGCTCCACCCCTCTGGCTCTCGGACGGCAGCTCCACCCCTCTGGCTCTCGGGACGGCAGCTCCACCCCTCTGGCTCTCGGACGGCAGCTCCACCCCTCTGGCTCGGGACGGCAGCTCCACCCCTCTGGCTCGGGATGGCAGCTCCACCCCTCTGGCTCTTGGGACGGCAGCTCCACACCCTCTGGCTCTCGGACGGCAGCTCCACCCCTCTGGCTCTCGGGACGGCAGCTCCACCCCCTCTGGCTCAGGAGACAGCGATGCTTCTCTCGCCTGCTCCTACTTTTGGAGCAGCAGCTGCAGTTCGGTCGGCTCCCACTCCTGTATTATCAACGGGGCCAACCCTAGCTCCTGTCTCTGCCTCTCCATCTTCTTCGTCTGCTCCTCTTGAGCAGCGGTGTTCTTATTGATCCTTTCGATCAATTCTTGCCAGGTTTCCATTTTTTTTATTTCTTTATTTCTTATTTTAATCTGTGCTGGGTCCCCCATATGTAATAAAACTTCACCCACTCGGGTTCATTGCCCCTTTAAAAATAGACCCAGGACACAGGAAATTGAGGTTTTTTTAACACACGTTCGCACTATTTTTAATAATAAAGACAAAAACAAAATAAACAAAATGAAATAAACACCTAGCTCTCTTTGAACACTAACTAAACATAAACCAGGAACCTAAACTAAAGACATGACATCTAAGCTGTTTACCCGTTGCCAAATAAAACAAAAACAAAACAAAGTTACACAGCACACTCCGTACGTCTGCACACACTCGCAAGCGGGCTCTTCACACAGCAGCCTCGAGCAGACTGACTGCTTCTCTTTTATATCCTGCACCTGGCTCTAATTTACAATAACAGCCAGGTGCAGGTCATAATTAACTAATAAAACAATGAACAAAACAATAAAACAATTAACAAAACGTGCAGGCATACCTGTTTTCTGCAAGGAGGATTTTAACCCCCTCCTTGCTGTGTTATATATATAAAGAATAAAACAAGCATAATGAAGGTAAAGGACAAGTTGAGAATATTGATAATATAGAATAATTACAATAATCTTTATTTTATGAAGTGCCTTTCATGATAAGTCATCACAGAGCACTGTAAATAAGAACACAAATAAAAATAGACAATAAGAAAAATATCAAACATTAAATTGAAAACAAAAGCCAGTTTAAACAAAGTTTTAAGACAAGATTTAAAAACACCCAAGGAAGGGCATTCCACAACCTAGGGGCATAGGAACAAAAGGCCCTATCACCCACAGTTCGTAGTCTGGTCGTGGGGACACATAAGAGTCCAACATCAGTGGACCGCAAATTGCATCTAGGGGTATAAATAGACACAAATTCAGTTCTGTAGACACACCCTTCAAGGCCTTAAGTCAATAGCAAGATTTTCAAATCAATGCAAAACTTAACAGGAAGCCAATGTAAGGATTCCAAAACAAGGGTAGTATGATCACCGGATCGAGACCTAGTCAAAACCCTGGCTGCTTTTGGTTAAGGGTGTTCTTGGAAACTGTAGCAAGCAGTGCATTACAGTAGTCAAGTCTGGATGAGACAAAGTCATGGACCAGTTTCTCCTCAGCAGGCATAGAGAGAACAGGGCGTAGCCAGGCGAATTGTTAGATTTACTTGGTGCGGAGAACCTAGTAACATGATCTCTTATTATTGCATCCAAAGATTAATATCAGATATACAAATAGTAAGCACGGAAACAGCCACTTCAATGTCAGGTTTAGTTGGCATGTAAATCTGAATGTCATCAGTGTATAGATGGAAATTCACGCCATGATGTCTGAGAATTTGACCAAATGGGAACATATACAGGCTAACTTCACTATAACGACCCCCCCCCCCCGGGACCTGGAGAAATGTTTGTTATATCAGGGTGTTCACTATAATATATATATATATATATATATATATATATATATATATATATATATATATATATATATATATATATATATATAATATATATACTGTATATATATATATATAAATATATATACTGTATATATATATATATATATATATATATATATATATATATATATATATATATATATACACTACCGTTCAAAAGTTTGGGGTCACTTAGAAATTTCCTTGTTTTCCATGAAAACATACATGAAATGAGTTTGAATAGGAAATATAGCAAAATGAATAGGAAATATAGTCATTGACAAGGTTAGAAATAATGATTTTAATTGAAATAATAATTGTGTCCTTCAAACTTTGCTTTCCAAAGAATCCTCCATTTGCAGCAATTACAGCCTTGCAAACCTTTGGCATTCTAGTTGTCAATTTGTTGAGGTAATCTGAAAAGATTTCACCCCATGCTTCCTGAAGCACCTCCCACAAGTTGGATTGGCTTGATGGGCACTTCTTACGTACCATACGGTCAAGCTGCTCCCACAACAGCTCAATAGGGTTGAGATCCGTGACTCTGCTGGCCACTCCATTATAGACAGAATACCAGCTGACTGCTTCTTCCTTAAATAGTTCTTGCATAGTTTGGAGCTGTGCTTTGGGTCATTGTCCTGTTGTAGGAGGAAATTGGCTCCAATCAAGCCGTCCACAGGGTATGGCATGGCGTTGCAAAATGGAGTGATAGCCTTCTTTCTTCAAGATCCCTTTTACCCTGTACAAATCTCCCACTTTACCACCACCAAAGCACCCCCAGACCATCACATTGCCTCCACCATGCTTGACAGATGGTGTCAAGCACTCCTCCAGCATCTTTTCATTTGGTCTGCGTCTCACGAATGTTCTTCTTTGTGATCCGAACGCCTCAAACTTAGATTCGTCTGTCCATAACACTTTTTTCCAATCTTCCTCTGTCCAGTGTCTGTGTTCTTTTGCCCATCTTAATCTTTTCTTTTTATTGGCCAGTCTGAGATATGGCTTTTTCTTTGCAACTCTGCCTAGAAGGCCAGCATCCCGGAGTCAACTCTTCACTGTTGACGTTGAGACTGGTGTTTTATGGTACTATTTAATGAAGCTGCCAGTTGAGGACCTGTGAGGCGCCTGTTTCTCAAACTAGACACTCTAATGTATTTGTCCTCTTGCTCAGTTGTGCACCGGGCCTCCCACCTCTTTCTATTCTGGTTAGAGCCAGTTTGGCGCTTGTTCTGTGAAGGGAGTAGTACACAGCGTTGTACGAGATCTTCAGTTTCTTGGCAATTTCTGCATGGAATAGCCTTCATTTCTCAGAACAAGAATAGACTGACGAGTTTCAGAAGAAAGTTCTTTGTTTCTGGCCATTTTGAGCCTGTAATCGAATCCACAATTGCTGATGCTCCAGATACTCAACTAGTCTAAAGAAGGCCAGTTTTATTGCTTCTTTAATCAGCACAGCAGTTTTCAGCTGTGCTAACATAATTGCAAAAGGGTTTTCTAATGATCAATTAGCCTTTTAAAATGATAAACTTGGATTAGCAAACACAACTTGCCATTGGAACACAGGACTGATGGTTGCTGATAATGGGCCTCTGTACGCCTATGTAGATATTCCATTACAAATCAGCCGTTTCCAGCTACAATAGTCATTTACAACATTACAATGTCTGCACTGTATTTCTGATCAATTTGATGTTATTTTAATGGACAAAAAATTTGCTTTTCTTTCGAAAACAAGGAAATTTCTAAGTGACCCCAAACTTTTGAACGGTAGTGTATATATATATATATATTGTACAAGGAACCGCTGCCACTCGAGGTTCTTTGCCCCTTTAAAAATCAACCCAGGACACAGACTTGTATTTTTCAGCGCGGTTGCGCTATTTTTAATAACAAGACAAACAAAATACAAACAAAACAAAACACAAAAATAAACACCTAGCTCTTTACGAGCACTAACTAACACACAGGAACCTAACTAGTACAGGACAGCTAGGCCATTTACCTGTCACACAAAAACCAACTTTACTCAAACCACACAGGTTCAGAGATGTACCCTACTTAGCTCAATCCAGACGGTTGTCATGCTGATGCGCTGGGGAGACCGCACTGTGGTTGATCCCCGGAGCCAGCATCGCAGCTGTTGTGTGTGCTGATGCGCTAGGGAGGCAATAAGCTGATCCCTGGAGCCAGCATTACACTTCAGCCATCAACACCAGACAGAAGGATATCTACATCATCATATGGAAGGAAGTGCCAATGGATGGAGACAAGGATGGATCACATTAGTTTACTGTAAAGCTACGTCTTAGTTGGTGCTTATCTTGGCGAGAGCCGAGTTCAAATCAGCATGAAGTTTTAACATCTACTCTTGTGTAATGGAAATCATTAACTGTTGCCCTTAACACATTTTTATTTTATTTTAAAACTAGTATCTACATCATGGGGCTGGTCCTTGAATGGATCAAGAACAATGAGAGCACTGAAGCCATGGAGAAACTTAACATCACTAAATCAAAGCTGATTTATGACATGATTAATGAAGCTAATGGATTCTATGTGTAAGTAATTTAATTCATTATTCTCATTGCTTGTTGCTGAATTAAACGACTACAAACTACACACAGTCGCAGGTTCCATTTTTTGACTTGTCTGTTACCATTCCGTCTGTATGTGTGTCACATTTTACAGTTTGAAACATATCTAAAGAACTACTCATCCAATTGTACTGAAACCAGCAGCCCCTCTTTCAACCTCACAATGGCGTTGGTCTTGCTAATGCAGCTTTTGCCCAATTTCACAGCTGTTGTCACGGTTTGGGCAATTCTAATGATGTTTGAGAAAAAAATTGAAAACACTAGCCTTGTAATCACTGTAAAAAAAATGGATATTGTTTTGTTAATGTGTTGTACTCTGCTTGGTTTGTTCCTTCAACAAGCAAGTAATTCTTCAGGGTATTAAAACGAATAGTCAGTGGGTATAGAGTCTGTCAAAAAACATGTTGAAACTGCACAGGGGCAGATGGGCAGGATGCAGATTTGCCCCCTTACTCTTATCATGCTCTTCGCAGGAGGAAGGTAGCCCATGAACAGGTAAAACAGTCCGGGGGCTGTGGTCAAGGCTGCTGCACTGTAAGATGGACGCCATTTATTTTGGCTGTGAGATTATGCTGAAGCACAATATACAGATTAATGCATTTAGCTGAAACATGTCTACTTGACTTTATATTCTTCTGTTTTAAGTTTTACCTTGCTGAATTTTCTTGGAAAAAGATTCTGAAGGCGGATTGTCGGGAAGTGATGTGTTGCAGTGGCTTCAGTCCCTAATGTTTCAGTGTACAGATTCACTCTAGTATGCTTCCCCATCTCCCTTCCCTACACTCGGCATATTCAGAAGCTTTTTTTTTTAAATAAATAGTTGTTAAGCAAGGTCAAACTAGTACATGACACGGATAACAGGATATTAAACACGTTATTATCATTTTTTAATGTAGGTAATGTATCCCTTTTATAGTTTGTGCATCCTTTACTACCACTCAATGAAATTGCTGATAATTGTTTGGATGTTCTTGGAGGTACAGGTATTAACTGAAATAGCTGTAGCAGAAACACTTGAAAAAGGAAAAGTCAGATAAGCTTTACATTGTTGCAATTTTTAAAATGTTCATGCCCTTTTATTAGTCTGCAAGAGAGAACAAATAACATTTTAACATTATAGTAATATGAAAGAAATAACCATTGAGACCATGATTCATCACGTGTTCCCTTGTGATCCTACTGGGAAAGAAAGCTGTATAAGTAGATTTAATCTAGTGTGTATAATGCTGTTGAGCTGCTAAACAGAAATGTAATAAACTGAAAATGCAATTGAAAGTCTTGACAAGATGATGTCGCATCTACAACAGACAAGATGCCTCTCAACTCCCATGGTGGACTGCACAGGTATGACTAGCAATATTTTAACAATGCAATGCCTCTCTGTCTTGACAGAATAACAGGAAAAATCTCATAATATTAAGAAAAGGCACTTTTCAGATTAACCTTTTGACATTCCTTATTTAGTAGTTTGAGATTATGAATACAGTGTTGTCCTATTATACAGCATAATGAAAGTATATAACAATAATAAATGGGGTCCTTCATACTATAGGGTTTTATTTCTCATCTCCTTAAATTATCTAAGTGATGGTTAAAGGTGGCTTAATAGAGATGTAGAATATTTGGAGATTATAAAACTAATAGTGCATTTAAAATAGCCATTAACATACCATTAGTATCAAAGGTAAACAGCTAATCCTTAAAGGAGAAGCAATTGTAGCCACCATCATTTTGTGCAAGTCCATTGCATGTTGTTATTTGCAGTAGTTAAGTAATACCAAGAAAGTACCATTTTGGTGATTTTGTATTCTTAGAGGAATAGGAAAAACAAACACTGCAGCATATACTGATTCAAAATACAATTTGATGTGGCACAAAATGTTCATGTTTGTTGCAGTTGTGATGTTCAGATTTTATGTGGATTGATATGATTGAATTGAAAAGCCATTTCCTATGTTTACCCAATGCTTTTAAATGCAGTTATTTGGTTAACCATACTTTTTACCATTCTTCTACTGTGGTATGTGGTTCCACTTTGCTTTTTCCATGATTGACTATAGCCACTTTCACACTGGGATGATCTACCCAGGTCAGGACCCTGTGTCATGCGAGTCAGGTACGCGATTTCACACTGCTTTTGATAAAACAGGGTTGACCTGGGTGACAGATGCAAGTAAACAATGTGTGTATCAATGCCCCGTAAGTAGCTTGTTACAGACGCTTCCATCCAAGCTTCTCTGGATTGAACCGTCAGCCCAAATGTTGATTAGAGCAAATGTTTCTACATCCCTGCTGCAATCTGGCTCATGCTGTGTCTCAATCAACAAAAATATGGCTAAACAGACTTGCGGAAGTGAAACCTTGGTTGTTTGGTAGCGTGGTTGTTTATTGCGTTGGCTCACGAACAGCCATCATGCGTTTTGTTTCACTCAAACTGGTTCAAAGCGTGTCAATCCACATCCTGAGGTGGGTCGCTGGGACCCGGGTTAACCCGGGAACAATCCAGGTACGTGGTTTCACACTACGCAGGATTGTGAACTGGGTACCCAGAACCCAGGTCCGTACTCGGGAAGGAGTGCCAGTGTGAAAGGGGCTTATGTTGGAGCTATGGGTGTATGCAATTCAGTTTTTAAGGACCTAGCTGGCAGAAGGATTGTAATGGACTGACACAATAGAGTATCTCTGCTCTACACTTCAGTCCAGGTCTTTATGAAAACCAAGGTCAAGATTGTTTATTAAAACCAATTAAACCTCCATTGAGGTCTTCTTAAATTAGTAAATCATTTCATTATACCTGTCAGAACCAGGAGTGGCGCTCCAGGATCGAAGTTCCCACCCCTGACACTACAGTAAATGCAACTGTTGTCTTGCCTGTCAA
The DNA here is from genome assembly GCA_030684275.1 of Acipenser oxyrinchus oxyrinchus. Classification (NCBI taxonomy): domain Eukaryota; kingdom Metazoa; phylum Chordata; class Actinopteri; order Acipenseriformes; family Acipenseridae; genus Acipenser; species Acipenser oxyrinchus. The sequence continues at coordinate 37,914,547 of CM060248.1, read as the reverse complement.
CACAAGAGGGAGACAGAGAATGTAAAATTAAACCTGAATATTACAGAACGTTTGCCTCCCCAGTGTAAAGTGTGCAGCTGTGGTGGAAGCAGTGAGCACTAAGAATTTAAATCGCTACTGAGGAAAGATGGAGACTTAATGACATTAAAACAAAAATACAGAATAATTAATCTGTGCTCAAAATAGCCAATTGAAAGTGCTTGAGTTAGATAAATAGTAAACTGTTCTCTCAAGCAGAGGTATTTGCTGAGAGATCTGAATTGAGTGTGTTTGATTTGAGCATTTGTGTCATCCGCAAAGCTCCAGGACTTGTTTTATGCTGTTAAAGTTCTAACAGGCTCCTAGAACAAACAGGAGACGACCCGGTAGTAGTCGTCCACATCGGTACAAACAACATTGGAAGAGACAGACCAAGATCCCGGCAAAACAAATTCAGATAGCTAGGAAGGAAATTAAAAGACAAGACCAAAACTTTGGTATTTTCTGGGATACTGCCGGCACCTTGCAAAGGACCATATGGACAGCTGGAAATACAAAATCAAAATGCATGGCTAAAATCGTGGTGCACACAGGAAGGCACTGGAGCACATTTTACAACAAGGACTATCTATATAGGTGGGACGGACTGCACTTAAACAGAAAGGGAACCAATCTACTTGGAGAAAGGATCCTTGAGGAGGTCCAGAAGCATTTAAACTAGAAAGGAAGGGGGGAGAAACCAAAAAAACAGAAGGGAGACCACATCAAAACAAGGGCAACAACTCAGGTAAGACAACTATTAAATGTATTTATCTTAATGCTAGAAGTCTCAGAAACAAAATGTTAGAACTTGAAGCTACTGCACTGACAAGTAACTACGATGTGATAGGTGTTACAGAAACTTGGTTGTCTGAGAGTGATGGAGACGAATATAATATTAGTGGGTACACACTCTATAGGAAAGACAGGCAGGACAGAAGAGGCGGAGGGGTAGCGCTATACATAAGAAATAATCTTGAAGCCCAGGTGTTAAATCAGGACAAAGAAAACAATGCAGAATCAATATGGGTCAGAATAATGGACAAAACTTCAAAGGGCATAATAATAGGAGCATGCTATAGACCGCCAAATTCAGACGCTGAGCCAAATAATATGTTATACAATGACATTCGAAATGCGTGTAGAAAAGGAGAAGCCATACTAATGGGGGATTTCAACTTCCCCCGTATAAAATCCATTGTACCACTTATGGCTCAGTGACTTTGTCTTTTGGGGGAGGGTGGCCCATAGCCGCTCTCTATCTGCGGCACCGGGATTGCATGATATCGTTCTTGTATTTGTCTGGTCGGCCAGCATTATGGGTAGCTGTCGTGCACCCTGGACAGGGCCTCCGACCAAATTTATTGTCATCATTAAATCATATGTTATATTGCATTAATCACTATTCAATTGCATTCAATCATATAGCAGATTCTCCTTCCTGAATGAGTGTTGCTGAAAGCACTGTATACTTTCAAGAATCTGACTTCAAATAGTGCATTGCCATATCACACATGCCAATTCTAAGGGGCTTGGTTGTTTAATGGAGAATTGTTTGACCAAGAATAACACACATTGTATGTGAGTATTTCAGACTAAAAGACCCAGAATAAACACATTTGGAACAAATATCTGTACTTTGTGTGGCAGGATCTCGTGAAACCTGTTGGTTTGTCTTATTTTTCTTATCTCAAGGCTGGGAAGTGATACAGTCCTTGCAGAGATTGGGTTCTGGGCTCAAAGCTGAAAATGAACCAATAAACTCTAAATAGATACTTTGTGAGCACACTGTATACCTTCTAATCTAGAATGTTCTATCCTCTGAGCCTTCCTTCCTTTGGTCGCTTTTGGTCTGAGTACAGTAGCACAAGGTGATACTTAAAGATCATTGATTGTCTATCTAATAAAATAGAACACATCATCCTAACAGTCTTATTTTATTTATATGTATGAAGTTACATAATTATTGGTAAGAACTAAATATGGGTTTTAATCTTTTGCAAAGTCAAGGTTACTACTTTAGCACCAGTGAAGGAGATATTTTTGATATTGAAAGCTACTGAAATTCAGACAGTAACTACTGTATATAAAAAAAGGTCTGCTAAAATGTGTGATGCTTTTTGCCTTCTCTCTACAAGTGTATTTTAAACAAAATAATGTATTCATTATTCAATTAATAAGTATAATCATGATTGTATGATACGGTATCTGCCCAGTGGCAGAGGAAGAGAAAGAGGGGCCCCGGTGCAGGACCTTATTGTAGGCCCGACCTTTATGTAATACTTTTATAAACATAAAACATGCCAAGTCAAGTGTTCAATATTTAACAATATTTTATTCTCAGAATGTTAGCATATATGAAACAGTATACGACTGCATGTAATAAGAAGCTTTTCTACTCACCTACTTGAATCATATTTTGCGTGCATCTTTACTTCCAATACTACACTTTTTTAAATCACAAGCGAACAACTTTAATCAACAGTCCCTCCAGTATTCCGCAGAAATTCACAGATATTTTCTCACACAGAATTTTTTTCCAGAAATACAGGCATGTTAATTTGCTTTTGTTTATTTTTGTACCCAGCAGCACCTGTTAACAGCTTCTGCTGGATGAATCGTGCTGCACACAGAATATAACTGCAAAAGACTGCTGAACCGTACCCCAAAACCTTCCATGAAGATTGTAGGAAACTGTTTTGCAATATTGAGCCCACTAGGCTGAAGTACAAGTCGTCGCAGAGTTTGAAAAATAGATGCCAATGAATCATAAAATAGTGCCTCACACCAGCCTCCATGCAAAGACAGTTACGAGGGAAGAAAAAAAAAGTTAGGAAACTAATTTTATATCAACCATTTTTTTTAAACTAAAGAGAATAACAGAACCTGATGAAACTAGGGAGAATAAAAACTGAATTACTGGCACTGGTAGCTACAATGATATGAATATGAAGATAACATCTGCAAAGATAAATGTGAAGGATATTATCACCATTAAGTTTTTTTCCCTAAATTCTCGGACCCCTCAATGGCCCTCTGAGTGCGTGGGCCCCTGTGCAGTGGCCCTGGCTGCACCATTCCTCCGCCACTGTATCTGCCATTAAACTCTCCAAGGGCACAGTTGTGTAAAGATTCTGTTACTCTCAGCTGTGCCGTGAGAATGACAGCTTTATCCTTCACCCTAAATAGGGTTGCCACCTTGGAGTTAGAAAATCAGGGATACTTTAGTATCCAGACAGTTACCAGGCGAAGAGCAGTGAGAGCTTCCAGTAGAACAAGCAGCTGGGAATGTCAATCTTGCCCGTCAGTATCTGAAAGCTGAGTTCCTTCAGAATGGGGATGGGTGTGGATGTATTCACTTGCACATATTCCTCTAAGGGTGACTATAGGGCATGCATGAGGTTGATATCCACAAGGTTATAATAAAGCAGAAGCAAATACCAATTCTATAATTTATAGTTCAGAGTTTTATCTAGGTTGATTAGTTCTCATATAAAAATATTTAATTGAGGTGTTACAAGATCGAGGATTTACTATGAACACACATACACAAAGAATGTTTAATCAATAGTGGTATTTTATTAAGTACACACATATTAAACAGAAATCATAAAAGTAAGAAAGTCAATCTTTTAGTTTTCTATAAAACACAAGTCAAAGCTCTCACAGTGCGTTAACACAGCTAACAGGGCCAGTGAAATATGACACTGCTTATACTCACACAACACACACACACACACAACGCAGCAGCAGCAGCACAAGCTGTGATGTATCTAGTAGTTTGCTAATACACACACACAGCCTAAACTGAAATGGTGCAGGCAATCTTAGAATAGATTAATTTATTTAACGATATAGCAAGTTTACTTTAAAATAAATTATTCATACAACAATATGAGGTAAATTACTTATAGTTAACTTCATCAAGTTTCACTAAAAAGTAATTTCACATGCAAGGTGTGCAAACTAAACAATTAATAGTTAAATTCTATGTGAATATGTTACAATTAATTAATTTAGTTCCATGAGAGAAAAATGCAATTAGAATTGTACTCAACAGATCCTTAGACTCTTGGTCGGCTGGTTTGGAACTATTGAAACTGTTGAAGTGTCCAGCAAAAAGCTCTCCTCTCCTCTCTTCAACCCCCAATAGGATCAACAAACTCGACAACGAAGTCTTCAATCCTGATAGGATCAACAAACTCGACAACGAAGTCTTCAATCCTGATAGGATCAACAAACTCGACAACAGCTGCATCAAAGATTTCAATCCCCGATAGGATCGACAACAGCACCTGTCTGCTCTGTCCTTTTTGCTGAATTTTTAGCTACGCATGTAGCCGGGTGCAGTCTCATTGGATACTGTGGCTTAGGTACAGCAGACTCAGACTTGGTTGTCTGATAAAAGTTCTCCTGCTCTTGGTAGCTTACTAAAATGCAGCTCTCAGTCAGAGTCCCGGAGTTGCAGCTTGGCTTGGCTTAGCAGAGTGACAGCACCTAGTTTAACAATTGATGTGGAGCACAAAATGTTAAGTTTTGCTTGAATATTTATAGTCTTTCTCTCCGCTAAGTAGCTATCCGCATGAGGTCATTTATGTATCTTGCCTCTTAAGACTCACAGAGCAGGATTTTCAAAAACCAGTATTATTGTATCGAACTCGTGGTATAGTAATGAGAGCTTTAGTAGCAAGTGATTTTCAAATGAAATATATTAATTAAATAAATCCGTTAATACTTTGACATTGAGTTGATGAGGTCATTAATGAGCACAATTCTTGTTAAAAAGCTTATATGTCACAGGTCACGTACATCACTTCCTGTCTCAACGACTAAATAAGGGGGATGCATTAATCAAAATGTATGTTAACGAGATCAAGAAAAATGAATGGAAGCATAATTCGCTGTTATGGAAACTAGTAGCCTACAGAGAGAGAGAGAGACGGCTCTCTCACCTGTGAGCAGCAGCCAAATGGAAATTAAATAAAAAAACAATGGGTATATCTATTTTGTGTATAATTTGTAAACTTAATTTAAATTTTAATTTAAAATTGTGCATTTTGTCATGCAGAATGTACATTTATTTAGATAGCTTCACATATACAATGCTGATTTACGATTATCTGGCGTGTGATAAAATCGGACATACAGATTAAAAAAGTATTTATTTTTTGGATGGGGCAGGGGGGTAAGCCATCTGTCTCTGTTGGAATTTATTTTCTTATGTTGACATCTACTTTTGTATGTATTTTAGTATGTATGATTGTAGGCTATAAATAAATACGTTTGAAGTGTCATTTGTGTTTGTAGTTAGTTATTATACATGTATACCATAAATGTAACACTTCATTATACATTTATTAAGCTTTTAAAATTATGATAGAACTCCCCAATCCAAGGTGCATGGCTAAGTATGTGAACTTAGCAAAATACAGGAGAAAATCTGTCCAGTGAGATGTCCGGGAGAAGGGTCCAAAATACGGGGGACTCCCGGTGAATACGGGAGAGTTGACAGTCTGCAACTGTCAACTGTCCTTTCACCCTAATCCAGCAGATGCCACATTGCCCTGATCATCTAGTTCAGAGGTCACACAGTTCAGTATAGCTTTCAGGAAAGGGGCCCTTTTTCTTCAAGACACAGAGCTTTAATAAATTAGTCCAGTTACATTTCTACTACACTTTCAATTATTAATATCATATTCAAGGAACATACACCACAGAGATTTGAAATAAAACATTATTATTATTATTATTATTATTATTATTATTATTATTATTATCTGCTGGCTGTTTTCACAACCTGTACACATTTTTAAAACTCTAAATTAAACAAACAAATAAGTACATAAATACTGGTATTTAACAATGAAAATGCAGCAACTCAAATAACTTAAATCTAATAAACATGCTTTAACATGTACGCCTCTGCCTCTAAAATTGTCTGATAATATCACCAGGATCGAAATAAGACTTCTGTTGCATAGCAGTTTCACCCATTCCAGATTTTAATATGTGCTTGATTAGAGCTAATGTATAGGTAACAAGCTATGGTTTGTCGTATTAAACTCATACTACAACCAGGAATGGATCAACTTGCTATGCAATGGGAGTCTTATTTCCATGTCTGTATTATGTTCACAGAATTAACACTTTCACAAATGTAGGAATCTGTATGTAAAGACCCTAATTAACAGATTCATTGGGGAAAGGGGGGTGCACTTTGAAAGCAGGCTTGTTTACAAACAGTAATAATTATGTGAATAAGAAGACAATGGCTGTATTTCCCCAGTGAGCCATTTGTCACCTGGCTTATAGCCTTGCACATCTGAGGAGTGCTGGGTAGTTCCTTATCATTGCATTAAGTGAGATCTAATTGTGTCTGTTCTGTCTGTTGGCAGATGTGGTTTCCACATAACATCAGCCCTGAGTCAGAGCTGCCTGATTAATGCCTCCAGCTGTCATATGTCCCATTATCTGCACATTTGCATAACTTAAGGGTTTAGTACAGGGAAGAGAGGATGCTTCATTTAATGTTTAGCGGGCCCTTGATAGCTGAATAATTCAAGAACTGTCGAGGGAGGTCAGTCTTACAGAAATCCAGCAATGCGGTTATGATTTCTGCTTATCATTGCATTTATAACAGGGGTTAGAGGAAAAACAAGCAATATACTGGTAACAAGAGCCTATATTTTCAATTCCTTTGGGCAGGGTCGAGGGGGGAGAGATGGGAAAGAGGGCTGTCTAGCCTGGGGTCTGAGATGGAATAACTAAATCAAAACAGTAAACAATAATAGCAACACTAAATTAAGCCACACTTATCTTATTACATTTTACAATGCATGTCCAGTCCAAGCATGTCCTTACCCTACACCTAATTAATTCTACTGCTGTTCCAACCTGAAAGTAGATGTGAAGCATTATTAATATGTTAAGTAGAGGACTTCCACACCATTTCAAGGTCAAGTAGTTTGAAACATCTACGCCCTGTCCCTAATTTATTTATTTATTTATTTTTATCATTAAGGCTAAATAGAAATGCTAAGGTACTTTCAGAAGGCACAACAGAGAAAAAAAAATATGATAAATGATTTCATTTCAAAACTAAAAAGTCAATTCTAAACACAGTCGTCCTTTTCAACAGTGATTGGGTATATTTTTGAATGTATTAGATAATCAGTAGCAGAACACATAGGGTTAGAGCAAGTATTGCATGATTGGGGTGTTTTAAACTTGCCTTCAGGCTATCTATTATTAAATCCATTAAGTATGTGAGTTTTTTTCAAGGTGTACCGGTATCCATTTTATTTTTTTGGCACAAATCATGAGGGAAATTATGAAAAGATGGGTTCTTTGTGCTTAGGGACTATCACAGCTGCTGAACTGGAAACCAGCAATGAACAAAAATAATATACAACCTGGCAATAACTTTTTACAGACTGGATGAGAGTTACTGTATCACCTGATCTGGATTCAGACTGCACTGTAACTGCTCTGGTTAACTGGCTACATACATATACATCTGTGGTACATTTAAGATACAGCATATTGAAAAGTAGTTATTCAACAACAACATCATGATTACCCTGACCCAATTACACTGTACAGCAGAAGGAATATGTACTATTAATTATAACCCTACACTTTTTACATTGTGGTGATCAAGTAGTATCATGTCAGGCTGCAGAGCCCCTAGCAATTACTGTGCTACGTCTGGGCAAATTTATCTCATGCTGCTTTATGGCCAAGTGTGTTTCTATAATAAGATCAGAGTACATTCATTAAATCTATTTGTAGTGCTATACTACTTCCATTTTAGTCTCATTGTAGATACATAGATTGTGAAATTATGAATAACATGTTATTTCACACACTGTGAATGTAGGTCGCAGTCAGCATATGGAGGTATATATGACTGTTACTATCTTGTTTAAAATTGTCAATGCCCCACTGCTTGAATCATCATTACTGTGCCGCATGTTTCACTAAATAAAGTTCCTCTTTCAACACAGTGCTTGGTTCTTTTACAAAAAGCTTAAACCAGAGAATTAAAAAACTGTTAATGCATTTTTTTGTCCTGTAATTTTATTAGTAATAGTGGTAGCAATTTTTTTTAAACATTTCTATGTTAAGATATAGCTATCATCAGAGTGTTGATAAAATGTGTTACCATTGAACTGTAAAAAAATGTCAACTTTCTGCTTTGGTTAGGGTTACCATATGGCTCCAGATTAACCGGACGCTTTGAGACAGACCGGGATTTCAAAATTCCCCCTAAACTGAAAGTAATTCATATATAAATGAGCTCCACTTTTGCTGAGATTAATCCTGCTGTGGTGGAATTGCTTGGGCGCAGCAAACAAGTCACACTGATCAGCTGCTTCTGATCAGATCTTAATGAATGAATAGCTAATCTATCGATAGAGCAACGAAATGATGATGCTTTGATTGTATTTGCAGAATAATACGGGTGATTGAATTTTAACAAACAGAAAAAAATAGCGACTGGCTGCAATTCATTCTTAGTATAATACAATTATTTGACGTGCATGCGGGTATTTAAGCACTATTATTAATTGTAGCTAAGGATGGTTCATTTACACATTCATTTATTTCGATTTAGGGGCAAGTTTGAAATCCCGTTCTGCCTCACAGCATCCGGTTAATCTGGAGCCACATGGTAACCCTAGCTTTGGTTACAATCATTATCCAAGATATAGCACAAAAAAAAAACCATATATATTAGCCTTCATCCTACATCTCTCCAGCTGTGGTTCTAAACAAATTATTTTATAAAATGTGTGGCTTTAAATAATCAATTGATCTAAAATCATCTACTCTTTGGCTACTTAAATAAGCACAGGCCCTGTAACCCTAAATCCTTCTTCTTATATTTTGTAGCTTTTTAAGAAAGACTTGCTTTAAGCAGACATAATCCCTTCTCTGTAGAAAACATGAAAGACCTTGAACAAAGCAAGTTTTCTCTGTGGAGAATTTGGCTAATCCTGTACTTAGCTCCTAACAAGGAAATCCACCTCTCTACCAACCACCCTTTACTGTGACTAATTCCTTACTTGAATTACAAGCACATTACTGGTTCTTAATTGCAATGTCCTCTGTCACATGGAAAACTCCTGTGAAAAATGTGACTGGGTTAATCATTGAAAAAGTCATGCCTTTATATATCACAAATGTATAGACCTACAGTCATTTTGTTAATATTGAGTATATCACATACAAATAACATGTTAAAAAAAAACATCTGAATATCTTTTTTTATTATTATTATAACCACCCTTATACAGATCTTTTCAGAATTTTCTTCAATCTCCAATGCATAGTGAAATTAACTGTGGCTTATACAGATTTTTAGAAAATGACTTGAAGTATGTACCGTACAGTATTTCAAATGAGTTTGTTCCAGCTTACTGCAGAGGGAAATTGTGGAATTTGTTTTTAATAGGAGATTAAAATGCAGTGTGAATGCAAATAGCCCTCTGAATTATACATGTATTTTTTAAACTATGTTATGCTTTTTAAAATAATTCTTTAGTACATGTGACAAGTTGTGTGTTACCCATTTGGCAACCAATAAAAATGTACTGTTGTTTCCCATCAATTAGGTCATTCAGAACTCCTGTTCCCCCTCAGACGTGTCCCATAACTTGACAAGGTTTATAGAAAGGGTGGTGGCAAACATGCAAAATATTTTTCACATTAATAGGGTTAACATGCTATAAATGTGCCTTTTATAAACACCATGTTGTGGTTGGATAGTCTCTTGTAACCAACTAAAATCTTATTGTTGTTAAAATAATTAAGGGATAACCATTGCATCAAGAACACCACTAGATGGTGGTAAAGACTTTCTAAAACAGCATCTTTCAAATACAATAATATAATCTGGCACCTAGTGATTCAGGAATAAGGCACAGAAATACTGCACTCTAATACTTAATTTGAGTATATAGACGATTACCGATATATACAGGGGTGTACTGGCCTAAAGACCAAAATCAAAGTTTAAATCTATATACCACAAAACGTTAGGTTATTATCATAACCCTGGCTCCCTGAAATAGAAATATTACCTAATGGGTGTTGACCTCCTAAAGACCCCGAAACCTGAATATTGTATACTAAAGCTGCTTGCAGAGCCTGTGACACAGTCATGCTTGCCCCCGAGGGCATAACAGGACTGCACACACAGATCACAGCGTCATATTTCTTCAAGCCTGGTGCAATCATGGACGCATCGAACGTGAAGGTTAACAGTTAAATTTCTATTTCAGGGAACCAGGGTTATGATAATAAACTAACGTTCCCTTTCAAGTATGAAATGTAACCATTACCTAATGGGTGACGCAAGGGCAATATTGCAGAATGACTGGAATGCTACAAAGCTAAGCTGAAGGCTACTGCAATCCAAATGTCCTTGACAGATGCACCTTGGAATAAAGCCCACGAAGTTGCCAAGCCCCTGGTGGAATGGGCAGTGAGCTTTATTGGAGGGGAGAAGTTGGCTCGCTCATAGTCCTGACTGTGTCTGCTATCCATTTGGACAGCCTCTGTTTAGACAGGGCTTGACCATAGGACTTCACCCCATAGCAGACAAAAAACTGTAAAGACTGCCTCCAACTTTTCGTCCTATCAACATAATAGGTTAATGCCCGCACAAGACAAAGCTTATGGAGCTGCCGCTCTCTATCAGACTGGAAAGGAGGTGGATGGAAAGCCTCCAGTTCCACAGACTGGTTGACATGAAATGCCAAAATAGTCTTCAGCAAAAAAGATGGATTGGTACAAAGCGTAACCTTTGTCCTGGCTTCTGCAAAAATTAAGTAAGCTTTTGCAATGGAAAATGCCTGCATCTCACTCACTGCTTAGTGGAGGTGATTGCAAGTAAGAAAGCAGCTTTGAACGATAAAAAATTCAGCTCAGCTGAATGCAAGGGCTCAAATGGAGGCTTTATGAGTGCCTCAAGCACCATGTTAAGCCTCTAGTGAGGAACAATAACCTTCATAGGCCGCCAAGCTCCTTTTCAAAATTGCCCCACCAGGAAGTAAGCTCCGAGTCAATCTTGACATGGCAAGCTGAAATAGCTGCCAGATAGACCTTTAACGTAGAGGGGGATTTCCCCTCATCAAACGGGTCCTTGCAGAAATTGCAGTATAACTGCCATGGGACAGGTCGTGGAGTCAAAACCCAGAGACAGACACCACGTCTGAAAGATGCCCCACCTGTGCCCGTACTGGGAACGCGTGGACGCTGCTCTGGCATTTTGTCCAGACACAAGGCAAGGCATCTGTTGCCAGTGAGTCCCCGCCTCCTGTTATGGAAAATCAGAGGGAACAGTGGGTCGATTCCTGGGAGGCAAAGAGATCTATCCTCTCTCCGGAATCTCTGAAATGAAGCTTACCACCTTGGGGTGTAGCCTCCACTCTGAGGAGCTGGGAACTCCCCTTGACAGGAGGTCTGCCACCCAGTTTGTCACCCAGGGCAGGTGTACTACCTGTAGTGACAGGAGGTTCTTGTGCGCCCAGAGCAAAAGCTTGCGGGCTACGTGATTGAGACTGGGAGACCTGAGGCCGCCCTGGTGGTTTATGTAAGCCACCACTGTAGTGTTGTCCATACACACTTGCACATGTCTCCCTTGAACCTCCTGTAAAAAAATCTGCAAGACCAGATAAACTGCCTGCAGTTCCAAAAAATGTATATGGAGACCCTGCCAAGGGGGGTTCCACACCCTCTGTGCCGCCCTGCCATTCCACACAGCGACCCAGCCCAAAGCGTAGATGGGCAGGCCACCAAGAAAGGGCATTCAGACAGTGGCAAGACACTGTCAATAGGTTTAACACTGGCTGAAAGAAATTGCTGTTGAACCAGGTTTGGAGAGGGTGCACGTGCAGGATACCCAATGGAAGGGTCCGGGAAGCTGCTGCCATCAAGCCCAGAAGTCTCTGTAACGTCACTGTGAGTGCTCTGTTGAGTTGAAAAAGCACCAAATAGACAGATATTCTCAGCACTCTGTCTTCTGACGGAGTGGACAGCATGGACCTGGAGTCCAAGCACACTCCCAGATAGGAGGCTGTCTGCGTAGGTGTAAGCTGGCTCTTTGCATGATTCAACGATATGCCCAACCGATGAAGGTGGTCGGTGACGAGCTCCGTGTAGGCCTCTGCCTGTGATGGAGACTGGGCACAAATGAACCAGCCGTCCAGATAATTGATCACTCTGATGCCTTATTGTCTCAATAGGGCCAGGATAGCTTCCATGCACTTTGAAAAGGAACGAAGAGCTACAGAGAGGCCAAACAGCAGGACATGTAACTCGTACGCTGTTCCCTGAAAAGTGAACCACAGGTACCTCCTCTGGTCTTATGGGGATGTGGACTGTGGTGAACCATTCGCCTGGCCTGATTGCAAGGTCAACATTTTGAACCTCTTTCGACAGATGCAGGTTGACCTGTCTGGTTGAAGATTGGTCTGAGGACACCATCCCGCTTGGGCACCAGGAAGTGCCTGGAGTAGAACCCTTCCTTCAAGTGGAGAGGGTCATCGTGCCAATAGCCCATTTTTGCAGCAGAGCTGCCACCTACTGAGACACTACCACAGCATTTTACTGGTCTGGAACTAATGTTGGAGCCATGCCCCGAAAGGGAGGGGGACCGTGTTTGAACTGCAGAGAGTAGCAGAAGCACCATACACGATGAGAGCGCTGCAGCATCTCATCCACCGCAGGACCAAAGGTATGCACCGGTGTAATGGGGGCATTTAACATCGGTGCTTTATCCACATCAGGCACGCGTGCTTGGGAAAGCTAAAGCTGCCTTCTTGAGGATATCAAAGCAGCCAGTTTCCTGCCCACAGCCTGCCTGTTTAATTTGGAGACACGGAGCAGGTTTTTGTTCACCAAACGCAGCTTCTCTGGCTGCTGTGGTGTGGGTCTGAGACTCTCAGAAAGAGACTTCAACAAACAGACCTGGTAGGCTACCAGTATGCTGTTGTAATTAACTAGCCTTGTGGCGAACCCACCGGCTGAATACGCAGTCTTCAGAATTACTTCTGAGACCCGACACTGCTTGTTAGGGCAGCTAGCGTCTTTGGTCAGAAGTTTAGGCACCTGGACCACAGCAGCAATTGAAGCCTCTACAGGTGGAAATTGCACTAAACCCATGTTCTATGCGTCATGCAGGCTGTACAGCTCATCCATTGACCGGAAAACAGCCGAAGCTGTAGCCGGGTGACTCCAGGACGATTGGATTTTAAAAAGAAAATCTGGGTGCACTGGGAGGGACAAGGGAGAGGTGGTAGGCTCATCATCATAGATGGATTTCCTTGTCATCTGTAGGCCAGGGCACTTGCAAAACTGCAGTGGCCCTCTTAATCAGAGCGTCTGCCGACAGGGAGAGATTAATCGCAGGGGATGTGTTGTCTGACTCCACCTCCTCAGAGTAAAGAATCCACAGCTAAAAACTTGTGTTTAGTAGGCTGGGAAGCAATCCTGTGCTTTGGGAAGCAATCCTGTGCTTGGCACAGTGTGGTGTGTTTTTCAGCTCCTCCTTGTGTGTGCCGCTGATGACCAGGGGGGAAAGACTGGTCCGAGGGAGATCTGCAGGAGAACCCGGAGCAGTGTGTTACACCTCAATGCTGGGCTATTAGCCCCATAAGTTAAGTACTCATGGTGGCTGGAAAAGCAATGTTGTGTTTAACTGGGGCTATAACCAACAGGAGGTGTAGCTATTATAAGTATATCAGAGTTGACCGCCAGGGAGAAACCTGCATTAAGGGCCGTGATTTACTTGTGTATTGCAGGATAAGCGGCACTGTGAGGAGGAGCAGGAGCAGGAGCAGCCAGGCCGGGCTGAAACATGGGGAACCAGAGTCAGGCAGTCGTGGGAGAACAGGTGTAGAGACAAGCCAGCCAAGGAGAGGGCTGTGAAGGCAGAGCAAAGAGAAAATTGTGGGAGAGCTGGTGCCGTGATGGAGCCAGGAAAGGACAATCACTGATGGGGGCGGAGGTCATTGCACCAGGACTAAGTAGCTGTATTTGTGTTTGTATAATATGGTTGGGGTTTTAGGAGTACCTGTGAACTGGATATAGTGAAACATTTTTGTATGGTTTTATTGGTGTTTTAGTGTATTTATTGGGGAATGTGTTTTTAGGTTGTACTTCAATTGTGGTGCTACTGCCAAGAGCGGGGATTTGTTGTTGTTTTAACTGATTACTGTTTCATGATTAGTTTTAAGATATATGGTGATATTTTTGCACTGCGATATTGAATTCTGTACGCAATAAAAGATTTGGAACTTGACATTGTGCGTGGTGTGTGGCATACTGTACCTCATGCTAAAGTTACTTTGGAGTCCGACTGGCAGTGGAGAAACCGCTGACCAGAGTATATTAAAAGAACCTGGTACATATAGCTTACCTTCAAACCGTGATTAGATAGATTTAATAGATTTCACTTGAAACTAAATATATATTTTACATCAACTTTATTTATTAAGTTATTTGGTATACATTCTAATTTCAGGTGTAATCTGAATCTTAACTTCATTCAATTTGAATTCCTGAGCAGAAAAACCAACACAGCCGTGTATCCCAGATTCCTGCCACTTTTAGCACAAAATGTGGATTTGTTAATCAACAATATATCTGCCCCGCACTCCCCTTCTCTTCAAAGCCACACAGTCACTTTTAGTTAGAATATTCATAGAATTAATCAATCAAAAGATCAAAGGGTGGCATCACAGAAATATTTTAAATGTGAATAATGAAAGGAAACCCTGGTAATCACCTATTTACTGTACATGTCTTTGAAACAGAGAGTGGGGACAAGCAAACCTTTTTATTAGAGAGACACCAAGCAGGGTGTTGTGCTGACCTTTCATATATTTTTTGGAATCAGATTTTGATTGTTCATATTATAGAACAGCATAGATATTGTCTCATGAAGATTTACTTCCCCACACACCCTATGGGGACAGTTTCCTAATGGATAACAAGCTGGTGTAAATGGAAATTCCTTCTAGCTGGGCTTGAGGTAATACTCATGTACGTTGCCTAGTAGAGCCCTCTCATAATGGAGCAGAGGCTTGTGAGTGCAAATCTCCTCTTCAAAGATCACGTGTATCATAAAGACTTATGGCCATCACCACCACACACGCTTGAAGAGCCACCCTCTATAAATAGCTTCCATTAACCTGTGGATTATCTTTTTGTTATTGTTCTGTACATGTTTTTTTGTTACCATGCGAGTGAGGTTGCTGCATCCACTAAATCATGTGTTTCCAATTCTATTCAGGTTCAGCTTCACTGAACTGAGTCACGCCTTTGGCTCTCCTTGACATAAAAAAAACAAAAAAAAACATGTGATGGTGCCACAATAGTGTTAAAGAAACTGTCAGAAAGCTGTGGTTTGTTGTGGAACAAAGATGTTCTTGTTTGTCTTTCTATAGAATTTCTTATGGTCTTATCAAGTTGCCCAAAACAACACCAAAAAACAAATGTATAAATTCCTGTGGTATCTGACAACTTAATTTGATCCAAAATTAACCAAAGCGCTAGGAACCGCATTCTTGGTTCATGGTTTTGGTTATAAGTGATAAGACTCTTAAAAGGAGGCTGTGTGGTCCAGTGGTTAAAGGAATGGGCTTGTAACCACGAGGTCCCCGGTTCGAATCCCGGCTCAGCCACTGACTCACTGTGTGACCCTGAGCAAGTCACTTAACCTCCTTGTGCTCCGTCTTTCTGGTGAGACGTACTGTAGTTGTAAGTGACTCTGCAGCTGATGCATAGTTCACACACCCTAGTCTCTGTAAGTCGCCTTGGATAAAGGCGTCTGCTAAATAAACAAATAATATTGTATTCAGGGTCAAATAGAGGAATAAATGCATCTGCACATAGTTCCTTACAGCCATGTACCATACTTGTTGTAACATACAAATAATAATCTTTCATCCCAACTGTTGAAAGCCCTTACCTTTCTATATCCTGTTCTGCTCTGCCAAGCTCCATCTGTTTGCTAAGTATGCACTACTTAACACTGGGCAAGTCACCCACTCTGTATACACTACAGCAGGAGAGGTGCTAAAACACATTATTCCTTCATGCTTAAAGCTGCAAGTATCATGATATTATTGGGGTTATTAACCAAGGCATTTAGATCAATCTCTTGTTAGCATTGAAGATCCCAGTAATTATTTATTTATTTATTTATTAACAATTTGGGACACACTATATAGACTTTTCCACTCCTCCTACACTTCCTTTTTGCTGGTGCTGTTCCATCTTCTGGTAAATGCCAGTCTCCATGGTAGACACAGGGAGCAAAAGGAAAGGCTTTATACATCTATTGAGCTATTAGAACGGTTACAGAAAAAAAGGCATATAAAGTAAAAAAAAAGAACGAAACAAGACAAAAAGGGAACCAGTATGTTGCCAATACTAAAAAGAGGTAGACAATTGATTTTAATGCTTTGGTTATCACTTTATGATATGCCTTTTAAATTAATTATGGACCTGCTTTTCAAAGCTAGAAACTTGTTGTTTTTGCAAATGTATATAAACAACAGAACTTCAATGAGCAAAACAGAACATTACATTTAGGCTGAAATACAAAAATTACAAAAGCAATGCAGAATAATACTTGATAAAAGTGAGTTAAAAAAAACAAACAAAAAAAAACAACACTTACCAACAGGCCCTTTGTACAAAGTGTTTCATAAAATGTTGTAAATTTATAATACAGATGCACTCCACTAATAACGGATCCTGTTAGAATGGAGTTCCGTTTACAACATATTGAGAAGACATGTCCCTGCCAAACAACATGGGTTTCAATGGGGAATTACTCTGGTTAAAACTGACTCATTTATAACGAATATACTGTTTAATACGTATAGTTTTCCTGTTCCATGTCTTTTGCGTTTAATATATATACTACCATTTTTTTATTGGCTACAGTTTTCCTGTTCCACAGGTAGATATCTTGCACAAATAAGGTACATCCGGGTCAGTAAATGAGTCATGGCGGCATATATTACATCAGTTGCTGTTTACTTTTAGTCTATGTTTTTGCTGGCTCAGCCATTGTACAGTTTAAACCTATACAATGAATTACATTTAGTGAAAATATAAATTTGTAAAATGTTACTACTTATTACATTTGTTTCTTATATTGTTTATATTTAAGGCACTTATGTTTGCAGTTACATACAGCATTTTGAATTGTGTTTACTATGTACTTTGTTTATAAAGTACTGATTTCCATTGTCCCTTGGAGTCCATTATAAGTGGAGCGCACCTGTATATACAGTTTATTATTTTAATAATGCATGTTTCAAAACCCTTCAAATTGACATTTTCAATGAATTACTATTTATCTAAGCAACAAATATTAATCAGATACATTTTCCAAACAAAACCAGCTGGTATAGCTATAATCAAATCTATAATTGAAGGAAAGATACATGTGAGAGCTTATGGAATCAATAACCTTGTATTGGGACATCATAGCCCTCTCTTAGACATGTATAAGGAGGTGGAACAACAATAGTGTACAACAGCAGTGTGCTGTCAAACAGGTGTAGGGGAGCCAAAATGTACGGTGGCAATGTCATGTTGAAAAAAGCAGTTTGGGATCCTTCTTTCCAGGCTGAGGGCTAAGACGGTTCAAAAAACAATTGTCTGTGTGATGGTTTGAGGATCTGTTCCTGTCAAATGGTTAATATTACTTTAATACAAGAAGTAGGCAGCATAAGACAGCAATAATGAAAAATGTCAGGAAAGACAATATCAATTGTTATTCAACATCCACATCAAAGATTACTTTTTTGTCAGTGGCTTTCAGAAAATGTATTTTCCATCAGATATGATTGTGCTCCTCTTTGAAGTGCTCCGTCCTCCTGGTAGATTTAATGTGACATTCAGGCACTTCTCTAGTCCCTGGACCTCAGAGGCAGTTCTGAGAGGCACAACAAGCCATCACAGGTTTATCCTCAAAGGCCAACACTGTCTGTCTGATTTATTGTAACTTTAGAAGTCATCTCCAGCAAAGCACTGAGCCTTTCCATACTCATTCCATGCCTCAGACATTTATTCGTTTCATTTGTATGCAGCCAGCATTTCCGAGCAATGAGGTTCATATCCACTCATGGAAAATGCATTACCCACCACTAATCCTTCTTATCTTGAAAGTCTGTATTGTTTTTTTTTGATATACAAGTAATTTGGGGTTATCATAAAATATACACAGTTCACGTTTTGAAAAAGGTGTTCAATAGAATGCCCATGCAATTCAAAACTGACTGGGCAAATGTAGCAGGACAGCTTGAACGATGATGTCAGACCCAGAAGAAGATGGACACAGACAGTATTGCAGGGTATGAAATGCTCTGATTTAATAATAAATAAAAAGACTGAACAAAACAAAATGGCGCAATGGCCAAAACAAACAGACAATAAACAAGCAAGTACCGTGCTGGTCGAAATCCAGCTCAAATAGCAATTGTAGTTATTTCTCTTTGTAGCTTTACTTAAGTCCTGAACACCCAACACTGTGCAGCCAAAGCTGAAAATCTTTTAGGCCGAGGGATTAACTGGCTATTCGTTTTCTTATTAACCCCTCGGCAATAATCTGCACATGTATAATTCTGCGTGACTGTCAGCTAATTATATAATCAGTAGCTGATCAGTCACGCATTCTCACCGGGTATTAAAAACAATAACATAATACATAATAAAATAATAATGCAACAAATACAAAATACAAAACATAATATACACAGGGGTGGGGAGTACCCCATCACAGTAAGATTTAAGTACATGTGCTTTTGTATAATTTGATTGTGTGTGAAGTTTTCATTATTTTTAATCTGTGTTTATTTTTTAATGAGCACACAAAATACCCACATTTTAGAGTAGGCAAACCCAGCACTCCCTGCACTCTCAACCCTACCACGCTGCCTGCAGCCCCCGTTTCCCCATACACTCAACAGAACCACATTTTATCAGTTGTTATGGTATTTGAAAGGGCTAACAAGTGTACCAATTGATTACAAATTCAGACAATCAGGTATTGAGGTATTATTGTAAAGCAACTAGACCTACAGCTATTTATATTATTATAAGATAACAAATACTGTACATATTTTCACAACCAGTTTCATACACAAATACATACATGATTAAAACACTGTCATTATTATTATTAATACTATGAGTAACACTCCCTCACTCCTTCTTCTCATATATTAAATGGTTTGGTCCAGAATCAGCTCGTCTCACTGTCCATTGCAGCCACTTAAGACAAGCGCTAATGAGACTGAAGTTTTGAGACTGAAGTTTTGAAACAGAAATCCATCCGTTTGCAAAAATAAGATGTGTAAGGTCACAGGTACCCTTTATTTGTTTGTTGCGATTGCTTTTTATCATTTAAATAAATGTTTAGCTTATTTTATCTGTGTTTCTTATATATGGGTTTAAAAATAAGAACTGTTCCAATTATTACATCTAATTGTAAAACGCTGACACCTTACACAGCGTTAATACATGTTCCCTTCACCTCTTTTTTCATTATTTATCTCTCAAGGGTTTCTTACGGTTATTGTGTTCTTTGCTTATTTGTATGGGTTGTATGGTATATCTCCATACCGGTACATTAATAGGAGCAAAACAGTTCAATATTCTATTACACGTGAAGCACTCAGCCCCCCAGCACTACACTCCTGTCTGGGAGTAACTTACATTCTAATTTTAACAGTGTTTAATGTAAAAACTAAAAGTTAATATCCTTAAATTAGCTAAAACCTCCTTGCATTCTTTATTATTATGCTAGTTTGGTTGCATTTGCTGTACTAGAGTTATAAAGATGCATTGTAATGGAGCACTGTGCCTTTAAGAAATGAATAATTTGGATATAAAGGAGGTGAAAGGTAGGAGATGAGAAGTCGAGTAAAAGAGAGTGTATGCGAGTTTTAACAGAGACTGCAAAAGAAACAGAAAGAAAAGAAAATATAGCTAAAATGCAAAAGCGTTACCATCACTGAAAGGGACACTCCATAGAAAGCTCTCTGTAAAGAAATGATACACCTTACTTTATTAAAAAGTTAACTCGAACCGAGCCAAAATAAAGTTGTGTTTGATTTGTACTATGTAGCTGGACTGGTTGTTTACGCTTCAACCTGTGTAGATTTTAATTTTTCTTATTCTTACTGTGATTGGCTGCAACAGGGCTAGCCAGAGATTAGATAATGTTTGTTGGGTTGGTTTTTCTTGTGTACAGTTTCCAAGTAACTGAACACATTGCATTCTGGGAGATGTAGTTGTTAGTGGAAGTTTTAGGGGAGGCAGTCAAGCCGTGCTGCAAAATCGCTGTGCGTATTTTTATGCATTAAATGTAAATTTTTTGCGTATTTCTGATTTTTTAATGAGTAAAAACGGCAGGTACGCAGCTGGACTGCTGGCTAACCTATTTATTTTGAGCTGACTCTGGGTATTCACTGAAACATTAAAATCTGACACTGTAATTGTGCAACGGCTTGGCAGAGGCTGTGTTACTTAGATTTTTACAGCCAAAAGAGACTCACATGCACTGTTAGCTGTTTGATTTTCATAGCTTTGGTAAACAAATTCGAATTAACTTTGTGGCAGTCTGCCATACTTCAGATCAATTGGATAGAGCCTGCGGTCTGACTTGAATGTGGCAGAGACAGAGATCCAAGATGATCTACAAGCAGGGTGGCAATCATATTCAATAGATACGCCTCATTGGACTTACAGTGAATAAGAAGGACATGCAGGAAGCCCCAACAGTCTGTATTGGTGGGACAAGTGGCAAAACATGGCAATTAACAGGTTTTATGATGTTTGAATTAAGTCTGCTCAAAACAAAATTATAAGGTGATTGATGTCATTTTACATGTGCACCCCACCCCAATCCTGTACATCAATATACATTTGTGTGTGTAGAAGAATGACTAAACCACCCCCTTTATCAATGATCCTTTTAGAACAGACTGTCAGTGTGTACATTATTTTATGCTTGACCGTTCAAAAGTACCACTGGCTATAACTCGAATAAAGCTTTCATTTAATATATGCATCATGCATCTGTGACCTTTCAAGCATTCAAACTATCAGGTCAAAGGACAGCTATTTTGCTTTTTATTTATTCAGTTTACTTTCTATACAGTGACTGATTATGGATTCCATCTATTTTGTGTTATAACAAAGGTTTCAAAGACATCAAAAGTCTGATATTATGATAACAGATTTTCTTTCAAAGAACAATTTCAAACCTGTTGCCCATCAAATGGTTCAGACTATTCATACAGTATACCTGGAATAGCTTGCTACTGGAACAAAAGTATATTAGTTTTATTTCCAATATCAGTTTTGTCTCTTAACCTTATACATCAAGGAGTATTGCACCATCTACTGGATATTTTACATATAGGAACGCGGGACTGTGTCAGAGATGGGTTAGATAGAGAGAGTGCTTTTTTCTGGAATCAAATTTGACTTTGGATAAGGCAATGGAGATTGCACATCAAGTTGAACAAGCTATGCGAGAGGCTAAAGCTATGACCAGTATAGCTTCTGCTGCAACAGTAGGAGTGATTCAGTTGAGCAGAAACTGTCAGAGCTATGTTGGCTCTCATCCAGCTCACACAAAGAGCACAGCGGCTCCCATTGACAAAAAGGTATGTTTTAGATGTGTGTAAGAAATAATAACATGCTATACAAATGGAACACGTAGGCTTTATCTGATAAACAGGCACCCTGTGTGGGACAGTGTATACATTGTTCTGCTCTAGTTAAATGGCACAAGCTCTTATTGTTTCATCAGCCATTTATTTCTTTCCATTATGCAACATTTGCTTATGTGCCTATTTGAATGGTGAAGGGGTGAGAATAATTGAAAGTCTCTAAAACATTGTGTGATTTTCCTGTGTTTAATGTAAAGCTTTTCGAACCAGCTTAACATGGCCCACATTTGTGAACCATGTAGATTATGCACATAAACAGTTTCACAGTGCCTTACAGTGCCTCTTTTTGTAAGAGCTTGCAAACCACGAAAGAGGAAGTGTTGTACTGATTTCAAATCACCTAAAGGTTGTTGCATTTATGTTATGTTGAAATGTTTAAGCCACTTTCAATATTTTTACTGCATAAATATGTGACGTAAACATTGTTAACACTAGAAGGACCAGAGATATACTCATACCTAAAAGCCCTGCAGCAGTCTTTCTGACGGCTGTATTCAAAACACTGTAAATCGTATAACGAAAGGAGAAACAGTCGGATGTAATTCACTTTTTTTATTGAGTACGTCACATAAACATCTGAACAAACACAGCACAATATATATGAACATTTATTTTACAAATCAAAGCAACAGAAATCAGTTTATTATCAGATGCACAAAAACAACTGAGCATTATAGATAAACTTAGAACAAAACTTTTTACAGAAGCGCAGCAGCACAACAAGTTATAAAAAAGTAACATTTCTTTCTTTTTTTCTGCTTTCATAGACAAAAGAGTAATCCTTTACCTTGAGTCTAAGGCTGTTCACAATCAACACAGGTAATCCGCTTCGCCACATGTGCAGTGCACTTTCCACACTCCGCCTTTCTGCACAGGGCACAGTTTTATTTTTATTGCACTTGCCAACCTGGCATTGGCGTCTCTTGCGGCTCTCAGCGGGGTTGCCAGCTTCAGCTGTGGGTACACGCTTGGCAGTCTCCCTCTGTTCCAAATACTTCTTGCGAAGTTCCTGTGCTAACTGTAAAATATATTCTCTCCTTGGTAAATTCTTCTCCATGCATTCTTTGTAAAGTACCAAGGAGTTTACATTGTAAAACACCTGAACAGGCCACCAGCAGGAGCCAGCTTTCACAGAATACTTTCGTGCCATCTGATCCAAAACATCAACTCCATATTGTGTTGCGATGTAAAATTCCACGGTCTCCCGATGGTAAGTGACTGATGGCTTGCATTTGTAAATGGTTCTAATTATAGATAAGCACATTGCGGACTGGCAAATAAAAATAATAAAGTAGAATACCGTTCTGTATAATCAAAATGTTTTCTGTGTGGCCGTCAATGTGACTGCTCCCAGGGCTTTTAGATATAATGTAATATATCTCCTTTATTTCTGCACTCCTGCGTTTCATGCTGAGAATATTTAATACATACGGACAGAAAATTACATGAACACGCAGCCCCATATGTGTTACACGACTGGGGAAAATTTAATTTTAAAACCAAAAAACAGCAAAATGACTGCCGCGGGGCTTCTAGTGTTAAAAGTTGCTGATTGGATGTCATCACATAACAAGCTCTGCATGACTATATTAAATAAATATTTCTGAATAGCTGTGTGATGGGGTACACCCCGCCCCCTGTGTGTAGTATATTATTTGTTGTATTATTATTTAAAATGTATTGTTTACATGTGTAAAAACACGTTAATTTTAATTGTTTTGCAGCATGGATGGGGTTAAACATCCATGATAAACTTCTGCAGAATGTGACCGTCTCCAGATTGATTAATTTATTACCAATTTGGAGATGGTCACATATATTAAAAACCTGCAGCTTTGGCTGATCGAGGTTAGTGTGTTCAGAGGCAGAATGAGAGAAACGAGTCATGAGATAAAGAAACTAATATCTAAAAACAATAGCTACCTGTGCTGGTTTAACACCAGCACGATACTTATTTGCTTTTGTCTGTTTGTTTTGGCCACTATGCCATTTTGTTTGTGTTTTGTGAAAGTGTTTGTGTTTTGTTCAAACCTTTTGTTTTGTTTATTTATGATTAAATCTGCGCACCGGCTCATTTCACTCACCATTCACCATTTCCTGGCCTGACGTTACCACACAAGCCATTGTGTCACAAGCTAATAACAAAATGCTGGTTACTAGCAAAAAAGGTGTTAGAACTTGTCACTTGTCACTTGTTAGAACAGCACTTGTCATCAGATTAATCAAGGATGGTGGCAGGTGTTTATTGGCAGAATGAATCACATGATGTAGCGTCCTACTTCCTATATGGTAGTATAAGGATGCATGTAACGATATTTTCGGGGGGCAGAAATACCATCTCTGCACCAGGGCAGGAACTTATCATCTGATTACTCCTTATCTATTCAAGTTTGCATGAAAAGTTAATCAAAGGCTTATCCCAATGCCTCGTATGGTGACTTATAGACCAGACAGTAAAATGAAGGCAAAACACTTTATATGATACAATTTTTCTCATACCCAATCACTTTCACTTGCAGTGGGATGTACGGTCCCTTTGCTAATTACTCACAGACTATTACACACAGAACGACGTCAAAATACCCCTCATCGGGGGAATCACCATTTAACACTTGCCAATTTCAGACAGCTGCATTACCTCTGCCTGGAGTCAGAGCTCGTCTGTGGTTTTAGCTTTGAATATCCACTTCCTGTCTTATCACAGACAGCAACGCTGCCCCTGCTTAGTTTAGCAAAACCAACATTTTACTCACCAAGTCAGAGCCTGTCTGCTTCTAGGAAAAGGATTCTCTTAATCTAATCTCTTCTTCACGAAAGGGTCTTCTGGTTGGGGGTCGACGCCTCTTCTTAAAAATGATCAATCAGTCTTCTCCAGATAAAGTCAATCAAAAAATAGTTTATTCAGGAATCAAATCAAAAACAGGAATAAAGAAAATGAAATACATGTAGGTGTCAGCTGATGTTATTTCTGAGCTCCAAGGCGACAGTGGTATTTCTGCGCCCCATGGCTTTCTGCACTGGTACAGAGCGACAGGTCAATTTACAGGTCTCGACAGGCGGTTTTCGAGCTCCACGGTGACAGAGCTAAAAACTATTTTCAAAGCATCAAACAAAAGGTTCCAACACTGCTCTGTCCTTCTCTCCTCGGTAACGATCCCCTGTCTAATGAATGCTCAGCCTTTTTATGTGGCTGGGCTGGAGGAGATACTTGTTAACTGCATCGGCTACAGGTGCTGGCCAGCTGAGGCAATGACTAATCTAATCACCTTAATTAACATCCCTAACTATGAGCACCTGTAGCCCATAGCCCAATTATCTCCTCCTGATCATGGCTGGCTTGTTCAAAGCCCATACAAGGACAGCCGCTGTTATACTTATTTGTACTAACTTACTGTAACTTAAAATAGTATTTAGCGTTAACTTTGGAGTTGTGATGAAAATGACACTCCTTGGAAACTAATTAAGGGGGAAAAAAGTGTAATTTAACATCACAATGTTGATTCGATGTTAGCCTACAAAAATATATTTCCATTTGGGTGGATGAGAATCATATAGTATTAAAAAATGTGTGTGTTTGAAACTATCTGTGGAATAATTTATTGGTTTTATTGTTTACTTCCTTGTTTATGAAATGATTGTGGATGATGTCGTTAAGTGCTGCGCACACACGGCTACATGGCTGGAGCTACGCGGCTGGAGCCTCCGGTCTGCAGAGACACTCTGTGGGGGTGTCTTGGGACGAGGCTGAGAGATCGTTACCACGGGGTACTTTGAGCAAATTTCATTGAACTCTGCATTCTAATGCTGTAACTAAAAGCAAACCTGTGTCAATGAAATAAAGAATATTGCTGAGAGGGACAAGACAGGAGTGCGATTAATGTGCATTAAAAATTAATCTTCCAAAAAATGTACGCGTTAATTGCAGAAGTTAACTGTGATTAACTGACAGCCCTAAGCATTACCCATCTGCAAAAATCCCACCCCCCCCCCCGAAACAAAATCCTGCCCATTACCCTTCAATCACACTACACTACACTGATTTCTTGGACTGACAGCTTACTATTCGAGATTCGTTCTGAATTTTTCTGCAGATGTGGTGGACACAATGAGGGATCTACTGAGAAAGGATTCTACTTTTACATGGAATCATAATATGCAAGAGTTTTGATACAGTCAAAGTAAGTATTGCTTTAACTCTGTTTGACTTGAGACACATATGTAACACAGATGCTTCTGGATATGGTTTAGGAGTGATGTTATCTCAGTATAAAGATGGTCTTGAATATACAGTGGCTTTTGCGTCTAGAATGTTTACAGAAAATGAAAGGGAATATTCTGTAGAAGAACGTGAAGCTTTTGCTTGTGTTTGGGCTTGTAAAAGATGGCACACACTCTTGTGGGGACGAAAATTTACTCTCAAGACTGACCACCAGGCCCTCACTGCATTGCTTGCAACACAGGGAACGGGTTGACAGCCAATGTGCATTGCTTGATGGGTAGCCAGACTGCTTAACTACAATTACTCAGTAGAATATAAACCTGGAAATTCAAACAAAGTAGCCAATGCTTTATCTAGATCACCTCTATTGACTACATTAGGAGAGGATGTGGAAGACAAAGTAATTTGCATGCTACAGGCTGAACACAAACCGATTGGACTGACGGCATCAGAAATAAAAGATGTTACAATTTGTCATGCAATACATCATGCAAGGATGGCCCAAGAAGAAAGATGTGGAAACAGAACTCCAAGCACGGTTCAACATACACAAGGAACTAACAGTATATAAGGACAGTGTATGGAGAGGTGACAGAGTGGTTGTACTTACCAGCCTAACTTCAAGATTAATACATGTGGCGCATGAGTGTCACCAAGGAATTGTCAGGACTAAGCAACGTCTTCGAGAACTATATTGGTGGCCTAAAATGGATGTACAGGTGGATCAATTGTTAAAGATCTGTGTGACATGCCAGAATAGTGATAAAACAGCCATCACAAGATTTGCTCCTGTGCAACCTGTACCTTTGCCTGAAGGTCCATGGGATAAAGTGGCCATAGACATTGTGGGACCTTTTGAATCTACACCAGTCGGATGCAAGTTTGCAATTGTGCTTACTGGTTACCACAGCAAATGGCCAGAAGTAGCATTCACCTCAAACGTGACAACTGATTCGATGAGACAATTCTTACAAAGTGTCTTCAGTCATGAAGGATTTCCAAATGAGCTTGTATCAGACCATGGGACTCAGTTTGTGTCAGCCATTTTTAAGAATTCCTGGCACAAAGGCAGATAAAACATTTCCATTCTTCAACTGTTATCCTCAAGCCAATGTGGCTTGTAGAATGTTTTAATAGAGTACTCAAGGATGCTATTCTGACAGCAAATCTAGAAGGCAAGCCACAGAAATTAGCTATACTTGAATTTATTTGTGTTTATCTTGCTACTCCACATGGTACAACTTTGCAAACACCATCTGCTTTACTACACAAGTCGACCAAGGTGAGTATGCAATAACAGCTGGAGATTTATTGTTTCTTTGTCAAAAACAACAGAAAAAATCAAGAGTGCTACTCAAAATTATAATGTCCACAAATGAAAAAAAAATCAAATAAAGTTCAACAAGCAAAAGGGATCCTTCTCTTTTCTTCTTGTCTCTCCATCTTACAAGATGCTTTTTGCAACATCTTTCAGCACCTGGACAGCTCTGCACCAATTTCAGCACTCTTACCACGCTCTATTTTCGGACAGCACCACCTTTTATACACAGTTTAAGGGCTGGGCAGTCAATTTACACCCCACATACTTGGAATTTTCACATGGTTGTCCAGCCCTTTAGGCAGTGAGGCAGTCTGTAGCGCTGCCTCCCTGTCACAGGGACTTGCCATTCCACGCCTTACCAAACTTACCTTAACAAATCCAGACCAACTAAGAGAAAGAGTTGCACAAAAGCAGCAAAAAAATAAGGAATATACAGACAAGCAGAGACATGGCAGAGTACCTACGTTTAAAACGGATGATAAGTCTCACATTCGGAAACCAGGGCACATTGTGAAGGGACACAATAAATTCACTAACCCTACTGAAACTGTTCGCTAAGTGGGTCCAAGGAGGCTGTGTGGTCCAGTGGTTAAAGAAAAGGGCTTGTAACCAGGAGGTCCCCGGTTCAAATCCCACCTCAGCCACCGACACATTGTGTGATCCTGAGCAAGTCACTTAACCTCCTTGTGCTCCATCTTTCGGGTGAGACGTAATTCTAAGTGACTCTGCAGCTGATGCATAGTTCACATACCCTAGTCTCTGTAAGTCGCCTTGGATAAAGGCGTCTGCTAAATAAACAAATAAAATAAAAAAAGTACTTTCACATGTAGTGACAGCAGGAAATGCAATGCATCACGCTCAGCGGCAACAACAGCTCAATCGACTGAAAGCATGTCCATAAATGATACTCTGCTGGAAAGGTCATCGAATGAAACAAATGGCCGTGCCATATCATCTGACCTAATGCAAATTCCTGAGATGAGAAAAAGTCACAGAACTAAACAACCTCCAGTCTGGTCAAAATACTTTCTAAAGGACTGATTCAAGTGACTGTACTGCTGATTACAGTAATTAGAGAACAGAAAGAAAATGCATAAACAGATAATACTAATAATGCAGCCATATTTTTGTTACTGAATACAGGGGTGCTAATAATATTTCATGAAGTGACTTAAATAATTGCTTACAAACGTAATGTAGATTTTCATTTTGTTTAAAAAAGGGGGTTCTTAACCTTATACATAAAAAGTAGTATTGCACCATCTACTGGATATTTTACATATAGGAACGCAGGACTGCATCAGAGATGGGTTAGATAAAATGGCTGCCTTCCAGTGAGCGTATACTACTTCAAGTTACTTGTTTTCTTTTAATAAAGTGTTTGGTTCATTGAATTACTTGCTGCTGTCTTTTATGGGAATACACCACAATCATTATGCATCATTCCCATCTATATCATTTACTGACATTTGATTACATGGAATATTAACTTTCACTGCAACATAATGTACATTTAAGACATACAGTACCTTTGCTGCTGTTGGTGAGTGGGGTATATAGTAAAAATAGTCCATTCTTTCAGCATCAACAAATAAAGCTACATTCAATTTATATTTTAAAATATCACCTGTAAAACAGAAAGACAATGGGAGTGGGTGGGTGATGTGGTCTCTTTTCTTATCTGTAGAATGAATTTTGCATTCACTATAAACCTGACAAGGTGATGTATTCTGACAAGTGATACTGAATGGTCACTGGCATGATATTCATCAAATGTTAACAGCACCAACAATGTAACAGCCCATCATGTTTCTCAATTTATACATTGACTCATAGCCAAGAATTGTACCAGAGATATGTCATAAAACAAAGACTGTCTAGCAATGCCAAATATTGTAGACCTCTGCACTGATGACAACAGTCAGTGCATCACTTGTAATGCAACTGAACACTGCAATTAACATGAAAAGATCTCTACTGAAGCAAACTAATCACAGAGCCATATATATATATATAATCTGACTGGCAGTCGAATAACATAAAAAAAACATTCATTGATGACTCATTCTCCAGTTAGCCAGCCTCTTCTTTAACAAAACTGTATTGTTAAGCAAATTGATTTGTTTAATATGTATTGTATTCATGGAAGTACACTAAGGCAAATGTAAGAGACAGTTTAATGGATTTAACATTAGTAATCAGACCTGGACTCTGTATAATTCAAATACCATTAAATTCCTAGCTAATGCATGCCTACTCATTCATTAGTGCCATTCAATCTAGATTATAAATATTAGTCAAAGAATCTGTAGTTCTTCAAGTTTCTTTCCACAGAGAGGGTAATTATTCAACAATAATGATGACAGTATTGTTTTGTTGAATCAAGATGATTTACTTGTATTGATTTGCTCTCAAGGTGTGTGGGGGGTGCTGTCTCAGACAGTACGCGGCAGGAAATGGTTATGGGACTATCAAATTATCCTTTAATGTATAAAATTATGTAGGGCCTAAATCGCACTGGGAATTGGTTGTTTGCTGATATAAGCAGGAGCTGAAAGTTTTAGCCTTTGCAGTGTCTCAGTTACTCATAAGTTAAGGCATTTTTTTCAGGGACGATCAAACATTTTCAGTACCGGAATTTCAAAAGAGAGTTTGTAGAACAATTATGATACAATGTCTGTCTGCCAGTTAGCAGCCCTGTATGGGGAATGTCTGCAAAAATACATCCACACCAGTCAAATATGTATTGATGTGCACAGGTGAAGAACAGCCTAGATAAATGTGGTGTTGATGTGTCTCAACCAGGATCTGAAGGTAACATTCTATAATGGTGATGACATGTAATAATGCATCATTTCTATCTGTCAGATCAGAGACAATGATTGCTGTGAGAGTATCATTGGAATAGCATGAGCTGTGCACATGCTTGTGTGATGGTAAGGATTAGTTTCACAGTTTTTTGTAACAATATTTGAAAAGGGTGTCAGCTACTGCAACCTGTTGCTCACATAATGTTACAATGCTTTCTCTGGTAACACAAGATAACATTCTAGTTAATATGCATGCTTAAGGTTTGTCCATTTGTTTCAGCCTGTTTTGTATGTTTTATTTTTCTCAGACCTTCAGGTTAAGCATGCAAATAATGATATATGTGATTTGCTGAAGAAAATCACAGAAAGCGTTATTACACTTGATTCATAACAAACATTTAGGCACAATAGCCATAATAATGGTAAATGATAATTGGTTGGTCATACCGGTGCTCAAGAGAGGTTTTAGCATGCATTTGAGAAGGAAGGCATCTATTGAATAATGAAACCAACACTTCTGAGCCTCATTATACAGGGTTATAGGGTTCTTATCGGTACCAAGCAGACAGAACACATTACTTCAGTCCTGAAGCGTTTGCATTGGCTTCCTATCCAATCCTGTGTTTCCTTTAAAATATTATTGTTGACTTACAAGGCTTTGCACGGTCCTAGTTATATAATGGACCTTCTTAGCCTTTACATCCCTGGGAGGCAGCTTAGATCCTCTAACTGGACTGTTAAAATGCATGGTTCCAAAACGTGTTACACTTGGAGGGTATAGTTTTAGCTGTGTTGCTCCTTTTCTTTGGAACTCACTGCCAACTTTCATTAGAGAATCCACAACAGTAGCCAAATTAAAAAATATCCTTAAGACGTACTTATTCTCCGCTGTATTTTTTAACTCTTTGACTCTGCTGCAGTCTTCACTGTTTATTGTAATATACTGCACTTTTATGATGATCGATTTTATCTCTATATTTACCTATTTTATTGTATTTTATTTATTTATGTATCTATAGATTAATTGTTATTCTTTTTGTTTTGTAATGTTGATTTGTGTTTGATTGTTTTGTTTTGTACAGTGCCTTGAGACACCTAGGTGTTAAAGGCACTATAATAAATGAATGTTATTATTATTATTATTATTAGTATTATTATTATTATTATACAGTATATGTAGTTCTAAAACTACATAAAACAGCATTTTACCATGGGCTGAATGTTAGATTATGTTAATTACTTTTACATACTACGTTTGAGTCATGGAAAACTAAATCTCATCTCACGCTTTTTCTCTGATCAGCTGAGATGAGCTTATTTTCTTTGATTTAACAGATGTCCCTCTGTAGAGTAGGTTCAAGGATCAAAGACTGCAGGAAGAGTTTTTATCATGAATGATTAACAACAAAGGACACATTGTGAGCAAATTCTTATCAGTCCAAAGCCTCCTCATCACTTGGGCTGTTCTACTTCGGTCCTATTAATGGTACTTAAATTGGAGAGCCTGTCCCTGTAAAATATATTACTGACAGTGAATGCTTGATGATAGCCTTTCGGGGATGCTAGCCAGGTGCACTGCATGTGTCCGGTACTTCTGTCAACTAAGAACTGTCCTTGAACTGAACAAAATCCATACAGATCTACTGGGAGGTTGAGAGCTGCTTCCTTCTGTGGAGGAGTTTATCTCCCCTGACAGGGTTTTTGCCCTGCGTTGCTTGGGACTCTTCCTGACAGCCCCTGCACACAGCACCATGCGCCCCATTCCCTGTGTCAGAGTGGATAGCCAGACAAAGTGCGATGCAGTCAAGGCGAGTTAATTCAGAAAGCAAAGAGGGAAGAGAGGGCAGAAGGATGCTGGGAGACAGTTTGTAATGCTATTAGGCCTCATCAGAGGGGGCTGTCGGCCAGTCCTGGGGTTTACAAAAATGCAAGTTGACAGACAGCAGCTTTGCTTTTAACAAGATAGTCAGGAATTGGTAACATGTGGTATATTTGTGGCAAATCAGGCTTCATATGTAAATCCCCCCTCTCCCCCCCATTCAGGGTATTTGCCAGATTTATCAATTTACTGAAGAGTAAAAGTCAACATTGTTACAAGGTATTTAGCATTACTCTTAATTTCTGGGATTATATAAACAGAAAAAAGAGTGACAAAAGAAATGGAGTTAAGTGGATTGGTTTATACATCAGGTCCTAACATGCTTTTTCCCAGCTAAAAGTTAATTCAAACCATGTGAGGAACAATGTGAGTTTGATTGAAGCAGGCCACTTCACAGGTGTAATTCAGTGGCTTTCCTGCACCTCTCTGCTGTGTATTTGGGCATTTTGTCTACGGAAGAATAGAGCCGTCCCTGGACATTGCCTTTGTTTATAATTGTTTCGGACTGAAACCCAGTATTATTTTGCTGTGCAACCTACACATTGCTGTGTAGTTGCCAGCGCTGTTATTGAACGGTGCAAAACCATGAAAAAGAAAAAGAAAATAACTGTTTGCACCGTGAACTCTGTCTGTGTGTTATTGATGGAGCACTGCTTCACCTCTACACCTGCGCACTACAAACCACTTTGCCACAAGGTCATATATTGATCTTCATTCCACCTGATCGATGAGTCGGTTACAAGGCTGAATAGCCACTTGAATTAGTCTTTTCAAATAGGGGCTGTGGCAGAGCAAGAGCTCTGCCTGTAAATATTGTGGTGTTTGTGTGTGTTTTGGTGGTGGTTGGCAGGGATGGAGTTAATTCCTGTCCCTGCCAAAAACACGTGAGAATGCGGCTGCTCCCAGTTAGAATGATTGGTGTGAACTGGGAGCAGCCACATCACATAAAAGGAGAGCCCAGGGATTCATTTGGAGGAGGGAGTTTGGTGAGTTTTTGTTTTGTGTGTTGCTGTTTGTTTAAAAGATCTATTCAGTGAAGGCAAATGCCCAGCCTGACAGCAGTTGTTGTGTTTTGTTAAACCTTTATTTTGGCTCTTGTGCCCTTTTCTTTGTGTTATTTTTGTTTATGAAAGTGCACTTTAGTGTTTAAACTGCAGCTTCCCTGTGTCTGAGTCTCCTTCCCTGCTGGTAACACCTAGGCCCACAGCGCTATATTGTCACAGGGGGAAACATTGATGAACATAATGAATGTCACTTTCTTTCCTCACAATATCTAATTTGTTTTGTGGACATTGTTTTTCAACCTGCAATGGCCATATATTGCCTTAATTACTGGTTAATCTGGGTGAACTATATGCAATCCATTGAAATATGAATATATTTGCCTATACACAAGCAGCCATGGGTGTGGGATTATTGTCCCACTACGTTGAACATATTAGGGTGCTAATATTTAATGTACTTGTAATTAGGGATGTCACAGTATACCAGTTTCACGGTGTACCGTGGTATACATTTTCACAGTTTTGATACTATCATCATTTTTCCATACTACGGTTATTGAGTTTACGGTTTACCGTGGTATGCAAAAGTAGTTTACATATTTTGTCCCTGGCTCCTAATTGGTGCTTGTTGCTTTGGCGTTTGATCAACAACAACAAAAAAAAAGAAAGTCAAAAGGCAGTGAAGTCTGTACAAATGAGATATCACGCGGTACCCTGGCGTTGCATTGTACCCCGATATTGCATAATATTTTATGAGCTGGTAAGAATAAGCATAGGTGCATGTAATGTAACCAAGAGCACTTACAGTAAATATTTTTCCTTTTAGAAAAATCTTGCAAACTTTGCACTGTCATGGAATAAATTCTGTCCTTTTTTTATAGGATGTTCATTGTATTTTGTAGTTGCAGAGATAACTGGAAATATGCTTCAGCTAAAACCCAGTTTTCTTTTTTTTTATTGTAGTTCTTTAAACAGCTACTTTAAAAAATGTTCATATACTTATTTTAATATCTTTATATAAACATACATTATACGGTATGACGATAACCACAGTATATATTTTGACGGTTATCATACCATCAAAATTTAATACTGTGACATTCCTACATGTAATTGTTGTTTTAATATTATAATAATAATAATATGTGATTCAGTTTAACATGGTTCAATGTTGCGCTTGTTATATGTAAGTACAATTTATGAATGCTGGTTTTATGTATCCTCTTTTTGAAAGTCAAGTTAAATGCGATTATTGGAATTTCAGTACACTCCTCATTACTTCTCACTGTCTTATTTATTGTTTGGTTTAGTAAAGTATGAACAAAATTTTTAGGACTTTTGTAAAATACATACAACAGTTAATGCAGCTGTTATCATGTATCAATTTCAGTTATTTGTTAAATAGCTTAATACCTCTCTCATCAAACGCATTAAAATAAAAACATACACTTTTCCAAAATAAAATCTAAAGTGATACTAATACATATTTTGTCCGTTGTCTTTATTTGGGGTTATTCATAATGTTAAATGCTCAAGATGTACAGAAGTACCAACATTTAATTGAGTAAAACCTTCAACAAAAACATCATGTGTTTTTGTGACTTCTAATTTTGTCTATGAATTTGACTATGTTTATTTTTAGTACTTCTCTGTATTTCAGAGGTGCTCTGGACCCTCTGCCAACTTTACTACTGCTTGTAACCAAACTCCTTTCTGTATCAAAGGAAATAACTTCTATGGTATAGTAAAATTCTACATTAAATGTAAGCAAACTTCACATAACTATGTAAACAGCGACCCTTAAAACCTGTGCTGAACATTTTAGTAAAATGCTAATATATCATTTTAATCATGTACATATAAGATGTTAATGAACACACTTAGTTTGAAGTGTTACTGTTCCTTTCTGTGCATAACCTAGGAATTAGCAGCTTCTGGAAAATTAACAGGCGTGCACAGCTCCACTACTGCTGATAGGAAGTCAAACAAATTCTTGTAACACTGTAATGGTTCCAACCTTATTGCAGTGATTACCATTGCTCGTGAGAAGCACCTCTGAAACCGAGGTTGCATAAATTAGATGTCCACTGCAAATATCAGACTGAAGCCAGGGGAGACCTGTGCTGACTCTTCTGGTGTACTCAAAGTGCTGCAGGAAGAGGGCAGCAGCCATTCAATATCCGCCTGTTGGTCGTGGCAGTGACACGGGGAGGTGGGGAAGAGGGTGTGTGGGCTTTCCTTCTCTCTGAGTGGCTGAGAGGCGGGCATTGAGGGGATTGCTGGCCCTATAAAATAATATTCTGCTGTTCCCTCAGGTCTGCCCTTTTAAGAGACGCAGACGCTCTGGTCCGAACTGTGACACGGGGAAGGAAAATCTGAAAAGAAAAAGAACACAACGAAAGAGAATAGGAGTAGTGGGGAAAACCATGGGCAGACCCCATAAGTATTTTTAGCAGGCTGAGGGAGCGGCGAGAGTAGGACGGAGACTCGGGCCGTACGGGTAGCTGCCGAGTGCAGCACCTTTATTTGTAGTTGATTACTGTGTTTTATTTTCCTTTTTTCTTTTGCTTATTCTTTTGTTGAGCACCTGTGAGTGTGCCTGCATTTGTAAACTGTACCGCCTCTGGTATTACTGTGGCTCTGTCTACTATTGTTGGTAGGCAGACCATGGTCAACAGCGCCCCCTGCGGGCTGAAAAAGGGAATTACCCACTGCTAATAAAACTGGGCACCTGTGTGGTGTTTCAAGTTCACCTGTGACTCCCCTGTGTCAGTGAATTACCCGCCCCCCCTTCCACACAGTCACTGCAGTGCAATCATACCTTGAAAATGATGGCTCTCTGTTCTTCAGTGTAGCAGTATTTTTTTCTATTAAATCTTACATACATAACCGCAGTTGAGAAGTTCATACATGCATGGTTAATTGTTTTCTATAATTGTAGGTCAGAACTGTAGAGAAGAAAAATGGCTATGAGGAAAAACATGTAATACCTTTGCTACAGTGCAAAAACTACTTGAGGATGGCTTGTGGTGATGTCAGACCAGGAAGAGACAGACAACAATACTTTGAGTTTATTATAAATAAAAAGATTGAACAAACAAAACACTTCTCACAAAAGTAAACGGCATGGTGGCCAAAACAGACAAACAATACAGACATGGAACAAACAAGTATCGTGCTGGTACAAAATCCTCTACCACTGGGGACTGTTGCAGTTGTCCCTCGGTTGCAGGGGACTGGTGTGGCTCTCTTTCGATCACTGGTGACTGATGCGGCTCTGCTTTGGGCCCTGGCATGGATCTGCCTACTGCCTGTGGATCTGGAGTAGGTGTGGCTCCCCTGATGGGAATCGAACCTGTGGAGGCATTCCCATATCTGCAGCCAGGTAGTTGATTACCACGGCTGCGATGTCTGAGAGGGATGCTGGGTGGTGTTGTTGTTCCCAGACTTCCCATCGCTCCCCATCTCTGGCCTACAGCAGGTCGATTGCCATTGGAAAGGCTTCCATGAGGTCCATTTTCATCAGCCAGTCCCATATTTCCTCAGAGGGTGTTGGACGCTTGTGCTTCCCCTCGTGCGCACTGGACACTCAGGCTCTTCCCTAATGAGCGCTGGATGCTCGGTCTCCACCCTTTTGGACACTGGAGCTGGCACCCGCTTCTTCCTCCTCTTCCGGGGACGTCCGCTCCTTCCCTTTTTCCTCCTTGGGATCAGGTGATATGTGCCCGACCTTACTAATGGCATAGCACCATTCTTCACCTTTTAGGCAGGTGAGGCATATGTCCATCCCTTGGTCCATTCTTCTCCACTCTCAAAGACAACACAAATAAAAAAAAAATCATTTAAAAAATAAAACTGTGTAACCACAGTACTGTTCCTGGCCAGCGATGTGAAGGCTTTGTTTCCCACTTCTTGACACCATATGAGACATGATGGCCAGGAAATGCAGGACACAGAATGGTGAGTGAAATGTGCTGGTGCGCAGATTTATTACTAAATAAACAAAACAGAAGATTTGAACAAAACACAAACACTCACAAAACGGCACGGTGGCCAAAACAAACAGAGACAAAACCAAACAAGTATTGTGCTGGTGTAAAACCAGCGTGGGCAGTAATTGTTTTCTAGATGTATTATTTTTATCTCATGACTCACGTCTCTCGTTCCACCTCTGAACACACTCACCCCATTCAGCCAAAGCTGTTGGTTTTTATACATGTGACCGTCTCCAGATAAGTAATAAATTAATCAATCTGGAGACAGTCACATTCTGTATGAGTTTAGCATCCTGTAAAATAATTAACAACAAAACAACGTTCACACACAAGACAGTACCTTTAAATAATAATCCAACAAATAGCCTACATAAAATAACACAAAACATAAAGTATGCACAGGGGCGGGGAGTACCCCGTCACAGACCCTTATTTGCAAAAAATCCGGAACAGTACCAGAGCAATTAATCAGGCAATAGTTAGCTACAGTTGTGACCCATAAAGCATTACTGTGTAATGGTTGGTTTTATTACCCCAATGCTCTATACCTAACCCTAAGCATATTTAATATACTTGACTGTGAAACAAGTAATTGTAGGTGTTATCATGTTAATTGCCATTTTATAATTGTATGTTATTTCCAGTTAATATAAAGCAAGACATGAGGCATGAGCAATATCTACTATCTACTATGTTCAGTGTTTTAGCAGTACACTATTATTGGCCTTACATGTTGGACCTTTGAGTATTGAGTCTTATTAGCCTTTATGTAGTATACATAAACTGTTACACAACATTAACAACTGTTCACCACCATTCCCTAAAAAGCTTATTTGCTGACCACTGAAAAAAACAGAATGTCAGAATATGAATTTGAAAGCTTGTCCAAAACTGTTTTTTCCCAGTTTGCAGCATCTCTGAAAATCATAATTTGAAAAAAAAAATTTGCTATACCAACAGCAGTAGCTTACAGGATAGCCTTTTAATTATCCTATAACAAAAGAACTGTTTTAAGAAATAAAATCCCACACCAATTATTTTTCAACAAAATATTTTATGTGACAACAAAAGAAGCCCCAAAAGGCAGCATGTAGCAACATATCCTAATTAGTAACATTCCAGTGTAATCATTCTTGCCTCACACACCTATGAGAGTACTGTTTACACAAAAACATGACATGCATGGTAGGGAGCCTTTAACCCCCCCCCTCCCTCCCTCCCTCCCCTCCCCGGGCTAATTAGTCAGGCTGGAGTATAAACTGCTTGTTACTAGAATGAAATAACCTAGTATATGCACACTCTGATATGATATGTACTTACAGCAAGGCATTGTAACTGCATTACCCTATTGGTTTTGCTCATGCATTATCAAGCCTCATCTACTGCTGTAAATGAATGCTGCCAAATGTATTTCTAGTTGAATTGCTGTGCTCATTAGATGGTGTGCTGGTTTCTCAGCACTGGTAATTGAAGTCTTCTGTAATTATGTACAGAGTCCCGCTCCCCTCCATGTCTTTTTTGTGCCTACGGTGCCCATTAGGAATATATTTGTGGTGGTTTTGAGGACAGTTGAGACCACTTGTGACCTGAGCTGGATTCAAACTCAGGGAAACCCCAGCATTTAGGGACAAATACTATTCATCTTTACACACACTTTTTAGAAAGCACTCTCACAGTGGGTTCTGGTTTAATCTGTTTATCAGGCCAACTCATATACAAAAGTCATACAGTAGTCATCTCTCCAAGAAAAAAGAAATCAGACATTAAAAAGTACTATTCTCAGCTTGCCAACTGTGCAGTCTTTGGAAAACAAAGTGTAATCCTGAAGCTGGCTCTCACTTAATGTTGTTTCATTCTCTCCGATCAAGCCTCCCTCTACGCAGAGATCTTGCTAGACAGGCAGTTTTCAGCACTATAGCATTGCAGTTAGTGCCCCCAAAAATATTTCACATGGTATGCAAAACTGAACCACACTGACATCCCATCTCATCCTAATAACGACTCTGCATCACCATGCCGGAAAGTGTTTCAGCCAATCAGAGTGCTGCATTTGTGTTCTTTTCTGCGTTTCACAGCACCTACACTGTCACATTAGAAAACTGCAATCAAATTGCATCACTGTTTCGCTTTCTAAAAATGAATAAACAAAGTGCACTGCCACCAAGACAGAACAGCAACTACACTGACAGCTGCCAAATAGTCCACGACTACAATAAAAGTTACAAATAAAGCTATTTGAAATACGGACTTAAACTAGGGGAAAAACTAGCTCACAAATCTTTAATACTGGTTCCATTTCTAATCATTACTCTCACAATCACTATCATTTATCTGTGACAAAATAGGAAGTAGCAAAATAATAATAATAATAATAATAATAATAATAATAATAATAATAATAATAATAATAGTTTTTTTTTTTCTTTATAAATTTAGTCATTGCCAATTGTTTATTATTTTCTCCAAATTTGGAATGGCCAATTATTATTTGAAGCTCAGCTCAGCGCTACCACCCCTGCGCTGACTCGGGAGGGCTAAGACGAACACACGCTGTCCTCCGAAGTATGTGCTGTCAGCCGACCGTTTTTTTTCACACTGCGGACTCACCATGCAGCCACCCAAGAGCTACAGCGTCGGAGGACAACGCAGCTCTCAGGCAGCTTACAGGCAAGCCCGCAGGCGCCCGTCCAGACTACAGGGGTCGCTGGTGCGCGGTGAGTCGAGGACACTCTGGCCGACCAAACCCTCCCTCCAAAATATATACAGTCACCTCCAAAATGATTGCCACCCTTCATAAAGATGAGCAAAAAAGGCTGTATAAAATAAACAACGCAGGTAATGAGCTATATTTTATGCTCAAATATGTGGGAAAACCGTATTCTTTTATTCTAATACAATTGCTCAGAGAAAAAGTTTTTTATTAACAAGTAATAAAAAAAATTCTCAGAAAGATAGGTATCAGAATTATTGGCACCCCTAAAGATTCTTATAAATAAAATCAAACATTAAATCTGCATTAACATTCTACTTCTTTAAGTTCATCTCATTGTGGCCTTCCTGTTTCACTGGGGTATAAAAATGAGGTAACACGAGGAGCCCTGTACATGGATTTGTTTATTTATTTTTAGAATGGGGTCTCCCCCTCCGCCCCTGTGCAGTTTATTATTTTGTATTTGTTTTCTTGTATTGTTATGATTTATACAACAAATCAAATACAACAAGCGAGGGAGAGTACCTGCTGGTTCCACCTCCACCGCTGTGGGAGGACTGTGTGTCACTCCCACCTCCGCCAGCAGAGGGAGAGTACCTGCTGGTTCCACCTCCACCGCCGTGGGAGGACTGTGTGTCACTCCCACCGCCACCACCAGCAGATGGAGCATGCCTGCTGGTTCCCCCACTGCAGCCAGGAGGGGAGGAGCCCCTGCCGCCTTCGCCAGGAGCAGAGCAGCAGGAACTGCCTCTGCCTCCACCACCACCCGAGGGAGAGGAGCAGGAGCTGCCTCTCCCTTCAAGACAGGACGGACCGGGACAAGATGCTGGCGGTCTGCAGCTGCCCTTGTATAGGCTGCTAAGCAGAGCAAGGGGGAAAACCGCCGGGTCGCAGCGGCTGAGAAGGGGGCCAACCCCAGCACCACCGCTGGTCCTGACTTCCCTTCTGCAATCGCCTCCTGAGGGTCCGCTGCCGCCCTGTCGTGCATCGCCTAGGGATGCCAGTTCGCCATCGCCCAGGGATGCCAGTTTGCCATTTCCCGGGGATGCCTGACTTGCACCGCCCAAGGATGCCTGCCTTGCACCGCCCAAGGATGCCTGCCTTGCACCGCCCAAGGATGCCTGCCATGCTCCGCTCAGGGATGCCACGGCCTCTCCGCTCAGGGATGCAATGCCCGCTCCGCTCAGGGATGCCACATTTGGATCGCCTGGGGTTGCCTGCTGCTCTGCATCGTCTGGGGCTGCCTGTTGCTCCACATCGCCTGTGGAGCCACCAGTTACAGGGTACGAGGGAGAAGTGGAGCTCCCGCTGCCGCCTCCATGGCCAGGGGCTCCCCTCCCGAGTTCGCCTCCCGAGGGTCCTGCTTCACTTGGGGTCGCCGAGGGTCCTGCTTCGCCTGGGATCACCAAGGGTCCTGCTTCGCCTGGGGGTCGTCGAGGGTCCTGCTTCGCCGGGGTTGCTGAGGGTCCTGCTCCGCCTTGGGTAGCCGAGCGTCCTGCTTTGCCTGGGGTAGCTGAGGGTCCTGCTTCCCCTGGGGTCGCCGGGGGCTCTGCTTCGCCTGGGGTCGCTGGGGGCTCTGCTTTGCCTGGGGTCGCTACCAGTCCTGCCATGCAGCAGGAAATATTGTGGCTGGAGCTCCATGGAGGGGAGCTGCCGGCCACGAAGAAGGGGGTCAGGAGACCAGCTCCCCAGCCGCACTTTCATGGGCAGGAGATGGTGTGGCCACTGACCCAGAAGAGGAGCTGCTGGCCACAGAGAAGGGGAGGTCCGGAGACCACCCCCACGAGCAGCCGGGTGGCTGCTGAGATTTCCTTGGTCAGAGGAGCCGGTCTATGTGTGGCCCACCGGGACACTAGTGGTGTTTGGGTGGGAGGAGGACCTCCCGCCATGACCTCCACCATGGACACCTGGCTTCCCCTCTTCCGGGACTTTAAGACTGAGGGGGAGGTGGCCATTGGGGCCAAGTGTGCGTTGCCCAAGGGGTATGTAACAGGGCAAGGAGCCCTATACATGGATTTGTTTATTTATTTTTAGAACGGGGTCTCCCCCTCCGCCCCTGTGCAGTTTATTATTTTGTATTTGTTTTGTTGTATTGTTATGATTTATTTTGTGTATTTATATGACGGCAAAGCGCCGCTGGTTTTGTTATTGTTTTGTTTTTATTTTTAAAACCTGTTCTGGCAGAGGCCAGATTGGTGCTCGTCCTCTGCCAGGAATAATTTAAAAACCTTGTTCAGAATGTGACCATCTCCTAAGTTTAATTAGTGGTGTAATTATTGCTAATCGGGAGATGGTCACCTGCATATAAACCTGCAGTGCTCTCCGTTCCGTGTGGGTGTTAGGAGCGAGAGCGGAGAGAGAGAGAAACGAAACTTAAAAGTAAAAACGTATAGGATCAGTGAAGGCTACTGCCCAGCCTGACCTGTATTTTTTGGTATTTTGCGTTTGTGATTTTGTTTTGTTTAACTGCAAAACTTTTTATTTTGCTCTGTGAGCGCAGTGTTTTTGTTTAAATATTTTATTTTATTTTTGTATTATTTAAATAAAACGGCGCTGCGACAGGCTAGCTGCAGTGATGGCATCAGTCCAGAAAGGAGTACACAGACAGAAAGTAGTGGTGAGTGGAACTGAGACACAGTGGCTGCGCTCAATAGTTTATTGCAAAATAAAAGGTTTAAACAGGAAACAGGACACGGCACTTGAGGCAAAAATAAATAGACAAACAAAACAGATTAACACTAAACAAACGGTGGACGAACAGACAAACAAACACGGTGAGTCTAAACACTAACAATTATTATTTTAGTTTACTTTTCCTCCTTCTCCACACCCATTCTCCACTCACCGAACACACAACCCCGAGTGAGTAAAATGTGCATCTATATATACAATTGTGCTGGGATTCGATTACCAATTAATTATTCACTTGAATCCTAGCACGTGAACTAATCTGTGAAAACCCTGTGCTCACATATTAAGTACTTTAAATGCACGTGAAGTGAAGTGTAATCCCCGTGCCTAAATACAATTATACATTTTAAACACTCGTGCTTATTACCCA
This sequence comes from Acipenser oxyrinchus oxyrinchus, assembly GCA_030684275.1. Taxonomy (NCBI): domain Eukaryota; kingdom Metazoa; phylum Chordata; class Actinopteri; order Acipenseriformes; family Acipenseridae; genus Acipenser; species Acipenser oxyrinchus. The sequence continues at coordinate 37,871,763 of CM060248.1, read as the reverse complement.
CATTATATGCCGTGTACCAACTACAATACACCAACATTAACACACCACACGCAACATATAAACACACAAATGCACACAGGGCACACACACACACACACACACAGTATGTGTGTATATATATATATATATATATATATACTGTATATATATATATATATATATATATATATATATATATATATATATATATATACAGTATTTCAGAGGAGCTGAAATTTAGAAATAGAATAACCTTTTTAAAAATAGAATAACCTGATTGCTTTTCAGCAAAGACCATATAGTCAGTTTCAGGAGACAGACAAAAGTTCTTGTGACTTGTTAAAGTGATCAACTATACAAATTATTATTATTTTGTACTTGTAACTCAATAAGAATCAAGTCTCCTGGTAAAATAACATGGAATTAACAATAATTGTCAATTGTAGCTCTATAATGTAATCAGACCTGATAGCAACCATGGTATTAGAAGGTTTAAAGTGAAAGTTCCAATGACTGCCTCCTGCTGTTTTTTTTGTTTTAAGACTACCCTTTCAGCAACCAGCAGATAGCAGTAGTAATACTTTGATCCCTTTTAGTTAAAGGTGGCCCTGAATTCAGATGTCTGCTTGTCAAGCTAAAATTACATGAGAAGTTCAGAAGATCATCCCACCACAAGAACAAGTGTCGAAAAAAAAAAAATGTAAGTTGCCTCTGTCCATGTTTGTTTCTTTAATTTAAATCCATGCTCATGTCGTTACTAGGCCCAGCTGTCTATTAAGACCGTTTTGAACTCTCTTTGGTGGTAGTGATAGAAGGATTTCTCTGTAATAATAATAATAATAATAATAATAATAATAATAATAATAATAGGAGTTTTGTGTTTCCTACTTCATATATAACTTGGTCTGCAAAATGTTAGAGACTGAATCGTTTGGGAGGTTGTTGCCAGAGCAACTGAACTCATGCTGTTCATCTCTCTTGATGTATATATTCTCTGAAGTGCAGAAAACAATCTCTCTGATCCATTAGATCCAAGACGTCACAATCTTGGGAATTGCAACTTTTCACAGCCGACTATCAAACTCAACTGCTTTGCAGATTTGACAACCGTTATTTTTGCTATGGCTGTATTGTTGAGTGGATCTTCATTAAATCATAAAAAATGCTAAGAATCAACAGTTGCACCTGCAACCTTAAACACCTACAGTATGAATGCAATAAGCATTCAAACATTTTGCCTGGGATCTCATTGTAATTAACAGGACAGTATCCTATTGGATTCCATAGAAATACATATTATTATATACAATAGAATTCAAAGATATTGAATGTAATACTGTATGGGAATAAAACAGAAGAATATCCCATGTGATCCCTTCGGACTGAAAAGGATTAAGACCTGATTCAGAAACCTATTTCTAAAAGTAAAAGTCGATTTGCTACAATATTGATTTAGATTTACATATTGATTGCATTCTGCCTAAATCAGGCAAGGAAGCAAGCAAAATGGATGGAGGTTCTTTCTTGTCCTTCTGAAAAATTATAGCACTGCAATGTGGTAAAATGTGGTAAATATTTTTTTAAGGAAGGCAATAGCAGACAATGTAATCACTAGCTACTGTATATTGAACCACATGTGGCCAATCCAGCCGTGTTCTTTTCTTGCATAGGAGTTTGAAGGCTGTGGATATTGCTGTGGGTATTGAAGAGGAGTGGGGACCTCAATAACCGAGCACCACGTTTCTCTTACAGTTGACTAAAGTGTATTCTGGAGTTTGCTATTTGCACATAAAGTGATTCTGTTAGTGGAAACCCATTGGCATGGAAACTCATTGGCATGGAGAACCAGCAACATCACTCTCTGGAGGAAAAGAAAATGACTTTCATCTTCCCACTCTTCAAGAATGCACCTTCAGCCATATAGGTTTGAATTGAGAGGGAACATCCAGTAAGGACCGTTGCCCCAGAGAATGTGTGGAGTGATATGGCTTGAAAGATAATTTACTTGACAGAAGGAACCAAAACCTTAGTGCATGTTAAATTTGCTTAAATTGTAATGTTAAACTGACCCAGACCACATCTAAAAGTAACTTGAACATGACAACCAGAAAAAAAAAACCTGGCAGATTTCTAAAAAAAAAAAAAAAAGAAAACAAGGGATTAAAAGTCTGCCTTGTTAAATATGTTACAACTTTTACTAGGGGCATAATACCTAATAGAATATTACCTTCCTTCTCACTGTTTGCATAAAATAAATTATGGGACTTTTTGTTGAACCAACAATTTGTAGATTTTATTTTTCACTTTGACATTACGGACTTTTTTGTGTTGATTAGTGGCAAAAACTCCTAATTAAATCCATTTTGATTCCATGTTGTAACACAATAAAATGTGGAAACATACAAGGGGGGTGAATACTTTTGAGAGCCACTGTAGCTGTTAAGATAATTAAACAGGGTTAATATAATTATGTATTTAAAGTGTAGACCTTTTCTTTTTTATGAGCTAAAAAAGTTAGTCAGATTTATATTGGGCAGCGCTGGCCCAAATCAGGCTTGGTTGTTAACCAAAGTACTCAAACAGCTGACCCTAATTATCCCTTTAATTGGGTTGAGTTAACTAGGGGGGGGGAGGCAATAACTTTTTCACACCTGAAGATTGCATGTTTGATTACCTTGCACACCAAACAAATGAAAGAAGCACCAAACTTTGGTGTCATTTTTTTATTTTTTATCTCAGGCTCCCTCTTTATACTACGACAACCAACAAAGAAATCTGACCACATACAATGTGAAAAATGTGCAAAAATGCAGAAAATCAAACAGGGGGCAAATACTTTTTCATGGCACTGTGTGTGTATATATATATATATATATATATATATATATATATATATATATATATATATATATATAATCAGCCCCATTATTATACAGGACTTTATAATCTACAGAAACCATCTTGCATTAAAATATTAAATTATTAAATTATTAAACACATTGACAATTGTGCTGTTTTTATTATTTACAGAAAAACTAAAATAATCTAAATAATAATTAAGAAAAGGTTACAGAAACAAGTTGTCGCCATCTTGACAGGAAACCTCTATCCCACAATACCTCTGGTTACAACCATGAACTGTGCCACAAACCCGGCTCACTGGTTCAGTGGACTCATGACCACTAGGTCCAGTGACCGCATTGCAAACACACATAACCAGATGACCTGATGATCTGGTCAAGCACGAAAACGCACCACTGATCTACAACTCATTCACAAACTTGCTCAGCATCAGCTGGCCCTTCTCTGTCTAATCTCCAGAGAGAAAATGACTTATTATTATAATGTATAATTGTTGCCATTCTTTTAACTGTGCACCTCCCAGCACTAAGCCATGAGAAAGACTGTATCTTTGGTTAATGAAGGGGAAACAGAGGGAGGGATACTGTCAAGGGCCGTTCACACCGGACGCGGCGCGCATACCGCCTGCTTGAGCGCCGCGCTGCAGTGCTGTTCACACCAAACGCGGCAGGGTAAAGTCAGTGGGCGGCCCGTTGTTACGTCACGGCTGTAGGTACAGTGGCCTTTGGTTACCGAGCAACAAACAGTAAATGCCAGCGGGAAAATAACTCTTTTGACAGAACACAAGACACTGACAAAAGACAAAACTGAGGAGCGAAACATTATAAATATTTTTTTATAAAACCTAATTGTAACCCCCACAACACCACAATCCCCCCCCCCCTTTTGTATTAATTTTGTAAAAAACTGTTAAAATATAATATATGTACACCAAATAAAACGTTTTGCTTTATCTTTTAAGTCTGTCTGCAGTTAATTTAATTTTTCAAAAAAAAAACCCGACCAACAAACTGAGGGGCAGAGAAAAGTGAAGTGGCAGGCGTCAACAGCCAGACACCATTTATAGAACACCTAAAAGTATAAAATAAACAAGTTGATTTTAATATATATATATATATATATATATATATATATATATATATATATATATATATATATATACACACACACACACACACAATACTTCGAAGAATGCACAGCAAACAAAAAATAATAATAATAATTGCGATCGCTTTGCTCTACCAGAGAAAGAAAAAAACTGTAAGATCGTTGTGGGCAAACGACATCCTGAAGAAAAGAAAACAGTACGGCGAATACCATCGGCTGCTCCATGTGAAGTGGCATGGCAGCACAGCATTGTTGAAATAAATTAATACAGCGGGTCTTTAAGTTTACTATCCCATTTTTTTACATTCCGTGTCAATACATCATTGTCACCCATAGGTCTCAGATTTGGATAAAACGTTTTGCTTTATCTTTTAAAAGTTTGTCTGCAGTTAATTTATCAAAAAATGCTTACGTTATAGTAGCAGGTGTATAATTATTTTCAATGTGCAGTTTAGCACACAAAAAATATATTACCTCATTTACGTAATTATGTATATTTAGTATTCACTTGGTAATCCCATTTGTACACCCACAGACTACCATTCTGCAGCTTTTTTTTTATTAATATCTCGGTAACTAATTGTTGTATTATACAACACCGGGAAATCTGAAATTAAAGCGAACAGCTTTTCCTCCATTTAATTTTTTTATTTCTTCCTCACAAAGAACCTCCTACTTTTCCCTGATTGGCTGTTGGTAGGTTAGATCACGACTCGGGGCGGCAAAAGTTGAAAATATTTTATCTCTTGCGCGCGCCGCGTTCCTCTGCCGCTGCGCGTAACCGCCTTCGTTGAAAACCATTGCTACTGCCGCGCCGTGTCCGTTGTGAACGCCCCTTTAGACTGAGCTCACTATGACCACACTTCAAGGAATTTTCAATCACACGTGTTCACTAGCAGTGTAACTGATTTTTCCGTCTGTGAGCTCCATGCTAACATATAAAACATTTAAAATGAAAGACGGAAAAAGAGCTGTCTAAATCGGCAGCAAAGTGTTCAAGGATTGACCCAAAGTTCAGGTCAGAAATGAGTGCACAACAATCTGTCCCCGGCAATAATAATATCAATTCGAACTTTACAGTTGTCAAGTACTGCAGAAACGATGAGACTTTAAAATGCAATGGTGCAATACACATTCAAACTCCTTTCATGTCTTCAGTGTATATAAATTGCTAATTTATATACACATTTCAATGATTGTTGCTGTTTTTTAATCTGGTGTTATCCTCCTGCCCCCCAAAACACCAACGCTAAAAAGGAACACACAAGAGGTAGATAATTATTGGTTTTGCTCAAAAAAAACCACAAAAAAACTCCACAAAAAAACTAAACTGAGCAAGTTGCTATGACATGGTTCAAGTAGCAGCTTCCTGTGTTATGAAATGAGTAGGAGAGATAACATAATAGTGAACGAAACACACTCTTTGAGAAGTGCATCGATTTCTGTTCATTTATTTTTGTGTAATACATACTCACTGCCTTACGTAGTTCTGCTTTTTAACTACAAAAGGGGTTAGAATGTGTATGCTTAACAGCGTAGTGTTTTTTCCCTGAATCGAGTGTTGTGGCAAAGTGATTTGCAGTGCGCAGGTGTAGAGGTCATGTGATTACAAAACAGAAGACAGACAACAAAGTTCACCATCCAAACAATGGTTTATTTTTATAATCCCGGACAGGCGACCAAAAGAATAATCTCAGGCAATATACAGCAATATGTATTGCACTGTTCCAAACAACGAGTCTCGAAATAATAAACACAGTATAACACACGATCACAAGTCCAGAGTGAGTGCTTAATGTGCAAGTGGTGAAATATAATTTATTTGTGTACAGTTGTGAAGTTTTGTCTCTCCTTTAGTGGTTCGCTCTTTACATAACAAAGGAACAGATCACCTAGCCACGTCCCCTTTTGTACCGTCAGTCACGCCCCCTTGGTTAGCGAGTGCAACCAATTCTCCTTCAATCTGCGGTTGCCACATCGCTTCCCTTCTTGGGCGATGACTTGGTGTACCGTAACTCCACCCCCTTTCTAGATGTCCGACTTCCACCTTTCCCTGGAATAAGTGCCCCGGACATCCAGTCCGAGGCACTCTGTTCCTTTTACACAGCACCTTCACAGGTCAGGAGGGATATTTATAACCAGGTGTCACAGATGGCCTGTGGTGTGTGTGGGTGGTGACGTCAGGTTCAGGAAGCAGTATAAACACAAATGATACGGGGCTAGATACAGCTGAAGACATATCTTTATTAAATAATAAAAATGAAAGATTTAAACAAAATGGCACACTGGCCAAAGTAAAACAAACATGAAACTATGAATCCATTGTATAACAACGAGTGGGTCTTTTATACTGTTGCTGGAACCTTAATTACCCATTAAACAATTACCTTATTAAGGCTCCAGCCACATTCCCACAGGCTTATCGGGATGGGGTTTTAACCCCATCCACGTCAGCTACCCTTTATGAGACCGGCTTTTCGCCAGTCTCTATAATAATAATTAATATTGTCGGACGGCTTTTGTCCGTCCGCACACACACAATACACACAATCATAATAATAATACTACTAATAATATATACATACATAAATAAATAGGCACAAGGGGAGGGGACCCCATCATACCAAGATTCATTCTTTCTCTATCACAAGTATCCAGCAATTCACCATAACAAAACTGTAAATCCTTTACAATTGTGAATTTCCAAGAACAGTGAAAATATCATATTCCTTTGAATTTAAGACACGCTTTATTAACAATTTTTTGCTTTTCAAACATACCCTGTGTCTTAAATTCGAGTACAGTATAGTGATGCATGTATAAAATCGCCAACAAAAGACGTGACTATCCGAGTACACAAACAGCAACGCGACTGACTGCCAAGAAAAGACAACAAAGGCGTCTGCCCAAATACACAAGCAGCAACGTGACACTGCTGAGAAAAAACAAACCAAGCTTCCTGAGGAATTCTAAGAGGAACTTTTACAATTTAAGCATTTCTAACAAACAGTACCAGCTTGGACAGATCGGAAATGCTGATCAGACCCAGGTATTTTTCGACATACCAAGCAATACAACAGTACTTCAATGCTGTTGTGGTTGCTGGGTTACTGGGATGCCAGTGAGTGGTGGTATGTTGTGACAGTCAGCGGTTCCTACAGAACAGTATCCTAATCTCAACACTGAACAATGACCACGTCAGCCCTGTGCACATACACACAGAAAAACACAAAAAATGAAATGTATTGTGGTAAAGTGGTTTATTGTGTACAGGTGCAGGAGTGATGCGGTGCGTAATCAACAGACAAAGAGGTTATAATCCAGTTGGAAAAATGTTTTATTTTGAATCCAGGTCTGGTGACCAAATAATAATCCCCGGCAATAAACAACAATGTGTAGAGCACAGGGTAAATAATAACAGGGTTGCAGTCCCAAACAATAAACACGCGTATCCTTCTCACAATGTACTAACACGTTCACCAGTCTGGGTGCATGCAGTCATGCTCGTGGTGGGTGATACAAGTTTATATGTGGCAATAGTGCAATGTTGTTCCGGGTTTTGCGCTGGCCCTTGGCGACAGCTCCAGAACGTGTTAGCCGTCTACTAATAACAATAACAATAATTAGTGACAAAAACAAACAAACACTAACGATACATTATCACAGGTTCTCTCAGAGGTCCTTCCGGGTTCTATTCTTAAACCAAAGCGAAGGAACAGATTGTGTCTCTCCATCCCCTTTTATGCCGTCACACAAGACCCCTTGGTAAACGAGTGCAGTCGCCCCTCCAATCCGCGACTGCCACATTGTTTCCGTTCCGGGTCGATGAGTTAATGCACTGGAGTTCCGCCCCCTCTCTAGCTGGCCGACTTCCCTTGAACCCTGGGAAAGAACTGTAGGGCCAACACGTTCAAGGTACTCTGTTCTCGCTACTTAGCGCCCTCACAGGTCGGGAGGGAGATTTACCATCAAGAATCATTGTATCCAAACGATATAATTCTCAAAAATCACCAGACACAAACAAGCTAGCTCCACATAGTTCTTAACTAAACAAAACAAAATATCAATCTGCAGCAGTTGCTACATGAAACAAAACAACTGACAGCATCACTTATATGCAGGTCTTTTTGTTTACATTATTGTGCTGCTCCTCTTTCTTTTAGTTGTTCAGACTCCAGACAAGTAACTTTTTGAGTTTGTTCTTGGTTCTTGTTTCATTTTCAGGGTCTCCCCTGTGTTATCCAACAGACGACAGAACACACTTTTAAAATAAGAAATTGTCCAACGTTGTCTGCTTTTTACAATGTACCACCTCCCGCTGTAAATCCATCTCAATTTTGTGTGCAGCTTCATAGCCAGTTTCACGATTCTGACTCAGTCCACCAGAAATACGCAGTTGCGAAGTCATTGTGTTATGAAGTATGCACATAAATCATGCAAGTGCGTTCTGTAGCACTGGCACCTAGTAATAAAGTTGTCAATAAGTAGAGTGCAGTTGCTAATATCAGAATTTCATTAACATTAAAGTCTATGGGATGGGATTGGTTCCTGGGAAAATGCTGTCAATAACCGAAAGCTGTCTTTATCAGGGTTGCTAATAACCGGCATCTACTGTATATATATATATATATATATATATATATATATATATATATATATATATATATATATATATACAGCTCTGGAAAAAATTAAGAGACCACTGCAAAATTATCAGTTTCTCTGGTTTTACTATTTATAGGTATATGTTTGGGTAAAATGAACTGGTCAAAATAACAAAAAATATGCAGTGTTGTCAGACCTTGAATAATGCAATGAAAATAAGTTCATATTCATTTTTAAACAACACAATACTAATGTTTTAACTTAGGAAGAGTTCAGAAATCAATATTTGGTGGAATAACCCTGATTTTCAAGCACGGCTTTCATGCGTCTTGGCATGCTCTCCACCAGTCTTTCACATTGATGTTGGGTGACTTTATGCCACTCCTGGCGCAAAAATTCAAGCAGCTCGGCTTTGTTTGCTGGCTTGTGACCATCCATCTTCCTCTTGATCACATTCCAGAGGTTTTCAATGGGGTTCAGGTCTGGAGATTGGGCTGGCCATGACAGGGTCTTGATCTGGTGGTCCTCCATCCACACCTTGATTGACCTGGCTGTGTGGCATGGAGCATTGTCCTGCTGGAAAAACCAATCCTCAGAGTTGGGGAACATTGTCAGAGCAGAAGGAAGCAAGTTTTCTTCCAGGACAACCTTGTACTTGGCTTGATTCATGCGTCCTTCACAAAGACAAATCTGCCCGATTCCAGCCTTGCTGAAGCACCCCCAGATGAGTCCAATTTTCAGCTTTGCCCAACACCTGGTCATCTAATGGTTAGACGGTGACCTGGAGAGGCCTACAAGCCACAGTGTCTCGCACCCACTGTGAAATGTGGTGGAGGATCGGTGATGATCTGGGGTGCTTCAGCAAGGCTGAATCGGGCAGCTTTGGCATGAATCAAGCCAAGTACAAGGTTGTCCTGGAAGAAAACTTGCTTCCTTCTGCTCTGACAATGTTCCCCAACTCTGAGGATTGGTTTTTCCAGCAGGACAATGCTCCATGCCACACAGCCAGGTCAATCAAGGTGTGGATGGAGGACCACCAGATCAAGACCCCTGTCATGGCCAGCCCAATCTCCAGACCTGAACCCCATTGAAAACCTCTGGAATGTGATCAAGAGGAAGATGGATGGTCACAAGCCAGCAAACAAAGCCGAGCTGCTTGAATTTTTGCACCAGGAGTGGCATAAAGTCACCCAACATCAATGTGAAAGACTGGTGGAGAGCATGCCAAGACGCATGACAGCTGTGCTTGAAAATCAGGGTTATTCCACCAAATATTGATTTTTTGAACTCTTCCTAAGTTAAAACATTAGTATTGTGTTGTTTAAAAATGAATATGAACTTATTTTCTTTGCATTATTCGAGGTCTGACAACACTGCATCTTTTTTGTTATTTTGACCAGTTATCATTTTCTGGAAATAAATGCTCTAAATGACAATATTTTTATTTGGAATTTGGGAGAAATGTTGTCAGTAGTTTATAGAATAAAACAAAAATGTTCATTTTACCCAAACACATACCTATAAATAGTAAAACCAGAGAAACTGATAATTTTGCAGTGGTCTCTTAATTTTTTCCAGAGCTGTATATACAGTGCTCACCCATTATAACACGCCCATTTATAGTGAGGAATCGGTTATAACACGGTAGGGTCGTGGCTCCCATTTGCTCCATAATGCCATTACAGTAGCCCTTATATACTCGTTATAAGGCGGAACAAAAATAGCACAGTCTTGTAATTATGGCTCCCCACCATAGCGTTATAAAAGGTGAGCACTATATATTTATATATAGTGATGATGTGTATGTACCAAATATTAATTGGAGGCTTTAGGACCCTGGGGATTTGGAGAAGACACTCCATCTTGGTAAAACTGAAGTTACCAGGAGGCCATCTTGCTAAAGGCCTCCTTTAATGGTTAATTTATTATTTAATTTAGGATAATGAGAAAATACTAATAAGCTGCAACTGATTAACTTCGTTAATAAAAATACCACAGTTGGAATGCTCTGGTGGTTGGGGATTGAAGTGGAGAAAGAGGAGAAAAGTGAAACAGTGGAAAAGTGGAAAAGTGTGTTTGACAAAGAAGGATTGTCTGATAACAAAACAAAGGTACAGGTTTTGACAACGAAAGTACACGATTGTGATTTGGATTAGTTTACGTGGAGTTGGTTTAAACAGGGGAAGAGGCTTACCCTGCCCTGTGTTAGATAGGGGTACCAGTAACCTGTTTAGTTAGTGCCCAAAGAAGGGCTAAGTTTTGTTTTGTGTTTTGTTTGTTTGTGAACTCAGTTTGTTAATAAACGCCATGGTGTTTAGAGCACTTCCAGTGTACCATGTGTAATTAAAGGGACAGACACTTATCTGAAGAACACAGACTCCGGCTGAAAAGGTCTAAATACTTTACAATATATATATATATATATATATATATATATATATATATATATATATATATATATATATATATATATATATATACACACACACACACATACTAGAAATTTCTCAAAAAATAATAATTATAAGAAAATATTTTGTAGCAAAAGTTTAGATGTCTACAGTTATTTATGAAACCAATTTTTTTGCAAAACTTCAAAAATGCTAATTAAAAGCAAGCTGAGGCACCTTTAGCAATAATAACCTATTTGTCAATGAGATTTTGGCATGATTCTTTAGTGATTTTTTACAATTCTTCAACGCAAAATTGTTCCAGTTCATTCAAATTCTGAGGACTTCTCTTGTGCACAGCCTTCTTCAACTCATACCAAAGATTCTCAATTGGATTTAGATCTGGACTTTGACTAGGCCATTGCAGAACCTTGATTTTATTCTCCTTTAACCATTCCTAAGTAGATTTTGATGTGTTCTTTGGATCGTTGTCCTGTTGGAACGTCCAGTTGTGCTTTAAGATGATTTCAGATGATTGGCCAATATCTTTTGGTATGCTATGAAATCCATTTTACCATGTATTGGAACTAAATTTCCTGTGCCATTAGAGGACAAACAGCCCCACAGAAGGATACTACCACCTCCATGCTTGACAGTAGGTATGATGTTTTTTTCTTTGTACGCCTCACCAGACTTTCTCCAAACGTAACCACTATCAGCATGACCGAATAGTTCGATTTTTCATTCCACAAAACGTTTGACCAGAACTCATATCCATCATTCAAATGCCATTTTGCAAATTTAAGCGATTGTCCTTGTTATGTTTTCCTAAGCGTGGCTTTTTCCTTTCCCTGCAACCATTGAGACTTTAGTCATGCAATACTCGACCTATGGTTGAAATGGAAACCCTAGTCCCACTTGCAGCCAATTCACTTTGAATATCTATGGCAGTCAATCTCGGATTGTTATTAACCTTCCTCACAATTCTTCTACTTGTTCTTGGTGAAAGAACCTTCTTTCTTCCAGAGCGAGGGAGGGCTGTGACTATACCATGAGGGTTGTACTTCTTGATAATAGAAACAATAGTTGCATTACTCAAATGCTTGGACATCGTCTTGTATCCTTCTCCAGCTAAATATTTTTTTGCCTAAGGTCTTCAGATAGCTCTTTACTTTTTCCCATATTGACTTATTGGTAAGGACAGCAATCATCCTACGCCTAACCCTTTTATACTCTCTAAGAATGTTCACCTACAAGCCAGCATTTTCTAGACTTTTCTACAGAGGTTCTGCATTATCATATTGCAATGTCTAGCACCTTGTAGACAATACTATAATAGCATCAAAGGGTATGAATACTTTTAAATGGGCATTTTTGGAGTTTTGCAAAAAAAAACACAAATAAGTAATTGTAGAATTTTATTTAGCGGGAGTTGCCATCATTTCTCGTCGGCTGTGGCAGCATCTAAGAAGTGTTTTCTATTTAACTTTTCCTGGGACGAAGCACCACTGTCTGGTTAAATGGACTGAAACATCTCTGTACCGTCGGCATCTATATTTTCTACACACACATACATATATATATATATATATATATATATATATATATATATATATATATATATATATATATATATATATATATATACACACACACAGATGCCAACTCTGTGTATATATACTGATTTTTTTTTTTTTCTTGTAATTCTACTTATTCTGGATTTAAATGTAAGTAATGAAGAGTGTTTAGGATTTCTTAAGTGCTATCAAACCTGGCCTGAAATATTCAACCTCAAAACTTTATAAAAATAACTATCAAAATAACAACACTTCAAGAAAGATTTAACAATGTTTTTTTATTTACATTTTTACTACTCTGCAACTATCAAAACACAAATTAATTATTTAAAGCGAGTTAAACCTCAAAAACCATTTGCACAAACACACAGTAATGGGGAGTGTCAGATTTTGCTTATTGCTGGTGTTTCTTCATACCCATGTGAGTGATACAGTCATGACGTCCACCATGTTTCACTGAGAAGCCTGTCTGGTAGTTTTCACAGTAGACGTGAGATTGAGACACTCGACTTGTTTTAATGAATAACCATTCTGTGGTAAATCCCTCTCGATATTTCTGACAAGCCAACATCGATCTTTTAGATGGAGCAGAGTGACATTTTTTGTTTGATTTGTAATTCCTATTTTAATAACTGATAAGTAAGGCTGGGATTTTGTCACAGAAATTTGTACAAAATCAGGGAGGGAAATGGTGCGTGAAGTGACCTGGATGAAAATCCAATTTTTTTATTTTATTTATTTATTTTTATTTATTTATTTATTTATAATAATTTAGTCGTTGCCAATTAGTTTTTATTATTTTCTCCCCAATTTGAAATGCCCAATTATTTCAGTTCAGCTCACCGCTACCACCCCTGCGCTGACTCGGGAGGGGCTAAGATGAACACACACTGTCCTCTGAAGCGTGTGCCGTCAGCCGCCTGCTTCTTTACACTCTGCAGACTCACCGTGCAGCTGCCTCAGAGCTACAGCATCGGAGGACAACGCAGCTCTGGGCAGCTTACAGGCAAGCCCGGAGGCGCCCGGCCAGACTAAAGGGGTCGCTGGTACGCGGTGAGCCGAGGACACACTGGCCAACCTAACCCTCCCCACGTTGTACATTTTTGTATGCAGAAAACGATTACAGCAAGCGTTGGGAATCTCTTTTCCATGTTTTTCCAGAATTGGTAAACGTCACATTTCATTTCACTGACAATTTCGTAGTAAACACAATATTCACACTGTGCTACTCAGTTGTTTTCAAACAGTTGAATGGCCTCAAACACTTTTCTCAGCTATGCTGAGATACTTCGCTTGATTTGGGTCAAAGACCCAACAGACATTTAAAAATGATAGCAAAGTGACATTTGCGCAGCTGTTTCTGAAGGACCCCTAAACTGGTTACTAAGCAACCCGGTTCAGAGCTTTTAGTTTGTCAGTTAAAATGCCACAATAAAAACTGTCTGTGAAATACAGTATTATTTAAGAACCATTAATTCATTAAAAAAATTAAACAAGAAAACACACACATGGTATTGAAATAATATTTCATAAATGTTCAGGAAATATCCATCATTTATTTATTTAATAAAAATCGTAGCATTATACCCCTTCGCCGTAGCGCCGTAGCAGAACCTCCAAAATAGTAGCTGCTTCGGCCAAATCGTAGCAGTTGGCATCTCTGTATATATTGTACACTGCTGTGCAAAAGTCTTAGACATGTTGCATTTTTCTACTCTGATGCGTTATGAGCATCAACAATTTACTCAAAGCCTCCACTAGTGTTTTCTACTATTATAACAACCTTGACAGGAAAAACATTGAGTGAAATAGCTCACCTCACTCGTTTTTCAAGGTGTAGTATCCGAAGCATAATCAACAGGTACAGTGAAACATCATCTGTAATTGACAAACCCAGGAGTGGAAGACCCAAAAAGCTGTCTAACAAGGATCAGCAACACTTGATGATGTTGGCTCAGATATTCGAAAGGTTATGCATGTCACAAATGGCCGTTATGCGTGAATGCTAAAATGTGCCATATTGAAACTTCTTTTTGCGTGCCACAATCCGTTTTTTGCTGTACACAAATATAATGTATGTACTATTATTAAGAGGTATTTGAAAAATATAGTGAACAGGGTGGGGCGGGGCTGGAGATGCAGTACTGAGTATCCTGTTGATATGCAGTGCCTTTTAAACCTGTTTTACTGTGAAAAAAATACTTTTAAACAGCGCGTCTAAAATAAACTGCGCGTGTGAAAATAAATTGGACCTGACGTGCCTGAGACGCGCTGAATAAATGGACCGCTAAGGGTTAATACACATACAGCAGTATATCAACCCTAGATCGATCAAGCAACACTTTGCACCTCCTTACCTTGCATTTACATAGATTTCAATATCACAGACACTGTTTATACAGTAGTAGCCTAGGCTACTGATTACTGCATTGATACATTTTATCGGCAGTTTGAATGTAAAGTTAATGTACGAAAAGTGCTCCTTTCTTATTCTACTGTCCTTTCATCCCATTTTATTTAAGTTGAAATATATATATTGTAGCGTGCACGGGGGAAGGCAGCAGTAGGGCTGGTAGGTGACATAATCACACACAGAAGACATAAGCCCGATATACGCTCCTTGCAAAGGAGCCAGCTCCTTTGTACAGTGGTATCGGCGCTATGCTTTAGTGTGAGAGGTGCCGGGTTCACGCCCGCCCTCCGCCTGTGTGTGGATTGCCTCGCCCTGTGTGATGTGCCTGCCTGCAGGAACCAATATCGCTACATTGGTGTCAGCAGTAAGCCATAAGACCCCGGGAGCACATCCAAAGGGGGACCGGCGGTGATGATCCCGGCACCGCATTGCGGCAGGTGGAGCGCTGTAAAGACCCCCTGGTTCAATGGGAAAGTGGACTGGGACGCATTCCATGCCCAGTTCAATCTGGTGGTCCATCAGCCGAAGGAGCGCAGCCACGTTGGTATTCGGCCGGCCACCTGACACAGAGGTACTTGGACCCGAGTACACCCGGAGGCTTCAGGACCAGGGTGAAGGGGAGGCCGTTTCGGGAAGGGGAGCTGGTTTGGGTATTCCAGCCCCAACGCAGGTGGGGCCATTGCCCGAAACTGGACAGTGTCTGGATGGGGCCCTGTCGGTTGTGTTGGAGCCTCTGGGAGAGGTAATTTACCGGGTCCAGATTCTCCGTGATGGCTGGAGGGTGGTGCTCCATCGCGACTGGCTTGCTCCCTACCGTGTACCAGCCAGCGATGTGCAGGGGACCGTGGACGCACCTGCTGGTCAACCCTGTGGCCTGCCTGCGGGAGCCACCCCACCAGCGGACTCTCCCAGTCCGACAGCTACTCTGCAAAGAGCTGTTGCACCAAGGCCACAGAGAGTGAAAGCCAGACCCCGCCATTTTCTAGATTGAGGAGCCTCTCAGGACGACGAGGAATAGAGGGGGAAGGCAGCGGTAGGGCTGGTAGGTGACGTAATCACCCACAAAGACATAAGCCCGATATACGCTGGCGCTGAGCTGGCTCTTTTGTACAGCGGTATCGGTGCTATGCTATAGTGCGAGAGGTCCCGGGTTCGCGCCCGCCCTCCGCCTGTGTGTGAATTGCCTCGCCCTGTGTGATGCGCCTGCCTTCGGGAACCAAGATCACTACTATGTGTATGTATATATACAGTTCTTACAAAAAAACACATTACAAAATTCTGATACGTCCAGACACATAACAATAGCGGTTTGATAAGCAGGATCACTGAGAGAAAAAAATGGATGGTATTGTAACAGAAAACAAGAAAGTCAAAAAATGTAAATGAATTGGAATAGGTAACATGTACTCATATTTGTGTGACACCTGTCAAAATTATGGAGACAAAAGTAGAGAAATCATAAACTCACTTCCCAGCAAACAGCACAGCATAGATACATCTGATTTAATTCTGTAGAATCTGTGATGGCCCATTAAATATTTAGCTTATTAGCCGTGCTAATGCCTGTGATAATGATAAATATTAGATACAAATGTATGCATGTGCACAAATTTCATATGCTAAGCACAAAATTATTTGAATTGCTCCGACGGTCAAATCTGAATGAAAATGGCTACGTTTTGTGATAAGCGTGACAGGTTTGCAATGCTCAGAATGTTTCCATTACATGCGTTTAGCTAAGTGCCCTATCCTCAGCAACACTGGTAAAGGGATGTAGTACCAAAGGGCTCAATCCGTAAAATATCCCTGTAGTTGCATTCTCCAAAGACTCCCTTTCCTTTTCATGACACTCACCCGGTAATTCCACACTCAGGTATAAGGACACAGCTGACTTTTTTAAAAAAGTATTGTTATTTATTTCTCATTGATATCAGAAGCATACTTTGACACCCACGATCTGCATTCCATGATACTGACTGTGCCATACAGGTGTGGTAGGAGCAGGGTATGTGGTGAGTGGGGGGCAGTTGGAAGGGGCTTTCAGCAGGAGGGATACACATGTTCAGACTGCATCCACAAGCAACGTTCTTTTCATGGTCTTATTTCTTTCCTTTTTCAGCAGACTTAACTTCACATTTCTGTAAAGCTGTAGGATTTAATACCATGTGATTAACCCTTTGCAGTCCATTTATTAATTGCGCGTCAGGTCCAATTAATTTTCACACACGCAGTTAATTTTAGATGCGCTGTTTAAAAGTATTTTTTTTCCACAGTCAAACGGGTTTAAAAGGCCCTGCATATCAACAAAGCACTCACTAGGCATCTCCAGCCCCGCCCCACCCTTTCGCTTGCTATCGCTTTCACATATGCTAAGAAATAAATAATAATAATAATAATAATAATAGTTGTACATACCGATCAATCATCTCCTGATCACTCGTTTTATCACCAAACTCCTCAATAATGCAATCTCAAAAAAAGCTCTGCAAATGTCTGTGATAGTCTCTGTGCGCTGATACAGTAACAGCCAGCTTGTTTCCTTATGACCGCCCCTATCTGATGCCAGGGGCAAGTATGACTATTCATGAGATAGGCCTTTTTTTATCGGCTTGTCTCGGCTCCTGTCGCTCCCACTCGGCCATTGAATGGTTTTCTCTGCTTTTTTCCGGAGAAAAAATGACTAGAAATCCGTTTTTTGCGTTTTTTTGATGATGTCGGACAGCGTCCGACAATGGACCGCAAAGGGTTAAGCAAATTTTTGTTATTTTGATACAGTACTAATAAATCCACTCTTTTCTGGAAGCAGTTGTTACTCAGTTCCTCAATTATCCCTGAATGTTATGCAAATAGAATGTTTGGCACACTTTATTAGAAAACGTAGTGGTTCACATTTTGTTTTTTAAATGCCGGTATATTTGTACTGTGTGAACTGCAGCCAATTAGTGATTAGTTCTGAAGCCTTTTTGTATTCTGGCACACACAGAAGCAGAATCTTTGTTTATATCAGTTATATGGGTATATCAGGGGATGTGGCCAAGCAATCTGTTCCTTTGTTATGGTTACAAATAGACCAATAAAAGGAGTACAGTGATAAAATAACCGTGGGTGTTTCATGTTTTGTTTGTTTGTTATTCTAACTGTCATTGTTAGACGGCTAACCCTAGCCCGGAGCTGTCGCTAAAGGCCAGCACTAATACGGACAGCACTGCACTGCTGTTCATTAATAAATTGTATTTCATCACTTGCACGTTAGCTCTCACTCTGGACTTGTGATTGTGTTTATGTTCTGTGTGTGTTTATACCGTGTTTATTTCGGGACAGAACCCCATGGTTTAAACTGTGCAATACACATTGCTGTGTATTGCCAGGGATTATTATTTACAGTCGACAAACAACCGGGATTATAAAAACAAATAAACAATTGTTTGGACCATGAACTTTGTTGTCCGTCATCTGTTTACGCATTGCATCACCTCTACAGCTGTGACCTATCAACCACTTTGCCACACCAATGAATGAGCTATTGAAGTTCCCTTGACATAAAATCTAACCAACCAACAAAAATATTACCTACAGTACAGATATGTATATTAAATCTAAAAGCCAAGTGGTGATGAGTAAGTTCCATACGCAGCTTCATCAGAGCCATCATGAACTGCTCAGCTGGAGACAGCAGTGCAGTGGTGCTGGGTACCGATGCTGTCAGTAGGAATGTCAGCAAGTCCAGAAGGCAAGCCAGTATAAAATTTCACTTGCTAATTATCCTTTCTGAAATCAAATATCGTGGACTTTACTGACAATGATTCAGTCATTTTGATTTCCAAATATGTTATCTTGGATTCTAAATCCTTAACATGCCGTTTCAAGTAGTCATTCTCCTTTTCGAGACATTCAGTGTACTCCATAGAGAGATCTGTTCCAAATGAGACACTGACATTACTGATTTCTTCTTGGCGGCTTTGGCACGGTTGTGTTTCTTGGATTGTTTTTTCAGTTAATGTTCTTCTCTTTTGAAGTCGGCTGTATCTACTCATTTTCTGCGCAGCATCAGTGAGGTTCCCGTGTTTGAACACTGATGGAATCTAATCTGGATGAGCAGGGTGTTCTGAAGGGCTGCCTAAAAAAATAAAATAAGGGTCATGTATAAAAATGTATAATGTTTTAAAAAATTAAAATACATTTCTATATTATTTCTATGGCTTTAGTTTCACTAGTGGTAAGAGCAAAAGTGGATCACAGATTTTTTAACTATTGGTTTGGTGATTAAATTGACTTGTATGTACACATTAGTACATATACAAAATTTAGGACAGGTTACATTGCCAAAATGTTAACTTCTCTAAAAAACTATTAACTACTTTATACCTTTTTTCAACGTGGGTTGTATAGTTAATGTGAAAAAATATGAATGCAACAACACTTCATTGAATCACAATACACCTAACACAACAGCTGCATGCAGGCTAAAATTATGAATGCACAAAATACTTTAATTGCTTGTTTTTATACATCTGTGAAAGTTTAACTCACCCGCTAATAGCTAAATTATAAACGTTTCACTTTTGGCAGCTTTTAGTTTTGTACAGGTGTCTTCCATCTTCAAAACTGAAAAACTGCCATATTTGCGATTTGCGTGTAGGTCAATTTGATTGTATTCCACCTTAAAACTAATCTTATTTCAGATCAGGCAGTCCAATTGAGCTTCAAGGCTAAGTGTAACAATGTGAAACCTGCAATAATCAAAAATTGATAAAGAAACATCACCACTTCTCCTATGCGATCCTAGTCTAGGAAAACAAGTCCCTTAGCAAGTGCTATCCACACAATAATGAGCTTTAATAGATTGCAGTCAAACCTCTATAGGAAGAACACCACTTCTCCTATGCGATCCTAGTCTAGGAAAACAAGTACCTTAGCAAGTGCTACCCACACAATAATGAGCTTTAATAGATTGCAGTCAAACCTCTATAGGGAGACAGTCAGCATGGTTTTAGGAAAGGGAGATTGTGTCTAACTAACCTGCTTGACTTTTTTGAGGATGCATCATTAACAATGGATAATTGCAAAGCATACAACATGGTTTATTTAGATTTCCAGAAAGCTTTTGACAAAGTCCTGCATAAAAGATTAATTCTCAAACTGAAAGCAGTAGGGATTCAAGGAAATGCATGCACATGGATTAGGGAGTGGTTAACATGTAGAAAACAGACAGTACTGATTAGAGGAGAAACCTCAAAATGGAGCGAGGTAACCAGTGGTGTACCACAGGGATCAGTATTAGGTCCTCTGCTATTCCTAATATACATTAATGATTTAGATTCTGGTATCGTAAGCAAACTTGTTAAATTTGCAGACGACACAAAAATAGGAGGAGTGGCAAACACAGCAGCAAAGGTCATTCAAAATGATCTAGACAGCATTCAGAACTGGGCAGACACATAGCAAATGACATTTAATAGAGAAAAGTGTAAAGT
Organism: Acipenser oxyrinchus oxyrinchus; assembly: GCA_030684275.1. Lineage (NCBI taxonomy): Eukaryota > Metazoa > Chordata > Actinopteri > Acipenseriformes > Acipenseridae > Acipenser > Acipenser oxyrinchus. The sequence goes on along the minus strand of CM060248.1, from coordinate 37,851,356 downwards.
ATTGCATGCAGGCAATAAAAATGTGCATTATAAATATCATATGGGAGATACTGAAATTGAAGAAGGGAACTATGAAAAAGACCTAGGAGTTTATGTTAAACTTAAAACTTTACAATGCATTAGTAAGACCTCACCTAGAATATTGTGTTCAGTTCTGGTCACCTCGTTACAAAAAGGATATTGCTGCTCTAGAAAGAGTGCAAAGAAGAGCAACCAGAATTATCCCGGCTTTAAAAGGCACGTCGAATACAGACAGGCTAAAAGAATTGAATCTATTCAGTCTTGAACAAAGAAGAGTACGCGGCGATCTGATTCAAACATTCAAAATCCTAAAAGGTATAGACAATGTTGACCCAGGGGACTTTTTTGACCTGAAAAAAGAAACAAGGACCAGGGGTCACAAATGGAGATTAGATAAAGGGGCATTCAGAACAGAAAATAGAAGGCACTTTTTTACACAGATAATTTTGAGGGTCTGGAACCAACTCCCCAGTAATGTTGTTGAAGCTGACACCATGGGATCCTTCAAGGAACTGCTTGATGAGATTCTGGGATCAATAAGCTACTAACAACCAAACGAGCAAGACGGGCTGAATGGCCTCCTCTCGTTTGTAAACTTTCTTATGTTCTTATGTTCTAATTTTCATAAAGCATACCTGTGATGAACTGCAGGCTACATATTCTGGAATTGGCTTTCAGCACCCATCCTTTCCATTTAACGGCGGAAATCCACGACTCTCTACTTGAGGTATCCTTCTGAAACCTGAAAACCTTTATATTTGAAAATGTTTTTGTGCCAAGTCGTACTGAACAGCCGACGGCACAGCAACAAGATCCAAATTTAGCTCTGTCTTTAGTTTTGGCTCTCTCCATTTTCTCTCCTTCACTCTTCAACAACAGCAACAACAACAAACTGGAAGTTTCTGAGGGCACAGAGCCCACTTCCGCTAGCTCATGAATATTAATATTAAAGGGTCTATAAGGCTGAACACAAATAGCGCGGTCTCTTAACTATGGCTCCGACTACAGCATTATAAAGTAATACAATGTGGAGTGAGTACAATGTCGAATCTGTTCAGTGAATTACATTTTTTTCTTTTTAGGAAATACAGGTAGTGGACAAAAAAATGGAAACACCAATGTAAAGTCACTTAATAGGGCATTGGGCTACTATGGTATCCCGCTCTGTGGAGTTCTCGGCAGACCGTTTTTGATGAAACTGGCTGCTCGCACCCCAGGTTGAAATTTGCAGTCAGTTGATCTGCAGTTACTCGCCTGTTTTGCCTTGCACTTCGAATTAATGCATGGATATCATGATCCTGGAGTATGCACTTCTGCCCATTGTTGCCCTTTGCTGATGATGTCTTTCCCTCAGAGTTCCATGCCGACATCACCTTAGACACCGTTGTTCGTGAAACATCAGCAAGTTGAGCAGTCTTGGTCACTGAAGCTCTTGCCAAACATGCCCCAACAATCACCCCTCTTTCAAAGTCACTGAGGTCTCCTCTTGCAGCCATGCTAGCCATAATTATAGGCAACCAGGCCTGTCCAGCATTTTTATACATGACCCTAAGCAGGCTAGGATGTTAGGGCAGCAGTGTGGAGTAGTGGTTAGGGCTCTGGACTCTTGACCGGAGGGTTGTGGGTTCAATCCCAAGTGGGGGACACTGCTGCTGTACCCTTGAGCAAGGTACTTTACCTAGATTGCTAAAACCCAACTGTATAAATGGGTAATTCTATGTAAAAATAATGTTATTGTATGTAAAAATTATGTGATATCTTGTAACAATTGTAAGTCACCCTGGATAAGGGCGTCTGCTAAGAAATAAATAAATAATATTTGCTTAATTAACGCATGAGACACACCTGTGTGGAAGCACTTGCTTTCAGTATACCCAGGTGTTTCCATTTTCTTGTCCACTACCTGTAGGTTTAATAGGTTCAAATGAATAATTTAAGAAAACATAAAGTTATAGGAATGGCCCAGGAATGGCAGAGTTGCCCACCTTGAATACATTCTCAACCTGCAAAATGTATGCTCATCACAGTGCTAAATTATTCATGATTGGCTTATAACCATGGTACTATTCAGTACAAGAACGAGGGTAACTCTTAAGGTCAAATATAATATATTTCAGAATATAAATTTATTCCTACTCCAAACTGATTTGTTTATGCATTAATAAAGTAATTGCTAAGAAAATGAAAATACTAGGAATATACTGTACATAATAAGGCTGAAATTGTATTTTCTAGTGACACTATAAACCTGCAAGAGTGAACATTAAAACAGATAACAAATACAATGTTATGAAAATGTACATGATAGAGAGTATCCCTTTAACACAAACAGGAGTCGACAGTTTGAACTTTAAAAACCTAAATACATTGGATCAGGGATCCAGTTGTTGTTTTGTTAAAAAAAAGTGTGTTTATTCAGAGATACTATTGAGTGGGATGGAAAATGTATAGAAATTATGAATATAATGTAATTGTATGAGATATAGTTCCAGATTTGACAGCCGAATAGGAACAGATAGATACCTTTGAAAAAGTGGAATAAGATTGATATTGAGTTATGCAATTCTAAGAACCGGAAGGCACAGTTTCTGGACAGTTGATCCAATTTCAGTATTGTATTGATTAAAATCTTTTGTATGAATTTAAGACACCACTTTTACTGAGTTACTGGCCTCACTGCAAAATACCAGCTTTACTTTAAAATCAAGGTGGTTCTTTGTCCACCTTAAATCAAAAGATATCTTTTTATGGCACAGTTAAAGATGACATTTAGTTGTTTTTTATTGACTTCAGAATGCACGGACAGCCTTGAACTGCATATATATCATACAGCGCACTAACTAACAATATTAATGAGTAAACAATATCTGTCAGCATGGCTCCAGTATATAAATCGATTTAATAACTTTCTTTTCAGGTTTGATTGACAAGTCTTTTCTTATTGCCACATGGGTACAGTACAAATGGACTCTGATGCACTAATGGTTTAATCTTATTACCTATTGTTCCAGGCACAGATCTTTCTGACTCAGCTGTGGCAAAAATCAATGAAGGATCACTTACATGCTGAACTTTGGGTCGTGGCAGGAGCCCATTAGGAAATGTTTAGCCCTTGCTGGTCTAAAGGACGGAAGCTCATAAGTGAGCAATAAGCAAGTAAAACCACACTGCCCTCGGGCATCAGAGCCTCCTCACCACAGGAATAGAGCTATGGAACAAAGGTTTTTGCTATTTGAAGAACCTTTGTAATTGCGTCCTTAAGTAGCTGGCAAAAGGATAAAGTAAATACCCAGCATTGATTTTAGTGACTTTTGAGAAACATTAAAAGACTGGTTTTCCAAAAAAGTAAAACACAATTTTGATGAACGCAAAAAAAGTAGCTGTGCTGCATCCTGGCATATCCCCCATGTTGTGGTTTTGAACCAATTTGGTTAGCGCCGGCCAATCCATGGAAAGTGGGAGGCAGAAAGGCTAAGCAAAACTGACTTCCCCTTTAATGTGGAATACTCTTACTGCGTATGTGTTTTCTGTGATTTTTCAATAATAATAAAATAAGCATTCATTATTACAGTACAGTAAAAATCCCACCATGGAAGCTTATATTATTGGGAACACTTCATTACTAGAAGTTATTTATTGTTAAGCATTTAAATCGTGTTAATGCATTTATATTTTAATGCCCGATTTTGCAGAAAGTCAACACATATGTACGATAAATTAAGACCTAGCCACATTCCACACGTGTATTCGGCAAGAATGGGATTAATTACATCCCTGCCAAACAAATAAAAACACACCACCCACACTATTTACACTAGCTAGACGGCAGCAGGAGATTGAGCACTCCGTTAGAGAAAGGAGGCAGCTGAGGAAGCAATGTAGGAGAGCAGAACAAAGTAAGAAGGTGGGACTCAATCTATTACAAAAGGTCATAAAAGATAAGCTTCCAACCTTGTGCAGAGCTGAGTGCCTACGGAAACACTGCAAAAAGGAGCGTGCGTGAACTAACTTTTATAAAGACCCATTCAAATTTGCAAAGAAGTTATTTCACCAGGGAGAAAAGTGGCACACGAAAAGCAACTTTGTATGAGCTGGAGAGATGTCTTGAGGAAACGCACACAGATTCAAAGAGGCAGGAGCCTATGTCGATTCCTTTAGACATCCACCAGAATACCAAATGGAGGAGTGTGCACCTAAATGGAAAGAAGTAGAGCAGCTGTGAAAAAGGCAAGGGCGTCATCATCTCCTGGGCCTAATGGAGTTCCGTACAGAGTGTACAAGAGTGCCCCTGGTGTTTTACGAATCCTGTGGAAATTGATGAAAGTAGCATGGGAAAAACAGGTTGTACCAAAAGCATGTCACCGAGCAGGTGGGTTTTTATAACCAAACAAAAAGATTCTACAAATATCAGTCAGTTTCACCCTATTTCCTTGTTAAACGTGGAAGGCAAGAATTTATTCAACATTGTTGCTCAGATATTGTCAGTTTACCTATTGAAGAACTGCTTCATTGACACTTCAGTACAGAAAGCTGGTATTCCAGGTTTCCCAGGATCCTTAGAGCACATCAGTGTGATCTGGCAGCAGATTCAAACAGCTAAAAAAGAGAGGAAGGATCTCCATGTGACATTCCTGGATTTATCTAATGCATATGGTTCAGTACCACATGAACTTCTTTGGGCAGCGTTTGATTTTTTCAGTGTACAGAGGAGAATAACAAACTTAGTGAAAGCCTACTTCAGAGATTTGCAATTTTGTTTTTCAACTTCAGAATTCACCACTACATGGCAATGTCTAGAAATTGGAATAATGGCAGGATGCACCATTTCTCCACTGGCTTTTACCATGGGAATGGTAGTAATTATTAGGGCTTCAAAATGGGTAATAGGAGGAGAACGCTTGGCTTCTGGAATGGGACTGCCACCAATTAGAGCATACATCGATGATATGACAATCATGACTACAACAGTAGCCTGCAATAATCGGTTATTGGGCAAATTAATGAATGACATTGAATGGGCATGAATGCAATTCAAGCCCACTAAGTCAAGGAGCATCTCTATAATTAAAGGTAAAGTAGAAGAAGTTCTAGATTAACTTGTCTGAGAAGCCTGTGAAAAGTCTTGGGAGATGGTATGATGGGGACCTAAAGGAGACAGTTTGTGTGGGAGAAGTGAGACAACAAGCAGTACAACGGTTGAAGAGCATAGACAGCGGCGCTTTACTGGGCAAACTTAAACTCTAGTGCTTTCAGTTTGGTCTACTGCCAAGACTTCTGTGGCCACTCAGTGTATAGGTTTCCTTGACAACAGTAGAGAAGCTGGAAGGTGAATCAGTTCATATGTCAGGAAATGGTTAGGAGTTCCACGCTGTCTCAGCAGAGTGGGACTGTATGGTAAAGGGATACTGCAGCTGCCTGTCTCAGCGCTAACCGTGGAGTTTAAAGTGTGCCAAGGTTCGATTGGAAATGACATTGGTAGAGTCAAACGACGAATGTGTGAGTGAGGTAGCACCTGTGTTGAAAACTGGAAGAAAGTAGATGGCAAAGGAAGCTACAGAAGATGCAAAGGCTGCCCTTCATATTAGTGATATCATGGGGCAAGTACAGCATGGAAGAGGAGGCCTTGGTCTCAGTTCAGCTCCTCCTACATGGCACAAAGCAGCTCCAGCTCAATGGAGGAAGCTGGTAGTCAATGAGGTGCAAAAGAAGGAGGAGAGGATGAGGTGCATAAAGGCAGTTTCCCAGGCCAAGCAGGGAGAATGGACGAGATGGGAGAGTGTGGAACAACGCAAGATTGGCTGGTGAGATCTATGGACAATGGGACAGAGCAGGATCAGTTACCTCATCAGGTCAACATATGATGTTCTCCCATCACCACAGAACTTAAACCTCTGGGTAGGAGAGGATCCCTCATGTCCTTTGTGTTCATCACCAGCTACATTAAGACACATTTTGACAGGATGTAAGGTGGATTTTAGCCAAGGACAGCTTACTTGGCGTCATGATAAGGTGCTGCGATGTTTGGCCTTAGCATTGGAAGACAAGCGCAGCATAACCAACAGGTTGCCACCAATTCCAGCAAAATATGACTGTGGCAAAGTGGTTACCGGTGTGCAGTGGTGATCAATAAACAGACAGACAACAATAATCCAGGTGCAATGGTGTTTTATTTTAAAATTGTGTCTGATGACACAAAGCAGTAAATAACAATAAGCAATAAAGCGGCATGTATTGCTTTACTGTAATCCGCGGGTTGGTCCCGAAATAATAATAGTCTCGACCTTTTACACCCACACGTAACACAAGCACAAGTCCACAGTACATGCTTTAGTGCTCGTAGTGCAAATACAGTATATTTTGCAAACAAGGTGAAGTGTTGTCCTGGTTTAATGCTGGCCTTTGGCGACAGCTCCGGATTGTATTTCAGCCATCTAAATAATAACAAACAGTATTTTTAGACAGGACAAGAAACAAACAAAACACTCACGATAACACAGGTTTCTCCTTCTGGTTCACATTTAACCATTACAAAAGGAACATATCACATCGCTCCATCCTCTTTTGTACCATGTATCAAGACCCCTTGGTTAAGGAGTGCAACAGCTCCTCCAATCCGCTGCTGCCACATAGTTTCCCTTCCGGGTCGATGATTTACTGTACCGGAGCTCCATCCCCTTTCTGGATTACCAACTTCCACCTAACCCTGGGAATTATTTGTCTGGCCATCCAGTCCGGGGCACTCTGTTCCCTTTACACAGTGCCCTCACAAGTCGAGAGGGAGATGTAATCACCAAGAATCATTTTGTCTGTCACAATGACACACAAAAGAAAGCATTCCTCCGTCCAGTAGAGCAACCACCAAGAAAGGGTATTAAAACCAAAACTCATCTAGGCCAACTGGAAGCTGCTAAAGACTGGAAAATGCTGGCAGATGTTGGACAATGTTCCGCCCCCCCCTCTCCCCAGTTTATCAGCATGACAACCGTCTGGATTGAGCTAAGTAGGGTACATCTCTGGGGTCTTCAAGTGGGCACCTTCCATCCTTGGTGTTTCGTCGACTAGCCCACGACACCTCAAGAGGGCTCGACGGTGATTCTGGCATCCCAGCATCACCCCCCTCCATCCCCCACTCAACTCAGCCCAGCTTACTTACCCGTACATCAGCGTTTCTTTCTATTGTGCTTGAAATCCCCAATCAGAATCTTTCTGTCTCAACCACAGGCAGTTGCTGCTCCTCTCTGTTGCTTTAGATAAGTTCTTCACTGTGCGACGCAACTTGGCCACTGAATCTGACGTCTCTGAGAAACCGGGTTGTAGAGTGTGCCACAAATCCTCGACAACCCATCTCCACTGGGTAAACCCGGACTCTCCATCCTCGCTATTCCGCTTCAGCGGCTAGTTGAGCATACCGCAGTTTCTTTCTCTCATACGCCTCAACTACGGCATCCTCCCATGGCACTGTTAACTCTACCAGGTGAACAAGGCGTGCTGATCCAGACCACAAGACAATATCTGATCAAAGGTTAGTGGTGGCAATCTCAGGTGGAAAAATAAGCCGTTGACCAACATCTGCCAGCATTTTCCAGTCTCTAGCAGCTTCCAGTTGTCCTGGGCGAGGATTGGTTTTAACACCTTTTCTTGGTGGTTGCTCTCCTGGGTGGAGGAATGTTGTCTTTTGTGTGTAATGCTTTGATGGAACTGGTGGCAATTTATTGGTCATGTTGTGCTTGTCTTCCAATGCTAAGGCCAAACATCGCAGCACCTGGTCATGGCGCCAAGTAAACTGTCCTTGGCTAACAGCCACCTTACATCCTGTCAAAATGTGTCTTAATGTTGCAGGTGATGAACACAAAGGACATGAGGGATCCTCTCCTACCCAGAGGTTTAGGTTATGTGGTGATGGGAGAACATCATATGTTGACCTGATGAGGAAACTGATCCTACTCTGTTCCATTGACCATAGGTCTTGCCAGCCAATCTTGCGTTGTTCCACACTCTCCCATGTCGTCCATTCTCCCTGCTTGGCCTGGGAAACTGCCTTTATGCACCTCAGCCTCCTTCTTTTGCACCTCATTGACTACCAGCTTCCTCCATTGAGCTGGAGCTGCTTTGTGCCATGTAGGAGGAGCTGAACTGAGACCAAGGCCTCCTCTTCCATGCTGTACTTGCACAATGATATCACTAATATGAAGGGCAGCCTTTGCATCTTCTGTAGCTTCCTTTGCCATCTTCCTTTGCCATCCATCTCGAGCAAACTCTGTGACTCGACTCGAGCTTGGCATGTCTTGACTTGAGTCTTTACTCCCCAGTGACTCGACTCGAGTCCAAATTTTGGTGACTCGTTACAACTCTTGTTTACAGTAAAAGAAGTTATGTCTTAGTTGGTGTTTATCTTGGCGAGAGCCGAGTCCAATATCATCATGAAGTTTTAACACCTACTCATGTAATGGAAATCTGGAAATGTTGTGTAGTGATTTTTATATAGATTGTATATATTATATATTTTTTGTTGCGACTGTTATGTGGAATGTAATAAATGAGAACCAAAAACTGAATTTTTTCCACTTCATTTTACAATGCCAATTCCATGTTTGTTTTATTTGAAGTGTTTAAAGTTAAATTTCTGTTTTTGTTTGGTTTCATTCAGCTACAATAAGGCACAAGTAAACCATGTTATTACTTTATGAAAACATGTCTAAGGCCACTGTTTACTGCAAAGAAAGGACAATGGCATGATATGAAAAAAGTCAAAAATAAATAAAATGCAGTGTCAACTTGTAACGGTCATTCTGCACAACTGAGAAGCAGTGGCACTGTCCTCCCTAAGGAGATACGACTGGCCCTATTCCTATAATTAAACAAGTCAGCAAGAGTGACAGACAGCAAAAGCAGGGATGTCAGAGGTGTCATTTTCATAAACAACCGGTTTATTGTTGTGAACGATAATGTCAACAAATGAAATATGAACAAAAACAAAATACAGATGGGATGGAAATAATAAAGAAATAACAAAAATAACAAAGATTGGAAACAATAATGATAAGAAAGGAAAACAAATAATTGCAGGGAACAGGTAAGACTAAAGCTGGTACAGATAAGTAGGAAAGGTGGACAAAACAGGTAAGTATAAAGATGGTACAGGTAAGTTGGTAAATGGAAAACAGAAGGCCAAAAATATCACAAAGGAGAAATGGGTGGAGTGCCCAGTGGGCCTCAAATACCCCCCCCCCCCACCCCACACCACACCACACCACACCACACAGACACAAAAACAATGCACAGACAGACAGAGAAAGATAAAGGTGAATGAATATATCACAGATGGTAACAATAATAACAGTTTGAATGGCAATGAATGGTGCATGAAAGTTAGGCCTAACAAAGTAACAAAAGAATAAAAACAAATACAGGAAACAAAGAATCAAATTAAAGTAGAAACAATCCAAACAGAAAAGGAATTATATCACCAACAGATAAGGAAGTCCAGCAAAGTGTCCAGTAATGATGGGGATTGTAGAAGGTTGAAAAAATTGAGTACATTGAAAATGATGAGTCTGTCCAGTTGAATGGTGAACAGTTGTTTAGAAAAACTCAGGAGGATCAGGAAAGCAAATGGAGACTGTCACACACAAAACATCAAACACTAAACAGGCCTTAATTAACAGCTAAACTTAAACAAGTAACAATGAAAACAAAAAGAAGAGTTTAGACAAAGTGCAGGTTAAAATTAAAAAGAAAAACTGCAATGGAATTATCTCAATATGCTAAAGGATTCACTGAGATTTAAATTTGTAATGATGTAGGTTACAATTGATTCCTCAGAGAAAGGGAGTCCTCCTTCAGGCCTAATCAGCCAGCTTTAGTACAAGTGCTGAGCTTCTAAGGAGCTCTGAGATTGAAGGAGTGGATATTTGAATGAGCCAATGGGGAGATAGGATGAACAGAGGATGGTTGCAAGGAACTGTGGGAAATGAAGTTTTAACCTGGCCAGGCTACTGACCCTAATTACAGGCACAGGTGGGTGAGACTTACATCCACATTATATAGCATGGGAATTGCTACAAACTTTATGTACTATTTATTTCGGGAATAAACAAAACAATGTTTAACTTGAACTGGTGTTTGGCATCCTTTGTTTTGTAGTTTATTCACTGGGGTAAAGTAAGGCCTACACAGTGTATTCTTTACTCCTGGGCTATTTTTCTACTTTAATATGTTACACATTGTAACCAGTGGTGTAGTGGTAAATAAAAAAGCGGGTAAACGCCCATGTTTGGTGGAGTTGAACAGATAGATTGAACAGATGAACATGAACAGATACATTGTTATTGTCCCTCAGCCAACCAGAACTGCATTTGTGCCATATGAAAATGTGAGAAACGTCATCCGTGTGTGTGTGTCCATCTGTCTGCGGTTATTGTTCTTATACAGTTCTACGGTTATGCACCAATAAAGAGCTGTGAACATGGTTTATATTTTCTGCACTCTTAAGGATAGTTCATACACTAGTACAGGGTGGTCGGAGCGGGAATCACAAGTAGTGGAGCGGAGCAAAACAAAGAGCGGAGGACATTATGAGCGGTGAGCGGAATTGTCACCGCTTCGCTCCGCTCACATTCTCTGAACACAATACAGACGCTCGCCATTAAAATATAGGATTTGCACATCACAGGAGAGTAGATGTGAGTAAACTCTGTATCCCGTATATGAGAAGTAAGTAAACAATATATTGCCCAAATTCAAAGTGGGTAAACGCCGTTTACCTGCGTATACCCTCAACTACACCACTGTCTTGCTCTAAAATAAAGGCATACACACAGGGGCCATGGCCTCCTGCCCGTGCTGTTATGCTGCATGCCCTCTGAACAATATAATGGCTTATTACTTTTTGAAAACCAACTAATATCCAAATGAATATTTCAATTATGAACATCCGAACATGAAAAACCTGTGTTCGTCCCAGCAATACAAAAGTAAAGAAAGCAAAACAAAACACATTGTGCGCAATCTGAACTAATTATAGTCACTCGTGACATTCGCATAACTGATTCGGACCTCTCGTCACCGCAGATTTATGTCTTGTCTGCTTAGTAATGGGAACACACAGGCACACACAACTTTGTTTAAAAGCTATGCTCTCCCTCTTATGTTCTTATCTTGACATGCTCTGCTTTGTTACACACACTGTTTCTTTCACTTCCTGTCATACTCAGTTGACTTCAATTCAATCACCCCAGCAAGCAAAGTAAATTAAAATACAGACCTAGTGCATACAGACCTAGTGCACAAGATCAATCTCTTTGCCTACAAGGAGCTTGACTGCAATAAGAGATAGGGTAAAGAAATACAGTTCACTTGCCTGCTAAGAAATACATAAATAATGTAAATATGTTGTCTACAATCCTGTGATTACTGAACATAGTGAGTGTGTTTTAAAAAAAAATGTAATGTAACCAGGAAATAATAGGAGTCAATCAAGTTTTTAGCTGTAGAAATCAAGCAAACAGGCACAACTGTAAAATCGGTGGATGTCAAGTTTGCCCCAATTGTTTCTACTAACTTAGCTTGTGTTTTTCATGCAAGTTCGATCCACTTTTATTGTGCCTGAAAAACACAAGCCAAGTTAGTAGAAACAATTGCCCCAATTGTTTCTCGAAACTTAGCTTGTGTTTTTGATACAGGTTAGAAGAAACAATTGGGGCAACCTTGGCCCTCATCGGTTTTACAGTTGTGCCTATTTGCTTTGTGCTGGGCAAGTTTGCCCCAATGGTTTCTTGTTTTTGATATCTCTGCTTTAAAATGGCTGGGCACTTTTGATAACTTGGCATTTTTTCACATTTCCAATGTGTTTTTGTTTCAGATATCACTTCTTTTTTCACTTAATGGTTAATAACACACACACACATTACGGGAATAGCAAAATTATTCAACCTATATTGAGGCAATGTATTGCCGTTTGGATAGGGTAAATGCAAATAGTAGCCTAGTCTGTTGAAAGGGTTAAGATGTGAATCTGTGTAGTGTAGCGGTTATGTAGTTGGAGTGAAAATATGACTAGTTAGGGTTCTTCAGCATAGCTAATTCTCAGAAAAATGTATGTTCCTTTTTGTCCAGTGGGGACCACAATGAGTGTTACACTGACAGAAAACCAAAATTTTTCAGAGCTCAAGATCAGAATCTCACAATATTGATGATGATGGTGATGAAGATGAATAATGACTCAAAAAATCTAAAAATACTGCTTGTCTCAACTAATCGTGTAGCACTGACAGTATAACACAACATGCTTGCAAACTGAAAGTTATAGTTTCATTTCTAAATCCCACACATGCCAGACCATTTTTATATTTAAATAAAACATATATACATGTATATATAGAAAAAGAAGAAGGAGAAGGACATTTTTACCATACTTTGGTGACTTATTTATCTTACTGTATAACAGTGTGACAGAGACAGAATGATTCTTGGTGAGAAATCTGCCCCCCGACCTGTGAAGTTGTGTAAAGGGAACAGAGTGCCCTGGACTGGATGGCCCGACAATTCATTCCCAGGGTTAGATGGAAATCGGCCATCTAGAAAGGGGGCGGAGCTATGGTACATCAAGTCATCGACCCGGAAAGGAAGCGACGTGGCAACCACGGATTGGAGGAGAAACAGTTGCAATCGCTAACCAAGGGGGCGTGACAGACGATATATAAGGGGATGTAGCAAGGTGATCTGTTCCTTTGTATGTTTAAACGCTGAACCGGAAGGAGAACTTATTGGTATTGTGAATGTTTTGTTTGTTTTGTCTTGTCTATAAATCTACTTGTTTTTTGTTATTAGACGGCTAACATGATCCGGAGCTGTCGCTACAGGCCAGCACTAAACTCGGACAACACTGCACCTTGTTCACAATAAATTGTATTTTCACCATGAGCACTACAGCACTCACTTTGGACTTGTGATCGTGTTTGTGTATATTGTGTGTATTTAAATACCGTGTCTATTGTTTCAGGACTGAGCCCCGTGGATCTCATTATTATTTACTGTTGTCAAGTGACGTTGGATTACAAATAAAACATTTCACCAGTAACATTGTTGTTTGTCATTATCTTGAGCACTGCATCATCTCAACACCTGCGCACTGCAAACCCCTACCACAGACAGGTATTGACTTTTTTTTTCTACATTTCACCTAAGAGTGTTTGTAACTACAAATCAAAGTAAAATGGTGCTTTTAGCTGATTTACGTTTGCTGCGCCAATACCTTGAAAACACGTAAACTATCCTTGCTGTATAGAGAGTCTGGCAGTTCTCGCGCTTCGCTGATAACTTGGCAGGAGAAACTACTGTTCCTCTCAGTAATTTGAATGGATTAATGATTGCAAACTGCAAATTTGATAGTGGGTGCAGAATGCCAGGTGAACACCATTCTTTACATACGCCGGTAAAATCTGAACTCTAGTTGGCCATTAGATAGAGGGCCTTGTTTTGATGAGCTCCCTCTACTGGAAGATGGTGGTAATGTTAAGCATATCAGATCTCTGTATGGTGGTGATGTTGTGTATATCTGCGTCTCTGTTAATCCCTTTGAACATGACTATACTTTCAGGCCAACAGACAATATGCCTGTACTGGGGATCACAAGGTCCCAGGTTTAATGCGTATACTGCATTTCAGTAAATAATGTATTGTATTTAATTATTTCATCTACAGTTCATTATAACACCATATGGCTGACCTAGAACTAGGCAAGTTTTGTTTCCTTGTAGATTTTATTTTATTTTTTAAACTGGCATGAAAGGTGATCTGTTTTTACAGTTAGGCATGTTTACAATGAATGCTGAATACATAAAAAAACATCACACATCTTAATGAAATATATGAAAACATTAATAAACATTCCATTCGACAATATGAATTGGTAGAATGATGACAAGTCCTGCCACGCAGCAAACATATTCAAAAATATTATCTTTAAGGTAATGAAATGACATCCGTTTCTTTTTAAGCTAAACATGTTAGACACATCTGGAGAGGCTCTGCTGACACAGCAGAGAGTTGAAATTGAAAAATCACAAATTATATATGTGATTGGACACAGCTTTAAAGTAATTTATAGGAGAGAACGACAAATGTGCTGGGTTTGCACCTTTAGCTGAACTCATTTTATACAATCAGATATGAACACCCCACCATTTCTAATGTACAGATAAATAGCCTAGTCTTTTGTTACAAAAAAAGAAAAAAGAAAGAGGAGGGCCTGACAACTTTTTACAATATTTGTAATTTTTCCTAATTTTATTAATAATGATTTTAATGCTTTGTGAACTTTTTTGCACAGGATTAAGACAGTCATGTGTCAGAAAAGACACAGACCATTTAATTGATCTAGACAAAGGAATGTCTAAAAAAAGAAGACTTTACATCCTTTTACAGCAAACCTAGATTACATCATCAATTTACTCTTGATCATCCTGGGATAACACCTAAAAATAAAGGTTTCGAAAACAGGTTGACCAATTCAATTCCGTAGTCTCTTTAATTTTTCATATATTAGTCGTAGTCCAAAAAGAAAAAAAAAATGGTCATGTGGTAGTTTTATAAAAGGGTCAATTAAAAATGCACAACAAAGGCTTTTTATTAGACAAATGAAAATATTCAGAGATGTACATGTGTGTCATTAAGTTAATAGTGTATAACTAAATAGTGTATAATCTTTTTTATTATTGTTGTTACTATAGAGCTGGAAGCATATAAAGCAGCCAGTTCTGCTTTTTTGTGTGTATGCTTAGCTATTAAGACAACTAATTAGCAATAAGCCCAATTTTTTTATGACACATATATCTGTAATTTATTCTGCTAAGGAAGACCCCCCCCAGAAAGGACAAAGTGCTGAGTTTCAAATGGTCAAATTTCAAACCAGTGTGGATGCAGAGAATTTATAGGTCACTGCTACAGTATGGTAATGTAGCTAACATGCGTTTAGAACACAAGACAGTTCCATTCAGGGTATGACAGACGCATAAATGAGCAATCTAGATCCCATGCTGTGCTGAGGACTGGAATTTGATAATAACTCATGTTGCTGAATTATCAATTGAAGCTAAAAGCCTATTTTAACATACTGTATTGACTATGATACTGGTTCTGTGAGCGACAAAATGGACAACAAAATCTAAATCGTTTCACTTTCAGGACACAGCAAATAAGTATAGTTCCTTGTTTTTGCCACAAGACCAATTGAGCCAGTTTCCAAAATATACTTTTATTAGCATTATTAATATCAAATAAATATATGATAAGTAATATGTATGACACACAGGTGCCTATTTTAATGATCTGAAAATCTTAATACTGCTGACCTAAAAAAAATTCAACAGATTTTTCACAGACCCCTTTTCACTCCATTTTAATTGTATGATGTGCCGGTAAACAGTAACAAGGTTTAAGATCCATATTATTATTTCAATTATTTTTGGGTAACATTTTTATTTTTATGCGTGATCTTTATCTTCACTCACGTGCAAACTGTGTGATAAGTAACTGTTTTGAGTGACACTCTGGAAGATGAGTTGAGTTTAATATTTAAACATGAGTCCCCATTCTATTTGTCATAATATACAGAATATACCCTGTACCGAATACCCTCTTGTGAAGTTGACTGACACCACTAGAAGAAACTCAGGGGAGAACATGGTCTACGTAGGAGGCATAATTTGCCAGTGACTCCTATATAATGGTGTGAAATGTCATTGCATTAGAAACCAGTTCTAAAGTACTTGATCCCGGGCAAGTTACAACAAGTTAAGTGCAATAATCCAATTACTGGCACTTCAGCCAATGGTATTTTGGGAAAGTCAGTTGACAGTTATCAATACTTCAGGTGGAGCAAACCCAGGCTTACTGATTTATAGCAGGCTTGGTAGGAATAACTACAATTATTTTCAATATGCATTTTTAACACTAACAGTTCCACTAACAGTTCCCTTTCAAGTCTGAAATGTATTCCATTTCACAATGGGTTAACCTATTATACCCGATTCAACTGAACACTTCTACCAAAGCTGCGTCTTATGCTCGTGATGTCAGCACACCTGTCTCCACCCCCGCAGGAGACAAAACTGCTTGCAGGACAGCGCTCACTGCCATTTTCTATTTCAGCCTTTTCAGCTACACAGAGAGTGATTCAGCATTTGAGAGAGTGAAAATTCGCTATCTTTGACCAGAAGCAGTCAGATAACCTTGTCTTATTTTATTTCTGTTTGTTTTTTCCCCTTGGGATAAACTGCTGAAGCAGAAAAATTGTTTAAATAATTTAATTGTGTTTTACTGTGAGTGTTTCTCGCGGCCCTCTGGCCAGCAGCAGCGGCGGTCTAGCCTGCTCCTGCACTACACAGATCTGTGACACAGTATTATTAATATTATTTATTCTCTCTTTCTACCCTAACTCTGGCTGGAGTTTTAGTAGGCTTGTTTTTTACAAGCGTTTGGTGAATTTAAAGTACGTTTAACCCTTTGTGGTCCTATGTCAGACCTGGTCCGACATTGCAATTATTCCTATCCGGTCCAATGTCGGACCCTGTCCGACATCATCAAAAAGACGCAAAAAACGGGTTTCTAGTCGAGAAAACGAGAAAACCATTCAATGGCCGAGTGGGAGCGACAGAAGCCAAGACAAGCCGAAAAAAAAGGGCGTATCTCATGAATAGTCATACATGCCCCTGGCATCAGATAACGGTGGCCATAAGGAAACAAGCTGACTGTTACTGCATCAGTGTGCAGAGAATATCACGGATCTTTGCAGAGCTTTTTTGAGATGTTATAGTAATAAAATAATGACTTGGATCGCATTATTGAGGCGTTTGGTGATAAAACAAGTGATCAGGGGATGATTGATCGGTATGTACGACTATTATTATTATTATTATTATCATTATTATTTATTTCTTAGCATATGTGAAAGCTATAGCGAACGAAAGGGTGGGGCGGGGCTGGAGATGCCTAGTGAGTGCTTTGTTGATATGCAGGGCCTTTTAAACCCGTTTGACTGTGGAAAAAAATACTTTTAAACAGCGAGTCTAAAATTAACTGCGCGTGTGAAAATAAATTGGACCTGACGCGCCTGACACGCACTTAATAAATGGACTGCAAAGGGTTAAATACCTTTTAATGGTTGAAACTGTTATATATTGTGTCTTTCCCTTTGTTTTTCTTCCAGGAGCTGTGTGCGCAGCAGTCTGGGCTCAGACTTGCTTGCAAGCCAGCACTCCTGGACAGGCACTGTGTTTAGCTCTCGGGCTGCACAGACTAACTTGCAGGCTGTAGCCCAACAGTCAGAGAGCTTTGCTCTGCTGCCCATGCAACAATAGCGGGCAGCTTCAGCACCACTTTGTTAAGGCATGTCAGTGGGAGAGAGCTGTAAGCAGGCACTCTCAGGTTCTCGCACTGCATCCCTATGTTGCTGCCTTGGTCACGTGCAGTTTGCTTAGGCCCTGCCAGTACCAACCATGCACTGTACCGTGCCTCCGTGCACTGCACTGTACCGCACTGTACACCATACAGTACCATACCATGCCTCCATGCACTGTACCGCACTGTGTATCATACTGTACCATACCGTGCCTCCATTCAAGGTACCATGCCCCATACACCATACCATACCATGCATACCGTACTGTGCACCATAGTGCACTGTATAGTGTCCCGTGCAACGTAGTACACCGTACCATATCTCACCGTACATCAATACCGTGCACTGTACCGTGTTACCACCCATATGCATTACTATACAGTCTTGCTGCAATGATGCCTGGGTTCCATTCTTGCACAACCTGCAAGAAGTCTATCCCTTCCGAGGATAAACACAATGTGTGTGGTGTCTTGGGGCTGAGCATGCTCAGCAGGCATTTCAGGATCACTCCTTTTGTGAGGCCTGTGCAGTGCTCACCAGGCGGTCGAGCACAGGCACAATCGCTTTGCAGAACCTGCTCCCTCGGCCTCCTCCTATGTCTCCCTCACCGTGGCGTGCAGCATCGGCCTCATCCTCTTCTTCACCCCCCCCTCGGGAACTCCAGAGGGTGAGCTAGAGAAACCTCAGCTGGAGAAGCTGGAGGAGGACAAGCTACTAGCGCCTCTCCGCCTTCTCCACAGAGCTCACAGCTTTATTGAAAGAGCCACCACAGCACTGGAAGTGCCGTGGCCTGAGGAATCCGAGACACTGTATGGTGGCCGTTGAGGCCATGTGTGCTGCGCACAAGGTGGGGTATATGTGGCAATGTGCTCCACCCCTGTGTGTAGTTTTGTGTTTTATGTTGTATGTAGTGTGTAAATATTGGTGTATTGCAGTAGGTACATGGGACATAATTGTATTTAGGCATGGGGATTGCACTTCACTTCACGTGCATTTAAAGTATGTAATAATATGTGAGCACGGGGTTGCACAAATGAGTTCACGTGCTGGGATTCACGTAAATAATTAATTAGTAATTGAATCCCGGCACAACAGTATATATAGATGCAAGTTTTACTCACGCGGGGTTGTGTGTTCGTAAGTGGAGAACGGGTGAGAGAGAGAGGAGAATAATATATCTAAAATAACAATTGCTTCTATGTGTTGGAGAACCAGCACGGTACTTGTTTATGTCTATTCGTCCACTCGTTTGTCTGTCTGTTTATTTTCTGTTCGTTTTGGCTACTGTGCCGTTTTATTTTACAAAGTGTTTTTTTGTGTTAGTTGAAACCTTTTATTTATAATAACCCGGCACAAGCAAGCGCCTTCATCATTTCATTTCACCATCCTGTGTGTGTTTCCTTTCCTGGGTCTGACGTCACCACTCAGCCAGCCTTGTGACAAGGACCCAACTCAAACCTGCAACCCACTGCAACACCGTCTTCTTATCCGCGACCTGACCCGACCTGCTTTAATAAGACCTACAACCCGACCCGAACCCGCAAGTGTTTGTCCTTTACCTACTGCCTGCATCGACTGACTCTCTCACGCTGTCATATTCACACACAGATATCTCTACCATTCTCTGTAGATTAAGTCTATACAGTAGGCTATACAGTGTGGTAACTCCCTCTAGTGGTCTGGATGTATTTTAACATAGTAACATATTAACTATACTTACTTTACTTTAAAATACCTGTCTATTCCTTTCGTGCCAGTTTTGTGGCTGTCGTACACAAAATCATGACAGGTTTTACAAGCAAAGAATCCAGTCACATGTTCATTATTTACATTCGCTATGATTCCAAAAGAATCCCACATTTCTGATTTACCTCTCAAACTATTATTCACCACATGATATAAACCCTGTGCTATCTTTTGTTTCATCTCGTCCACACATATTTTTTAATAAAAGGATCTTGCGACCTATCAAACAAAAGGCAAAACAAACCGAGAACACTGCTTAGTCAGCTAAGTCCTTCCTATCACCTCCTGCTTTAGTGCAGGAAATACCGGTACATTTACCTTCTAATGCATTATTTGGGAAAGGGTTACAGACGAGTATGCTGAAAGGACGGAAAACATTTTTGTTGATTCAAATTCAGACCTGAGTCTGACCCGAAAATGACATTTTCCGCCCACACCCGAACCGTATACCCTGAAAAAGTTCACATTATGACCCAAGCCAGATCCGCTTTGTGGATCACATTTTGGTACCCGGCCCGATGCAGGACTCTACTTACTGGTGCCATCTAATATATATATATATATATTCAGCAGTACACTTCCTAATTACAGTCCCAAGTATTTCTATGCGTTCTGTTTTCACCTTTCTGGTCCGTTTGAGAAATAAACGTTGTTTTCCCTTCAATAGCTGATCCCTGCTTTAGTACAAAACTCATGTTTCATTACTATTTTTTTATTATGGTAACATCTTAAATGGCCATACTTGCTTCTTTGGCTGAAGATATATTATCAGATCATCATTTAACTAGGGAATCTGCTGCGCGATTAAACTAGGAAAAACGCCTGATGGTAAACAATGTTGTGGCTGCTATAGAAGATGCAACAGATGAAAAAAATATGTTACAGATGAAAAAAATATGTTAGTGGGACAACACTTTATTTAGGCACTCTACGATTTGACTGGCAAAAGATAACATAGGTTTATTGGATTTCACAAACTTTTCAACTTGGTACGGTAGCCTTTTCACTTCCTTTTTGTTTAATTATTGAACTTTTTGCTGGATACAGTCCATTAAAATAATTTTCTTGTTAAGTTTTCAGGACATTTTGTTAAATGCATGTGTGCAACACACAAACCTTAAGTGTATTTTTATTTTAGTTCCCTTTCAAGTACAAAATGTATCCATTACATAATGGGTTAACTTTGTTTACCTGAAAATTCAGAGATTTACCAAAACTGTCACGCAGTGACCGGCAATGTCATCAGTCATGGACACACAATATGCCGCTGGGGTGTCTCAGGAGGTACCCAAGCCCATCGAGCCTGCGGCTCTGGGTCTGGCCCCTGAACGGCAATGTTTGAAACATCGGGGGTTTACCAACAGGTTTACTGACACCCTGCAGAATGCCAGTGCAGCATCCATGCATTCCCAGTATGGGCACAAGTGGGGCATTTTTCAGACGTGGTGCATGCCAAAGGGCTTGACCCCACAATCTGTCCCATGACAGTTATACTGCAATTTTTGCAGGACCTGTTTGATGAAGGGAAATCCCCTCTACATTAAAGGTCTATTTGGCAGCTATATCAGCTTGCCATGTTAAAATGGACTCGCTCCCCAGGAGCTCACTTTGAAAGGGGCACAAAGGCTGCACCCTGGAGGCTGAATGTAGTGCTTAATGCACTCATGAAGCCGCCCTACATTCAGCTGAGCTGAAGCATTTTTGCTTGCCATTACCTCCGCCAAGCGCATGAGCAGGATGCAAGCCTTTTCTGTGGCGAAAGCTTGTCTGTTTTTCACGGAGTCTAGGACCAAGGTCACACTCCACACGAACCCGGCTTTCTTGCCCAAATGTATTTCAACCTTCCACGTCAACCAATCGGTGGAACTGGAGGCTTTACATCCCCCTCCTTTCCAGTCAGATAGGGAGCGTAAGCTCCATGCGCTTTGCCCTGTTAGGGCATTAGCGTATTATATTGACAGAACAAAAAGTTGGAGGCAATCTGAACAGCTGTTCATCTGCTATGGAGCTAAGGCCCACGGTAAAGCCCTGTCTAACCACAGGCTGTCTGGTTGGATTGCAGAGACAGTCAAGATTGCTTATAAGTATGTCTACCTCTTGGGTGTTGTTCCAGGGTACATCTGTCACCGACATTTGCAATGCTGCAGTATGGGCATTGTGGCAGCCTTACCGTCTGACCCGCTCAGATTTAAGTCGTTCTAATAGTAATACATTTTGCGATGGCTTGGGCATAATTACCAATTATGTACATTTCGTACTTGAAAGGGAATGTTAGGTTATTATCATAAACCCGGTTCCCTGAAATAGAAATGTATCCATTACAATCTTCAGTCGCTGAGTACATTACACGCAGCAGGCTAAAGAAGAAAAAAAATTGACTGGCACTGTTCAACCGTCATCATAGAGCCTAGTCCCTTCCATGAGGGACAGAGACTACCGTGATGACGTTGCCGGTCACTGTGTGACAGCTTTGGAAAGTCTCAGAATTTTCAGGTAAACAAAGTTAACCCATCATGTAATGGATACATTTCTATTTCAGGGAACCAGGGTTATGATAATAACCTAATGTTTTTCATGGTTCTTGTTCAAAATTTCTTGAATGCAACTGTTCATTTTAAGCATTTATTTATTTTATTTTATTTTATTTACACAACAGTACTCACACAAGTTTGGTCACTAACTGTTGCATGAAACCGGGGTTCCTGTATTTTGTTGGTGTTAATAATATACAGCACCTCTTCATTGAAGCATTTTTATATCAGCTGACAAGATTTCAGCTGATATCCCATCATGCCTTTTTTCTTAGCATACAGCCTCTATACATGAACCCACCATTATTGGTGCATATGTATAGCTGTTATGTACTATATATCGCCTTACAGTACGATAATATGACAAAAACTTGACAATGATAATACCCGAAAATAATCTTAATATTTTTTTTACTAAAGTAGCCGGTCGCTGGCTTAGTTTGAAAAACCTGCTGTTAGATGTTTACATTTGAGAGACTTTATATAGTTTCACAGTTCTTGAAATTTACAGTTGCAAAGGATTTACAATTTTGTTATGGTGTATTGCTGGACACTCGATTCAGGGAAAGGTATGCTGTTTTTAAGCAAACACATACTAACCCCTTTTACTAGTTAAAAAGCAGAACTGCGCAAGGTAGTGAGAATGTATTATACACAAATAAATGAAAACAGAAATCGATGCACTTCTCAAGATTGTGTTTCGTTCATTATTATGTTATCTCTCCTACTCGTTTCATAACGCAGGGAGCTGCTACTTGAACCATGTCATAGCTACTTGCTTGTTTATTTTGGTGTAAGAATTTGAGCAAAACTAATAATGATCTACCTATTGTGTGTTCATTTTTAGTATTGGTGTTTTGGGGGGAATAACACTGAATTACAAAACAGCAACGGTCATTAAAATGTCTATATAAATTAGCAATTTATATACACCGAAGAAATAAAAGAAGTTAGAATGTGGATTGTACCATTGCATTTTAAAGTATTGCAATGTTAAGCCCGTTCTGTCACAAT
This sequence comes from Acipenser oxyrinchus oxyrinchus, assembly GCA_030684275.1. Classification (NCBI taxonomy): domain Eukaryota; kingdom Metazoa; phylum Chordata; class Actinopteri; order Acipenseriformes; family Acipenseridae; genus Acipenser; species Acipenser oxyrinchus. The sequence continues at coordinate 37,828,646 of CM060248.1, read as the reverse complement.
TCAATTTAATTCTGTCTAATCTCGTCCTTTCTGTAATACTTGACAACTGTAAGTTCACATTAATATCACATTTCTTACCCGAACATTAGATCAATCCTAGAACACTTCACTGATGCTTTAGACAGCTTTTCTTCCTTCTTTTTAAACGTTTTTGAGCTGGCATGGTGCTCACAGACGGAAAAATCACAGTGACACTGCCAATGAACACGTGTTGAAAATATCTGGAAGTGCGTTCAACTCAGTCTAACAGTGTCCCTCCCTCTGTTTGTCCATCATTAACCAATGATACAGTACGTCTTTCTCGTGGCTTAGTGCTGGGAGGTGTATAGTAAAGAATGGCAACAATAATACATTATGATAATGAGTCATTTTCTCGCAGGACAAGATTAGACAGAATTAAAATGAATTGTGACAGACCGGGCCAACTGACGCTGAGCAAGTTTGTGAATGGGTTGTAGATCAGATGTGCTGGTGCTGAGGGACACCAGCAGCAATGATGGGCGGCCACACACACATCTGTTTAAATGACTTAAATAACTTTTAAGTCATTTAACATAACTAAATAATTTTTTTAATCAACAGACATAGAGCCATTTCAACAAAAGCATATTTACCAATCAAGAATATGCCTGTGGCAGAGAGTGAAGGAATTTGAATTTGTAAATATCCCTCCTGACCAGAAAGGGTGCTATGTAAGGTTGGTGGTATGCTTCCTCCTAATAGGCAGAAACCAGAAGCTGACCAAATTAGGGGGAGCATGTAGCTGCACATATATGGAAGGACTCCATTGCAATCTGTCACTGTCTCTGTTTACTTCACCTCAGGATGGCACAGAACCAGAAAGAGACATTCCTCCCAGCTGGCATCTCCCTCTAATGGAGATAAAAGTTGCTCTCACCCTGATTTCGTTGCCATTGTTGAGGCCTGCTTGGAGAGGCACCTTCAGTATTTCGAATCACAATTTTCTTGTTTGGAGGAAATGGGTAGAGGATCGGATGCCAAACTGTCCTCTTACGACAAGGACCTGAAAGTGGATCTCTCTGGTATCCATGCTAGGGTGGATAAGAACATGAAATCGGCCTCTCTTTGCAGCACCAGGTTCGACCAGCTGAGGACAGGAAGATTTAGAGGACAGGAACAGACGGCCCAATCTCTGTATGGTGGGCTTGGAGGAGAATTCTGAGGGCTCGGATGCGGCGGCTTTTCTTATGAAATCCCTCCCTTAGTGGTTCTCATCTTTGGCTGACAAAAAAACTGTGGTCATGCGTGCCCACTGCATTTACAATGGTCGGCCCAAGACAAATGATAAGCACAGGACCCTCATCTTCAATCTGCTCTGATACTCCGACCGCCAATCCATCCTGCAAGCATCCAGTAAGAACCCCCTGTCTCTCTCAGGTAAGGAAATTAAATTCTTCCCTGACTATAGCAATTACACGGCACAACGCCGCAAGGGCTTCTCCCAGCTGATCGGCTGGGCTCGTTCACAAGGACTACAAACTTTCCTGAAGAACAACTCTGAAGAACATCTGTTTAAAACAGGAGCAGACGCTGAAGAGTTCCTGGATTCGCTGGGGTCTTCTGGTTTGGTCCGGGCCCAACGTCCTTCTTCTTCCTGTCCTGAGAAAGGATGGAACATGATGGAAGAAGACCCCTCGCCCGGCGCCTTGGACTTGAGTAGTTCCTGATCGGCCTGCTGGCCCCTCGTGTTTGGATCGGTGCTGGAATCAACATTGTGGAGTTGGGACTTGCCTGGACTTGATAGCTATTAAAGTTCTCTTCATTATAGCTTTTTCTGTTTTTGACTTTACGGTATTTTCTTACCGGCATATTATCCTATTGTTATCGGGGACATATATTAATCTTGAGTAATCGAGGTTATATTTTATCAGGAAATTATTATTACTGCAGGTATGTGTGTGTATCAGTATGTATGTATGCATGTGTATGTATATATATATATATATATATATATATATATATATATATATATATATATATATATATATATATATATATATATATATATATATATATATATATATATATATATATATATATATATATATATATATATATATAAAGAAATCTAACTGAAAGAGGGAAACAGCAACTCCCTTGGATTGATCCAGATCTGCACTCGATTTGGCGATAAAAGTATTTTTATTTTCATATTACAAAAGTCAGTAAGCTACAATTTTAATGTGTTTCGACAGTTTGTCTTCATCAGAACATTGTAAAAGACCTGTTTTTCCAACATTTTAAAGACTTCAAAGCCGAGACCACACCTTATATCAATAGTTTAACAATTAGTACCCAATCAAGTCATTTAGTCAATAGTCAGTTAGTAGATCATTATTTTCAACAGGTGATTATAATTACATCATGATTAGAGGCACTTCACATCTTATAAAAACTATAAATCAATCTGATTAACTACTAAATACATGTTAGATTAACGGACATAAATTAATATCGTCATTGACACCCAAAGGTTCCAATGTATTCAAAGTAAGAATCCAATGTGCTTCTCTTTGTAACATAATTGCTGTTTCCCGCTTTCTGTGGTTTTCTACAGTTAGATTTCTTTCTATATTTATTTCCTGGGTCTAAGCACCCCAGTTTGGAAATGAGCAGACAAATATATTTTTTAGTGCTGGTATAAACTCTTGTTGTTATACTGTATATATATATGTGTGTGTGTGTGTGTGTGTGTGTGTGTATTGTAGCGGTTTCAGGGGTTGTGTTGTGGATGGACGTTATGTGCCTGCAAGGTTTATTTCTTTTTTTGACTGCCAGGCCCACGGACAGCAACACAAAGGAGTCTACAGAGTCAGGACCATGGATAGCTCAGTGGAAACTTCCAGACTGCAGCAGAACAGCCACGCCTGTCTCCAGGTGTAATCAAGGCAAATCTGCAGACAGGTGATACCAATCAGTCTGCTCTATTTAACTGCGCCCTGGACTTTCTTTTGTTGTCTTTTGATCCTGGCAGGGCATTGGAGAGAGAACACTTTGGAGAGGGGTTTGAAAGAAAGAAAGAAAGAAAGAAAGAAAGAAAGAAAGAAAGAAAGAAAAGGAAATTACAACAAGGATTGAACACCCAACGACGAACTAGGACTGGACTGGAGAACCCGAACGGCACTTGGACAATACTTCTGTATGAAAACTACCCCCAGTAACAAACCCTGGCCTGAATCGACAAAGAGACCGAAAGATCTCTGCCTGTTGGTTGATTGATTATTTTGTTTGTTTTGTTTACATTTGCAAAGAACACTCCCAAAGCTCCTCATCCTCTGCCAAAGCCTATTAAAAATAAACAGGTTTTAAACTTTACTTGTTCTTGTGTAGTGTGGTTTTGTGTGCAATCCCTGCCTTACAAAGAACCCGCCCCAGGAAACGTTACAGTATATGTGTGTGTATATGTACTGTATATATAAGGTTACCTGCAATATATGTTAGCCCTGCTTTAACCTTGTTTACATGTTATAGGGAAATGTTGCTATTTAAACTATATGTGTGAAGGGGGGATGGGGGGATGTGAAGAGAAGGCTCTTTCTGCCTGAAACCATCAGGGTCACGGATAATAGATTTGATTGGGGCGCCGTACATTTTATTGTTCAGCACCATTTTCGGAATGTTCTGGGGTGGGATTATGGGACTGTTTTGTTGTTTTCATTCTTGCTGGGGTGGGTGTGGGGGAGGAGGGGAGGGAGAGTATCTTGTGGGATCATATACGGCTTTAGCTCCCTTTGTTATTGCTACTTTTTTTCTCTTAGATTACTCATAGGATCTTTTGATTGCTGGTTACTGATCTGTAAGTTTATTTTCAATACCCATGACTAGTTTGTTGTTGTTGTCCTGGAGTGTGCGGGGTCTGAACACACCTCATAAACGTATGAGCTGTCTTGACCTACTGTGTAGGAAAAGACATTCTTAGACTGGCAAATAGATATTATCATGTTCTAGCTTCTTCATCCTCAGATTAAAAAACAAATAAGGGGGTTCTGATTGTTGGGCGGTGCAGCCTGCAATTTACTCTTCTGGATTTGGGAAGTGACATGGAGGGTAGAATAACATATGTAAAGACAGTTGTTTCGGGTAAAAAAATAGATTTTTTTTCGGTTTATACACAAAATTCTTTTGATAAAGGTTTTTTTTGATTTATTGACAAAACTAATGCTTGATCTGTCAGAGTTCCGATTGATTATTGCAGGCGATTTCAACGCGTATGGGAGCATGCTTTGGACAGGAGATTTGCGTCTGATATAGTTTCTTCAAAAGATGAGATCCTCCCAATAGTACTCAAAGAAATGAAAGAAGTTATTTACAAACCGCTAACCAAGATCATGCAACAGTCTCTTGACGCAGGGGTTGTACTGACAGACTGAAGAATTGCAAATGTAATACAGATCCACAAAAAGGGAGACAAAACCGAACCAGGTAGCTACAGATCAATAAGCCTGACTTCCATAATATGTAAACGTATGGAAGTTATAATAAGATCCAAAATGGAAAATTACCTTTATGGTACCAGTATCCTGGGAGACAGTCAGCATGGTTTTAGGAAAGGGAGATCATGTCTAACTAACCTGCTTGAAGATGCAACATCGACAATGGATAACTGCAAAGCATATGACATGGTGTGAACAGGATGGCTTCAGTGGTATCGTCAGACCAGAAGCACAGACTCTGGAAGTAGCGGGTGAGAGCTGAAATGCTACGGCATTTAAATAATAAAACAAACAAAAGGTTTAAACAAAACAACAAAACAAAAAGGCGTGTTGGCCAAACGAACAAGTATCGTGCTGGTTTTTAGCCACCACGTCTAGCAATTGTTTTGGTTTTGGTTTTAAATCTCTCACAGCCTTACGTCTCTCCTCTGACACTCTCCCCCGAGCGCAGACAGCTGCAGGCTTTTATATTCTGGCCGAGGGGTTAACTAGCTATTAATTATCTTATTACCCCTCGGCCACAGTCTGCACGATTTTAGTAAGGATGTGTGACTGTCAGCTAGTTAAATAATCAGTAGCTGATCAGTCACGCATCCTCACAAGGTTTTTAAAATACATAAACAATAACAGATAATGGCGGCGGCTTTTATACGCGCCGCAAACAATAATACAAATAATAATAAAACAGTGCACATATATATATATATATATATATATATATATATATATATATATATAGGGGCGGGACACTCCGCCACACATGGTTTATTTAGATTTCCAAAAAGCTTTTGACAAATTCCTGCATAAAAGATTCATTCTCAAACTGAACGCAGTAGGGATTCAAGGAAATGCATGCACATGGATTAGGGAGTGGTTAACATGCAGAAAACAGAAAGTACTGATTAGAGGAGAAACCTCAAAATGGAGTGAGGTAACCAGTGGAGTACCACAGGGATTAATATTAGGTCCTCTGCGAATTCCTAATCTACATTAATGATTTAGATTCTGGTATAGTAAGCAAACTTGTTAAATTTGCAGACCACACAAAATAGGAGGAGTGGCAAACACTGTTGCAGCAGCAAAGGTCATTCAAAATGATCTAGACAGCATTCAGAACTGGGCATATGGCAAATGACATTTAATAGAGAAAAGTGTAAGGTACTGCACGCAGGCAATAAAAATGTGCATTATAAATATCATATGGGAGATACTGAAATTGAAGAAGGAATCTATGAAAAAGACCTAGGAGTTTATGTTGAACCAGAAATGTCTTCATCTAGACAATCTGTTGAAGCTATAAAAAAAAGGCCAACATGATGCTCAGCTATATTGTGAAATATATGCATTAGTAAGAACTCATCTAGAATATTGTGTTCAGTTCTGGTCACCTTGTTACAAAAAGGATATTGCTGCTCTAGAAAGAGTGCAAAGAAGAGTGACCAGAATTATTCTGGGTTTAAAAGGCATGTCATATGCAGACAGGCTTAAATAATTTAATGTATTCAGTCTTGAACAAAGAAGACTACGCAGCGATCTGATTCAAGCATTCAGAATTTTAAAAGGTATTGACAATGTTGACCCAGTGGACTTTTTCAACCTGAAGAAAGAAACAAGGACCAGGGGTCACAAATGGAGATTCAGAACAGAAAATAGGAGGCACTTTTTTACATTGAGAATTATGAGGGTCTGAAACCAACTCTCCTGTAATGTTGTTGAAGCTGACACCCTGGAATCCTTCAAGATGTTGCTTAATGAGATTCTGGGATCAATACTCTACTAACAACCAAACGAGCAGGATGAGCCGAATGGCCTCCTCTCGTTTGTAAACTTTCTTATGTTCTTATGTTCTTTATTGCCGCACCTTTCGGCCAATGAAGCAGCTCTTCTCGGTACTCCAGTAAGTATCTCAGTAGCTGAACTTAAAGATGTTGTTCAAGATATGAATAAGGGTAAATCCCCAGGATTCGATGGCATTCCTCCTGAATGTTTTCTGACTTTTTGGTCTCAGTTAGGTCCTCTTTTGCTTGATCTGATGGATTCTGCAGTTGAGAAGGGCTTTTTTACTAGAGATGTTTATACTGCTATTGTGTCCCTACTGATATTTCTAATGAGGACTGTCTCCGCGCATTCCAGGATTTGCAACTTCAGTACAATTTGCTGGGTATTTCTTTCTTTTTTGACCTCCAACTGAGGTCATCATTGCATGCCTATGGGGTGCCTTGGGGGACAGCACTGTTTACACACCCACTTCAGAATATATTAGAACCGGGTCTCTTTTATTGTAATGTGCTGTTTGTTTTATTGTAATGTGCTGTTTGTTCCAAAATAAAAACAATAAAAAAATGGATCACAAAAAAATAAATATAATGTTTTTTATGATGCCAGTTTCAGTGGTTATAAAGACAATAAAAAGAAGGACATCATGTGTCAAAAAATAGCAGAACAATTGGAAGATGGTATGTCTATCTCACTTTATTTCACCTTAATTTTAGTCAGTTACTGAGAGCACTACACACTGGTTTCGTATTTCTGTAAAATGATGCTTCTTTGTTTTAATAATGTTGACCAATAATAATAATCACATTCACACACTAACTGAAGATTTTATTAAAACAGAAACTCAATAAAAGGTATATTTATATTAAACTAATTTTCTCAGTATTTAAACAAAGAAATATGTGTAAATGTAGAAATTAGAATAGTCTAACATCAAAATAAGTAAATGCTAAATGATTACTCCTGAAATGTGTAAATATTATTTAGGTAGTTCATTAAAATAATAAAAATAATAATTATGACGATGTCCTTTATTGCATCAATAACATAATTTCTTTTTACATTTGTACAGAAAGTCAACTGGAACTATTGAGTTTAATTTAGTCAGCTTAATGTGTAAAGAAAGGTAAGTCTACGGATTTTCGCAAAATGTAAAAAAATGGCTTATGTTATTGATTCAATAAAGAATTATTATTATTATTATTATTGTTTTATTGTTATTGTTGTTGTTCTACGTTGTAACAGTGCCACAACATAGCCCACTCTGTGATGATGTGATAACCCAAACTTGTTGGAATATCACTTTTAATAATTAACGTGTTAATAAATAAATAATATTATTTGAAGGGGAAAAAAAACTTCCCAGCGCAGTTATCTGAACCTCTACACCACAGCGATTCATTAGGAAAACTTGAAACATTTGTTTTAATTCCTGTTACCGGACAGCTTATTAAAGATAACATTTTGAAAGACTTGCGAGGAAACTTATTGACGTAGGCAATTAAAAACAACAATAACAACAACATATTTGCAGTCTCAATTTGCATATTCCCAAACAGACCACGTGAACTTAGACCAGCATGCTACGCATAGCGGCTGATCACGCACAACAGGGAGGGACAGAGATCTCACAGCTGAAGCAACAGCGAAAGGAGAAAGAGACATAAACCATACACAACCTGCGTTTCCCAACACGCCCCGTTCACATAAGCGGTTCACAATTAATTCTTACAGTTTGCAATGATATTCCAACAGATGTAAACACTTGCACGTGATTACAAATGTTCATATGAAGAATATCTATTGGGGACCAATTGTCATGTGGTGAATTGTCACCGGGACCAATTGTCGCACGGACCAGTTTTCGTTAGGACCAATTATCGTGGGGACGAATTTCTTGTTCAATTACTTCCAGAATGGCTAGAACATGAACAACCCCGAAGTCTGTGCATAGTGAAGTATAGAAATATTTCAGTTTTGAGGTGGCTGATGATGGAATAGTAAAACAATATAACAATACTTTGCTTTTCTCCATGGATATTGTGAAGCAAAGCACAACTAAGTTAAAGTAAGCTGTTGCTTTTCATATGTAAATATATGTAAATTTCTATATTGTATATTTGTTTGATATTTCAATTGTGTTGTTATATTTTTCTGTGTTTTGGAAGACTTTGATATTTTCGATATCTATATCAAAATACTTGCACGATATTGATATACAATTTTCATATCGTTGCCCACCCGTAAAAATACTGTTTTCATTGATGTAAATTCATTGCGGTAGCGGTTTTAGGCACACACATCCCATGTAATTGCATGGGGCCCCAGGCAGCAAAGGGGCCCCTGTTGTCGTGGCTCAGTTACTATTAAAACATCTTTATTCATCTCAAATCTGCACCAGAATGAATGACTTATTAGCCATTTTACCGTTCTTTTTATCTATACGCCACAAGCCATAAACAGAAAAAACAACGTGTAGGGGTAGCCGTGCGCAAGTTTATGTCAGTATGTGACGCATGATCATACCACCCACGATTTAAGCTAAAAACGGTAAAACATTTAAACATGAACTAATGTCGACACACTGAAAACAAACTTTGCTTGCGCGTACCATCAGTACTGCAAACTTGAGAAGAATGCATGTATAGGTGTCTCACACACGTAGGGCTGCGTGTTTGAATTAACCTGGAAGCAAATTCAAATAAATGTGTTTCCAGCCAATGTATCATCCTTGCCTGTTGCAATGTTCAACTACATCTACAAGGGAAATTTGCTGGATCTGTATCCAAACCAGGGACGGCACGGTGGCGTAGTGGTTAGAACTGCTGTCTCACAGCGCCAGGGTCCTGGTTTCGAATCCGGCCTAGGGTACTGTCTGTGTGGAGTTTGCATGTTCTCCCCATGTTCGTGTGGGTTTTCTCCGGGTACTCCAGTTTCCTCCCACAGTCCAAAGACATGCTGTCCAGGTTGATTGGTCACTATAAATTGCCCTTTGTGTGTGTGTGTGGTGCCCTGCAATGGACTGGCGTCCCGTCCAGGGTGTAGTCTTGCCTTGCGCCCTGTGTATGCCGGGTTAGGCTCCGGCTCACCGCGACCCTGTAAAGGAGTAAGTTGTTAATGATAATGGATGGATGGATGTATCCAAACCTCAGTATTATTGACTTATGTTTGCTTTTGACTGTGCCTGTCACAGTAGCATCAGTAGAGCAGTATTACTGGTAAGAACAGTGAATAGGGGCCCTGGAATCAAGCTTTGCATGGGGCCACCATGGGACAAATGCAGCCACTGATTAATTGTTTGTACTTTCTTTTACTTCGGAAAAGCTGAGCTTTGCATATTTTCCTGCTATTGTACTTCATGTACAGCTAACATTATATATGATAACGTTTTTAAATATTATCACTACAAAATATTACCTGCGATTCCTGGAAGACGAAGGCTTGTTGCACTTGACTGTGTTCGGTTTTCTATACACATCCTGCAAATTGATGCCTGCACGATCCAGGCACATATGCATCGACATGTTCATTGTATTTCAAGTGTATTTTATGTTAGTTTTGCATAGCTAGCACACAGTAATTTGTTTGTTAAGTTTCTTCGAGCAGTTTTCTTCAGTGACAGGAAACCCGAAATATGTCCACACTGGTGATCTATAATGCTCCGAAGGGCTCTCAATTTCAGGTTCCCGAGTTTCACTTTCAGTGAGCTTTGAGTCGCTCCCCGCCATTGCTCTTATACTCGAATTCCGGAAGCCACTTTGCTACAAATTTCATCATGGGATACAACCACTTAATTTACATACAACCATTGGAAAATGGAACTAATCATTTTCTTTTGATTTGCTGATCAATACATGTGTGGGTTACAAATTAAAACATAATTTAGTATGTTTATTGCTGTATTGCGATAAATAAGCCATGGATCGGGTATCAGATTGTTTTATAAAAGATTGCGAAACTGAATTATGCAATTTCCATTATTCAACAATTCAGTAATAGTCAAGCAGACTCCAAGCAGTGCTTCAGCAGGGGATGGGAGGGTTTGGGTTGCTTCTTCCAATTAAAACCAGGGATCAGACCACGTCATCTGCCATTGCTAGTACTGTGGTTAATAGCAGATAAAACTCTCTGTGCTCCTCCAATTTGCTACTGCTAGTACTGTGGTTAATAGCAGATAAGAGTTTATAACAGGGACTTGCCTCCTCTTAGACAAAAGACATATAGAAAGTCTACACCCCCTTTCAAAGTGTTCACCTTTTGTTGCCTTATAGCCTGGAATTAAAATGCATTTAATTTTTTTTTCCATTTATCTACACATCCTACCCCACAACTTCCAAGTGAGAAAAATATTCTAGAAATTTGTAGAAAATTAATTAAAAATAAAAACTGAAATAGCTTGGTTGGATAAGTGTCGACCCCCCTTGTAATAGCAATCCTAAATTAGCTCAGGTGTAACCAATCACCTTCAAAATCACACACACCAAGTTAAGTGGCCTGCCTAGATCAGACTGTCCCTCCAAACTGGATAACCGAGCAAGAAGGAGACTGATCAGAGAGGCTACCAAGAGGCCAATGGCAACTTTGCAAGAGCTACAGGCTTTTATGGCCAAGACTGGTCAAAGTGTGCATGTGACAACAATATCCCAAGCACTCCACAAATCTGGCCTGTATGGTAGGGTGGCAAGAAGGAAGCCATTGCTCAAGAAAGCCCACCTTGAATCCCAATTGAAGTATGCAAAAAAACACTCAGGAGATTCTGTAGCCATGTGGCAAAAAGTTTTTTGGTCTGACGAAACTAAAATGGAACTTTTTAGCCTAAATGCAAAGCGTTATGTTTGGTGCAAACCCAACACAGTGCATCACCCAAAGAATACCATCCCTACTGTGAAGCATGGTGGTGGCAACATCATGTTATGGGGATGTTTCTCATCGGCAGGGACTGGGGCACTTGTCAGGATAGAAGGGAAAATGAATGGAGCAAAGTACAGAGAAGTCCTTGAGGAAAACCTGCTGCCCTCTGCAAGAAAGCTGAAACTGGGACGGAAGTTCACCTTTCAGCATGACAACAACGCAAAGCACACAGCCAAAGCTACACTGGAGTGGCTTAGGAGCAAAAAGGTAAATGTCCTTGAGTGGCCCAGTCAGAGCCCCGACCTCAATACAATCGAAAATTTGTGGCATGACTTGAAGATTGCTGTCCATCAACGCTCCCTAAGGAACTTGACAGAGCTTGAACAGTTTTGTAAAGAAGAATGGTCAAATATTGCCAAATCTAGGTGTGCAAAGTTGGTAGAGACCTATCCCAACAGACTCACAGCTGTAATTGCTGCCAAAAGTGCTTCTACCAAGTATTAACTCAGGGGGGTGGACCAATTATGATCTTTGAGTTTTGTATTTTTAATATATAATTTTTTTCTCAATAAAAACTTTTTTCCCCTTAACAGTGTAGAGTATGGTGTGTAGATAAGTGGAAAAAAATCCTCATTTAAATGCATGAAACTCTGAGGCACTGACACAACAAAATGTGAAAAAAGTTAAAGGGGGTGTAGACTTTCTATAGGCACTGTATGTATATATATATATATGCATATACATACATATATATATGGATGAAGGCTATACTTGCATGCGGCAAAGTGGTGAACGGATACAAAATACACAGACAATGATTAACAGGTGCAAGGGTGTTTATTAATTTACAATGTCCAGAGCCTTAGGGCAAACACCTATAAATAATAAATGTTTGAAGTGATACAGCAGCGTGTATCACTTTGTTTGTAATCCTCGGGTTTGACCCGAAACCAATAACAAAAAGTCCCGTTCTTTCCTCACCCACACGTAACACAGAACACAAAGACACAGTGTTATTTTAGTGCGTGAAACTAGTGCTCGTGGTGAAAAGTACAGTAGGCTGCAGCTCCGGATAGTGTTAGTAGTCTTTTAGAAACAAAAACAAACAGTTTTTACTTAGAAAAACAAACAAACACAACACTCACATTTTACTTATTACCGCGGTCTCCTTCTAGGTTGTTCTAACCATTTACAAAGGAACAGATCACCTATTTATATCCTTGCTCATGACCCCTAGGTTAACGAGCGCATCCGCTCCTCCAGTCCTCGGATGCCACACCGTTTATCATCTGGGTCATTGAGTTTGGATACTGTAGCTCCGCCCTTTCCTAAATGACTGACTTCCACCTACCCTACAGAATAAATTGTCGTGCCATTTAATTAAGGGTACTCTGTTCCTTTTACACAGTGCCCTCACAGGTCGAGAGGGAGATCTAACACCAAGAGTCATTCGATCTCTGTCACATTGCATCATGAGCCATTAAAAAAAAAGGCATAATACCACAGTAGTGACGTCAAAAAGAGATAATTCCTCTAGAGGAAAATATACTTGAACTTTGACCCATTCGACTCCTTGAGACCATCACTTTCAATTCAAACACAAAATGTCTTGTTTTCAATCACTCAACAACACCTGCAGTACAGAAATGTCCATTAGTGATCAACAAAATGAGAACATGTTAAAAAAATCATGTAAAACTGGTACATTCGTATCTCAGAGAAACTGGAGAAGAACGGGAAATTAAAACAAAGTAAAGGCAATCATCCAAATAAAGCTGAAACACTAACGGATAATGACATAGAATGTCTGTACAGCACTGAAACACTAGGTTTAAAAAAAACTGTACTGCTGAACCTTATCTTCTTTAATATTAACATCACAAGGGTATCCATGTATTATAAAAAATTATAGATTGGCCTCTTCAGTGAGTTACAGGAAAACAGGTCCATCTCGGGTTTCTGTGACAGTTTATATTGAAATTTTGTGGAGGCACTGCCTCCCTTGCCTCCTCTGAGGAACCTCCACTGCTGTAGAACATAGCCTACCTCAGGTAAAACCAAGGCGAGTACTGGGAGAGAGATAATCAGAAACTGCCATTTATACACCGCTTATGAGATCTGATACAGTTCTGTATGTGGTGTAAAAGTACTGCTACTAAACACAAAAAAAGAAATCCTGTGTGGCACAACATCTTATTGCTCATTTACTAGATTCACACAATCAGCTCAATGAAGTTTGATTAAATCTGAATTAGTTTCTGTTGCCCTTCATTGCTTATTATCTGCTTACTTGTCACAAAATGGTATACAGGGATGTGTGGCCCTAGGCTAATAGAGGAGCTAGTAACATTTTCTTTCTTTCTTTTGCAGGCATATTCAGTAGGCCTTCCATGTAACAACCTTGGACAGTTTCAATTTTAAGAGCCACGGCTCAAATACTCTTTATATCAAAACCTTTAGATAATATCAGTTTGCCCCCTCTCTGGGGCTCCAAGTACTCTGTCCTTTGACGCACCTTTCTGTCATGACAAACAGGTTCACCTATATTGTGTTTACAAAGGGACATTTTTATCCCCTTCTATCTACTGTCCGCACATATTATCAGATTGAGCAGAGCTTTGGGTTCCAGATGAATCCTTTTCAAGCAAGACAGTGCTGTGTGATTCAGTGGCTCCGTGTTTATATAAGCTTTGAAGGTCTGTAGCAAAAGAAACGTGGAATCATAGCTCATTGACTGTACAGAACAATATGAAAAGCTGTCAATTGCAATATCAAGAGTGACTTTTGAGGACATACTAATCTCCTTTGTCACTGAATATGTGTATGTTTAGTACATTACTGCTACTTTTAGGAGCCTGGCTTTGTAGACTTTTTTTGCTGGAAAAAAAAAAGTAAACTGGGAGCATATGGGGTAATGGGTGGGGGCATGTCAAAGTAGTCAAAGTGAAATCATTAGTGGTAATTCCTTCAACTTTCAAAGCGCAAGTTTGGCTCCTGGCTTTGCGAAGTTGCCAGTTCTTGCTGGGGATTCCATTTGGAGTGTTGCATTGGCTCTGGCCCTACAATCAGGCTACAGCTGACCCTACTGCCCAGGCATCCTGTGAGCTTAAACGCATATCTGCAAGACTGTACTTTGTGGTCCAAGGGCCAGTAATTTGCAGACATCCACTCAAGCTCCTGGATTTAAAGAGGCATCGAGATCATCACCCTTGATGTCCAGTGCTCTTCAGTTTCCTGAGCTCTTGTGGGGGTAATAAGGAACGTAAGTGCACATTTTTAATTTGCACTCAAAATGTATCTATATTAAAAAAAAAGTAATTGCTCCACAAATTTAAATCAAGTTTATTATGTAAAAAACACTGCATTTGTCTCTATTAGAGAAAAGAAACTTTAGCTTGCAAATATTGATCATAGTGTTTATTGATAAATGGGTATAGCACAACAATATTGATTGTCAGACACTGACCACATATATATTTATCCAAGATGTTTGAACTACATGCACCATAGATGGTTTACATCAAGCAAGTAGATCTAAATTATAGAAAAATAAAATAGCATCCTGTAACAAGGGGGAGATCTGTGCTGACTCTTGGTGTGTTCATAGTGCTGCAGGAAGAGCAATCTCTGCCGGTCAGTCATGGCAGTGACGCAGAGAGGTAGAGAGGGTGTGTGGGTTTTCCCTCTCTCTGAGTTGCTGAGAGGCGGGCATTGGTGGGATAGCTGGCCCTATAAAATAACATTCTGTTGTTCCCTCAGCTCTGCCCCTATAAGACGACACAATGAGCCGGCTGGTAAAAGAAAAAAAACGAAAAGAAACCCAAAGAGAAGAAAATATTGGTAGCGGGGAAACCTTGGGCAGACCCCATAAGTGCATAAAAAGCAGGTTGAGGGAGCAGAGAAGTGTAGGACGGAGACTCGGGTCGTGTGTGTAGCGACGGTCGGGGTAATGCTGCCGAGTGCAGCACATTTTCTTTGTAGTTTTTGATTACTGTGTTTTATTTTCTCTTTTTTTGATTTCACCTTTTGTTATTATTATTCAGGCCACAGACAACAGCGCCCTCTGTGGGGTAAAACAAGCACTTGCAAAAAAAAAAAGTAATAAATAAAACTGGGCACCTGTGAGGCAGTCATATTGGCAGAGCAGTACCAGGCAGCTGAACCTACGCCAGATAGTCTGCCTGGGAGAAGTACTATTGGATCACCCCCACTACTGGCCCTGGATAGGGCGAAGGGACTGGGGGGAAGGAGTAGACAGGTTTCTGGACGGGGGGTGGCGGTGGGAGCTCCTGGCCCGGGAACTGGGGCAGGGTGGGGTTACCCACGACTGCTGCGGTGTCGGACCGGGGTCTCACGGGGTCCCCTTATCATCAAGCCTCCAGGGCGAGAAACTAGTCCACCGAGGTGTTGGACGTGCCGGGAGGTGGGCCACATCGCTCGGGATTGCCCCGTGATAGATTGTGACCTCAGCCGACCAGGTAAGCATGTTCAATTACCTCAGTCACTTCAGCAGATGGGTTTTGTTATTCCTGTGTTAGTGGATGGTACAAAAACCCAGGCTCTCTTGGAGTCAGGGTGTGGTTAGTCCCTAGTCCAGGAGAGCCTACTCTCACCGGGGCATGAACAAATATTGGGACAGGTGCATATTAAATGTATTAATGGGGATGTACGCTCCTATCCCAAGATTGGTATAAATATACCAGCAGGTGACGCGAGTACATGTAGGGTTGTGTCCTCGATTGCCAGTACCAGTAGTTCTGGGACGGGACTGTGGGCAGTTTAAGGATTGGTTAGCTGGTCTGACAGCCCCGTCCTCCCTATTGGCTAAGAAGGAGGAAGTAATTGGACAGATATTCCCCTTCCGTGACCCGGTATTGTATAGATTTAAACCCTGAAAAACTAAACGGGAACGCCGGGCCACTAAGAAGTTTCAGGTGGGGGAGATTGGTGAAGAGTCTGGGGGGGAGGCTGTGGAGCCAGCGCAGGGGTCTGGCTCGGCTGCCTCCGCTCAGGACTGACCCGATCCCGAGCTGGAAGCCATGGGATCAGATGTGCCACGTACCCTCACTTTGAAATTAATTGAGACCTTTTGTACCGTGTTGAAACATTACCCCAGACAGGGGAAGTGCGTCACCAGTTGCTCATTCCTCAGCCATTTAAGGAGGATTTGTTGCAGCTTGCTCACGCTATTCCCCTGTCTGGTCATTTGGGAAGGGACAAGACCAAAGCGAGGCTAGTGACATGATTCTATTGGCTGGGGCTGGATAGTGACGGGAGGCGTTTTTGTGAAGCTGTGGGGGGTGTCAGAAAGCTAGCCCTAGAGCCATCCCACGAGCTCCATTGGTGCCGTTGCCCCTAGTGGAAGCTCCATTTGAGCATATTGGAGTAGATATAGTTGGACCGCTAGAAAGGAGTGTGGCGGGATACACACACCTATTGGTCATTTTGGATTATGCTATGCATTATCCAGAGGCCATTCCCCTCTGATCTGCATCTGCTAAGTCTGTTGCCAACAAGCTTGTGAAGGTTTTCTCCCGGGTGGGGATCCCCAAGGAAATACCGACCGACAAAGGCACCAACTTTATGTCCCGACTAGTTCATAGAACATGTAAGCTTTTGGGAATTAAGACCATTAGGCATCGGTGTTTCATCCTCAAACCGATGGTCTTGTGGAGCGCTTTAATAAGACCCTTAAGACCATGTTGCACAGACTTATTAGTAGTGATGTGCGTTACTGGGACCAGCTGATTCCTCCCCTTCTCTTTGCGATCAGAAAGGTACCTCAGGCTTCTACAGGGTTTTTCGCCATTAGAGTTGTTGTATGGGGGGAGACCCCGGGCCGTGCTCGATTTGGTCAGAGAGATGTGGGAGGAACAGCAGGATAATTCGACCAATACCATCCAGTACGTGTTGGACCTGCGCAAACATCTTGAGTCTGTAGGAGAATGGGCGCATGACAATTTGCAGCAGGCTCAGCAAAAACAGGAGACACAGTACAATAGAGGAGCCCGGTTACGCACATTTCAGCCGGGAGATAAGGTGCTTCTATTATTACCTAGTTCTGAGTCGAAACTTCTGGCTAAGTGGCAACGACCTTTTGAGGTTACACGCCGGTTTGGGGCGGTGGACTATGAGATCTGCCAACCGGAGAGACTGAGAGAGAAGCACATTTATCATATAAACCTCTTGAAACCCTGGTTGCAACAGGAGGTGTTGTTAGCGGCGCAAGCAGATGACGTCCCAGATCTGGGACCTGATCTTTCTGTGTTGGGGAGAAAAGGGTCGGTACAGATTGCAGATAATCTGACACCAACACAGAAATGTCAGGCTCAGGCTCTGGTGACAGAATTTCCTGATGTGTTTTGTGCCGTCCCGGGGCAGACTTGAATAGCCCATCATCACATTGACATTGAGCCAGGGGCGCCAGTTCGCCAGAGGCCATACCGTATACCTGAATGCAAAAGGCAGGTAATGAGAGCGGAAATTGATGAAATGCTTAGACTGCGGTTAATAGAAGAGTCCCAAAGTGACTGGAACAGTCCCATTGTTTTAATAGATAAGCCAGATTGGTCAAATAGGTTTTGCATTGACTTCAGGCGAGTCAATGAGAAATCAAAGTTTGACACTTATCCTATGCCCTGGGTAGATGAGTTGCAGCAGCGTCATTTTATGACACTGGATTTAACGAAGGGGTATTGGCAGATACACCTGACCCCAGAATCCAAAGAGAGGACAGCATTTTCCATTCCCTTCAGGTTGTACCAATTTAGGACCATGCCCTTTGGGTTGCACAGCCACTTTCCAGCGGATGATGGATTGCATTTTGCAGCCCTATCAGCAGTACACCGCTGCTTACATACAGGTAGTGGACAAAAAAATGGAAACACTTGGGAAAATGAGGGACACCAAATATATTGAAAGCAAGGGCTTCCACACAGGTGTGGCTCATGCGTTAATTAAGCAAATAACATCCCAGCATGCTTATGTATAAAAATGCTGGACAGGCCTGGTTGCCTATAATTATGGCTAGCATGGCTGCAAGAGAAGACCTCAGTGACTTTGAAAGAGGGGTGATTGTTGGGGCGTGTTTGGCAAGAGCTTCAGTGACCAAGACAGCTCAACTTGTTGATGTTTCACGAGCAACGGTGTCTAAGGTGATGTCGGCATGGAACGCCGAGGGAAAGACATCATCAGCAAAGGGCAACAGTGGGCGGAAGAGCATACTCCAGGATCGTGATATCCGTGCATTAATTTGAAGTGCAAGGCAAAACAGGCGAGCAACTGCAGATCAATTGACTGCAAATTTCAGCCTGGGGCACGAACAGCCAGTTTCATCAAAAACGGTCTGCCGAGAACTCCACAGAGTGGGATACCATGCTATTGTAACAACAGCGCCCTCTGCAGGCTAAAACAAGCACTTGCAAAAAAAGTAATACAGTGCCTTGCACAAGTATTCACCCCTCTTGGACTTTTCCACATTTTGTAGTGTTACAACCTGGAATTAAAATGGATTTAATTGGGATTTTTACCATTTGATTTACACAACATACTTAACACTTTGAGGGTGCAAAATATTTTTTATTGCGACACAAAAGTTAATTAAGCAAAAAAAAAGACATTTGTTGGTTGCATAAGTATTCACCCCCCTGAGTCAATACTTGGTAGAAGCACCTTTGGCAGCAATTACAGCTGTGAGTCTTTTTGGGTAAGTCTCTACCAGCTTTGCACATCTAGATCCTGCAATCTTTGCCCATTCTTCTTGGCAAAATTGCTCAAGCTCTGTCAAGTTGGATGGGGACCGTTGGTGAACAGCAATTTTCAAGTCTTGCCATAGATTCTCAATCGGATTGAGGTCTGGGCTTTGACTACTGGGCCATTCTAAGACATTCAGGTTCTTGTTTTTAAACCGCTCCAGTGTAGCTTTGGCTGTATGTTTAGGGTCATTGTCCTGCTGGAAGGTGAACCCCCGCCCGTCCCAGATCTCTTGCAGACTCCTCTAGAATTTCCCTGTATTTGGCTCCATCCATCTTGCCCTCAATCCTGACCAGTTTCCCAGTCCCTGCCGATGAAAAGCATCCCCATAACATGATGCTGCCATCACCATGCTTCACCGTGGGGATGGTGTTCTCAGGGTGATGAGCAGTGTTGGCTTTGCGCCACACATAGCGTTTTGCGCTGAGGCCAAAAAGTTCAATTTTGGTCTCATCAGACCAGAGAATCTTTTTCCGCATGTTTGCTGTGTCTCCCACATGCCTTTTGGCAAAATCCAAACAGGATTTGATATGGGTTTTTTTTCAGCAATGGCTTTCTTCTCGCCACTCTTCCATAAAGCCCAGCTTTGTGGAGCGTCCGGGTTATAGTTGTCCCATGGACGGTTTCTCCCATCTCAGCTGTGGATCTCTCCAGCTCCTTCAGAGTTACCTTTGGCCTCTTGGTTGCTTCTCTGACTAATGCCCTCCTTACCCGGTCACTGAGTTTTGGTGGATGGCCTTCTCTAGGCAGAGTCGCGGTTGTGCCATATTATTTCCATTTTTTAATAATGGATTTAACGGTGCTCTGGGGGATGTTCAAAGTTTGGGATATTTTTTTATAACCCAACCCTGATTGGTGCTTCTCCAGAACTTTATCCTGGACTTGTTTTGATAGCTCCTTGGTCTTCATGATGCTGTTTGTTTAGATATGCTCTCTAACAAACTCTGGGGCCTTCCAGAAACAGGTGTATTTAATCTGAGATCATGTGACACTTTAATTACACACAGGTGGACTCCATTCAACTAATTATTATTATTATTATTATTAGTTTATTTAGCAGACGCCTTTATCCAAGGCGACTTATAGAGACTAGATTATGTGACTTCTGAAGGCAATTGGTTGCACCAGAGCTTATTTAGGGGTGTCACAGCAAAGGGGGTGAATACTTATGCAATCAAGACTTTTCAGTTTTTTATTTGTAAATAATTTTGAAAATATGTAGATTTTCTTCCCCACTTTGACATTATGGACTATTTTGTGTAGATCAGTGACAAAAAATCCTAAGTAAATCCATTTTAATTCCAGGTTGTAACACTACAAAATGTGGAAAAGTCCAAGGGGGGGTGAATACTTATGCAAGGCACTGTAAATAAAACTGGGCATCTGTGCGGTGTTTCAAGTCTACCCTTCTATCTCCCGTGTCAGTGAATACCCACACCCTTCCACACATCCCCTGATGCATTTTGATATGAAGCACTTATTGAACATTTAAACTATAGCTGTCAGCCATTATATTCAGTGAAACAAATGGCACAGCTGAGGAGATAGATCTTTTAACAATACAGTGAAAAGAACACAGAAGTGCTGTCAAAAATTAATATTAGTTTGTCTGTCTGTCTTTTATTATGTCTATCAACCTCTAGTCAGACAAGGAAGATACAGAATATAATGATGGTAATTTCACTGAAATGATGAAAACACATTAACTATGTCACTTAATTCTCCCCATGCTAACCCATAGCCTGTTAAAATATATATTTTTAATACCTGGTGGCACCGCAGTTTTTTGTTGAGTGATGCATCCTCGTGTTGTGTGTTCCTCCATTCCATGCAAGACTACAGGAGCTGTAACAGCTGGCAAATTCAAATCTTGCAAACAAAGTGGTGCTAGGAAGAACATGTTTAAATATTATTTCAAAATATATACAAATATTCACAAATTGTATCATATCACAGTAAAAAATATCTCTCAGGAGTAAAACAAATCTGGTACCCCATTAAATTACCCCTTTATGAAAAAGCACAGTAACATGTTTTATTATTATTATTATTATTATTATTTATTATTATTATTATTATTATTATTTCAGGCAACATATATTGGATGATACAATTAATTTTTGATTCAAGCATTTTTTTTTTGCCACAGAAAATATTAGAAGCTGTGTTTGTCTGAATATTCTAATATTATTAGTATCATATAATAGCATATCAATTTGCTAAAACAAAGACAATAAATGTGAACAAGCGACAACCTTCTCAAACCAAAACCCTCAAATATACAGAAATGTGCAGAAACTGCAGATCTGATAACTCTCTGATTTCCATTACATGAGAGTAGATGTTAAAACTTCATGCTGATTTGAACTTGGCTCTCGCCAAGATAAGCACCAACTAAGACGTAGCTTCACAGTAAACTAATGTGATCCATATGTGTCTCCATCCATTTGCGCTTCCTTCCATATGATGATGTAGATATCCTTCTGTCTGGTGTTGATGGCTGAAGTGTAATGCTGGCTCCAGGGATCAGCTTATTTTGCCTCCCTAGCGCATCAGCACACACAACGGCTGCGATGCTGGCTCCGGGATCAACCATAGTGCGGTCTCCCCAGCGCATCAGCATGACAACCGCCTGGATTGAGCTAAGTAGGGTACATCTCTGGGGTCTTCAAGTGGGCACCTTCCATCCTCGGTGTTTCGTCGACTAGCCCACGACACCTCAAGAGGGCTCGACGGTGATTCTGGCGTCCCAGCATCACCCCCTCCGTCCCCACTCAACTCAGCCCAGCTTACTTACCTGTATATCAGCCTTTCTTTCTTTCTATTGTGCTTGAGATCCCCAGCCAGAATCTTTCCGTCTCAACCACAGCCAGTTGCTGCTCCTCTCTGCTGCTTCAGATAAGTTCTTCACTGTGCGACGCAACTCTTGGCCATTGAATCCGACATCTCTGAGAAACCGGGTTGTAGAGGGTGCCACAAATCCTCGACATCCCACTTCCACTGGGTAAACCCAGACTCTCCATCCTCGCTGTTCCGCTTCAGTGGCTAGTTGAGCATACCGCAGTTTCTTCCTCTCATACGCCTCATCTACAGCATCCTCCCATGGCACTGTTAATTCCACCAGGTGAACAAGGCATGCTGATCCAGACCACAAGACAATATCTGGTCGAAGGTTTGTGGTGGCAATCTCAGGTGGAAAAATAAGCCGTTGACCAACATCCGCCAGCATTTTCCAGTCTCTAGCAGCTTCCAGTTGTCCTGGGCGAGGATTGGTTTTAACACCTTTTCTTGGTGGTTGCTCTCCTGGGCGGAGGAATGTTGTCTTTTGTGTGTAATGTTTTGATGGAACAGGTGGCAACTTATTGGTCATGTTACGCTTGTCTTCCAATGCTAAGGCCAAACATTGCAGCACCTGGTCATGGCGCCAAGTAAACCGTCCTTGGCTAAGAGCCATCTTACATCCTGTCAAAATGTGCCTTAATGTTGCAGGTGATGAACACAAAGGACATGAGGGATCCTCTCCTACCCAGAGGTTTAGGTTCTGTGGTGATGGGAGAACATCATATGTTGACCTTATAAGGAAACTGATCCTGCTCTGTTCCATTGACCATAGGTCTTGCCAGCCAATCTTGCGTTGTTCCACACTCTCCCATCTCATCCATTCTCCCTGCTTGCCCTGGGAAATGGCCTTTATACACCTCATCCTCTCCTCCTGCTTTTGCACCTCGTTGACTACAAGCTTCCTCCGTTGCGCTGGGGCTGCCTTGTGCCATGTAGGAGGAGCTGAACTGAGACCAAGACCCCTTCTTCCATGCTGAACTTGCCCCATGATATCACCAATTCGAAGGGCAGCCTTTGCATCCTCCACAGCTTTCTTTGCCACCCACTTTCTTCCAGTTTTCAACACAGGTGCTGCCTCCCTTACGCATTTGTCGCGTGACTCTACTAATGTCATTTCCAGTCGGACCTTGGCGCACTTAAACTCCTCGGTTAGAGCGGAGACAGGTAGCTGCAGTATTCCTTTACCATAAAGTCCCACTCTGCTGAGGCAGCGTGGAACTCCCAACCATTTCCTGATGTGTGAACTGATTAAAGCTTCCAGCTTCTCTACTGTTGTCAAAGAAACCTCGTACACAGTCAGTGGCCACAGCAGCCGTGGCAGTAGGCCAAACTGAAAGCACCAGAGTTTTAGTTTGCCTGGTAAAGCGCTGCTGTCTATGCTCTTCAACCCTTCCACAGCTTGTTGTCTAACTTCTCCCACACGAACTGTGTCCTTTAGTTCCCCGTCGTACCATCTCCCAAGGCTCTTCACTGGCTTCTCAGACACTGTTGGTATTGCCTCACCATTAATGAAGAATGTTTTATCTACTACTTTACCTTTAATTATAGAGATGCTCCTTGATTTAGTGGGCTTGAATTGCATTCGTGCCCATTCAATGTTATTGGTTAATTTGCCCAATAACCGATTAGTGCAGGCTACTGTTGTAGTCATGGTTGTCATGTCATCCATGTATGCTCGAATTGGTGGTAGTCGCATTCCAGAAGCCAAGCTCTCCTCCCACTACCCATTTTGATGCCCTAATGATTACTTCCATTGCCATGGTAAAAGCCAGTGGAGAAATGGTGCATCCTGCCATTATTCCAACTTCTAGGCATTGCCATGTAGTGCTGAATTCTGAAGTTGAAAACTAAATTGCAAATCTCCAAAGTAGGCTTTGACTAGATTTGTTATTGTCATTGGTACACTGAAAAAATCAAATGCTGCCCAAAGAAGTTCATGTGGCACTGAACCATATGCATTAGCCAAATCCAGGAATGTCACATGGAGCTCCTTCCTCTCCTTTTTAGCTGATTGAATTTGTTGCCAGATCACATTGATGTGTTCTAAGCATCCTGGGAAACCTGGAATGCCCGCTTTTGTATTGAAGTGTCAATGAAGCAGTTCTTTAATAGGTAAGTTGACAATCTCTGAGCAATAATGCTGAAGAAAATCTTGCCTTCTACGTTTAATAGGAAATAGGGCTGAAACTGACTGATGCTGCTAGAATCTTTTTCTTTAGGTATAAAGACTCCACCTGCTCGGCCATGCTCTTGGTACAACCTGTTTTTCCCATGCTACTTTCATCAGTTTCCACAGGATTCGTAGAACTCCTGAAGCGCTCTTGTACACTCTGTACGGAACTCCATTAGGCCCTGGAGATGATGAAGCCCTTGCTTTTTCACAGCTTGCTCTACTTCTTTCCACTTAGGTGCACAGTCCTCCATTTGGTATTCTGGTGGATTGATAGGTGGGATGTCTGAAGGAATTGACATAGGCTCCTGCCTTTTTGAATCTGTATCGTTTCCTCCAAATATCTCTCCAACTCAAACTTAGATGCTTTTAGTGTGCCATTCTTCTCACTGGTGAATAACTTCTTAACAAATTTGAATGGGTCTTTATAAAAGTTAGTTCTCATACGCTCCTTCTTTTTGTAGCGTTTCCGTAGGGCTCAGCTCTGCCAATGTTGCAAGCTTATGTTTTATGACCCTTTGTAAGAGATTGAGTCCCTCCTTCTGACTTTCTTCTGCTCTTCTCCATTGCTTCCTCAGCTGTCTCCTTTCTCTAACTAAGCGTTCAATCTCCTGCTGCCGTCTAGACTTTCCAGGAATAGTTTGTACTTTTTCCTTCCTTTTTCAACTCCAAACCTCTCGCTTCCATATGCGTAGATGATGTCCCCAAATTTATCCAGTTTCTTTTCAACTGTTCCACTTAACCTTTCCAATGCAAAGCAGAGATCTGTGTTTACTGTGTCCCATGCAGTTTTCTCACAAGCTCTTGGCCATTTAACTCCAGGCTTGTGCCCGTTGAGGTTCTTTTCTCTCTTACGCTGGTTTGTCTGCCGGGTTCACAAGGATCATTAGGTTCATCACTAACTGTGTCCATGCAAGTCCTCCTCACATCTATGACAGGGGTGCTGATATCCTGCGAACTGTGGTTTGCTTCCTGTCGCTGGATTTCATTCGACTGACTTGACTGACTTAAGTAAGAAGTACTGATCAATGCGAGGCCCTTGTCCCTTCTCCCTCAAGCATTTCATTCTCCCTTGATGAATCTTCAAACCCCTGACTGTTGTCGCCTTGCTCCAGCCGCAGACACAAACCTGGAGTTCCATGTCTTTGCTAACTGCAGATCCTGAACTAGTCTTTGTGAAGTACTCTCTATACTCATATCCGTTTCCGTTCCTAAGTCCTTAACCGTGTTGTCCAACGTTGAGTCATCTTCCGCCCGCTCTCGCAGACTCTAGGGGTATTTTCCTGTTTAATTTCTTTGAAGCCTTGGGCGGTGTCTCCAGCATCCTGTAAACACAGAGCTGGATACTGCCGACAAGGGTAGCTAACCCTGCCAGCCCCAATGGGGTCTCTTTCCTCCAGTCAGCTGTCTCTCCAGGCTGTCACGAGGTCTTTCCCTTGTTGCCAGCTGCACTATTCACAGCAGTCACTGGACGTATCCAGATCTTCATGATTTCCATTACATGAGAGTAGATGTTAAAACTTCATGCTGATTTGAACTTGGCTCTCGCCAAGATAAGCACCAACTAAGACGTAGCTTCACAGTAAACTAATGTGATCCATATGTGTCTCCATCCATTTGCTTCCTTCCATATGATGATGTAGATATCCTTCTGTCTGGTGTTGATGGCTGAAGTGTAATGCTGGCTCCAGGGATCAGCTTATTTTGCCTCCCTAGCGCATCAGCACACACAACGGCTGCGATGCTGGCTCGGGATCAACCATAGTGCGGTCTCCCAGCGCATCAGCATGACAACCGTCTGGATTGAGCTAAGTAGGGTACATCTCTGGGGTCTTCAAGTGGGCACCTTCCATCCTCGGTGTTTCGTCGACTAGCCCACGACACCTCAAGAGGGCTCGACGGTGATTCTGGCGTCCCAGCATCACCCCCTCCGTCCCCCACTCAACTCAGCCCAGCTTACTTACCTGTATATCAGCCTTTCTTTCTTTCTATTGTGCTTGAGATCCCCAGCCAGAATCTTTCCGTCTCAACCACAGCCAGTTGCTGCTCCTCTCTGCTGCTTCAGATAAGTTCTTCACTGTGCGACGCAACTCTTGGCCATTGAATCCGACATCTCTGAGAAACCGGGTTGTAGAGTGTGCCACAAATCCTCGACATCCCACTTCCACTGGGTAAACCCAGACTCTCCATCCTCGCTGTAACTCCACTGCAAAGTTTATTTCAGCACAAGTTATGACTTATCATCCACAGTAGGTTTCACAGATAGATTACCTCTTGTAAAACCTGTCGGCTGAATGTTACTGGACCACAAATAACTCAGCTCTTATTATTCACCATTCATTAAATTCTGGGACATTAGTCAGGATGACCTTTCTCCAGCCTAATAAACAGGAGCTGCGGCTTATCTATTTACATTTTTACTAGGCCTGTGAACAGAGCTTTATTGTAGGGGTGGGTGGGGGTGCTTTAGTATAAATTTGACTGCAATTTACCGCCTGGAGCAAGTAACAGGATTTTAGAATAGCTGATACAAAGGGGTAGGCTTCTGTTTAAATCCCATAATACCTTATCCTAAGAAATGTGTCTGAAGCAAATAATACATTATGAAAGGATATAATGATAGATTTGAAACATTTTAAAATATTCCACAAAATATCCATTATCAGCAGGTCTCAATAAAATGCACAGAATGTAACAGTGAGTGTAAGACAAATAGAAGTGAGATCTATATGTAATATTTAGCATGTGTGGCAGATTAGGGGGAGGAGAGGTAGCGGGTGCACTACATTCCCCAGAATGCCACCAGATGAGCCAGAGAGCAACAACTGGCTCCAATTGAATTTATGAGGCCCCTGCATAAAAGGGTTGGAAACCCTGCAGTCAGTGCTGTGTGCCAGGCTGTGAAGCTGCATGTCCGGAGACCTGCATTAGTGCACTGTGTGTGCACTTGTTTGGTTGCACACACTGTGTGTTCGTCTTCACCCCTCCCGAGTCAGCGCAGGGGTGGTAGCAGTGACCTGAGCTAAAAAAATAAATAAATAAATAACTGGACACTACTAAATTGGGGAGAAAATAACAAAAAACAAATTGGTGACTAGTAAATTTAAAAAAAAGTGTGCAGTGGTGCTAAAATCAAAGTTTCTGTGTTGGGTCAGTGTTTTTAAAGGGTGCAAAGGAACCTGAGTTGAGGGCTTTGCCGCACATGGTGTCAGCGGTTATTATTGCTAAAGGTGCCTCAACTAGCAAATGATTTAATTTTCCTTGGCAATGTATGAATACTTTTGAATTGGCATTTTTGGAGACTTAAAAAATTTTAAAAAATGCTGAAACTATTTCTTGGAACTTTTTTTAAAATATTATTATAAAATATTATTATAAAATATTGTGTATATATTATGACCACCAATAAAGAGACTGTGCCACTGAAATGGAATAAGCCACCTGGCGTGTGATTAACCACCACCAAAACACTATATACATGAAAACTTGTCCTTACTCCCTTTTAAGCAAGTCCCAGTTCCGTGTCTCATGACTGCCCCTTGTGGTGAGACACTGCTTTGCAGAGGGTGTTGGTTCCCAGGACCACACAATGAACAAGTCCAAGACTTTGTAGATATAGCAAAGGTAAGTATTGTATTCAGTTTTGTGTTTCACGACTGCCCCCTTGTGGTGAGACGTACCACGTGCTTCCCACACCGCATGCTTCCCAGAGCAACTTCCAACACAGTATACTCCTTCTTAGCCAGACAGGTAAGTAACAACAAAATTGTATTATTGTTTTATTTAGTCGTTGTATCTTCCTTTGGTTAATTCTGTCTTTCCTTCTCTTTTCAGGGTCCTGAATAATAAAACACTTTTCCAGAAAACACTGTGCTTTGTATATACTTTGTCTTCTGCACAAACACTAATAAAACCACACGTGTTTACCAACTCAAACAATATAAGGGTGAGGTTCAAAGTGGTACTCACATTATTTGCTTTGGTAAACTGCTGGGTTCCATGTTCCTTCCAGTGCATCCTGATCCAGCGATTCTTAACCCAGTCCAGGTTTTGCAAGCTTCATGTCAGACACACCAACACATACTTCGGACAAGCATTATAAAAACCCTTGTCCACGGCTTAATTTTCTTTATTCTGTTCAGTCAGCTCCGTCCCTGGGCTAACTGAACTCTTTCCAAAATAATAACTAACTTTTTGTGATTTTCTCCGCTATCAATAAACAATTGTTGCACTAAACCATAAACCAACTAAAGCAGGTATTTTTCGTTCTTTGGTTCTCACCGATCGTAGTTCGTTGCAACACATAAGAACATAAGAACATAAGAAAGGTTACAAACAAGAGGAGGCCATTCAGCCGATCTTGCTCGTTTGGTTGTTAGTAGCTTATTGATCCCAGAATCTCATCAAGCAGCTTTTTGAAGGATCCCAGGGTGTCAGGTACAACAACATTACTGGGGAGTTGGTTCCGGACTACCACAATTCTCTGTGTAAAAAGTGCCTATTTTCTGTTCTGAATGCCCCTTTATCTAATCTCCATTTGTGACCCCTGGTCCTTGTTTCTTTTTTCAGGTCGAAAAAGTCCCCTGGGTTGACATTGTCAATACCTTTTGGAATTTTGAATGCTTGAAGCAGATCACAGCGTAGTCTTCTTTGTTCAAGACTGAACAATTCTTTTAGTCTGTCTGCAGACATAGCATAATTCTGGTCACTCTTCTTTGCACTCTTTCTAGAGCAGCAATATCCTCTTTTGTAGCAAGGTGACCAAAACTGAACACAATATTCTAGATGAGGTCTTACTAATGCATTGTAAACATTACTTCCCTTGATTTAAATTCAACATTTCTCACAATATAGCATTTTGTTGACCTTTTTTTTATAGCTTCCCCACATTGTCTAGATGAAGACATTGCTGAGTCAACATAAACTCCTTGATCTTTTTCATAGATTCCTTCTTCAATTTCAGTATCTCCCATATTGTATTTATAATGGACATTTGTATTGCCTGCGTGCAGTACCTTACAGTTTTCCGTATTAAATATAATTTGCCATGTGTCTGCCCAGTTCTGAATGCTGTCTAGATAATTTTGAATGACCTGCTGCTGAAACGGTGTTTGTAAATGCACCATGTCAGTACTTCCTGGTTCACCCCCTACTGAGTCCTGCCAGTTTCCTTATATTCCTAAAAGAAGCGGGACTTCCTGTCTCCCATCCAATCTCTGTCTGACTCAATCTTAACAATCCACCACAGCCTTCACACAGCAGTGCCATTAGTGGTGGACACCCAAAGTACAACTGACCAAGAGACAGAGTCAGAATGATTCTTGGTGATACCTCTCTCTCCCGACCTGTGAGGGCGCTGTGTAACAGGAACAGAGTGCCCTGGACTAGATGGCCAGAGAATTCCTAGGGTTAGAAGGAAGTTGGTCATCTAGAAAGAGGGCGGAGCCACGACACACTAAATCATCGACCCGGAAGGGAAATGGCGTGGCAGCTGCGGATTGGAGGAGCGGTTGCACTAGTTAGCCAAGGGGTCATGATTGATGGTACAAAAGGGGGCGTAGTGAAGTGATCTGTTCCTTTGTATGGTTAAAGCTGAACCGGAAGGAGACCATGTATTGTAATCGTAAATGTTTTGTTTGTTTTGTTCTGTTATGTCTAAAGAATTACTGTTTGTTATTATTAGACAGCTGAACACGATCCAGAGCTGTCGCCAAGGGCCAGCACATATCCTGACATCACTGCACTTGTTTCACGATAAACTGTATTTACACCACGAGCACTAAATCACTCACTGTGGACTTGTGTTTGTGTTTCGTGTTACATGTGGGTGTTTAGGAAACGGGACTGTTATTGTTTCGGGACCAACCCGTGGATTACAACAGAGCAATACACACCGCTGTTCTCATTGTTATTGTTTACTGCCGTTTTATCATCAGACTTTGGATTGTACAAATAAAATATCATTGCACCTGGATTATTGTTGTCTGTCTGTTCATTGATCACTGCTGAATTCCTGCACCTGCACACGGTTAACCACTTTGCCACATATAATATCTAAATTCTTTTATTTTTTAATCTGTAAGAATACATGGAAATGTAAGAATCTTTTAATGAAGAGCTTACATAGTGTGACATTTGATTAATATGACTGACATTACATGTACATAAGTTCCAAAATATGATATATTTAAGGGCAGGGCCGGTCTTAGTCTGTGTTGGGACCTAGGCGTCGATGATTAGGTGATGATTAAGTGTGGAGTCCAGAACATCAATTAATGCTACAGTAGCAACTGTATCGTTAGTGTATAGGTGCATTATGTAGTCATATGCAAATATACTAATGTTAAGATACGGTAAATAATATTCATGTCATTAAAATGTTAATGAAAACTTATTTCAGTTAGTTTGTTAGACTTTACCATTTTTTCTAAAATGACCGTGCCCCAATAGGCCTATTGAAAAATACTGTAATGTCTGACTATAAGTGGGTTCTGACACGTCGGCGGCGTGAATAAACAGGCATAAATAAATAAATAAATAAATAAATAAATAATAATAATGATGATAATAATGCATAAACATTGAACCTACAAAAGCCACACAAAATACTTGCAGGTACACACATGGCAAGAGCTCATGAACTTCAGCTAATCATCCATTTGTTTGTATAATAACAAAAAAATCTCTCTTTGACACTTGACACTCTGTGCAATGCTGCTTTTTGCAAAACATTGTTAACAAATTAACCCCTGGGCATTAGCAAATCCATTTTTTCATTTTATGTTCTAAATTACTTACAAACATAAATTACAAATATATTTTCCTAGATTTAACAGCAGCAAACCCCTTTATCAAATCTAAGTATTCTAATTTCTTGGAAATTCACTCTCATTTGACCGTTTTGAGTCATTGTTGAGCACAAATATGCCTTGATCAATTTCAGCCTGGAAAAGCTGCGCTCACCAGAAGCAACCGTCTCTGGAATGATCTGTCGGCTCATCTGTTTCGATGCATGTACTGCACCATTTTCATAGGACTCATACTTGCGAGATGTCGGCATGATGACCTGCAGTTACAGTGTCAGGGGTGCAAATCATTTACAAAATTGGTAATAAACAATAAACTGTTTTGAAACCAGAGAGATTTATATAGCGTCCCGCTACCAATTTGCCACTATATATATATATATATATATACAGTACTGTGCAAAAGTTTTAGGCAGGTGTGAAAAAATGCTGTAAAGTAAGAATGCTTTCAAAAATAGACATGTTAATAGATTATATTTATCAATTAACTAAATGCAAAATGAGTGAACAGAAGAAAAATCTAAATCAAATCCATATTTGGTGTGACCACCCTTTGCCTTCAAAACAGCATCAATTCTTCTAGGTACACTTGCACAAAGTCAGGGATTTTGTAGGCATATAGTCAGGTGTATGATTAAACAATTATACCAAACAGGTGCTAATGATCATCAATTCAATATGTAGGTTGAAACACAATCATTAACTGAAACAGAAACAGCTGTGTAGGAGGAATAAAACTGGGTGACGAACAGCCAAACTCAGCTAACAAGGTGAGGTTGCTGAAGACAGTTTACTGTCAAAGTCATACACCATGGCAAGACTGAGCACAGCAACAAAACACAAGGTAGTTATACTGCATCAGCAAGGTCTCTCCCAGGCAGAAATTTCAAGGCAGACAGGGGTTTCCAGATGTGCTGTCCAAGCTCTTTGAAGAAGCACAAAGAAACGGGCAACGCGTTGAGGACCGTAGACGCAGTGGTCGGCCAAGGAAACTTACTGCAGCAGATGAAAGACACATCATGCTTACTTCCCTTCGCAATCGGAAGATGTCCAGCAGTGCCATCAGCTCAAAACTGGCAGAAAACAGTGGGACCCTGGTACACCCATTTACTGTCCAGAGAAGTCTGGTCAGAAGTGGCCTTCATGGAAGACTTGCGGCCAAAAAGCCATACCTCCGACGTGGAAACAAGGCCAAGCGACTCAACTATGCACGAAAACACAGGAACTGGGGTGCAGAAAAATGGCAGCAGGTGCTCTGGACTGATGAGTCAAAATTTGAAATATTTGGCTGTAACAGAAGGCAGTTTGTTCGCCGAAGGGCTGAGAGCGGTACACGAATGAGTGTCTGCAGGCAACAGTGAAGCATGGTGGAGGTTCCTTGCAAGTTTGGGACTGCATTTCTGCAAATGGAGTTGGGGATTTGGTCAGAATTAATGGTCTCCTCAATGCTGAGAAGTACAGGCAGATACTTATCCATCATGCAATACCATCAGGGAGACATCTGATTGGCCCCAAATTTATTCTGCAGCATGACAACGACCCCAAACATACAGCGAAAGTCATTAAGAACTATCTTCAGCGTAAAGAAGAACAAGGAGTCCTGGAAGTGATGGTATGGCCCCACAGAGCCTTGATCTCAACATCATCGAGTCTGTCTGGGATTACATGAAGAGAGAGAAGCAACTGAGGCTGCCTAAATCCACAAAAGAACTGTGGTTAGTTCTCCAAGATGTTTGGGCCAACCTACCTGCGAGTTCCTTCAAAACTGTGTGCAAGTGTACCTAGAAGAATTGATGCTTGATGCTGTTTTGAAGGCAAAGGGTGGTCTCACCAAATATGGATTTGATTTAGATTTTTCTTCTGTTCACTCACTTTGCATTTAGTTAATTGATAAATATAATCTATTAACATGTCTATTTTGAAAGCATTCTTACTTTACAGCATTTTTTCACACCTGCCTAAAACTTTTGCACAGTACTGTATATATATATATATATATATATATATATATATATATATATATATATATATATATATATATATATATATACATACTGTATATATATATATATATATATATATATATATATATATATATATATATATATCACACCCATAGTTGTAATATTTTGTAAAAAGGAAATCTCTCATCCATGGCAAAACTCATAGCAGCCTGTAATATTACTTAGATGTTTTTCTTAGAATAAAAAATAATTCGTAAACAAGCAGGTAATTAAATAGAGGGTATTTTAGATGTGGGTAGATATAGTTTAATAGTCATTATTATTATATTTTACTGGGTAAAAAAAAAAAATCTATTAGAAACAAACATGCTGTATATATATATATATAATCTCCAAAAATGCTATATTAAGAAACCTAAGACGGCAGATCTGAGTAGTCCAGGTGTTCATATTAACAAAAATAGCATGACATATTAACAAAAATAGCTTGTGAATTCAGCTATATTGAATTGTATTAATGCATTAGATTTACAGCAGCTCTAACAACTCATCTGGTTTTAACATTAATCCGTGATCATATGCATCTAACCAAAGCATCAGCATGTTTAATAAGAAAATGTTTATAAACTAGCAAAGCTTAACTTTCGCGCTAAATGAAGAGGCTTGGAAACGCTAAACATTATTTTACAATGTATTGTTACCTTTTAAGTCTACTATTGCCCACATACCTTTTTGACTTGTTGAACAAATATGTATTTGATAACTGTAGAAGTGCGCTGCTACATGTTTGCTACCACTTTCCCACACGACAGGAACCTTCTCTACAGCATGTGGAGGAGTGTGAGTGGGTCATGTGAGTAGTCCAGACCCAGTGAGACACTGTCATCAATAACAATAAAAATGGCACCAGAATTTAATGTTGCTGGCACTATATGTGGTACCCCAAATCTGCATCCCTGAGCGTTTTGCCCACACACAACAAACACATTATGGGCCTCATTTACAAAAGGGCGCTAAACTTTATGGTTCGTGATAATTGCAATTAGTGTGCACGTTAATGATTTTTGTATTTACTATTGCAATTGTATTCATTATCGTGCAAAATAGTGGTCATATTATGGTGCACACTCATTTTATTGTGCCATGCTATGGTAATCAGAATGAATATGTGATTTGTATGGTAATGCATGATAATGTATTTAAATGAGGTACCCCGCTCTGAGGCACGGCAATCCATAACCACTTCACGTGCAGATAAAGTATGTGAGCACAGGATTGCACAAATTAGTTCATGTGCTGGGATTCAAGTGAATAATTAACTGGTAATTGAATCCCGGCACAGCGGTATATATAAATGTTTTACTCACTCTGGGTTGTGTGTTCGGTGAGTGGAGAACGGGTGTGGAGAGGAGGTAAAAAGGATTAAAAAACAATTTAACAATTGCTAAAACGTGCTGGCTTATAAACCATCACAATACTTGTTATTGTTTATCGTATGTTTGTTTGTTTGCCTTTTTGTTTTGTCAAAGTGTTTTTTTGTTTTCTGTTTAAACCTTTTATTTTACAATAAATGCACTGAGCGCTGCCGCGTCTCAGTTTCACCTGCCAGTACTGCCTGTCTGTGTACTCCTTTCTGGCCTGATGTCACCCCTACAGCCAGCCTGTTCACAATGTATCACAAACTGTGAATTCATTAATCAACAATATATCTGCCCTGCACTCCCCTTTTCTTTAAAGCCACACAGCTACTATTAGTTAGAATATTTGTATAATTAATTAATCAAAATATCAAAGGGTAACATCACAGAAATTTTTTAATTTAAAATAAAATAATATGCATCAGTACAGTGAGGTTTTGTAATAGATGATGACATCAGTTTGAAAGTGTAATTCAGCAGGGGGTAACACACTCTTTGTCTACTGTGATGGTTAGCAGAAAGCCTTTACCTGTTTATTTTTATGCTAAACCAGTTTTTGCTGAATATAATAGAACATCACTTGAGTGTCTTGTTAGGCACACTGAAATCTTTATCAGATAAGAAGCGCAACATCTTCACTTACCACTGGTTTCAAAAGTTGTATTTATATACAGAATGGCACAAGGCAATTACAAGTTGACAAAAACAAAGTTTGAATACAATTAAGTTTAAGGATGATAAAACTGCTTGATAAAGCATTTTCAGATACTGATATAACAGTTTAATGAATGCATAATATCATACATTGACATTGAACAATTATCCTGGGTGTCATTAAAAAAAAAAATATATATATATATATATATATATATATATATATATATATATATATATATATATATATATATATATATATGTAAACAGCATTTTTTTATGTGTTCCTTATTTTTACCCACAAATAAAACACAAATTGGTCAGAATGTCTATGAACAAGTGCAGAAGGTTGTTATCAGCTATCCGTACGGATGATCAGTACTATAGGTAAGTGAATGGCTTACTGTAATGTGTTCTAAAGGATGTTAAACAGTTTTAGACATTTATTTATAATAGCAGTCTATGCCAATACAGTGTATAAGAACACATTTGTTTACACATTTGTGAATGTTTTATATATGGATCCTTAAAGTGTGACCAAAATAATGCCATATTGAGTACAATATGTATAATATCCCTATAATGGCCCAATTATTAACATACAATATGTGAACTGAAAGTGTTACTCAATAGTTTGATCAAAAACTTTTCAAGTTATGTAAGACCCTTTATTTTTACTATTTGTCAAATGTGTGGGTTTTGGATTCAATGTTTCAGCAATCTGAGCATTCCTATTACAGTAAAATCCAGATCTCATGAAGTTTGAAAGACAGCACAACATGTTTTTACGACTCTCATCTATTTTCTATTAAGAGTTTGTTCATGACATGTGTTCTGTTTCTAATACCTTTCCTATTCATTGCTGACCTTGTTGTGGCTCAGCAAATAGAAAAGCAATTTTCTATCTTTTCATGGTCTTATTTCTTTCCTTTTTCAGCAGACTTACCTTCGCATTTCTGTAAAGCTGTAGGATTTAATACCACGTGATTTAGCAACTTTTTGTTTTTTTGATGGGTCATTCTACGAAAATGGTGGCTTTTTGAACAGCCAACTTTTAAAAATGTAATTCTTTTTTTAAAACCAAAACTTATAGTCTGATAGTAGTTAACCCCTTAACATTATAAATCAACATAAATGACAGCTTAATGTATTTTAATATTTTTACTACATTACATTAAAAAATGCTTGTGCTGCCTTTTTGTCACTGGTGTTACCTATATTTTAGGTGACAATTCAGGCTTTCCGGAATGTAATTTGACTATTTAATTTGCATATATAATCAAAGACAGAAAAGGTTAATGATAATATTAAGAAATTGTTTTGATTAGTAATAATTTACTTTAAACAGGTATGTGTAAAGTTCGATTGTGTGACATGTTTCTATTTCTACCATTGTGTTTTTTGTTGTAACATTAGAAATAATTGAGGTTGAGTCATCAAAATTGAATTATCATATCCTTAAAATGCTTACTAATGAATGCAGCAATAGTTAGGTAGATACAAAAACCATATTCTATGAAATTGGGCAACTCTGATGCCAGAACACCAATATGCCATGCAGTAACACCAGTGATGCAATGTAACACCAGTGACGCAATGTGAAACCAATGACATAACATAAGATTATTTCAAACAAATTTGATCAATTTATTAGTAATATTTTTCATTAGAAATAATTTCAGATTTCATAAGATGTGTTGATTTAATATGAACAATAAAATGGAGATGGGGGGCTCCTCCGCCACATAGAGGACACCAGTGTGGAGCGTCACTTGCTTGTGTAACCCCCCGAAGTGAACTGGCTGGGTCTCTGAAGTGCACTTGCAAGTGAAGTTCTCACTAAAGTCTATATGGATTAGGCAATCATTGGTCAGGTTTTCCCTCACGGTCCGCTAGATGCTGTACTGCAATCTGATGTTGAACAGATGTCTCCTGAATTTAAAGAGCCTATCTTGGAATTGGGTCACCAGCTCTTCCTCTGTTATGGCTATATCCTTCTTCACAGTGATTAAGCTACTTTTCTCTTGTTCTTCATTTGCTCTGTTGTGCTCTATCTTCTCCAGACACCACTGGGTGAGCGACACCTCTTCGTTGGATTGCTGTCTGGTCGGTGGTACAGTGGAGTGTTCACATTGTTGGCATTGACTGTAGGCGCATGTCTTTGAATTGTCTATGGACAAGGTATGACAGCAATCCATGCTTTGGTTTTGTGACACAAATGCTAAAAGGTTAGTATTTGAAATAGTGATCAGGTAAACAAAAGCATGGCTTGCTGTCATACCTTGTCCATAGACTGCATACATGATAAGGAAACCAATATGTCATTTTGTAATTTGGGTGAACTATCCCTTTAATTAACTCTGTAGATAAGTACTTATGTCTTCCTACAGACACATTGTCTTAAATGCTGACCTTGCAGTACTGGGTTCACTGTCTGGAGTGAATGGGGGGGTCAACACTGTCTTTCCTGCTTTCAATCTCTCTCTGTGTTTTGCCTGTCTGACCCACCATTTCCTTCACTCCTGTCTTTTTTCCCTTTCTGTGAGATCCTTCACTCTCTTTCTTTTTTGACTCTCTAAATCTTTTAAGTAAGTCTGGTGTTTTTGTTTAAGGTAGGCTGCTCTGCGGTCTAGGTCAGCATCTCTGCGTTGTCTGTAGAGTCTTTACTTTTCAGCAGCACTTAATTTCGCCATATCAAAAGGAAAGCCATATTATGTGGTTACAATATTGAAACAGTGATAAAATGCTAATAAGTGTTTATTAATATAATTGTTGAGGCTTTATAAAACCTTACGTTGAGAAAAAAGTTAGTGGTGTTATTGATTGTCACTGGTGTTACCAGCAGGAACAGTAACACCAGTGACGATAACACCAGTGACAAATCTGCAGACAAGATGGCATATCTAAGATGGCGGCCACAGTAGCTCAAACCACACTTCTTAAATTGTAAATAAATCACTTAATCATGCGATTTGATCAATTATTTTAATCAAATTTCCTTTCCCCTTACTATAAACTGTATAACACCAGTGACACATCTTAAGTCCTCACATGAAATTACCAAATTAATCATCAAATTGCTAACATATGAAGAGAGAGTGCACACTCACCATGTCCTTTTCAAAACAGCCCTGCCTCCAATGAACCTTTGATCCAGGAAGAAGTTGGCAAGGATGATGCATTTTTTCAAAGTGGTGGTTTATAAATTTTAACACCAGTGACATGAAATTGACGGACAGCTATTCCCTGTAAATTATTTATAATATTTAGTTGATATTTTAGTTTTTTTAAGTAGTCCACTAAATAACTATAATACTTTCCTTTGTATTATGACATTTAAAGGGGGAGAAAAATATATTTTTAACTCAAAATATGTCATTAAACCTAGACTCCTGACCCAAGGGACAAGCCAATTTCATGGTACTGACCGTGTTCTACAATATATAAAAAAATGGTTTGCAATATAACTGTCTTGCATATGTTTTATTAACAATAAAACACTTCAATTAAAACAAAAACACATATTTTGTGTCATTATCTGACACTTTTAAGTGTTTTTTCTGGTGGTTAAGGCCGGGACAGGAAAGCCACCATTTTTGTAGAATGACCCTGATACAGTACTAATAAATCCACTCTTTTCTGGAAGCAGTTGTTCCTCAGTTCCTCAATTATCCCTGGATTATCCCTTTTTATTTTGTGAAAAATATTATGCAAATATAATGTTTGGCACATGTTATTAGAAAACTGTGAACTGGTGCCAATTAGTGATTAGTTCTGAAGCCTCTGTATTCTGGCACACACAGAAGCAGAATCTTTGTTTGGTGCAAGACTTTGTACTGGTGGCGGTAGTAAACAAACAAGCAGAGCAGGGTGGAAAGTTTCAACATGCATCTGTGGTAATTTCACATGTTAAATCAGACTGCAATTTCTTCCCCAATGCACTCATTATTTTGAAGAAGATTTTTTTTTTTTACATGTTGTTATTACAACCGATTTCCGAAAACATCATGACTTTACAAATATGTCCATTACAAATATGCAAATATACAAGTTTTCCGATTTATGTATTTACTGAACTTTTACTGAAATAAAAGTAATTTCTTAAGGTATATATTTGCATTATTTCCAACAGACCCTCATAGATTTGTTACAGTATGGAATTATTAAAGACAATAAATTGTATTTATTTTGATGAAATAACAAACACGGAGTTGGCCATCTTGGCGGAAGTGCATAGCTGCATATACTCGAAACGATTCCCATGCAATTAGCTGCGGGCCAGGCAGCGATGAGTTACACTGGGACGTCGGGCTGATTGCAGGGAGGAGTTAGGGAGTACAAAGGGGATGCAACTACATGAGTACAGCCCCCTAGCACTGAAAATGTAACATACGGCCGGAGCCTGTACTGTTTGTTGTTTTTGTTATGTGTTTTGTTTTTGTATATTGCAGAGGAGAATTACAGAGGCAGGAGCTGACGCTACTGAGCCAGCACACACCCCTGAACACTCACCACGATCCCAGGATTTGAAGCGCACGGTACACCATGCACCGAGGACATGGGTTGAGGATTGCTGTGTACTTTTTGTTTGGGTTTGTAAACTCTCCGTGTACCACCCGATACCATTGCTGGTAGAGGGACGGCTTATTTTGAGTTTTGATAAAACACTGACATTTTTGGGAGCCCTACTGTCTGGACCTTCACTTTGTTCATTACACCACTCACACCCGTCCACACTGCACCATCTTCTATATCTAAAACAACCCAAGACATATTTAAATTACCTGTGAATATAACCTCATTCTCATGCACACTTCCACTGTTTCGTTTTTTTCTTGTTTAGTGACGATCTTGTTACGCTTCAAATAAAGTCTGGTCTATTCTAGTTTCCACCTGCTTACATTTGAATTGCACTTGCTGCTGGCAAAATGACAAGAGATTTCTGAAAACGATAATCAGCATTTTCCCACAAAATGTATGAGACAGAGCAGTCACGCTTGAGGGAGAGAGAGAGAGCTGCAATATGATTTCTGATGGCCATTCAGTGAGAAATACTTAAAGGCTGCCAGTACAATTATTGACTCCCATGGTGTGTGGAACTAGAGGGATTAGGGAGAGGTTTAATCAATCGGTAAGCCTCCCCTGCTGTAGGGGGTGCCTCTAAATGTGAGCCCCCCTTTTCCCACCAACAATGCTGCCATGATTAATGTCTTCCCACCTCAGACCTTGTTAAAACCTGTTCTTTAAAGCAGCCTGGCGCACCACAGTGATAGCAGGAGAGAGGCTGCATAAATCAACGTGCTCTCACAGCCCCCAGGATATCCATTATAGTTGCCAGCTGGAAGACTGGGAGATAGAGAGAAATGAATATTGTATCCTGTGGCCTTTTGCCTCTAATGACCACTTTTCAACATTTTTGCAGGCGTGATTAAATTTTGATAACCGGGGAAGTCACTCCGAGCAGGCTGAAATAGAGATAAATTGACAGAGCGCTTGACATCTCAGCAGAGAGAAGGCAACTAATTAGTGCACGAATCAAGCTCTGAAAAGAGATTTGAAAAAAAAGAAAAAATGGAAAGGAGAGGCAGGTTTAATCAGAGCTGCAGTTACAGGAACAGAGATAATTATGACCTAGGCAGAAATCACAGGCTCAGCGACCTGGCTTTTTACCCTGTCTGCTTGATTGACAGCTACTGACCGAACGACCAAAACCCTTCAACTCTCCAACAACATCAGGCTTGTCAAAGCAATTTGCGCACAACTCTCTGTGACCAATCATTTCAAATGCCAAGCAGAGTACTAAGAATCAATTTTGAACTAAACAATAAAAAAGAGGCTGACTTATAAAACCATATGCATCTTGAATTGTCAGTTTATTTATTTTTTGCTGTTGATTTCAGTTGAGATGATAAAGAACGGTGCTGTCTGAAGACATGGAGCTTTGCAAGCCACTGTCTATCAAGCAGCCCCTCTGTGATGAAACTCTTCTTGCGTATCATGATGTGGGTGGCTGGAGCTCCTCAATGTTTGCCCTGCAGATCTCAGTGACATGCACATGATTCCTTTTAATAATGTCCAGATTTGTACCACTCTGTGCGATAGTCATCATAATAAATGAAAAGCTTCCTAGATCACATACAGCACATTTCTGAAGAAAGGCTTGCTGAGCTTTGATATCAAGACTCTATTCAGCAAAATGATCTGATATAAGTTTATGACAGTCAATGGAATGACTGACACTTACAGAAATTGTAGCCAAGGAAGTACAGCAACAGCTCTTCTTCAGCCATTGCTCAAGAAGACCAACGTATGTGTGAGGGTTCAAGATTTGTGATTATTTTCACTGCTGAGGAGAATACAGTAACTTTGTATACAGACAGGTACATGTTTAAATATTTAGATCAACTAAATGGTGTTGTGAAGAGGGCCCATCATGTGATAATATGGTATATTTAATCATTAAGAGCAGACAGGGAGGGTGTTGCTGGGATAACTTCACACCACAGGGTTATAAAGTAGAGAGGGGGCCTGATTAAAAAAAGAAATACCAACTACTGAACAACCTGGTTTTCTTTTCGCAAGCCTTTTTCAAACTCTCCAGAATTGGCTCCAGTAGCAGAGGACCAATCTGAGTTCAAGAGGCCCTCCTAAGACCAGTTGGCTAGATCAGTTTAAGTAGACTCCTACCTCATTATAGGGCTCCCTTTATTACACTGCCTCTGCAATACCACTACACTGTCTTGGCTCACAGCTACAATAAACCCTATTAAATCACCTTCAATATAAACAGCATGTGTTACACCATGCAATCTGCTTGTCTACTAATCATTCATGTCCAAGAGGAGTTTTTCTTTTTTTTTCTCTCTCTTTGGACACCAGAGGACAAAAGCTGGATGAGGTAAAGCAATGTGATACATTTTTAAACAACACATTCTTAAAAACTATTTGTACTGTAACATACTCTGTTAAAAGGCGTTGTTGTTCTTGTATATTACTGTGGCAATATGCCCCGCTCCTGTGTGCATTTGTTGCATGTAGTGTGTTAATGTTGCTGTATTGTAGTTGGTACACGGGATATAATGCGGGTAATGAGCACAAGTGTTTAAAATGTATACTTGTATTTAGGCACAGGGATTGCACTTTACTTCACGTGCATTTAAAGTATGTAATAATATGTGATCACAGGGTTGCAAAGAATAAGTTCACGTGCTGGGATTCAAGTGAATAATTAATTAGTAATTGAATCCCAGCACAACAGTATATATAGATGAACGTTTTACTCATTCAGGTTTGTGTGTTCGTAAGTGGAGAACGGGTGAGAGAGAAAGGAGAATAATTTCATAAAAAATAACAATTGCTATTGCGTGCTGGTAGGACCAGCACGATACTTGTTTGTTTATTTTTACTCACCGTGTTTGTTTGTCTGTTCGTCCACTGTTTCAGTGTTAATCCGTTTTGTTTGTCTATTTATTTTGGCCTCAAGTGCCGTGTGCTGTTTTCTGCTTAAACCTTTTTATTTTACAATAAATGTACTGAGCGCAGTCATTGCGTCTCAGTTTCAAGCCCAGTACTGTCTGTCTGTGTACTCCTTTCTCGCCATGACGTCACCCCTACAGCTAGCCTGTCACAATTACATACTGTAATCTACTCTGGATTTGAAACGATTGGTCACAATCAGCTTTAACAAGGCTACTCGCAAGACTCGATACTTTGCAACATATCTGAGTTATTAAACAATTACAATAAATAAAAAAACTAGTCACAAGCTATTTACAATGAGGAAAGCTAACTTCCTGTTTTGTCAAGCAGGAGGAATGGGCAGCTCAGTAGAAGCTTTCCTCCAGCCCATGACGATTAGTTACGTGGTGAGAAACTATCATCCAGCCACACATAAAACACACTGCTCACAGCAAATACGTGCCACTGCCACGGCCAGCCTGTCACACATACTGCATGGATAAAATAGAGAGACTGATAAGTACATAGATGAAAGGAATAACCCTTCTGATATGTTTTGCTAAAGTATGTGGAGGAGTTCAGTTAGTTAATGATCTGCTGCGGGGGTGCTTTGGCCCAAAACCGTCAGGCTACAAGTTAAGATAAAAAAAAATAGATAAGAATGTTGGTAGCTTTGTTTACAAGTAGTTATGTGGTACTGTATTTAAAAACAATTAGACTTGCAACTCCCCCGATACTTGTCTCATAAAATAAAATTAAACAACACATTTTCCTGTACATTAATTTTAAAATGATAAATTGGACACATCATTGGGCAAAAGCTATAAAACAAACTTGACCATTTTTTTACTCATATCTTTCCTGTACAGGCACAATTAATCTAAAATACGACTAATGGAAATGATATGCAGTACTTGATGTTAATAGCGCTTTTCATTTAATATCCTTTTAATGTTCATAACTTTAAAAAAAAAGGCTAATACTGTTGTTATTACTCTTATGTTTGGCGCCGATAGCCTCAATACAGGTTCACGGTGCACATGGCAACAAGGGGAAATAATGAGAGCAGTAAAGTATTCCCAACTCTACAGAAAACAGGTTCACTGCTAAGGGCCACCAGCTGCCAATCTGATCTGCTCTGCAGGTGAACCTTTCATTGCAGCGCCCTTCACACTGCACAGATTCATTTTCCATGTGTTAGGTTCTACCTGAGGATATTCAAAATGTAAATTATTCCCAGCAAAGTCCCACTATGAGCCTGGGCAAATCCATAACGCACCTACCCAAGCACTCTAAATTGTTTTGCCCCTGTGAGGCACATTCTTGTAGTTTGTAGCACATGGTTTCACCCATCAGCTGTTGTTATTTTTGTTTGTACATAGTTTATTTTTATTTAGGTGTTGAATTAAAAAAGAAAATTATAATAATGTGCATCCACACAACTTTTCTTACATTTCTTAAATGTTTACAGAAGTTAAAATGTTTGCAGAAGTCGGAGTGCAATTGCCCTGTTTCCAAATGGCTTTAAATGACATTGCAGTAGTTTTTTTAACCTTCCCTTACCTTATGTTATTTGCAATCATTCCGAGTAGTTCAGTCCCATTGCTTGAATACTGAGGTTTTTTTTTTTATAGAACAGTAGTGTCCAACACTGTTCGTGGATCACAAGAGACTTCTCGTGGGCCACAAAAATCTTTGTGGATCTTTGGTCAAATCTGAAAATGCAGGAAAATATCTTTGACTAAAATAATTTGGAATAGGGCTGGTTGTATAAGAAAATAACAATCTCTGACTTAGAATAAAACATAATTCCAGTATGTGTGAC
Source organism: Acipenser oxyrinchus oxyrinchus (assembly GCA_030684275.1). Lineage (NCBI taxonomy): Eukaryota > Metazoa > Chordata > Actinopteri > Acipenseriformes > Acipenseridae > Acipenser > Acipenser oxyrinchus. The sequence continues at coordinate 37,784,677 of CM060248.1, read as the reverse complement.
TTTTTTGTTATTTTTATCTCATTCTCCATGCTTATCTTCATACATAAGTAAGAATTTTGCTGAAGACTATAGTGTTAACATATTTGTAAACAATAAATAAATTACAGACTATGGAATATGTACCCAAACTTGTACTTGCACTCTGATTTTGTTGAAATTGAAATGTTTATACTGTAAAACCACTTAAAAAACGTTTCCTGAATATTGCCCTTAATATACCATATCTTGTTATTGGTAGTGAGTAAAACATGTTGCCATCTTCCTTTAAGCTGCTTTTCTGAATGCACAATTTGACAAACAGCATCTGATGGCATATAAATATCTAGGCCCTCAAACAGTAATCTGTTTAACATTTCCTCTGAGACCCGAATAAATCAATATGCCCTACCATCCCACCTGGCTAGTACTTTTGATAATATATTTTGTTGACCCCCTTGAGTGCATATGAATTATGGTTTCATATTTGTCACGTGGGTGCGATATAATCAGTAGCATGAAGTTGTTTAGATATACGGCACACATTTAATGAGGCATGGAAACAACATTTAGCATCTAAAGAGGCTACTTGGCATACATTAAAGGTATTTAAACTGACGAGCATTGCATGACTTTTTCTCAGAATTAGTCATTGTCCTCTGGAGCTCCCATAATTGAATGTCATTTGAAAACATTTTGTTTAAAAGCTGCTATAGATTTTGCTGGTAAATGAATTAGTTTTCTACAGCCGTTCAGTGACTCTCCACCACTGAAAGCTGTTGTTGTAAATCTGCCAAGTTGATAATCATGTTAGAGTCAGCTAACACAGGCTGGCGCCTTGCTCCCAAGCTGCTGTCTAATTACAATTTTGTTATTAATAATTACATAGTAGAAAAATCATTCCTAATTAGCTTGTCCTAAATCATAGTTGAAACAGTCGAAATTACATTACAAACAGGAGGGTAATTAAAGTACTTGACTAAAGTATTTATTTAAGCCTGGTTCAGTTACAGTGAATTTTTCAATCAATCAACGATTAATCCATATATTTAATTGCTCCTTATCAGTGATGGCACTCTTCCTTTATTCACCATGTGTCAATAATGTCTACCAAATGTAAATATAATTCACACTGTTTCTAAATATTTAATGATGTCTCAAGCTGAACTGTAAACTAATTTAGGAGGCTGTGTGGTCCAGTGGTTAAAGAAACAGGCTTTTAACCAGGAGGTCCCCGGTTCAAATCCCACCTCAGCCACTGACTCATTGTGTGACCCTGAGCAAGTCACTTAACCTCCTTGTGCTCCGTCTTTCGGGTGAGACGTAGTTGTAAGTGACTCTGCAGATGATGCATAGTTCACACACCCTAGTCTCTGTAAGTCGCCTTGGATAAAGGTGTCTGCTAAATAAACAAATAACAAATAATTTAAAGTGGTTTCCTTTTGTGTTACCAAAAAAATATTTCTGCATTGCTTTTGTATCATGTGATCAAGTTGAATGCCTTTAAACCATTGTTCATCCAACTGTGTGGTCTACAGGAAAAATCAAGTCTACAGGAAGAAAAATAGACAGTGGCATTGCTAAGATTTTATGGGGTTGTATTTTATAATGAATTGACATCTCATTCTATTAAATTGAATAGAAAGACAATGGATGTGAACTGCAAACCATATGGTTCAAAGACGATCGCCTAAGTTACCATTCAAGTAAAGAGCAAGCTCTGTAGTTGAGAGGTAAGTGTGTATCTTATGCTGATGTCAGTACTATTAACTGATCAGCTTGGAGGAGATTCATCTTGAGATTGCACATTGTTATTGGGATGTTTTGTACCCCACAACCCCACACTAAAAACAATCCTTTAAGGTATGTTCTAATTTACTTCAAGCTACTCGATACTCTTGTCAGAGTGGGTTGTATAGGCTTTCAGCTGGTTAAAGCACAGTAAACAGGTAACTGACACATTTTACAGTCAATTTGTTGTAAAACATACCTGCCAATAAAATATTTATTCAGGAAGAAACACAGAACCACAGATTTGCTGTGTTTTGGGTTGAATAATTTGTAGAACAGGTTGAGTATATATATTGTTTTTTTCACATGAGTTTGTTTGGGCAATTGGGATTTTACTGTCCTTCAATGGCATGTGGGTTTTTAATTTTAAATTTTACATTTTAGTCAACTTTAATAAAAATGACAACTGTCTATTTCCCTGATGTGTAGTCAGTAGTTTTGGGATTCAAATATGAGTTATCTGGGGCATATAATATTGTTGACTCTTTTAAGGTTGATACCTTCTGTGTGCTGTCCTCCTTTGGGCAGCAAAGTGACAGAGATCTGCATCTCTTTTCTTCAACTGCCCTTCTCTGGACTTTTCACATCTTCGGGCATACAAGCCTGTCATTGTGAGTGCCAATGACAGCACTGACACTGTCACAGATCCTCTGACAGATTTGTTCCCCAACGGCGCATTGTTGTCTAAAATTGAACAATTCCCTGTAAAATAATGTTGACTATGTTTAATCCTTTGAATCCCAAGGAACAAGTAAAAACAAATAAACAATATGTTTTACTTATCTGTATGGAATATAAAAAAATATTATTCTTACCATAATATAGAAGACCACATTCGATAAAGTTGTGTGTACAGTATCACTTTTAAAACACTAAAGATCCCCTCCCTAGTTGAATAACCCTTTGAGATGCTGGAATAAGCAAGTCTGAATAATTATTCCCAAACAGTGGTTTTTAAAATGTTTTATATTTAAAACGTGCTTTTGCAAGTTACAAGCACTGCCAATAAATACTGGGTGAATTGGTGATATATTTTAATTATATTTTTTGAAAAACTAATGGAGTGAACAAATAGCACACAAGATAAACAAGCTTCTAGCAATGGTTCAATTTGGTTAAGAACATGTCATGAATGTATAATTTTGCGAACAGAAAACAGATGTGTTAATCGCTTATCCCTGGTATTGAAGTGCTTACTTTTATTGAAACAATTATAACATTAAAACTAAGCTGTTAAAAAAACTAGCAACAAGCTTGTTTTGCCAGCTTTAGATCCCCCCTTTCCATCTGTAACACTGACTGATGTGCTTCCAATGCTGTTTACGGTTCTGGGTAGATGGAATGCCTACTTTCATGCTGTCGAACAGAATTGGTTAAACCCTGTCTGCATTCAGCATTAGGGAATTTTGCTCTCAGTTCCTGGCTTTCAGAATTAAGATATAAATACAGTGCTCCCTTGTTGTAAGACTACCCTATGTAGCATGAACTCTCTAATATGGTATATACAGGCTGCATGTTACAAATAGTGTCTTATTTTTGCTAGTATACTATAGATGTGTGTAAACAGTACACAGTGTGCTTTATGATACAGCCAATCAAAATGTAAGACACAGCTGCTCAATTATGTGCAATATGCATGGGGTGCACATTATATTTAACTTTTAAAGTGCATGAATCCTAAAACAGGCTTATCTTTTTCAATACAAAAAATACAGGGAAAGGCTGAATGCCAAGCAAAAGGTCTTGTGGCCCTTCAAAACCATTCAGCACCACTGAACCTCTTATTATCCCAGCCTTCGTTTCGTAATTTGAGCAGAAATGGGCAGTTTTATTCAGGAATAGTTGGTTAGTCTTGATAAGTTAGATTTAAACTACATGTATTCTGCATTACTGCTAATTCGCCTTCTGAGTCATCCAATTGCATGCTATGTGATTGTGAAGTTATTGTGAGGCATGTGGTTTTAGATGTGCCAAATAAAAATAACATTTTACAACATTAATAGTTAAAAAAATAGTTAAAAAATTGCAAGCAGTTTTAAAATATAGTGCACAAACAGCAGCATTCATAACACCAGATATTATCAAATACATGATTTGTCAACCTATTATACTATTTTTACCTCAGCTATTCGACTTAGCAGTCGTTCTACCCCTAGAACAGACTAAGTTTCTTTGTAGTACTATTTATAAAGATTGAAGTCTTCTAATCAGAAACTTTTGCTGTTGGCCAAACTGCACTTTCTTGCTGCTCAAACACAATATGCCTCTCAGTGGACTTTAATCAGATTAGGCTCATTAATCTGTTTTACCCTGTCAGCACCAGATCAGGTGAAAAGAAGTCTAGCTATGAATATTGCTTCCTGATAAGATGCTCTAATTTAATTAGTTTTCATTGCCTCATATTTCCTCCTTCTAAAAGCATTAGGGTTTAATAGCAGATTTTACCACAGTCACCATCAATTCTCTTTGTTGGAGACTGTTGAGGTTAGAAAGTGATTTCTTTTGCAATGGAAGCATAATATATTTACTTAGTTACAAATCATTAAGAGCTTTACCTTTGGTTTAGCCGTTATCTGATCATCTACATGGCAGTAGAGAATAATCATTCACTTGCCCACAAATGCACTTTAATTCATTTTTACTATGGGCAGCTGAAATACACGTTCACACGTATGCAAAAGTTGAGCAAAGGAATAAATAACAAATATTTCTAAATTCATCAATACAAAATACACAAAACTTACATTGTCAAAATGGTTGAATGCCAACAGCAGAGCTGTTTGCAGACTTTAACACAAAGTTGCCAAAACAGAAAACATGACTGATAGAAAAAGATAAAGAAATCCTGTAACTATAGCCTTCAAGAATATTTGTGAGCTGTTCATGAAATCTGAAATGCCTGCAAACCTTGACCATAAGTAATCTATAATTAACTTAGACTTTCAGTCTCTTAAATACTTGTTGTTACAAACTAGTCAGAGTTGTCCCAGGGTATTCTGGCTTAGGTTCCCACGTGTTCACACCTATAACGTTATTGGTACTTACATCACAGTGACAACACATGTAGACATGATACAAAAATGGCAGTGGCTGCAATGAAAATTGCACTAAAGTTTCTGCAGGTTATTTTCTCAATAGCCTCTGCTAGATGACACCTTTACCAAATTCTGTGCCAGAAACTTGATTTGATATTGTATTGTAGTCACTACTCTTACATTTGTTCTCACAATAGAAAGTTATTTTACAAAAGTAGCTTGAACCCTGTTTAATTAAGTTTGAGAGTAGGCTCCATTCAATAATGCCTGTTGGCTTCCATACTTTCAACTAAACACAAACATGTAGAAAATCTGTATTATTTGTCACAACTGGTTCAATATTTATTATTACTCCTTTTGTAATAAATATTTCATGGGGCGAGAGCCGGGGCAGGAGTGAAAGTTTGTTACTTGGAGAGGTAATTTGAGGAGTGGCCTCAGGGGATAGGATAGGAAAGGAACGAGGTTCCCGACTGGCAGGAGCCTTCTTGGCCAGAGGAGAGAGAGCGGCCTTGAAGGCAGGCTGTTCAGCAGCCTCGGGAACCAGAAAACACATAAGATAGATTGGCTCAGCGGAGCCCACGACAGGCTCTGTGGAGCGGCAGTCATGTAGGAGAAATAGGCTCTTGCGCTGAAGAACCTGGAAAAGGAATGATAGAATATGGAGCTAGAAATAGAGCCCAGTCACAATTTGATTAAGATTTAGAGCAGGAGCTGCTAAAGGATAGAAAGTGTGCCCTGGGGTCCCCTCTGACTCACGCGGTGAGAACCCCACCTCGGCGGAGGCGCGGATGGCAGTGGCCATAGAGGTCAGTGAGCCTCACTTACCCCAAAAGGCTGGACCCCCGTCTCCCCACAAAACCCCACTACAAACAATACTTCACGTGCCAATGCATAACATTTATGAAAGGAGGAAAAAAGACATACTAGACAAACAAGGTGGATGGATTATTTATGGGGGAATCCTCTGGTGGATCCGGCGGATCAGGTAGCCCCCACTCCAACAATTTTTTGGTGAGCTGCAGCTATATCGGAAACAGATGTGCGTATGTATGATTCTACTGCTGAGGAGGACCAGCGCCATACGCTCTTAATTAGATGCTGATTGATGTTGGCTTTTTTCTGCTGAGGTGGCTGCTCCAATTCTAAAGGAGTGAGGAGTGTAGAACTGAGGAGAAAGACCTGCTTTGGAGATGAGAGAGGCAAGGTGAGTTGAGAACCAATGTCTTGTAACTACTGCACGGGAGGAGCCGATGAACAGTGAATCCATCAGGAGGAAAGGCTTCTTGCTGTAGATGTATCTAGACATGGAGGTGTAGGAACATAAAGGAGAATTAATCTTTGACAGCTGTATAAATTGACCCTGATGAAGTTGTCTTAGAGATGCAGAGCATAATTAGGAAATGAGAATCTGGAACTAATGAGATGTCATTGGAATGGATGCAGAGAGAAGGGAAGCTGGAAAGGGATGGGACTATATATTCGGAGCAGCTGAGGAATCCAAAGAAAGCAGGTAAGTACATGACTTCCATGAGGAGATCGTCGAAGGGGTTGAAACAGCTTTTTCGCAAGATTGATATGAGTGACTGTAGAATATCTGAAGATATAGAAAGTCGAGAGGGGGAAGTAGGAGCAGAGCTCTTAGATATGCCACGGAGCATCAGGCGGATTGCTGGAATGGCCAGAAGAATCGAAGAGGAGACTGACATGAGAGACGGTAATGGAACTGAATTCCGGAGATGTAAGATTTGATTGTAGAAGCGGAGAGGTGTAGAATGTCTCATGTGTGGACGATAAAGGCTAGGATCCAGTCTTGATTAAATGGAACTGGCTGAATTTTTTTTTTTTTTGCGCAGGAGGAGAAAGAAGACTAGCCTGTAGAGTAGGACGATGTTGTTGATGGAGCTAGGGCAGCGGACATCTAATTTCAAGCAGATTGAAGAAGGTTGAAGACAGGAGAGCTCACAGGAATACTAGGTGCTGGTATTGCAGAATTTGGAGAGGTGCTGGAGATGCTGTGGGAACCAACTGCTGAAATCTGGCGATCTGTAGGTGAGAAAGAGCATCAGCTGCATTATTATGTGAACTGGAAATGTAACAGGCTTGAATGAAGAAATTAAAAGACACTGAAATCCAAATGAGGTGACGTAGTAACTGCATTATAAGGGGAGAGGAAGATCTTCCTTTACTGATGATATGGACTGTAGATTTATTGTCGCTAAAGAACGTGATAGATTTTCTTGACCATCGGTGGCCCCAGATGTGAGCAGCTGTGATGATGGGATACAGTTCCAGAAGAGTTGTAGCTTTGAGGTGTGAAGAAAGATTCAGAATTTCAGGGGGCCATTCGCTAGAGAACCATTCAGTCCTTAGTTAACCCCCGAATCCTAAGAATGAAGTGTCAGTAAAGAGATTCAAATCAGAGCTGAAATCAGGTCTTGATAGAATAAAGACAGGTCATTCCAGTGACAAATTAAAGTAGCCCACAACTTAATATCCTTTCTTGCTGTTGAGAGCAGAGATCTGCTGAAGCAGTGATCTGTAACAGTGTGCGGTGGCCAGCTGTAGAGAGCAGAGATCTGCTGAAGTGACTGAAAAGAAACTCATTGTGAGATATGAGCAAATTTAAGCTGCATGAAGTGCCTCCTTGGGATTGCAGGAGGTTGTTGCACAATTGTCTGCCAACCAGAATTTTGATAGGTCTTTAAGTGTATAAGGCGATTTAGAAGGAGCCAAAGATGAGACTGCTTTCAGCAGAGATGTAGAATGCATTGCTGTGATTTGATTTGATCAGGCTTGCTCTATGAGAGTATTGTCCATTGCAAGGTAGGAGGCTGGTTTGACTGAAACGCTGATAAATCGAAGGACATGGCAGCTCACATCGAATTAAATATTAACCTGATTTGAAAATACATGACTTTTGCAGTGAAAGAGTAAAAGACTTTCGCAGTGGCCGGAGATTAGATAGTTGCAGACTTAACTGCAGCGAGAAAAAAAGAAGCTGAAGGATAATAAAACTCTTCGTAGCACGTAGGAAAATTGTGGACCGAGAGAACAAGAAGACGAACAAGTTTAGACATTAGTAAAGAGAGAAAGTTTAAGCACGTTTGACGGAGTCTGAGCGATTGCTAGAAAGCGAAAACACAAAATGAAAAAACAAACTGAAAACGCTAGACAGCGAGCTTCTTCTTTAATGAAAGGGTGGCTGCTCGAATCACTGTTGTGACTCCTTGCTACCAACTACTGGTCATAAAACAGAACACAAATATTTATTTAATTTCTAAATGGAGTTGTATCTCTGTGACAGAGTGGTTGCCGTGCGCAGGTGTGGTGATGTTACGGACCAGGAACACAAAACCAACACAATGAATGGCGGGTGAAACTGAAGCGCAACGGCGCTCAGCCTGTTTATTAAATAACAACAAAAACAAAAGATTTAAACAAAACACCAACACAAAGGGCACAAGGGCCAAACTAACAAACAAACACTAAAACAAGTAGTATGCTGGTTGCGAAACCAGCATACGTAGCAATTGTTTATTTCTATTCTCCAGACTTACGTCTCTCCTCTGACACTCTCCTGAGCGCAGAAAGCTACAGGCTTTTATATTCTGGCCGAGGGGTTAACAAGCTATTAATTAATTATCCTATAGTCTGCACGAGTTTAAATAAATCACTAGCTGATCAGTCACGCATCCTCACAAGGGTTTTAAAATATATATATATATATATATATATATATATATATATATATATATATATATATATATATATATATATATATATAAAACCAATAACAAATAATATCGGCTTTCGCCGTCATATAAACATATAAATCATATAAATAAATAATAAACAAAGGGGCGGGACACTCTGCCACAATCTCCCTGTATCCTTTATGAACTTATTATTATTGTTTTTTGTGATATTTGCTTTGTGGTAATATGTTTTAAAAAGTCTAAATATACAAGTCTTGTCAAGCCTTCCTGCTTCAATTTCCCCATCATCTTTGTGGAATATATTTTGTACAATTACAAAAATAATGTTCCATGGATTCTGTTGTTTTGTACTGGTCACAATCTCCACTGCCATGTTTGCCTATTATATTAATGGTGCAATGTCCTATTCTAATTCTACTCCAGATTATTTCCTGTCTTCTATTCTTACACCTACTGTGTACCTTCTTGTCAACCACTGGACAAATGCTAAAACAATGCCTCCCTTTTTCATCACTATTCCACTGTTCTTGCCATTTTATCAAAACCTTCCTCTTGACAATACTGTGTACCTCTGCCCTACCCAATGACATGTTCATGTTTATTGTATCCTGTTGTGCTGTAGACAGCGAGTTGTGTGAGATTCAAACTTAAAAATAGGAAATAGGAGAAGATTGACAGGGAAAGCAGGGTGGAGCCCCGGATCTTGTCCTCTGAAATACCCCTATAGGCTATCACACAATCAGTTTTGGAGCTGTTCTTTCATCTTCCACAATATTTTGCTGCACACTTGTTGAGATTTAGAAGCATAACAGATCCAAACTTATTTCCACACACAGCTCAAATATTTTACTGTAAAATGTGACAAACCACGGTGAGTGTTTGGATTTACAAACTGCCCTTAATGTTGAAAATGGTGACAGGAATGCGTAAACCCGATTTTCACCTTGTTTATCTCTCTGAACATGCTATAATATCATGTCTAGAATATTTTCTAGTTTATCTCAAGCAGGAAAAGGAAACCTGTACCACCATGAGAGCTGCATTTAGCAAAATGTATATCACTGGCCCATTGATAACGCACTCATAGAAAACTAATAATATCTGTGAGTTTCAGGTTGGCTTGTGAATGCCTTTCATTTGCCCTTTATGCCACACTTCTCATATGAAAAGCCTATTAGCCTGCTGTATCTTCTTCATCTCCTTCCTCTGTGACAGAATAGATGCCGCTTTATGAAAATAAGTTATAATGCTAATGTTCGCAATGATTTATTCTTCTATCTTTCATTTGTATGTGATGACAGCGTGACAAGTAATGAAGTGAATGCCATTTAGTACAATGTGAAGCAAGGGCTATTAAGGGTCTTTATGCGTCGTCCTTCACATCCAATCATTCTGGCTACCCCTGTACACCCTGTTCAGATACTGTAACCACAATAAACTGACAATATATTGCTGTTAAAAAGGACCAATCCATTCTGAATTGCTGGTTTGTAACAGCTTGCCTTTCTGCATTATCTAGTTTTGATTAAAAAAAAAAAACAGACAAGAGCTTAACTTGATTAAAAGGTTGATCATTGTGTATTATACTCTGTATTGTATCATCAATTTGTTTTTTAGCATTCTAAAACAATGACATGGAATGTATGTAAAGACAGCTCAGTTTGGTTTGAACTGGTGTTCTGCCTAACTGGTAAAACCAGACAGTGGTAGGAATATTGTACAGTCGTAGTTTTAATATATTTTACTGGTGTTAAAGGAGGCTTTTTTTGTTTACCCTAGGCTTGATCTGGTCATGGTTTTGAAAATCACATAATTCCTTACTGTAGATGTGCATTCCAGAATAAACTTGAACATGTATAAACCACTTGGATGATTTATATAGATGTTGTCCTTGAGTGTCTAAATAGATCAAAAAGCTAATACTTAAATATATTGTGCTTTTAAGGAGTTTAGATGCTTTTAAGCAAAATCTGAAGGTGGTGGAAAAAAGATGCAATAAAGCATTAGATACATTTTACAAGTTTTTTCTTTTTTGTAAAAGCTGTTATTTCCAATGTTTAGAACCAATTTAATGTCCCCATGGTCAAAGCTTTTCTTCTGTGTTGTCCATTAGATGAATTATGAAACCAAGAAGGCAACCCATTTGAAAAGAAATGTAAAAATAGTATTAAATTACTTAAAATGGGAGTTTTTGTAGAAAAAAGAATGCATCAAAAACCCATTAAATGACTGATGTTCTCATCAGTTGACATTTTTGCACAACGATAAGTTGCATTAGGTAGAGGCTGACTTAGTTAAAAGTTTGAATTCAATAAAGAAATCGGATATGAAAAGAACTGCAAAAAAGGAAATAGTGTCTGTCATTTAAGGCAGCATTACACAAGATGTTATTTTACATGATACAGTAAAGCTTCTCTAAAGCATTAATATTGAGAAGAGGTTTCATGTATAGATAGACACAGTAAATGAGTTATAAATTAATCCTCCTGGACATAAGTACTATACTTCAAACATAAAGCATACATTTAAGAGTGTCAAATAATGTTATTACTTAAGAAAACAATATAAAAGGAAAAAAGGATATACTTTCTCATTTTACTCTGGTAAATAATATATTCATTTATAAGTAGGCTATAAAATGACAATTTTGATGCGTACTCCCATCCCTTTAACATTTTTTTTTTTTACTATTTGCATATAAATAATTATTAACAAACATTTTAGGTTTAATTGGAAGTACTTTCAAAACCTTGCCTTGTCAGTTTCTCTTTTTGCTCCTTCTATACAGTAACATTTAATTTTGGGTTGCTTTTTTCTGTTTTTTTGAACACCATATCGGACTGGCTCACACATTTGACCCTAGCCGATAAGCACCCCCTACAAAATATCCAGTTGTAATCGCAAATAGAATATCTGAAATAGCAAATTAAATATCTGCTGCAGGAGTCTGGCATCTTGTACCCATGAGCTCATGCGTCGTACACAAAATGCTAGCAAATAAATGTTTTTTCCGTTCATAAAACCTGTGTGAAAAGCACCCCTTTAGTATTTGTCATGCTGGCCCTGGTTTGGGGTACTGAATGTGTTCTGCAGGTTGCAGTTGAACTCACAACCTCATTATGCTGCCATTTATAAAAGTGTTTCACAGAAGAAGACGCAAGCATCTCTTATTCATGACAGAGAACCAGAACTCATTGGGGGTTGTATGTTTACTTAGATAGCAATAGTTAACAAGGAGAGACAAATTTAGATGAGTACAATCTTAAGAAGTCTTGCCCCTTTAATACTGAGAAACAGGCGACATTGTTTGCAAAACTGCAGATGAGATAGATTGCAGACTTATTTGTTTTTGCAAAACTTTAACCTCCCTTTCAGTGGTTCTGCAATTCTCTAAAATGAATAAGAGGCATATTTATGACTCACTGTTGACTTGAGGCTGTGTTATGAAATATATCAATCTTATTCCCACACTTGGGAAATGACATATTTAAAATAAATACAACAACATATGGTATATCTTGGAAATATGTAAAATAACATCTGTGGTGTGACATTTTAGAATACCTTATTTTTTTAATCTCCTATTTTATGGTATGCTTTGTCTAAAAATAAAACAGTCAAATTAAAAACTTTTCAACCAAGATAACCATATTACTGTTCTGTATTAATCTCTGATAGGATGCCTAAGTTTCCTCGTCTATGAAACGGTTTTATTTATGCGATTCTCTCTGACTCCCCAGCAACAGAATCCCTTTATCTTAGACACTCTTCATATTAATGGAAGGGTGATGTCTCATTGTTATTAGTTTTAAATGAAATTGGAAATCAAATCCTCTGGCTTTTATTACAATTGACCTTGAACCGTTATTGGAGGAGCTTAAAGTCTGAAGTTTCAATGCAGAGCTTAAACCTTTAATATTCGCACAAAAACCTTTTTTTTACAACACAAGGATAATGCTTTTTATAGAGGCATATAAAGGTATTTTCAGATGTACAGGTTGCTCAGCCCTGAATCAATCAACATCCACTTGTTCATAAAAATGTATTTTAGCTTTTCTATTTTTGCCAAGTGTATAGAAAACCGCATCTTTTTCAGTAACACTACAATATTACTGAGCTGCTAGTTCAGCTCATCTCTTACAGGCCTGTCAGCAGGACCGTGCTGCTGCATAGTACATGACACATGAACGTTACAATAATGTTCTTTATAGACAGAAAAAAACACCAAAGAAGCAATTTCTATGCCAAAATGTCACCTATTAAATGTACGTGGCTCTCTATATTTAGTTACCATGGAGATGGCTGGTGTAAAAGCACTGCTTTGCACGCTCCATCCATGAGTGATTGCATCCTGTTCTTTTCCCCCATCATTTTACAAGAGTCAGTGTTCATTCTCCTTCTGAGACCACATTAAGTGTAAAGAGATTGAATTACAGTGCTGTACCCTCTCTATCTGATGCGGATTTAAGAGCCAATATCGATATGGTGAGAACTGCTTGTTTCTTGAAAAAAAGAAAAGAAAAAAGAAGCTTAGCTTATGTAATGATTATTCAAGTTTGAGAAATAAGGCTTCTGTGCCCAAGGACAAGCAAAACCTTTAAAAAATACAATAAAGAATGCTCTCTAAGATTCCCCCATACAGTATTCATGGTTTATTCAAAATACAGTTAATACATTAGCAGCAGTAAGTGTAACCCTTTGTGACAGAGACAGAATGATTGTTGGTGATGAATCTCTTTCCCGACCTGTGAGAGTGCTGTGGACTGGATGGCCAGACAATTCATTCCCAGGGTTAGAAGGAAGTTGGTCATCTAGAAAGGAGGCGGAGCTACGATACACTAAATCGTCGACCCGGAAGGGAAACGACATGGCAGCCGCGGATTGGAGGAGCGGTTGCACTAGTTAACCAAGGGATCATGATTGATGGTACAAAACGGGGCGTAGCAAAGTGATTTTTTTTCTTGTTATGGTTAAAAGCTGAACCGGAAGGAGAACCTGTGTTGTAATCGTGAGTGTTTTGTTTGTCGTGTCTAACGAATACTTGTTTGTTATTATTAGATGGCTAACATGATCTGGAGCTGTCGTTAAAGGCCAGCACTTAACCCAGACAACACTGCACTTTGGTTTACGATAAACTGTATTTGCACTGGTGATTGTGTTTGTTATGTGTCGGTGTAAAAAGAACGGGACTGTTATTATTTCGGGACCAACCCGTGGATTACAACAAAGCAATACATGGCGCTGTATTGCTTGTTATCATTATTATTTACTGTGTTCTTGTCATCAGACCATTAGAATTACAAATAAAATATAATTGCACCTGAATATCATTGTCTGTCTGTTCATTGATCAATGCTGCATTCCTGCACCTGTACATTGTTAACCACTTTGCCACACGTGCTGTCAGAACACGGGATGGATCACGTTTCACTTGCAGTGCTGCTGGAGATGCTGGACAGCAGACAGGAGGTCGAGGAAAGACGGAGAGAGGACCGGTACATGGGGCTGATCGAGAGGGTCGGGCTGGCGACACCGTCCAATGCACCAACAGGACCTGTGATGGCGGACCCAATAGCAGGGGCACAAAAGATGACGGCGGAGGATGACCTAGAGGCTTACCTGGTCGCTTTTGAGTGGCTGGCTACCATCGCATCATGGCCCAAGGAAATCTGGGCAATCCAGCTGGGACCCTGCCTGATCGGAGAGGCTCTGGCAGCCTACCAGACCATGACAGACGTCGAAGTTGCCCATTATGACCTGATAAAGCAAGCCATTCTGCGCCGTCTCAACATCACTGGGGAAACACACAGAGTATGGCTCCGGGAGTACAAGAGATCCCCGGATACACGCCCCAGGGTTGTCGCACAGAAGTTGGGTGACCACATGGTGCACTGGCTCAACCCCACCCAGAAAACGAGCTTTGAGATGGGCGAGGCTATCGTGGGCGAGCAGTTTTGCCATGTGGTTGGCGCTGAAACCCAGGCGCGGATACGGCGACACAACCCCGACACCCTGTAAGAGGTGGTGGCCGAGGATTTCGAGGACTCCCTGGTTTCCGCCCAGGCAGGCCTACTCACTGCTTCAGCACAACGGAGCAGCCAAGCACCACCTTCTCTCTCCGCTCCACCATCAACGGGACCGGGTCTGAGACCTAGACCGCCAACCCCCAATGGGCAACCTTTCCTCCCCTCCATGAAGGCCAAGGTTGACCCCCAGCTGGGGTAGAGTTGCTGCCTCTGCCCCGTTGCCATACCAGCAATGGACAGATATTTAACCTCTGCTTCCCCTCTACCTGTTTTAGATGCTACCAGCCGGGACACCAGGCCAGGTCATGACCATCTGCGATGAAATGTCATGTGGCAGCTTGCAATTGGGCATCAGAAGTGGGTAAGTGAGGGGAAAATGGTCGGGAGGGGCCTTCTATTGTTGATGTGGTTTTAGGGAATGTGAAAACCCATGCATTAGTGGACACAGGGTGTGAGCAGACCTTGATTTGGACAGTTCTCTTAGGCAGTGTGTTGTGGCAGCCACGAGGTAAGGTGGCTGTCTCCTGTATCCATGGAGACATAGCGGCATACCCCACACTAAAAGTATACTTATCGGTAGGAACGATAAAACGTCACCTAGTAGTAGGGGTGGCAGAAAGGTTACCACACCTGGTTATTCTGGGCCAAAACTGGCCAAAATGTAAATAATTAATGAAATTAATAGCAGTCTCAGCCACACATGTAAATGTGGCAGAAAAAGTAAAAGGGGAAATGATTGGTGATATGTTTTCCCGTTTTCCGTCCTAGAAAAACAAATAGAGAGAAGGACTGAAAAATGGGATGGAGCATCAATGAGACCAGGCTGGGGTCTGGTGGGAGAATGCTCGGATGGTAATAAATGCCAGTCAAAGGTGGTCGGAATGCATGGTTTGGTGGAACGTTTTAATCAGACCCTAAAGCAAATGCTGATACGATTTGTGAACCAAGAGAAAAAACATTGGGCATCGCTTCTCCCCTTCCTCCTTTTTGCAGTGAGAGAGGTGCCGCAGAGTTCGACAGGGTTCTCCCTGTCATAGGTAGTCCCTCTTGTGCCATAAATCATTGGATCCCTTTGCATGGCAGGGCTGTTGCTAGGGTGAGCGGTTCTTTTATGGGCCCAGATTCAGTTACAATGAGTCCGCCCACTGATGATGTGCAAGACAAAATAGGTTGGAAACCAAGTGATATGAAAAATAGTGAATTCTGGCGCACCCCTGTATTCTGGATGGAGGGTGTGCCTCCTAAAATTACCTTCTGTGAACAACATGAAATGTATCAAGGAAACAGTTATAGATCCAGAACCATTGTTCATGTTACAGAGCTGACTCTGAGCAGAGCAATTGAAAGCAATCCTTTTTTTAATGTGAGGATGTGATAAGTGCAGAAGTGAATCACCACTGACCAGGTCCAAACCCTGCCCAGCATGAAGTCATTTAGTCAGACACTGTCGAATTCTGTTTGAATGTAATAGTCCTGAAGGGATGTCATTTTCACACTTGAATGTGGACCTACAGGATGTAAAGAGAATTGAATGTATGGGTTGTGACAGTGGTCATCCAGTGACATGGGCTCATTTGGGTAAGCTAGAATGTGAAGAAGGTGTTCCTGTCAAATGTGTACAAGTGTCTTGCAGGTATCAACTGAAGAACCTGGTTGCTCACACCTGTGATTTAAAGTGTTGGATGAAAGGGCCTGTCATGGTGTTCGCAGAACCAGTCTGAGCTGAGCCTGGTGCAGAGTTCGAATCCTCCCGGGAATGTGCTGATTTGTTAGACATGAATTGGATGATTTAAACCAATATATATTGATTGAAATAATATGATATAGTCTTTGTATATAATAATATTAATACTGTATGTACTCTTTTTAAATAGACCCAGCTTGTTACCCAGCTTGTGTAAAGGAACCTGCTGGAAGAGGTCGAGCTGGCCTGCTCCTGGCAGGCTCTTATCAGATGAAAGCAACTCTTTGAATCAAGTGCCAAACCTTGTTAGCACATTCCAGTTTGATGAGAAGAGGTAGCCAGCTTTCTGGAGAGAGTTGCTGAGCTGAGCAAAAAAGGAATAACGTAATTTGAAATAAATATATTTGCTTTACAAGAAGTAGGTTTTGTAAAGTAATAAAATAATAGAAGTTTTATAATAAAGAAACTAAAGAGACATAGAAAACCAGTATACAGTTTAAACTAATTTAAGAACAGACTCACAGTCAAGTCTCTTATTTAAAAAATAAGTAGGCTCGATTTAAATTTAAAAGTAAGTATTCTAAAATAATGGAAACAGAAAATTTAAGTCAACAACCTAAGTCTTAAAACTACTACTATATTTCTTAGGGTTAAACAAATGTATAATTTAAATGGATTCACAGTCATGTATCTTATTTAGAATAAGTATTAAGACTTAATCTAAAAGGAGTCCCTGAGTTAAAAGTAAATAGCCTAAAAAAACTGAAATAATACAGCTATTATATTTGAAAAAGCAAGGCAATAAGACAAAATAGTATAAACTGTAACTTTAAATATACAGTGAACTGATTGAAGGAAAATAACTCATTTTATAACCTTGTTCTTACCTGCTTGTAGTACAAGCAGTGTTGGAGATGACTCATTGGTTTTGGCCGACGATGCGGGGATTTTTTGATGGTCAGCAATTTAACCCTTTGCGGTCCATTGTCGGACCTGGTCCGAAATTGCAATTATTTCTATCCGGTCCATTGTCGGACCCTGTCCGACATCATCAAAAAAACGCAAAAAATGGGTTTCTAGTCGTTTTTTCTCCAGAAAAAGCCGCGAAAACCATTCAATGGCCGAGTGGGAGCAACAGGAGCCGAGACAAGCCGATAAAAAAAATAAATAAATAAAAAAAGGTGTCTCTCATGAATAGTCATACTTGCCCCTGGCATCAGATAGGGGCGGTCATAAGGAAACAAGCTGGCTGCTACTGAATCAGCGCTCAGAGAATATCACAGACATTTGCAGAGCTTTTTTGAGATGTTATAGTAATAAAATAATAACTTGGATTGCATAATTGAGGAGTTTGGTGATAAAACGAATCATCAGGAGATGATTGATCGGTATGTATGACTATTATTATTATTATTATTATTATTTATTTCTTAGCATCTGTGAAAGCGACAGCGAACGAAAGGGTGGGGCGGGGCAGGAGATGCATAGTGAGTGCTTTCTTGATATGCAGGGCCTTTTAAACCCGTTTGACTGTGGAAAAAATACTTTTAAACAGCGCGTCTAAAATTAACTGCGCGTGTGAAAATAAATTGGACCTGACGCGCCTGACGCGCACTTAATAAATGGACTGCAAAGGGTTAAAAGCCAAGATACTCTCTATAATGAGCAATCTTGTTAATATTAATGAACGAAATACCTTTCGGATAACAGAAGGTAGGAGTTTATATTAAAATAAACATTTCTCTACATATCACAACAATTAATTAGAACCTGGCAAGAAGAGATGAGGGCATAAAGCATAGGACGATTTACTGAGTTAAGCTAAAATTTGGTTTAAAATAATGAGTATTAGAAAATGCTTACGGTAGTGTTTCATATTAATCAACACTAAAATCTGCAAAAGGATAGGTTGTCTTAAAACCTGCTTCAACTGGATTTTGTATGAACAGAAAAAAAGATCAGACTTAGTTCAGTCAGTGTAAGACTATTACATTCTAATATGTTAACAGTAGCCTGAATTTAGATGAAAATAACTGGACCTTCCACTGAAAGCTTAAATGACATCATAACAGATCAATGGAGTAAAATAAAATTATTGAAGTATCTGAATTGGAAATATATGTTATAAAGTAATTTAAAGTTAAACTGTTGAAAGAACACATTAAAAGTTTATTATAACAGATGCTTGACATTGACAATGTTGTAAACAAATTGTTTAGAAACATTTGATTAATTTAATTAATTTAAGAATTAGTTCAGTTTCTGTCTCCAACGAAACAAAAAGTTTTTTAGACATTACAATATCAATTAAACTAAAGAATATACATGTTTAGTTTATATACAGGTTTTACTGCAATAAAAAACAGAGGAACTGTTACGTTTGAATATAAGACAATAAAATGTAAACTGTATTTAATAACTTTAGTACACAGTAGACTTACTAAAGAAAAATAATTAAATTGGTTTCCTCGCCTTTACCTGCTTGTAGAAGAGTGGTGCTGGGCATGAAGTAGTTCTTTTTGGCAGTTGAAGCGAGACTCACTGGTCATTAGCCGTTTTGAATCCAAGGCCTTTAAAACTTGGCAGCCGAAGCGAGCACTTCATTTAAATTAGAAAAGTTGTCTACAGTATCAGTTCTTATCAGAAAGGTAGTGACTTTAATTGGGGATGTTTATGAGCCAAAAATGACTTCATGCTGTGAATTTGGAAAAGCGCTTACAGTGAAGTTTCATATTAATTAAAACACTAGCCTTGGCAAGTAAACAGGGTGTCTAACCTGCTTGTGCAGGCGAAGTTTTAGAAACAGAGAGGTCAGGCTTAGTCCAAGCATGGTAAGTTAATATAAGGCTATTATATTTAACATGTTCATTATAGCCTACATTTAAATGAAAATAACTGAACTAACCACTGTATGCTTAGTGATTTTATTCAAAGGCTTATGATAAACCCCTACAGTCTTTGTCCAATATTTTGTTAACACACATTTGTATATGAAAATAAACTAATCTGAAAAGGTGATGTTGTATGCTGCTCAGAGCGAATATATTGTAGACCCAGGTTAATATAATCACACAAAAAGTTGATGTTATATATAAAACAGCATCTCTGGCTTTCGATTAGCATCAGTCCCGATGGTCACTGATCTGTGCAGAGCTTAGAATACGCACATTTTTTTTGCACCGTCACACTCAGGGTGGCACAGTCGTTCTGGCTGAGAAATGTAGTGTAAATGATAATAATATATGATGTGTAGAATGACTTTCATCAGTGTTTGAAGCACTCGGCATGATTATAATACGTTATTTCACAATGACGTTGATTTTATTACAAAGCCCAGACTAAATTGTCAGCTATATTGTAATGATTTCAATATGCCGCATAAACTGCGGGTCTGGCGGTTGAAAAAGCAAGTGTTTATAACTTATTCATTTTTACGATTCTGCAGCTGAAACACCGTATGGGTATTTAATTCAAATATTTAGTAACACGTAAGAACGGACATGCACGAGATATTCACATACACTGAGATATTTAAATTTGAATTGAAAAAGCTGTTCAAAAAGCGGTTATGATGGTGCTAGTGTTAGAAAGAGTTGACCGGATCCTTCTAGAATATAACATTAACTCAAAGATAAGAACTGTCAAAGCAGATTAATGATCAGATTTAATTGGGCCTGTATTCAATGGAGGGCGAATTCTATATAAGCCCAGAGCAAGACCCCATTCAATACCATTGAACTTAATCACTTAATCTTATAAGCTGACGTGGTCCATGCTCTGACGGTCTCTGAAAAACTGATTGCTGTTTGGTCGAAGTCAGAAATTTCTGCCTTTTTAAGACAGTTCTTACTTTTCATATATTCTACACAATACTTCCATATACTGGAAGGTAAGCATATATTTGAATGTATATCTATTTTACATTGGATGCATTGCTATAAGGTATAGAAATTATGTTTTAGTCGTAAGAGAGTGATATATTGAATGTTCTAGAACGTAGCTGTGGGTGCTGTAGCTTTTTGCATGGCTAGCCTGAAGGCTAAACATATAATAACCATATCTGACAGCTGACAGGAGGAAAGAGACCCCATTGGGGCTGGCAAGGGTTAGCTATCCTTGTCGGCAGTATCCAGCTCTGTGTTTACAGGATGCTGGAGACACCCTGTGGTGGAGTGTCCCGCCCCTATGTATTTATTTATTATTTGTATTTGTTTGTGGCGCGGATAAAAGCGCCGCGTCTTTTGTTATTATTTGTTTTGTATATTTAAAACCCGTGAGGATGCGTGGCTGATCAGCTACTGATTATTTAACAAGCTGACAGTCATGCATCCTTACCAAACGCGTGCAGACTGTGGCCGAGGGGTAATAAGATAATTAACAGCTAGTTAACCCTTCGGCCAGAGTATAAGAACCTGCAGCTGTCCGTGCCGCAGGGTTGGGTGTACAGAGAGGAGGTATGGGGAGAAAGAGCGGAGACAGAGTTTAAAAATAACAATTGCTAAAATGTACTGGATTAGCCAGCATGACACTTACTTGTTTGTTTGTTTGTTTGTCTGTCTGGTTTGTTTGGCACTTGTGCCTTTTTGTTTTCTATTATTATTTATTAAAAACACTGACCGCAGTAGCGTTCAGCTTCACCCGCCCATCCATTGTTGTTTTGGTTCAGTTGCTTCCTGGTCCGTGACGTCACCACACCTCACCACTGCAAGCCATCCTGCCACATATGGTGTCCTGCGTGGGACAAACAACGCCTCCAGGAGCCGGACCAGGAACAGCAAAGGGAGTTTTTTGTTCGTTTTTTCAAAAAGTGTTTTTTGTGATTGGGAAGGGAAAAAAAAATGGGAAGAAGCGGCAGGAGAAAGCAGCAACAGCAGCAGGAGGCGCGTCAACAGCAGCGCGGGGCCAGTCGCAGGTCCTGTCGCGTTTCTACCACACCGGATGTTTGCCTGGCCTGTCTGGATGAGGAAGGGTGGTGTTTCCTGTGTGGCGAGGTCAGGTATCGTCCACTCAGCCAGAGCCATGCATGGCAGGAGATGGAGGAGCCTGAGCGTCCGGCGTCAGGAGGAGAGGTCCCGATGGCTCAGAGGCCGACAAAAGCACTCTCCTCTGATGGAATCTGGGGCTGGCTGGTGGAGCCTGGGAGGAATGCCGAAGAGGCCCTCCCCGATGTGATCAACCTCCTGTGGGCCAGAGATGGAGAGCGATGGGAAGCCTGGGAAAAGCAACACTGCCCAGTGTCCCTCCCAGAGGTTGCGGACATGGTAATCCGCTACCTGGCTGCAGATATGGCAGGGCTCCCGCTATCTCCAGCTCCATCGGGAAAAGCCCCGCTGCTGCCTTCTCCAGCGCCGGAGGGAGAGGTGCCATCGCTGCCTTCTCCAGCGCCAGAGGGAGAGGAGCCATCGCTGCCTTCTCCAGCGCCAGAGGGAGAGGAGCCATCGCTGCCTTCTCCAGCGCCAGAGGGAGAGGAGCCATTGTTGCCTTCTCCAGCACCAGAGGGAGAGGAGCCATCGCTGCCTTCTCCAGCACCAGAGGGAGAGGTACCATCACTGCCATCTCCAACGCCAGAGGGAGAGGAGCCCTTGCCATTGTTTCCAGTGCCAGAGGGAGAGGAGCCATTGCTGCCATCTCCAGCGCCAGAGGGAGAGGAGCCATCGCTGCCATCTCCAACGCTAGAGGGAGAGGAGCCCTTGCCATTGTCTCCAGCGCCAGAGGGAGAGGAGCCATTGCTGCCGACTCCAGCGCCAGAGGGAGAGGAGCCATTGCTGCCGTCTCCAGCGCCAGAGGGAGAGGAGCCGTTGCTGCCGTCTCCAGCGCCAGAGGGAGAGGAGCCGTTGCTGCCGTCTCCAGCGCCAGAGGGAAAGGAGCCATCGCTTCTGTCTCCAACGCCAGAGGATGAGGAGCCCTCGCCACTGTCTCCAGCACTAGGAGCAGAGCAGCAGAAGCTGCCTCTGCCTCCGCCACCTCCACCAGCAGAGGGTGAATGCCTGCTGGTTCCTCCTCAGCCGCCGTGGGAGGACTGCTTGCCTCTCCCACATACACCAGCAGAGGGTGAATACCTGCTGGTTCCGCCTCAACCGCCGTGGGAGGACTGCTTGCCCCTCCCACCTCCACCAGCAGAGGGTGAATACCTGCTGGTTCCGCCTCAACCGCCGTGGGAGGACTGCTTGCCTCTCCCACCTCCACCAGCAGAGGGTGAATATCTGCTGGTTCCGCCTCAACCGCCGTGGGAGGACTGCTTGCCACTCCCAGCTCCACCAGCAGAGGGTGAATGCCTGCTGGTTCCGCCTCAGCCGCCGAGTGAGGACTGCTTGCCCCTCTCACCTCCACCAGCAGAGGGTGAATACCTGTTGGTTCCATCTCCACCTCCACCAGCAGAGGGTGAATACCTGCTGGTTCCACATCCACCGTCATGGGAAGGATTGCTCCTGCCCTGCCTCGCACCGCCCAAGGATGCCTGCCTCGCACCGCCCAAGGATGCCTGCCTCGCACCGCCCAAGGATGCCTGCCTCGCACCGCCCAAGAATGCCTGCCTCGCATTGCCTGGGGTTGCCTGTTGCTCCGCATCGCCTGGGGCTGCCTGTTGCTCTGCATCGCCTGGGGCTGCCTGTTGCTCCGCATCGCCTGGAGAGCCACCAGTTACAGGGTACGAGGGAGAAGTGGAGCTCCCGCTGCCGCCTCCATGGCCAGGGGCTCCCCTCCCGAGTTCGCCTCCCGAGGGTCCGCTGCTGCTGCCGTCGCCTCCCGAGGGTCATGTTTTGCCTGGGGTCGCTACCAGTCCTGCCATGCGGCAGGAAATACCGTGGCTGGAACCCCATGAAGGGGAGCTGCCAGCCATGAAGAAGGGGGGGAGGTCAGGAGACCAGCTCCCCCCGCAGCAATTTTGCTGCAGGAGAAAGGGTGGCCGGAGCCCCACGGAGGGGAGCTGCCAGCCATGAAGAAGGGGGGGGGTGGTCAGACCAGCTCCCCCCGCAGCAATTTTGCTGCAGGAGAAAGGGTGGCCGGAGCCCCACGGAGGGGAGCTGACGGCCATGAAGAAGGGGGGGCAGGTCTGGAGACCACCCCCAAAATATTTTTGGTAGAGGAGCCGGCCTGTGCGTGGGCCATCGGAACACTACGGCTGTTTGGGTGGGAGGAGGACATCCCACCGTGGCCGCCACCTTGGGCCCGTTGCTGCACCTGTTCCTGGGCCGGGACTGCTAGCCGGGACTTTGGGGACTAAGGGGGGAGGTGGCCGAAAAGGCCATGTGTGCTGCGCATAAGGGGGGGCATGTGTGGCGGAGTGTCCCGCCCCTATGTATTTATTTATTATTTGTATTTGTTTGCGGCACGGATAAAAGCGCAGCGTCTTTTGTTATTATTTGTTTTGTATATTTAAAACCCGTGAGGATGCGTGGCTGATCAGCTACTGATTATTTAACAAGCCGACAGTCACGCATCCTTACCAAACGCGTGCAGACTGTGGCCGAGGGGTAATAAGATAATTAACAGCTATTTAACCCCTCGGCCAGAGTATAAGAACCTGCAGCTGTCCGTGCCGCAGGGTTGGGTGTACAGAGAGGACGTACGGGGAGAAAGAGCGGAGACAGAGTTTAAAAATAAAAATTGCTAAAACGTACTGGTTTAGCCAGCACAACACTTACTTGTTTGTTTGTTTGTTTGTTTGTCTGTCTGGTTTGTTTGGCCCTTGTGCCTTTTTGTTTTGTATTATTATTTATTAAAAACGCTGACCGCAGTAGCGTTCAGCTTCACCCGACCATCCATTGTTGTTTTGGTTCAGTTACTTCCTGGTCCGTGACGTCACCACACCTCACCACTGCAAGCCATCCTGCCACACACCCGTCCAAGGCTTCTAATAATTTAAAGAGAAAAATACCCCTAGAGTCTGCAAGAGTGGGGGTGGAAGATGATTCAACGTTGGACAACACGGTAAACGACTTAGGAATGGAAATGGATATGAGTATGGAGAGTACTTCACAAAAGACTAGTTCAAGATCTGTAGTTAGTAAAGACATGGAACTCCAGGTTTGTGTCTGCGGCTGGAGCAAGGCGACAATGGTCAGGCGTTTCAAGATTCATCAAGGGAGAATGAAATGCTTGAGGGAGAAGGGACAAGGGTCTCGCATTGATCAGTACTTCTTACGAAGTCAGTCAAGTCAGTCAAATGAAATCCAGCGACAGGAAGCAAACCACAATTCGCAGGATATCAGCACCTCTGTCATAGACGTGAGGAGGACTTGCATGGATACAGCTAGTGATTAACCTAATGATCCTTGTGAACCCGGTCTGACAAACCAGCATAAGAGAAAAAGAACCTCAACGGGCACAAGCCTGGAGTTAAATGGCCAAGAGCTTGTGAGGAGGAAGCTGGTAGTCAATGAGGTGCAAAAGTAGGAGGAGAGGATGAGGTGCGTAAAGGCCATTTCCCAGGCCAAGCAGGGAGAATGGATGAGATGGGAGAGTGTGGAACAACACAAGATCGGCTGGCAAGACCTATGGACAATGGAACAGAGCAGGATCAGTTTCCTCATCAGGTCAACATATGATATTCTCCCATCACCACAGAACCTAAACCTAAAACCTAAACCTCTAGGATCCCTCGTGTCCTTTGTGATCATCACCTGCAACATTAAGGCTCTTAGCCAAGGATGGTTTACTTGGCACCATGATCAGGTGGTGCGATGTTTGGCCGTAGCATTGGAAGACAAGCGTAACATGACCAATAAGTTGCCACCAGTTCCATCAAAACATTAAACACAAAAGACAACATTCCTCCACCCAGGAGAGCAACTGCCAAGAAAAGGTGTTAAAACCAAGCCTCGCCCAAGACAACTGGAAGGTGCTAGAGACTGGAAAATGCTGACAGAGTTGTGGTCTGGATCAGCAGAGACGGAAAGATTCTGGTTGGGGATCTCAAGCACAATAGAAAGAAAGAACCGTTGATGTTCGGGTAATTAAGCTGGGCTGAGTTGAGTGGGGGACGGAGGGGGGGGACGGAGGGGGACGGAGGCTGGGACGCCAGAATCCTGAGGTGTCAAGGGCTAGTTGACGGAACACCGAGGATGGAAGGTGCCCACTTAAAGACCCCAGACATGTACCCTACTTAGCTCAATCCAGACGGTTGTCATGCTGATGCGCTGGGGAGACCGCACTGTGGTTGATCCCCGGAGCAAGCATCGCAGCCGTTGTGTGTGCTGATGCGCTAGGGAGGCAAAATAAGCTGATCCCCGGAGCCAGCATTACATTTCAGCAATCAGCACCAGGCAGAAGGATATCTACATCATCATATGGAAGGAAACGCAAACGGATGGAGACACAGATGGATCACATTAGTTTCCTGTAAAGCTACGTCTTAGTTGGTGCTTATTTTGGCAAGAGCCGAGTTCAAATCAGCATGAAGTTTTAACATCTACTCTCATATAATGGAAATAATAATTTGTATTACTGTATTGAAGTACTAATGCTGTTAAACCTGTAAAGGCACTGGATTGCCCAGATTGCTTATTACTTGGGATTTATGGTGGTCTGTGCAACTAACCAATCAATTTTTTAAAGTATTTAATAAACAGAAAATAAACCGAAAAGAGCACTACAACTGCTCTGATTAGTTAAAACTTCAAATTAAATGAGTCTGTGTTATTTTCTTGATTATTACAAAGTTGTCTGGACATATAGTATGCCCAGTGCATGAACAAAACCACTTACAGGAGTTTAAAACTTAAACGTCTCCCCTGAGTTTAAGATTGTGCTCAGTACATGCAATTCTGACATCCCTCTTCAAGCTTTTGTATGGCCGACAGCCTTGTGACATCCTCGATCTGTTGAGAGAGGGGTGGGAAGAGCACAAAGGCTCGTCCAAAAAATGTAGTGCAGCATGTGCTCCTACTTAGAGATCACCTAGATTTGGTCGTTCGTTTAGCCCAGGACAATCTCAAATCGGCTCAGCACCAGCAACAGCAGCATTACAATCAAAATGCAAAATTCGAACCTTTTGACCAGGAGACAAAGTAATGCTGCTTCTTCCCTCGTCAGAATCAAAATTATGTGCTAAATGGCAGGGACCATATGAGGTGATTCGGGCTATAGGAAAGGTGAATTATGAAATTAGACAGCCAGATCACTGTAATGAACGAGAAACTTATCACGTAAATTTATTAAAGCCCTGGCAGGCAAGTGAGGCTTTATTTATAGCCCCAGGCGAAGTAGAGGATGATTTAGGCCCCAATCTAGAGACCTCTAGCACTAAAGACATTTCGATGGGGGAACAGTTACTTCCTGATCAGCAACGAAAGCTGCGTAAGTTAATTGAGGAGTATAGTAATGTTTTTTCTGACTTGCCCGGTAGAACTAACCTTGTTGAATGTTCATTATCTCTCCCCCAGGTGTCATGGTGTGAGAATCAACAAAATGGTGTTAGCAAAGAGGTGATGCTCGAACTTGGGGTGATTGAGCCTTACAGGAGCGAGTGGTGCAGTCCAATTGTGATAAAGGACAGAACCAACCGCTTCTGCGTTGATTTCCGTAAGGTAAACGCTATTGCCAAGTTCGATGCCTACCCCATGCCTTGGGTTGACGAGCTTCTCAATAGACTGGGAACGGCTAGGTTTATCTCCACTCTGGACCTGACAAAGGGATACTGGCAGATCCCCTTAACCCGCAGTTCTAGAGAGAAAACTGCATTTTCAACAGCCATGCCGTTTGGGCTACATGGTGCACCCGCTGCCTTTCAGAGACTGATGGACCAGGTCTTACACCCACAGCGTGAATATGCGGCAGCGTTTATTGACGATGTGGTTATTTACAGCTCCACCTGGCGAGAGCATTTGGCTTGGATCACGGCCGTCCTTCAGTCTCTAAGGGTAGCCCGGCTGACAGCTAACTTGATAAAAAGTGTGTTTGCCAAAACAGAGACACAATATTTGGGATTTGTAATGGGGAATGGAAGAGTGAAACCCGTTGTCACCAAGGTCCAGGCTTTGGTGGACACGGCAATCCTCAAAACCAAGGCTCAAGTGAGGTCTCTACTGGGGCTAGCTGATTTACCGTTGATTCACCCCTGAGTATGCCATAGTGGTCAATCCCTTAATTAACTTCACCAAAAAAGCACACTAAATTCAATTAAGTGGTCAGTAGAATGTCAGGGGGCATTTGATACTATTAAACAGAGACTCTGCCAGGCCCTCATTCTCATCACACCAGATTTCACCAAGAGATTCATCCTCCACACCGATGTGTCGGATGTTGGTTTGGGTGCGGATTTGTCCCGAAAGGTAGACGTAGAACACCTGATACTGTACCTCAGCAAAAAGAGCAGTTGCACTAGTTAACCAAGGGCGTAGCGAAGTGATCTGTTCCTTGCTATGGTTAAAAGCTGATCCGGAAGGAGAACCTGTGTTGTAATCGTGAGTGTTTTGTTTGTTTTGTTTGTTTTGTTTGTCGTGTCTAAAGACAGCTATTTTTATTATTTATATTTATATTATTATTCAATTCATTCCCAGGGTTAGGCAGAAGTCGGCCATCTAGAAAGGGGGCAGAGCTACGGTACACTAAATCATCGACCCGGAAGGGAAATTATGTGGCAGCCACAGATTGGAGGAGCGGTTGCAATCATTAACCAAGGGGGTGTGATTGATAGTACAAAGGGGGACGTCGCAAGGTGATCTGTGCCTTTGTTATGGTTAACGCTAAACCGGAAGAAGACCTGTATTGTAATCGTGAGTGTTTGTTTTGTTTTGTTGTGTCTAAAAACTGTTTGTTTGTTGTTATTAGACAGCTATCACTATCCGGAGCTGTCGCAAAAGGGCAGCACCAAACCCGGACAACACTGCACTTGTGTTACGATTAAACTGTATTTGCACCACAAGCACTATAGCACTGATTGTGGACGTTTGTGTTAACTGTGGTTGTTTAAATACTGGGACTATTATTTCAGGGCCAACCCGTGGATTAAATAGAGCAATACGCAGGCGCTGTGTATTGACTGTTATCATTACACCCTGGACCGACCACCTCGCAAGCTACAGGCGTGCGCTCGCCGCGGCCAGGGTGAAATACTTCTCTGAAATCATAGCTATGGGACACGGTAAACCCAATGTTCTCTTTAAGACCATTGACCAAATCCTACATCCAGCCACCGACAGATCCATCTCCCGTTCATCCTCCTCTCTTACCTGTCATGATTTCTCCTCTTTCTTTCGGAATAAAATCAACAACATCTATTCTACGCTCTCCCGCCACAAACCCAGTTTACTGCTTGACCACCTTGACACTCCTCCGGTTGCCCCTCGTTCTTCTCTCCATTGCTGATATTTCCGGCTTACTGTTGAAATCAACCTCTGCCACATGTCCCCTGGACCCCTGGCCGACCCACCTTGTCCATCTCTGTGCTTCTGATCTTGCTCCCTCCATTATGCATACTCTATCTGTCCCTGGACTCGGTTCCTGCTGCCCTTAAGCTTGCCTGAATGTGAACAGTATGGCTGCAGGGGAGACGTCAAACCAGGAGCACAGACTCACGAAGTAGCGGGGCGAAACTGAAACACTACGGTGTTCAGTTATTTTATTAAATAATAAAACAATCAAAAGACACAAAACAAAAGGTGTGTTGGCCAAACGAATAGAAACAAACAAGTATCGTGCTGGTTTCTAACCAGAACATATAGCAATTGTTTACTCTATTACTATTACCTCCTCTCCACACTCGTTCTCCACTCTGAACCCTTCCCCAAACAAAGAAAGTTGCAGGCTTTTATATTCTGGCCAAGGGGTTAACTAGATATTAATGATCTTATTGCCCCTTGGCCATAGTCTGTTTAATAATCAGTAGCTGATCAGTCTCACATCCTCACGAGGTTTTAAAATCAAAAATACAAAACAATAACAAATAATGGCGGTGGCTTTACATCCGTGCTGCAAACAATAATAATACAAATAATAATACAAATAATATACATATTGTGAATGAATAAAAACTCATTAGCATATCGTAGAGTGCATTGCGTGTGCTTCAAGGAAATGACACCCACAACCTATTAAGCAAGGAGCTGAGTTAGAGGAAGCATAGAGGAGCAGAGAGCCTCAATCCTGCTCACAGAACAAGTGAAGGGGCTGCCAAGGCTGATACACACAAGGTATGTTTCCATCAACGCAGCACATTTCTACCTGGATGGGGCACTTAATTAAAACTTAAAGACATATATTGTATGTCAATCAAATACTCTACAGCTATGGCCAATTTTAGGATTGCGACAAAATAATTAAAAAAACCACAAAAAAACAAAACAACATAATTTAAATATCAGGTAATCAAAGAAAACAAAAAAATTACATTGCAAAAGTCTACTGGAAGCAGTTTTTGTTGGTTTTTCATTAAGTATATGGAAAACTACAAAGTGGTATGTAATTAAATATATTAACGTAAGATTATTCAGTAGGTTTCATTTGACTTTATGAAGCAAAATTTGTTAATTCTATAGGGTGATGCAAAACTTTTGGCCATAGCTGTAATTGCCCCCCATAATTATCAAAAATAATTACTCTAGAATCACCTATGTGTTTTTTTGTAATATCAAAAAAAAAAAAAAAAAATGCCGAATGAGCCCAGACGAGGAACAGTTAATGCAACCTAAATAGCACTTATTACTGGTATATGTATGTTATTAAAGTTGAATTAACTGTTGGGTCTGGGCCGGATCAGAGGGTATCTGATACTGACCTGCCATTATGTCTGCTTTATTATTATTGTTATTATTATTATTACAACAATTACTTAAATTACATATGAGGGGCTGTGGCAGTGTGGCAGAGTGAAAGCCCTGCCAGTGTACGTGTGTGTGTTGGTGTGGGGAATATATGGTTGGCAGGGAATGTGGCTGGAGCCGACAAGTGAATAAATCTATACAATAGATATCCATGGGTGGTAATTAGGAAGGGTTAGGATTGATGTTGGTGATAGATGTAGAGAGCTGTGTTCTGTGTTTTTTCGTGTTTCTTGCTGTCTGTTTATTTTTGTGAGTTTATGAAAAACCTTTTGTTTTGACCCTTGTGCCTTTTATTTTGACTAGTGTGTTTTTGTTAGTGTTTGTACAGTTTTGTATTTGCTTATTTGTTTGATTAAAAGAGTGCATTAGCACATTTAACCATGCAACTTTCTGTGTCTGAGTCTCTGTCCCTGCATTAACATCTGGGCTGGGAGGCTACCAGATGTAGTTTTTTTTTTGGATAAATCTTTCATGTGATTCAAGATGACAAGCCAGACCCATTGATGACTACACTGCAAAGTGAAGACAACGATTCTGAGTTAAAGCAGCAGAAGATATATTGATTGCAGTATTCAACACTACATAGTTTGGAATCTACCCCATGTTGTGCCAAATAGTGTCCCCTGGCAGGATTTGGCACCTTAGGTACCAAAGTAGTGTCGCACAATTATAATAATAAAGTAATAATGTGCAATACATTGTATAACCGTATTGATTTGATATTTGAATTGTTTTACAGTCTTTGTTTTTGAAGATCAGAGAACATTGTACTGCTAATTAGTGCATGTATTACTGTAGCGGAGAAGAATACTGTCTCTGTTTACCTTTTAATGTGTCTAATCATGTGCTGAGGATGCAAAAATAGTTCTCATTGACATGTCTTTAGAAAAATATTTATATAAAAAAATGATTTTGTATAATAGACCTAAAGTTAAGATATATGAAGGTTGAGATACTTAGCAACAGGTTCTTCTTCTTCTTATTATTTATTTCTTAGCAGACGCCCTTATCCAGGGCGACTTACAGTCGTCAACAAAAATACATTTCAACAATTTTATACAACAGTTAAGGATGCACTGAAGGCTGCCTGGAGCAAAACCATTGAAATGCAACACTTTTTGGCAGACAAGATTCCAAGATGGCGGAAAAAATAAACTAGGCATGTGCAAATGAATTCACATGGGTGCTGTCCTAGCCGGTGTTATGCCGATGACACTATTAGGACAATTGAACTGATATATCCTAGCATAACTGATTGAGTCTCAGTGTTCTTTCAACTTAGAACTGAACTATTAGCGCAGCTGCACTGTGGCCGTGGCCCCAGTCGTCCCGTCAGGATTGGGTCATGCAATTTTTGCAAATCTGGTGAGATTTCTTTATTTTCGGGCAGCAGTGTATAAGCGTATTAGCATATTTGCATTAGGTGTTATAACCTGATCCCATTGTTTGTGTACAGTTACTTCTATACAGTACTGCATATCCCCATGTCAGCCAGGGAAACCGTACACAGCTGTCTGATAAAAACAGCTTATTAAAAAACAGGTCCACCTGCCTGCCTATTATGTGACTGGTATTTTGATTGGCTGGATCTACCTTGGAAACTGCGAAACAGTTGTCTTCACCAGCTGACTCCACAGTTTAAAAAATAGCGAAAATTTAAACTTTACACAAAGTATGGATGAGGATAATAATTTCTTTATTGTGATCCATGTAACCCAGTGCCAATAGATCACCTCATTCGAGAGCAGAATATTAAACATGGACCTGTGACAGGCTGGCTTGCAGTGGTGAGTGTGATGACGTCACGGACCAGGAAGTAACTGAAACCAAAACAGTGGATGGGTGGGTGAAGCTGAATGCTATGGCATTCAGCGTATTTATTAATAATTAAACAAAAACAAATTATTTAAACAAAACACAAAACAAAAAGGCACAAGGGCCAAACGAATAAACAGCAAACAAGTAAGTGGCGTGCTGGCTAAACCAGCACGTTTTAGCAATTGTTTTGTACTCTACGCGCTCTCTCTCTCTCCGCTCTCCCGTACTCTCCTCTGTACACTCAACAACCAACCCGGACAGCTGCTGGTTCTTATACTCTGGCCGAGGGGTTAACTAGTTGTTAATTATCTTATTACCCCTCGGCCACAGTCTGCACGTGTTTGGTAAGGATGCATGACTGTCAGCTAGTTAAATAATCAGTAGCTGATCAGTCATGCATCCTCACGAGGTTTTTAAATATAAATATAAAAACAATAACAACGACGCGGGCGCTTTTATCCGCCGCAAACAAATACAAATAATAATAAATAGGGCGGGACACTCCGCCACACATGCCCCTTGTGCGCAGCACACATGGCCTTTTCGCCACCTCCCCTTATTCCCTAAAGTCGCGGCTAGCAGTCCCGGCGCAGGAACAGGGCAGCAACGGGCCAAAGGTGGCGGCCACGGTGGGATGTCCTCCTCCCACCCAAACAGCCGTAGCGTTCCAATGGCCAGCGCACAGGCCGGCTCCTCTGGCCAAAAATTTTTGGGGTGGTCTCCAGACCTGCCCCCCTTCTTCATGGCGGCAGCTCCCCTCCGTGGGGCTCCGGCCACCCTCTCCTGCAGCGAAATTGCTGCGGGGAAGCTGGTCTCCTGACCTCCCCCTTCTTCATGGCTGGCAGCTGCCCTTCATGGGGCTCCAGCCACTGTATTTCCTGCCGCGAAAGTGCGGCTGGGGAGCTGGTCTCCTGACCTCCCCCTTTTCCGTGGCCGGCAGCTCCCTTCATGAGGCTCCAGCCACAGTATTTCCTGCCGAAGTGCGGCTGGGGAGCTGGTCTCCTGACCTCCCCCTTTTCCGTGGCGGCAGCTCCCGTTCATGGGGCTCCAGCCACAGTATTTCCTGCCGTATGGCAGGACTGGTAGCGACCCCAAGCAAAACAGGACCCTCGGGAGGCGATGGCAGCAGCAGCGGACCCTCGGGAGGCGGCGGCAGCAGCAGCGGACCCTCGGGAGGCGAACTCGGGAGGGGAGCCCCTGGCCATGGAGGCGGCAGCGGTAGCTCCACTTCTCCCTTGTACCCTGTAACTGGTGGCTCTCCAGGCGTACGGAGCAACAGGCAGCCCCAGGCGATGCGGAGCAACAGGCAGCCCCAGGCGTGCGGAGCAACAGGCAGCCCCAGGCGATGCGGAGCAACAGGCATCCTTGGGCGGTGCGAAGCAGGGCAGGAGCAGTTCTTCCCATGATGGTGGATGTGGAACCAGCAGGTATTCACCCTCTGCTGGTGGAGGTGGAGATGGAACCAGCAGGTATTCACCCTCTGCTGGTGGAGGTGGGAGGGGCAAGCAGTCCTCCCACGGCGGTTGAGGCGGAACCAGCAGGTATTCACCCTCTGCTGGTGGAGCTGGGAGCGCAAGCAGTCCTCCCACGGCGGTTGAGGCGGAACCAGCAGGTATTCACCCTCTGCTGGTGGGGCTGGGAGCGGCAAGCTGTTCTCCCACGGCTGTTGAGGCGGAACCAGCAGGCATTCACCCTCTGCTGGTGGAGGTGGGAGGGGCAAGCAATCCTCCCACAGCGGTTGAGGCAGAACCAGCAGGAATTCACCCTCTGCTGGTGGAGCTGGGAGCGGTAAACAGTCCTCCCACGGCGCTTGAGACGGAACCAGCAGGCATTCACCATCTGCTGGTGGAGGTGGGAGGGGCAAGCAGTCCTCCCACGGCGATTGAGGCAGAGGTGGAGACAGAGGCAGCTCCTGCTGCTCTGCTCCTAGTGGTGGTGGAGACAGAGGCAGCTCCTG
Source organism: Acipenser oxyrinchus oxyrinchus (assembly GCA_030684275.1). NCBI lineage: Eukaryota > Metazoa > Chordata > Actinopteri > Acipenseriformes > Acipenseridae > Acipenser > Acipenser oxyrinchus. The sequence goes on along the minus strand of CM060248.1, from coordinate 37,750,911 downwards.
CTGCTCTGCTCCTGGCGGTGGTGGAGGCAGAGGCAGCTCCTGCTGCTCTGCTCCTAGTGGCGGAAGCGGTTGAGGTGGTGGAGGCAGAGGCAGCTCTTGCTGCTCTGCTCCTGGCGGTGGTGGAGGCAGAGGCAGCTCCTGCTGCTCTGCTCCTGGTGGTGGTGGAGGCAGAGGCAGCTCCTGCTGCTCTGCTCCTGAAAGTGGCGGAGGCAGAGGCAGCTCCTGCTCCTCTGCTCCGGCGGTGGCGGAGGCAGAGGCAGCTCCTGCGGCTCTCCTCCTGGCGGTGGTGGAGGCAGAGGCAGCTCCTGCTCCTCTGCTCTGGGCAGTGGTGGAGGCAGAGGCAGCTCCTGCTGCTCTGCTCCTGGAGGTGGCGGAGGCAGAGGCAGCAAGTATTCTTCCTCTGCTGCTGGAGACCTAGGTTCTGGACCTGTGGGCTTCCCCTGGGCGCTGGATGTGCGGGCTCCCCCTTCTGGGCGCTGGATGCACGGGCTCCCCCTTCTGGCGCTGGATGCACGGGCTCCCCTTCTGGGCGCTGGATGCACGGGCTCCCCTTCTGGCGCTGGATGCACGGGCTCCCCTTCTGGGCGCTGGATGCTCGCGCTCCCCTTCTGGCGCTGGATGCTCGCGCTCCCCTTCTGGGCGCTGGATGCTCGCGCCCCTTCTGGCGCTGGATGCTCGCGCCCCCTTCTGGCGCTGGATGCTCAAGCTCCCCCTTCTGGGCGCTGGATGCTCGCGCCCCCTTCTGGGCGCTGGATGCTCGCTCCCCCTTCTGGGCGCTGGGCACAACGGGACTTCAGGCTCATCCCTTTCCTCATCTGTGTCCCGGTCGACCTCTGGGCAGCTTTCCTCCTCATGCCCATATCGATGGCAGTATGTACACCACTCCTCCGTGGAGTCCTCCCTGTGTACCCACCATGCGAGATCCCATGGCGGAGCTCAGGATCCATCCTTTGGCTTCCACTGTCCCTCTGTTGTGGGGCTGGCCATTCCCTCTCCTCCCCTTCCCATTTTTTTTTTTTTCCTTCACAAAAAACACTTTTGAAAAAACAAAAAACGTCCTTTTCCTGGTCCGGCTGTTGGAGGCGTTGTTTGTCCCACGCAGGACACCATATGTGACAGGCTGGCTTGCAGTGGTGAGTGTGATGACGTCACGGACCAGGAAGTAACTGAAACCAAAACAGTGGATGGGGGTGAAGCTGAATGCTATGGCATTCAGCGTATTTATTAATAATTAAACAAAAACAAATTATTTAAACAAAACACAAAACAAAAAGGCACAAGGGCCAAACGAATAAACAGCAAACAAGTAGTGGCGTGCTGGCTAAACCAGCACGTTTTAGCAATTGTTTTGTACTCTACGCGCTCTCTCTCTCTCCGCTCTCCCGTACTCTCCTCTGTACACTCAACAACCAACCCGGACAGCTGCTGGTTCTTATACTCTGGCCGAGGGGTTAACTAGTTGTTAATTATCTTATTACCCTCGGCCACAGTCTGCACGTGTTTGGTAAGGATGCATGACTGTCAGCTAGTTAAATAATCAGTAGCTGATCAGTCATGCATCCTCACGAGGTTTTTAAATATAAATATAAAAAACAATAACAAACGACGCGGCGCTTTTATCCGCGCCGCAAACAAATACAAATAATAATAAATAGGGGCGGGACACTCCGCCACAGGACCCAATTCAGACAGTTGACCAGAAAAGCAATACTGATGAGCGTGGCTTCTTTGCCAGCAGTGCCGTTTACTAGAAGTTTGATACCGTGTTCTTCTTTTTCATTTCTTGGCTTTAGGGCCATATATTTTTAAATCATTATTGACAAAAACAAAGGCATCTTGCCCCATCCAGCTCGTGAAACTTTGTTCTTGTAAGGTATGAATTGTTGGCAAATAGTGTTTTCTATTATAAGCGTTATAAGCGTGAAGGAGGTGCGGCTCTTCCTAATGCAGATATGGGGATCTACAGGGTGAGGCATGCATCTGTTGTGTACAGACTCCGTTGATGAACCACTGCTGAGCAACCCTGTTTAAAGCATACGTGGAACTTTAATAAAGGGCACTACTTGCATATAAAATGCAAGAAGAAAGGCAAACATTTAAATACTGTTCTCTGTTACACAACCTAAAAAACATTATATCAAAAGGTTTTTGTAAACAGGATTTAACTTCAAAAAGACCTCTATTTCATTTAATTCATTTAATTCTGTGGAGCCCACCAGTAAATCAGTATTTTAAAGCACACAACAATTAGCACTGCTTAAAATCTTTTTGACTGTGTGCTTTCATGGCATTAAATTGTTACATTATGACTTTAATTGCGTGTGTAGCTATTCCAACAATGAGTGGTACAATACAGTTTAACATGGTAAATTTCCTAGCAGTGATTACTGTAATAAGGATTATGGTGTGCATCAGCGTATCAGGCTGTTATCTAACACCTTTCAAGCATTTATTGCTGTTGACTTTGTGAACAACTAAAACAATTTCTTTAACTTTATTGTCTTCATTCAAACTTTAAAAAGATCACTGTTTAACACTAGAACCGCCACGGTTATACTCATACCTAAAACTGCCGCCGGCAGTCATTATGACGGTTACATTTTAAACAACATCAATATTAAAATGAAAGACAAACAATGGGATACAACTCAAAAGTTTTATTCAAGCACATCTCAAACATCTGCAGTCAAAACACCGTATTTAAATAAACAATTAAACAGAAAAAGGGTTTATTTTCTAACTTACCACATATAAAGCACAACTCCAAAAAATCAAAAACTATAATAAAATAAACATTTCAAAAGAAACTAGTGTGTAAACAGGTGTAAACAGGTTTATGTACATACAAAACTAAAACCAAAACCAGTTTTTCATTTAAAATGAAAGTAACAGGATTTCTCTTGTGTGTATGTCACTCGCAGCACAGAATCCACGTTGAGCTGCTGCAGCCTGCAGCTTTGCAGTTTTCTGATCGAAATGTTTCTGCTGAAGCACTGTGACTAGCTTCAAGATGGAATCTCTCCTAGTGATATTTTCCCTGGTGCATTCCTTGTACAAAACGAAGGAATTGATGGCTGCCAGGTCCAGTAGAGATAACAATACGCTTGTAAATAAAAATAAAAACATATATTGTACTGCTCTGGTGGTTATAGGTAGAGGGGATTATAACTTGTATTTTTGCGATCCTGCCTTTCAAACGCCATCAGGGTATTTAGGAAAAGTCAATAACAGTGAAAAATGACTACCGTGGTGGTTCTGGTGCTAACTAAGTCATGGGTTAAAGCTTTGTGAATTGTAACCACACTGTACCAAATATTTAAATTAAATAATGTGCATTGCTGATATATAAGCTCATTGCAGCAGTTAGGTCTTTTTTAGTTTTTGTGTATCAAGCTGGTCGTGGAAAATAAGTTAAACAGAGAATGAGGGAGTAAGCTAAATTTCCATCAGTCATTGGGACTGTCTTTAAAGCAATTAGAAAACTTCTTCATTTCCATCAGCAGTGGATCAAGAACGAATTGTTTTCAATTGGGACTCCCTCAGTCCCAGTTAGAATTGCAGGCTGGCAGATCTCAATCTCAACCCAATTTCTCTAACATGGTGCAGATATTATTTATTTCTTAGCAGACGCCCTTATCCAGGGAAACTTACAATTGTTACAAGATAGCACATTATTTTTACATACAATTACATTATTTTTTACACATTATTTTTACATACAATTAGCCATTTATACAGTTGGGTTTTTACTGGAGCAATCTAGGTAAAGTACCTTGCTCAAGGGTACAGCAGCAGTGTCCCCCTCCTGGGATTGAACCCACGACCCTCCAGTCAAGAGCCCAGAGCCCTAATCACTACACCACACATTTTCTAATTGTGCTGTTTTTGGATTGCAGGATTCCTCCACAGTTCTGCATTTAAGTTATCATAATGCTGCATCAGCATCATCTATTTTATCTTCCATTTGTAACATTAAGCTGTACAAGAGGACTTGAGAAGGCTCTGTATCTGATCAGGCTGAAATTCCCCAGACAGCAGAGCCAATATTGATGCTTTATAATTGAGTTTGCAAAGATAACATTAAGAAATTGTAATCTGCCTACGCACAGCTTAATTAAAAAGGTTGCCCTATAAGGATTTGAAATCCAGTTTACTGTTAACCTACTGAATTATTTGTGAAAAGATTCAGGTGTAAGCAGATTACCTTTACAATTTATTGTCAAAAAAACTTGGTCTGCAAAGAGAGATAAGTTTAGAAAAGCTAGATATGAAGGACTTTGCTTTAGAGTCTAACATATCCCTCAGGAGGCCTACTCCTTTCCACACTCAAGGTAGAACTGAAACAGAAAAGAGACATGGGTCTGTTCACAATACAGACTTGTCTAAATATTGCCGTTGTTTATGTAGACTAACTCTTTAGATCATTTGAATAGACCCCACAGTCTTCTGTCTGTGTTAAATAAAGCAGTTAATCAAATGATATTGGTTACTTAAAATGGTAACCGCACGTGTGGGAATTGGATGTTAAATGAATAGTTTGCTACTGAAAACAAAATTTTATGAATCACGTTTTATTTAGAGCTTTTGCTATTGTTTTGTTTGTATGCTTGCTGGTCAGATACGCTCCTGTAATTAATTTATTACAAAAAATAAAGACACAAGCTATAAATTATGCTGAAGTGTGTGCTTTCTTCCCTTTAGATGACATTAATACCAGTGGTACAGATATGCAGAACCGAATAAATTAAGGTAGCATAGCTCATTTGCCACTTCCAGCCCCATGCAGACAAAATAAGATATATCAAAACACACTTTTTTGGGTCCCGCAGCTATCTAGGGAGGATTGGTGATTTTTATACCAACATAAAACTAATCTGTTTCATTTGAACAATGACTGCACAACTTCCATAGAGCATTATACCATAGAGTCTTCTAGTTAATTAAGTATCAGCAAGTGTGCCTTAAATGGTTGAGTGTTTGAATACCAGTACTGCAAATAGTGTAATTAGTTGTTTGGGCACATTTGTATTGATAATGTGGTGACACACACTACAAAGAAAAAAAAAAAATGATACAATTCTAGCATTGGCCAGAAGAGGGCAGTGTACAGCCAAAGCAATATACCTGAGTGCAAGAAGTATAATTAGTATTAATATAAACACAACATATGTAAAAAGGAACTAGGGAAGAGGAAACCAAACCACAAATTACATATTTTACAGATAACAAAAATCTACATAATTATAATATTACACGTTTTTGTCAATATAATGAATATGTTCCTATAATGAATATGTTCCTATTTCTTAAAACACGTAAGCTTCTGAGCAAAAGGTATTGCAGATATTTTGCATAAGTAATAGCAAAAAAGATGACTTGCTTCCTAACAGGAAACTAACCTGAATAAAATAAATTAACCCCTTTGAATCTTTTATATATATATATATATATATATATATATATATATATATATATATATATATATATATATATATATATCATGTATATAATGTTACAGTTTATGTGTAAAATCCATAAATCTATAGATTAACTGGTAAATGTGTCAATTTACCAGCTCATCAACTACTCTATAAAATAACTGGTATATGTGTAGATTTACCAGCTCAGCCGTCAATGTATAAAATAACTAATGAGATGATAGTAAAATCTCTTTTACATACACCCTTAATAATAATAATAATAATAATAATAATAATAATAATAATAATGTAAGAAGGGATGCAGTGAAGTTTAGAAAGATTAATCAAATGATTAAAAAAAAAAAAAAATCCGAAAGCTGGTTTAAGAAAAATAAATAATAAATTAGTTAATTTACCCAAGCACGTAACAGATTTTACAGAAATATATATATATATATATATATATATATATATATATATATATATATATATATATACAGTACTGTGCAAAAGTTTTAGACAGGTGTGAAAAATGCTGTAAAGTAAGAATGCTTTCAAAAATAGACATGTTAATAGATTATATTTATCAATTAACTAAATGCAAAGTGAGTCAACAGAAGAAAAATCTAAATCAAATCCATATTTGGTGTGACCACCTTTGCCTTCAAAACAGCATCAAGCATCAATTCTTCTAGGTACACTTGCACACAGTTTTGAAGGAACTCGCAGGTAGGTTGGCCCAAACATCTTGGAGAACTAACCACAGTTCTTCTGTGGATTTAGGCAGCCTCAGTTGCTTCTCTCTCTTCATGTAATCCCAGACAGACTCGATGATGTTGAGATCAGGGCTCTGTGGGGCCATACCATCACTTCCAGGACTCCTTGTTCTTCTTTACGCTGAAGATAGTTCTTAATGACTTTCGCTATATGTTTGGGGTCGTTGTCATGCTGCAGAATAAATTTGGGGCCAATCAGATGCCTCCCTGATGGTATTGCATGATGGATAAGTATCTGCCTGTACTTCTCAGCATTGAGGAGACCATCAATTCTGTCCAAATCCCCAACTCCATTTGCAGAAATGCAGCCCCAAACTTACAAGGAACCTCCACCATGCTTCACTGTTGCCTGCAGACACTCATTAGGTATGCGCTCTCCAGCCCTTCGGCGAACAAACTGCCTTCTGCTACAGCCAAATATTTCAAATTTTGACTCATCAGTCCAGAGCACCTGCTGCCATTTTTCTGCACCCCAGTTCCTGTGTTTTCGTGCATAGTTGAGTCGCTTGGCCTTGTTTCCACGTCGGAGGTATGGCTTTTGGTCGCAAGTCTTCCATGAAGGCCACTTCTGACCAGACTTCTCCGGACAGTAGATGGGTGTACCAGGGTCCCACTGTTTTCTGCCAGTTCTGAGCTGATGGCACTGCTGGACATCTTCCGATTGCGAAGGGAAGTAAGCATGATGTGTCTTTCATCTGCTGCAGTAAGTTTCCTTGGCCGACCACTGTGTCTCACGGTCCTCAACGTTGCCCGTTTCTTTGTGCTTCTTCAAAGAGCTTGGACAGCACATCTGGAAACCCCTGTCTGCCTTGAAATTTCTGCCTGGGAGAGACCTTGCTGATGCAGTATAACTACCTTGTGTCTTGTTGCTGTGCTCAGTCTTGCCATGGTGTATGACTTTTGACAGTAAACTGTCTTCAGCAACCTCACCTTGTTAGCTGAGTTTGGCTGTTCCTCACCCAGTTTTATTCCTCCTACACAGCTGTTTCTGTTTCAGTTAATGATTGTGTTTCAACCTACATATTGAATTGATGATCATTAGCACCTGTTTGGTATAATTGTTTAATCATACACCTGACTATATGCCTACAAAATCCCTGACTTTGTGCAAGTGTACCTAGAAGAATTGATGCTGTTTTAAAGGCAAAGGGTGGTCACACCAAATATGGATTTGATTTAGATTTTTCTTCTGTTCACTCACTTTGCATTTAGTTAATTGATAAATATAATCTATTAACATGTCTATTTTTGAAAGCATTCTTACTTTACAGCATTTTTTCACACCTGCCTAAAACTTTTGCACAGTACTGTATATATATATATATATATATATATATATATATATATATATATATATTGTCCATTAAGCTCCCTGACTTTATTTCCCTGACTTAAATTCACCTCAAATGCATTAACTACCATCTCCTTAGTTATTTTATAGATTGACCGCTGAGCTGGTAAATCTACACGCTTACCTCTAAATCTCTAGATTTATGAACCTTAACATATATATATATTGTTTTGTTTTGTTTTCTTGTATAAACTAATCAAAACAATTTACGGTAAAGGCTGTTTATTAAAAACAATGTTACCACACAAGATATTTACTTAAAATCACTGGCTGAGAGCAAGAACATTGTAACTAACAAAAAACATAATTTTTAGATATGGATATTTACATTTAATATCAAAACACACACTGCCTATAAGGACCAGTCTACCTGAATGGATTTGGTATCACCCTGGTGTAGGACATGTTCTCTTGGTATACCCTTGGTCTCTTGATTAAGCTGGAATAGGGGTGTGCAGAATACTGGCTACTCATACACATATTGTCTTTAAGTAGTATTGATCAATCGATCAATCTTTATTTTATATAGCGTCTTTCATAGTGGACCACCATCACAAACTGCCTTACAAGATACAATAAAAAACAATGCATAATACATTAAGTACATATATGGATGCATGTGTCGTATAGAATCATGATTATAAGATACAGTTAAAAAAAAAAAAGTTTGAAGTAGCGAAGACACAACAGCTAATAACAGATATCAGGCTTAAAGAGAGTTGCAGTAGTCAAGAGGAGACAAATGCATGACAGAGCATCTCCGATTCCGGGGAGGGAAAGGTAGGGACGGACTTTGGAGATGCTTCGAAGGTGGTAGAAGTAAGATTTGACCATGGAGGAGATGAGGGCATCAAAGGAGAGGTTACTGTCCAGAAGTACACCAAGGCTTTGTACAGTGGGGGAAGGCAGCAGCAGAGTTTCCGAGGTTCAGGGCAGCTATATTGAGATTCTTAAGTTGAGTTTTAGGTCCTACTAGAAGGACTTCAGATTTGCTAGTGTTGAGCTGAAGAAAACTGGCAGACATCCAGGCTTCGATGTCGATGGCAGAGGGACATCCAGGGTCTAGTTTTAGGTAGAGCTGGGTGTCATCAGCATAGGAGTGAAACATGAGGCTATGTTGGTGGATGAGGTGACCCAAGGGAAGCATGTAGATGTTGAAATGAAGAAGCTCAAGAACAGACCCTTGAGGGACACCACAAGTGACTGGGTTGTCGAAACTGTTGCATCCAGCATAAAATCGGCAGGTATGCAATAAATCCATTCGTAATGTATTGATTTCAAAACAAAAAAAGCTTTCTCTCTCACGTTTCCAATCAATGCCAAATTACTTCTGCATTGAGTGTTTTAAAAGCCGATTGGAAGATCATTTTACTCATCCAGGGTACTGACATTTGGCATACTGGTGTACAGAGGCCGTAAACTAACAATATTAGGTACAGATCCTAATAATGTGGATAAGCAGGGTAAATCAGCCATCTGACATTAAACTTGTTAAAGTAGTGTTTAGTTGTTTCTTTAGGAAGGTCATTCTGTACTAAATAGACTGACACCCATGGGCGGCTGCTCCCTAACTAAAGGATCAAAATTAATCATTTGAATTCTGGTCTAGGAAGCAAAGTTATTTCAAATGGCCAATTAAATGACGTGTGATGAGTAGATGCAAGCTGCTTTAAGTATTGAGAAGGAATCACATTTTATTTAAATTTAATGAAAGAGGTGCACAAATACTCAGATGTGGAAAGAATGAAGGAAGAGGACTGATTCACTTCAAGGCCCAGCTTGTGTGCTATTGGTCCCCGCAATGATTGATGGTAAAATGGTGGTGGGTATATAGTGATCCAATGAGTGTGAATGTGCTTCCAGACTGGACTGATATTTATACCCTCCCCACTCTACTGCCATGGAGTGAGGAACAAGTGGAAGAATCTGTAGATAAAAAAAGAGCAGGACTGGAATGCAAATGGTCCCAAATATTACAGCGGCACGAAATATAGCTACATTTATTTATGGTTTCAACTTGGTTTCCATGTTAAACTTTGATTTGCAACCATTAATATCTCGGCAGTGGTAGAGGGTAGAGTGATGTCCTATGGAACATAAGCACTTTGTGACATTGTCTCTTTAAATCTTTAAACAGTCTTTCAATAAGATAAGTATTTTTAAAAGATAAAAGTGGGAGTCAAAATGTAAAAAATGTCCCCTGTGTACAATAGGAATTATAATGTCATTTTTTTAGCAGACCTAGAGAAAAAACTCTAATAGCTGCAACTATATACTTGACATTGAGGTAGCGGCCTCTGCTGACTTAATTTCCTACAGCAGTTAGAATTTGATTGGATTTGTAGTTTTCAATTTATTTTTTATTTTTAATGTTGTTTTTTGTCATGTGTACATTGGAGTGTTTGAGAAGTGGCGGTTCTCCAACAGGTCCGCTCAGAAAGACATGTGCCCATAACATAAGATGCTGTGTGAGAATGCTGCCCGCTCAGCGGGCGACATCAGCTCTCTGCTGCAGGCCTCATGGAACTGATTTTAGACCATGGCCCTCCCAGCCTCCCGGTGTGGACTTCCGTCTGCCGTTCTTTGTAAATATATTCACTTAAAATGACGAGTTTGTAAAATTAAAATGACATTTAAATTACATTAACAAATATGTAGAAGTGTGGGTATAACATTATGGATTTCAATTAACTGCATGTCACCACCATTCAGTTGGTTAAGAACTAGACCACTAAACTATTCAGCTTTTTTCATAATTATACCTTAGTCAAAGAGTGTCAGAAACTAAACTAAATCGTATACATTTTAAATGTTAATCAATTTTCTTTGATGTTTTCATAAAATCTAAAAATCTCGATCTGGTTGGCTACACTGAGAGTGCCTTTGAGTGCCCTGGTCTTTAGTAGTTCCGAATTCAGATGATCAGCAGTTTCTGTATCCGGGGTAGTGGTTGTTGTATTGGATCTTAACAACGAAGAGGTCGCCTATGAAATAAAGAACAATTATGTTCAGATTTTAAAGTATACAAAAGTAAAGCAATTGCAGACATCAGTGTGTATTAAAATTCAGTAAACAGTTTTGTTTGTGCTGAGTGACACCCAGCCAGCCTGCCTTTCTCCAAGCCTAACTGGTGGTGAGAGCAAACAAAAACCTGCCGTTTAAAATTTAAAGATGCAGAGAGTTATTGTAAACATCAAATTTACATACCATCCAACTCGGTCCATATGCCTCCCTCACCCACTTTGTTCCAGCTGCCCTCCCACTGCATCAACCGGCACTTGTCTGGGTGTAGCTTCAAGCCGGCTGTCTCCAGGCGCTGTAGTACCTCACAGGGGGAGCATAAAGCCTCCATGAAGGTCGGACAGTGTACTAGCAAATAATCCAAGTACACTAGACAGCGCTATGGTGGGACCCCATTCAACGCCCTCTCCATCAGCAACTCGAACGTGGCAGGAGCGTTGCATAGTCTGAACGGCATCACTTTGAACTGCCATATCCCTCTGCTGGTGAAAAGGGTAGTCTTAGGCTGGGCTGTACGTGCCAGTACCTGCTTTTGAGATCCAACAAGCTGAACCATGACGAGCCAGCTACCAAGTCCAATGATTCTTCAATGTGGAGCAAGAGGTAGGAGTCTTTATGGCTAGTGGTGGAGCTTGTCGGCCTCTGAGGGATCGCCCTGGGGGGGGGAGTTAGCTGGTTCCCCCGGTTTGCCAACCACAGAAGCTGGGAGGCTGGATTGAGCCACCACGGGGGGTTAGCTGGTTCCACTGGGAAGGTCAGAGCCAGGCTTGGGCCCCCCTGGAACAGGAGGACCCCCTTCTGCAGGTCCAGCTGCCTGCTGGTCTGCAGTAGAAAGTCCTAGCCCAAGATGCAGAGGTCCTGGATGGCTGCAACCCATCTAATGCTACCCTGCCCATCGCATCTCAGAATCTATGCTAGCTATATGCTATGCAGCTGAGATAAACAGAAATATTTTAATAGATTGCTGCCACAAAAATGAATAAATAATGCAATGAATAATACAATAAAAAAGAAAAAACTTCAATAATTCAATAAAATATGAAACTCCTACCATCTAAAACAGATGTTAAATCATGCAGTAATGTATGTTAGTGCCTTCAGGGCTAGTTGGTTGCAATAGTTGAGAATACAAAAACATGACATACAATTAAGCTCAACAAAATTATTTGAGAATTTAATTTATTAAATGTATTTATGTATTTATTTAAAAAAAATATATATATATATATATATATATATATATATATATATATATATATATATATATATATATATATATATAATGGCCACAAATTCCAGCCAACAAGAAATGCTGATTAAGATACTCCAAAGTAAATCAAAGGCAATAAATACACTGTATTCTGATATCACTGACACTAAGAAGGGAATGTTGTACTTCAATAAAAGGATTGAGAGCATTGAAGATTGAAGCACCAATAATTTTTCAGAGCAGGTGTCACTTTACCAGTAAACATGAGTCTTTAACGAGAAGAGCACTAGTGGTAGGCGTGGCAATGAAATTATTGCAATCCAAGGCCAGGAAATACATTTAGAGGTGAAAGATGACGGTAACAAATGGTCCTTTGCTGTCCTTTAAAACTAGTAGCAATATGGCTACTACCTTGCTTTGTGGTTCATTCCAAAGCTTCAGGTCTGATTGCTTCTGTATAAAAAGTCAACTTGCATATTAGAATTTCCCATATACTGTATATCCTCATAATCAACTTTTATTACCGTAATTGATTGATTTTATATTTGAACCTTTTTCATATAACGACTCATTTAATAAATCTTAATGCATAGTTATAACCCAGTTATTGTAATTATAAATCACATGTGAGAAATAACTGTAGCTATTATGGACCTTGTGTACAGATGTCATCCCAAGCATAGAACTTGTGACACAAAAAAAACAACCCTGAGTAATAATGTATAACAGTTCCATTTGTACAGTTTGACCAGCCCTGAAACGGAATGCGATGACATCTGTTATGTAAGACACATCCTACACATGGCGTATTAAATGGTCACTGTTGGCTGTAGGGTTCAGACTGAGAGGGATAGCATCACTGATACTTTAATTGAGATGTTGCCGGTTGACTGTACAGTAGCTGGTTGTTTTTAACAGGAAAGAACATGTAACCCACCTTTGGCTACTTCTAATTCTAGGTTCGTATGAGTGGTTAGTATAACTAGAAATTAACAAAAGAATATTCAGTGTGTTTTTTTTTTTTAACAGCTGGCATACATTTATTAAGACAGAAAGGTGTACCATATAAACATATATTCAGTACCGCTTGTCTAAAATAATACAGTTAGTTTGAAATAAGAAGTTCTAATTAAAACCAATGTCCTTGTTGGTGTGTATGTAGTGTGAGTCGATGTTCCTACCACTCTGTAGAACTTCGAGAAGAATGAAAACAGTCCTTTGAAATCCAAAAGAAAAATTCCAGGAAAAGGAAAAAAAAGTAAATTTCAGGGTAGAAATCTTCAGTGTATCTTCAATAAAGTAGGCTCGCCACTCCTTTGCAGGAGAATTCAACTCCAGAAAAAAAACCCGACCTAAGTCCGAAAATTGAGAATCATTCTAACAGGGTTCAAAATTCACAGAACAATAACCAATTACAGCATTTATGTACATTCAGCACTTTGTCTTTTTTTTGTTTTTGTTAAGACGCTATAACTACTGCAATAACTGCAGCTTTCTTTTAAAACAAAAAAACTACTACTGCAATCCAGCAACACAATTTCAGTTGCGCTTAATTTTTAAATTAACACTTTCCTTTAGCATACATACAAAATAACATTAACTGCTCTTTAGCTTAATATTTAAATATATTTATATATATATATACACTGTATATATATATATATATATATATATATATATATATATATACACTGATATATATATATATATATATATATATATATATATATATATATATATATATTTTAATAAAATATATTGCTATGCAACATTTAACACAAGCTTTTAACCTCCATTGCTGTCTTTGTCTACAACAGTCTGCTATTTACATAATTTTGTAAGCGTTTTTTCATGTGCACTGCACAGTTATCAAACATTTTTTCTTTTATCCCATTTACAAAATTAACTTGCTTAAAGTAATTTGAAAAATCGGTATATCAATATCAATTGAATTTATATATTGATTATATATATATATACAAAAAAATACACATTTAGGTTTATTTTTTCTTTTTTTTATAAACACAATTGAATTCAATACCCTTGCAAATATCAACCGTTTAAATATACTCTTTTTTTATTTTATTTTTTTATAAAATAATATATACAGTATATATATATATATATATATACACACACACACACACACTTCCCTTATCTATAATACTGATACCAGTTTTGCTTCAGCATTTTTCTTTTTACAATACCAGATGTTAGACAATTATACAGTCTCGTTTCAGATTAATACATATATAGAAACTCACCAGGGTTTTTTTCCCTCTTTAAAAGAATATCATCATCGGTCTCTGGTCTAAAGACTTCTTGAATAAAGAGTGCAAAACTTTTCAGAGTGAGATAAACTTTAGTTAGTCCAGCAATCAAGAATCTTGAGTTCCCCATGCGACTTTTACAAGATGGACGCTCTCATCTCCTTCTCAGGGTGTCTACAGTCATTCAAGGCGGGACTTCCTGTTAACACTCATTTCTTAATCCCATTGCCTTCTGTACATAAGAATTGTAACGGGGTTACATCCTCCCCTCTTGAATATATGCGAGTCCCTTCACATTCTCACATGGCAATTACCTAAACAACCTGGTAGGCATCAGGAATCAGACTCTTTATACGTGTATGATGTTCTGACCCATTTAATGAGGTTATAATAGCTGTGCTCAATCCATGAAATAAACACTGTATAACTGAGGAAAGGGGATTCCCTAGTTCTTGGTACTCAAGGCTATCTGGCACTCTGTGCGACCTCGTGGATCGACGTACAGAAGTGTCATTAACGTCCAAGCAAGGTGGATTATTCTCTTCTGTATTCTCTGTCTCAATTTCTATGGCTATGTTTCTTGTTCCATTAACCTCTTCTCTTTTCTCATCATCACTTGGATTCACATCAGTTAAGTCTTCCAGTAAGTTTCCTGTAACTTCCTGCTCCTCATTGTTAGTTGGATTCATATCAGGCAAGTTTCCGGTGTCATCTTCTTGCTCTTCAGCAGAAGTTGGGTTCACTTCAGGTAAGTCTCCAATGTCTTCTCTCTCTTCAGCAGCATTTGGATGAAAACTTTCAGCATACGGGTTTAAACTTGAACTGGTACAGGGCAACGGGTCATCCGAGTCCTCGGCATGCACTTGTTCCTCTCTAGAGATCGGTACAGCTGTAGGTCTATCTGGGTCATAGAAATCATGAACTTGAATGATTCTTGTATCTCTCATTGAGGGATTTTTGTGCAAATACCATGGGTATTCATCTTCATCCTCAGATTCCACATGTAGCGGTTCATTCTCTCCATCCTGGAAAGGATTCTGCTGCGTCCTTGGTCGTCTGACCGGTGTCTTCCCAGAGGTGGTTTCTTTCTCTTCTAATGCAGGCAAGAACCCACAGGGAAGCAGAAGATCTCTGTGAAGAGTTCGGAGAGGCCCATCTTTATTCTCTGGTCGAACCACATACACCGGTAATTCACCCATTTGTTTTACAACCACATGAATGTCAGCTCCCCATCTGTCTGCAATCTTTTGTTTTCCATGTAAACTGACATTACGGACCAGGATCCTATCTCCTACTTGCAAGGTAGACTCTCGGACTAGTTTATCAAATCTTTTCTTGTTCGTTTTGGCTGATTTCAAAGCATTCTCTGTGGCAATGTGGTAGCTTTCTTCCAAATATGATCTCAGATTTTTAACATACTGCGAGTGTGACTTGGGTTCTATTCCTCTTGGCTGTAGGCCAAACGCAATGTCAATGGGCAACCTGGGCTGTCTTCCGAACATCAGTTCATATTGCGGGAATCCAGTCACCTCATTCCTTGTGCAGTTATAGGCATGGACTAATGGTTTCACAAAATCACGCCAGTGTGCTTTCTCTTTTTCCTTCAAAGTCCCTAGCATACTCAGAAGCATCCTATTAAAATGCTCTACAGGATTCCCTCTTGGATGGTATGGTGTGGTTCTTACTTTCCGTATTCCAACAAGTGCACACAGTTCACGTATAGTATGGGATTCAAAATCTCGTCCTTGGTCACTATGTAGACGTTCAGGAAAACCATAGTGAACAATGAAATGGTCCCAAAGACTCCTAGCTACAGTTGCTGCCTTTTGATCTCTGGTGGGGATGGCAACAGCATACTTTGTAAAATTGTCAGTTATGACCAAGATATTTCTAGTGTCACGATTGTCAGGCTCCAATGACAAAAAGTCCATACAAACTAATTCTAGCGGTCTGGTGGTTTGAGTGTTCACCAGAGGTGCAGCTTTTTCAGGATGAGCTTTTCTCCTCACACATCGACCACAAGTTTTCACCTTTTGTTCCACAGCTGCAGCCATCCTCGGCCAATAGAACCTTGATCTAACGAGGTCAAGAGTTTGTTCAATACCCATATGTCCCATTTCATCATGTAAGCTCTCCAACACCCTTGATCTCAACTTTTCAGGTAGAACAAGTTGATAGGAAACTTCTTTTCCATCCAGACGTCTTCTATACAATATGCCATGTTTCAATTCCAGACGATTCCATTGTCTCAAAATTAATTGCAAACCAGGGGACTCATACTTTAAGGTTGTGGGAAATGTATTCCCAGACTCAATTAAGGCGATAACTCTTCCCATAACTGGGTCCTCTTTTTGTTGCTTAACCAAATCTACATTTGACATCCTTGGTAGAGTTATCTGTCCATCACTAACTCCTTCTTGATCAAAACAATCGGGGACTGCTTCTGGTTCAAGAGCAAGTGATTCAACTAAGATAAGTTTAAACTTGTCTTCTTCTGTATCCCCATTTCTCTGAAGGGTATGTCTATCACATACTGCTCTAATTGCATCCTGCGTAAAGAGTTTCACATTCTCTGGTGGACTCAAATGATGAGATGTAAACTGCTGAATTCTGTCACTTTTTTCTCGTGAATCAATGTCATCCTCCAAGGTCCTGTGGGGTCGTCTTGAGAGTCCATCTGCATCCATGTTTTGTTTTCCTGTCCTATACTTAATGTCGAATGAAAAGGTAGAAAGAGCAGCCAACCATCGGTAACTGGTTGCATCCAACTTTGCAGAAGTTAATATATACGTTAACGGGTTATTGTCAGTTATAACAGAGAAAGGCGCACCATACAGGTGGTAATCATGAAATTTCTCTGTTACCGTCCATTTCAGGGCAAGGAATTCCAATTTATGGGCTGGATACCGGGCTTCACTTCGTGACAATCCCCTACTAGCAAAGGCAATGACACGCATCTGTCCCTCTTGCTCCTGGTAAAAGTGCAGCTCCCAACCCACTTGTGCTTGCATCTGTATGGAGGATGTAGGGTAGTCTTGGATCAGCAAACCCAAGGACAGGAGAAGAGTAAGTTTTTCAATGATGGAATCAAATGCTTGTTGACAGGCAGGTGTCCAGCGATCAGCAAACGGCTCTTTGGGATTGAAGTATTTACAACCTGGCTTTGTCCTCTTACTCCCTTTTCTGATGGGAGGGTATCCAGAAGTCAGCTCATTCAAAGGTTTAACTATCTTAGAATAATCTTTGACAAACCTTCGATAATAACTCAAGAATCCAAGGAAGGATCTTAATTCCTTCAAGTTATTGGGCCGTGGCCAGGTTTTTAAAGCACACACCTTCTTTGGATCAGTTTCAACTCCATTCTGGGTCACTATGTGTCCTAAATAACGTACAGATGTCTGGAAAAACTTGCATTTCTCAGGTGATAGTTTCAACCCATATTCCTTGAGACGATGTAGAAGTCTATTTTCATGTTCCTCCAGTGTCTCGGAGAAAACAATGAGGTCATCTAAGAAAACCAACACCTCCTTCAAATTCATGTTCCCAATACACTTCTCCATTAAACGTTGGAATGTACTGGGAGCGTTCGTTATTCCTTGAGGCATGCGATTAAATTCCCAGAATCCAAGGGGACATACAAAGGCAGTTTTTGGCTTGTCATACTCTTCCAACTCAATCTGGTAATATCCTGATTTTAGATCCATAACGGAAAACCATTTAGATCCAGTTAGAGCAGAGAAAGTTTCTTCTAAGTTTGGTAGTGCATAGGCATCTTTTATAGTCTGTAGATTCAGTTTCCTATAATCAATGCACAACCTGACATCTCCGTTCTTCTTTCGAACAACAACAATTGGTGATGCGAATGGAGATTCAGATTCTCGGATTACATCTGTATCTAGCAGCTCCTGAAGATGTTTCCGGACAGCCTCAAAATCTTGTGGGTGGATTGGACGTGGTCTCTGTTTAAAAGGAGTCTCATCTTTAAGTTTAATGTGATGTTTCACTTTAGAGGTGTGTCCAAAATCCATATCATGACATGCAAAAACATCAGACATCTCACCCAATTTCTGTGAAATTCTGATTTTCCAATCTTCAGGTAGTGGAGAGTCACCAAAATCAAAAGTAAGTTCAGTCTTCTCAGTTGTTTTCTTTTGACTAGCAGATGCACTGTAACTGGTTGCTAGTGAACCATCCGTCTTGTTACACTGATTGATCACACAGTGCGGTATATTTAAGTCAGCAATGATGCAACTGGCAGGGAGAATCACATCATGGTCGGTCTCATTTTTTAAAAAGACAGGTAACTTATATGGAGGGTGTGTTGGTAGAGAGAGAAGACAGCTACTCAGGAAAAGCCCACCTGGTAAAGAAGACAAGCGTGGCTGTTCTAATAATGCCCACTTTTCAGTGTTTATGCTGTTCACACACGCAAAGCCTTCTAAGAGAACTTCCTGACCTGCGGGAATGACCTTCTGTTTCTTGCTTCGCAACTTCACCCATCCAAGTCTGCCACTGCTGTTCTGGTTCCTTCTCAACTTAAGAGTTTTCAGGATCTCCTTATAGCCATAGAGAGCTGAGCTATTTTTAATAGTTCTTCTTTCACAGCACTGCTCATAAAGTACATCAAGGGTGTTCGTTCCAATCAATATAGGCAGTTGGCTATTTGAGCGAAGGTCAGGAACTACTAAGGCTAGAGTTAAGATTTTGGTTTCGATCCCTGTAATCGCATTTGGAAATGTCATGTTTACTTCAACATATCACAAATATGGGACAGACTGACCATTTGCACCCTCAACTTCTAGAAGATTGTTCAAAGGCCAAATTGTATGGTTTGGCAAATTCTTCTGATAAAACGACAATGATAGAGTGCTGACCTGTGACCCCGTATCTAGAAGGCAATTACAAGCTACACCAGCTACACGGATACTAGCTGTACATTTTGGACCAACCAACCCTTTAGGCAGTTTGACTTCTTGCTGTGCAAGATGCGAATGTATCGTCGATCTGTGTTTTTTTCCTTGGTGGGGACATGATGGTTGACAAGTTCCTGTTTGTCCCTCAACAGAAACTGATCCTAGTTTAAATGTGGAGAACTAGAGAAGTTGTGCTGGGCTTCCCAAGAACGCTGCTTCTCTCTCAATTCCTTCCTTTTCATTTCAACAAGCAATGCATTAGGTACATCGCTACAAGACCTCGCAATGTGTCCATCTTTCCCACACTTAAAACGGGGTTACAAACAGAAGACAAAGGACTGATCTTTTCAAATGAAAAACAAATCAAATACATTTTTTAAAAAGAAAGTGAAATGTGGCATGCCTGCTCTAGGGGTTAATCACAATCTTAAACTGGCAAATTCTGGAATAACACAGTAAAATTAGCAGTATTTTATAGTGTTAATTATCTATGGGACAATTACCGCTCACATATGTAAATGAGTCTCTCAGGATAATAATAATAATAATAATAATAATAATAATAATAATAATAATAATAATAATAATAAAAATATTTTGCACCTTCAAAGTGTTAAGTATGTTGTGTAAATCAAATGGTAAAAATCCCAATTAAATCCATTTTAATTCCAGGTTGTAACACTACAAAATGTGGAAAAGTCCAAGTTGGGTTAATACTTATGCAAGCTACTGCACCTGCAATAGGAGTTGAATTTCACCAATGAGAAGAATATCCTGTTTAAAACAGGCGATGCTACGTTCGGTATGATTCTTTTGTTACATCACGTATCACTGCCTCACATCAGCTGTGACAGAAAGAGACACTTGTTGCAAAGTGGGAGTTATTTTGTTTTTGTTTTTTTTGTTTCTGCACTTCCTCGCCCCTCTGTTACCAGCCAGGAAGCAATCGGCGCAGCATACAAACAAACTAGATGCTGATAAAAGCCTGGTGTATTAATACAAAAATAAGTTTAAAAAAAAAGTAAATGTCAAGAAAAAATTATTCTCCAAAAAAATGTACGCGTTAATCGCGGAAGTTAACTAAAATTAATTGACAGCCCTAATTATATACAGTATAATACAATAATACTATAATATAAAATGTGTCTTTCTGTCTTCATATAATCTTTTTATTTATTTATGCATGTTCATTGCACGAACCGCTCTATTCTTTGTGCTATCTTCAAGTCATGCTGTGTTAGCTCTGCATGTCTAGTCTGGCACTTAAAACAGTACCAGGCTCTCTGAGCGACGTCGCAGCCACAAGCGACTATTGTGGATTTGATAAACTAATTCAAGAGAGGGAGGTGCTGGTTTTTAATGAGGAGCAACCAGAGCCCTCTTCTATAGAAACTGAGACCATGTCTGAGTTGTTTCCCTTTGACCAGGATGTATGTGGGGATCCAGGGAAAACTCGTAAAACACGTAGTCAAAAACGCAGGGGTCAAGCTAAACCACAAAGACTCTCCGGGGGAAAGTGGACTGGTAAAAGTACTGACCCGTCTCAGAGGTCAGACATAGATACGGAGAGTATAGAAGTTCCCCAAGACCCAGATCTGTGTCAGCCTAGAGAGTGAGAGGACTTGCAGCTTTCTCCTTTAGATTTTAAACAGGAGCAGGCTGCAGATTTAAATTTACAATATGCCTTCAGCCAGGTGGTGGCTAGCGATCATAGTTATTGGGAAAACAGAGAGGATGTCCGTGTACCACATTTTATTATTAAAGATGATTTACTTTACCGTGTGGACAAGTCTGCTGGAGACTGGGTTGAACAGTTGTTGGTACCCACGAAGTTTAAAGAGTTGGTGTTGCGCTTGTCTCATAGCCACTTACTGGGGGGACATTTAGGGATAACCAAAACCAGGGAAAAGATATCAAAAAGGCTTTACTGGCTGGGAGTGTATAAAGAAACAGAACAGTTTTGCCAAGCCTGCCCAGATTGCCAGTTAGGATCGGGTCAAAAGCCGAAACTGGCCCCCCTGATTCCAATGTTCCTTTTGAAAGAATAGCCATGGATATAGTCGGTCCCTTGGAAAAATCTAAAGCGGGTTACCAATATATTTTAGTAATTCTCGACTATCCCACTAAATATCCGGAAGCCAGCAGTGTGGAGTAGTGGTTAGGGCTCTGGACTTTTGACTGGAGGGTTGTGGGTTCAATCCCAGGTGGGGGACACTGCTGCTGTACCTGAGCAAGGTACTTTACCTAGATTGCTCCAGTAAAAACCCCAACTGTATAAATGGGTAATTGTATGTAAAAATAATGTGATATCTTGTAACAGTTGTAAGTCGCCCTGGATAAGGGCGTCTGCTAAGAAATAAAATAATAATAATAATAATAATAATAATAATAATAATAATAATAATAATAATAATAATAATTTACTAAACACCAGTAGTGAAAGCATAGCTCAGGCATTAGTACAAGTGTTTGCAAGGGTGGGTATGCTGAAAGAGATACTTACTGATCAGGGTACGCAGTTCATGTCTACTATAATGAAGGACCTGTGTCATCTATGTCGTATAAAAAATTAAATACTTACCATCCACAGTCGGACAGGCTTGTAGAACGTTTTAATAAAACTCTTAAAAGTATGTTAAAAAAGGTAATACAGCAAGACAGAAAAGATGGGGATGTCTTTCTTCCATATTTGATGTTTGCTATAAGAGAGGTTCCACAGGCTTCCACTGGCTTTTCTCCATTCGAACTCTTATATGGGAGGCAGCCGAGGGGTATCCTGGACATAGTGCGTGAAATTTGGGAAGAGAAGCCCACCTTAGGGGATAATGTTGTTGATTATGTACTGAAAATGAAAGATAGAATGGAGAAAGTTAGTGGTATTGTTAAGGATAATTTAATTAAAGCGCAAGAGAATCAAAAAAGAAATTATAATACAGGAGCCCGGTCCAGGGAGTTTAAGGTGGGAGACAAAGTCATTGTCTTGTTACCCTCAGACCTGCATAAGTTTCTTGCTAAATCGCAGGGCCCCTACCAGGTGGTGGAAAAGGTAGGGGATGTAAATTACAAGCTTTTTCAGCCTGGAAAGAGAAAGCCATACCAAATGTATCATATTAACCTATTAAAGCCCTGGAAAGAAAGAGAAACATTGGTAGGGACAGTAGAACAGAGCAATGAAACCGATTTGGGTACCATGTTCTCCCCCCACAGCGGTATTGCTTCATTGAACCTTGGGGAGAGTCTGACCCTGTCTCAAGAGGAAGAGATTAAAGCTCTAGTTATAAGAAATGGTGATGTGTTTTCTGATGTACCAGACAGAACAAATCTAGTGGAACATCACATTGTAACTCCCCCTGGTGTAAAAATTAAAAAGAAACCGTATCGGATCCCAGAGTCTAAAAGAACAGAGTTTGAAAATGAAATAAAGCCTATGTTAAAGTTGGGTGTTATTGAAGAGTCGAGCAGTGACTGGTACAGCCCTGTGTTAATGGTCCCGGAACCTGCATGGTTTTCAGGCTCGTAAACGAAATAGCCAAATTTGATGCCTATCCAATGCCTCGTGTGGATGAGCTTTTGGAGAAGCTGGGCAAGGCAAAATTTATAACCACACTTGACTAAGGGATACTGGCAGGTCCCTTTGTCAGCAAAGTCCAAAGAAAAAACTGCTTTTGCAACCCAGGACAGGTTGTATCGGTTTACAGTGTTGCCGTTCAGACTACATGGTGCACCAGCCACTTTTCAAAGACTCATGAATCTTGTGCTCAGACCTCATGTAAAATATGCAGCAGCATATTTAGACGATGTTGTCATATTTAATGAGGGTTGGGAATCTCATGTCGCCAGCATAGAAGCCGTCCTGGGGTCTTTAAGGAAAGCTGGGTTAACGGCCAATAAAAAAAAGTGTGCGTTTGCCCGGCAGGAGACTAAATACTTTGGCTTTGTGTTAGGGCATGGTCGTATTAAGCCACAGTTAAACAAGGTGGATGCGGTGTTGGCGTGCAAGCGCCCTGTTAATAAAAAAACAGGTTAGAGCTTTTTTAGGCTTGATAGGCTATTACAGGCGCTTTATTAGAGATGTTGCCACCAGAGCCGCACCCCTAACCAGGGGATCTGCTCCAAATATGGTAAGATGGACAGCTGTAAGTGAAGCCGCTTTTATAGACTTAAAATCAGCGTTGTGTTCTGATCCTGTGCTGATCAGCACCTGTTTTGAAGAACCCTTTATATTACAGACTGATGCCTCTGAGGTCGGTCTAGGCGCAGTGTTGTCACAAGAGGTAAAAGGGGAAGAACATCCTGTGTTATACTTAAGCCGGAAACTTCTCCCTAGAGAAAGAAATTATGCAGTTGTGGAAAAAGAGTGCCATACTTGAACTTGAACATATGAGTTACACACAGGCTGCTATTGCCTGGAACTTGGCATTTAGAAATAATGATCTGTAGCCTAATGTACACAATAGACACCGTAAAGCATGCTTTTTACAGGCTCTGTCAGTGTCATTTGTGACTTACAAAATGAAGAAATTTTATAATTTCTCTGTTATCTGGTTATATATCAACCACACATGTGATTACCCAACAAAAAAGCCAGTCACGCATACGCATTATCATACTTTAAATTTAAAATTGTTGTACAATTGAAAACACGATAATGTTGCTTTAGAAAGGTAGGCATATCTGACCTCAGGAAAAGTACTCGGCTGGTAAATTAGTGTTGAAACAAGTAAGATATTTGATATTTTATTTGTTAGCCAGTTTCCCAGTGACGCAACAAGTTAGTAAGTCGTGTAATTACAAATGCTTGTCAAGCGCAGGATCGAATCCCTGCTCCTGCGAGGAAGTGTGCGTGTAGAGAACTTGTAATGCAAAACTAAAAGAATCATATTTGCTTATATTTTTTTAAATAAACAAATTGAAAAAAAAGAGAAAGAAATAATAAATGCTTCCTTCCAGGAGTAATCTAGGCTATATTTCAACGAAGCATTGTATTGATTCACGTGATGTGTTGCTTCATGCGGAACACTGTTTGCTTCAGATGGTTCAAGGCGGAT
The DNA here is from genome assembly GCA_030684275.1 of Acipenser oxyrinchus oxyrinchus. Classification (NCBI taxonomy): domain Eukaryota; kingdom Metazoa; phylum Chordata; class Actinopteri; order Acipenseriformes; family Acipenseridae; genus Acipenser; species Acipenser oxyrinchus. The sequence continues at coordinate 37,726,902 of CM060248.1, read as the reverse complement.
TACGTCATTTGTTTGCTTCACATGAAGCAGTGGTCATTTGAATCACCTGAAGTAGTGAGTCACTGAATCATGTGACTGATCCGAAGCCTCAATGAGCTCCTGTGAGCGATTTGAAGCCTCATGAGGCAATGAACCCCGTGTATGATTTGAAGCCTCAATGAAGCAATGAACCCTGTGAATGATTTGAAGCTCCGCACTAACGTAGTTGAGTCAGTTGAAGCCCCTCTCCAAAACTCATAGGCATTCTAGTATTAGGCATAGCATTAATGGGTCATTAGTTCAGTGTCTCATCTGTCTCTCGGATGGCTAGATTATTACTTTTAAGCATACAACATACTTGAAGTGTAACCCCAAGTCAATTAAAACCTATTGGACATTAAAAAAGTGTTTTAAAGTGCATAATATATAGAAACATAACATAATAATAATGTTTATTTTATTACATTTCAGTAAAACATACTTGAATGCAAAGATTTCTACATATACATCCATATATATTGTAGCGAATCAGGGTAAATGGACAGCCCTTATAAGGACTCCCTGGAAGAAATCACACTACAATGATTGGGCGATAGAGAGAGGAACAAACAGACACACTCATTGCAAGGTCAAGCACTTTATTAACACAGAGCCCAAAGGGTATCTCTCGAACACAGTGAAAGCAGAAGGGGTCACTACAGAGAAGTGTCCCCCCTCTCATGGTGACCACAGGCCCTCACACCCCCACCCCCCAAACCACCACCACCTGTCCCATATGTTTGCACAAGCATACACCACCCCAGTCCCTCCACACATTTATAACAGCCCCCTCTCAATGTTTAATTACCCCTTTATTCCAGTTAACAGTTACCCATGATCCTGTGCGCTATGCAACTAATTTGCATAGTGCCCCCCTCTTAAATCCTTTTGCTTCCCAGCCCACCCCTGTACACTACATACCTGGCATATCCGGGGTAGTCATATCCCATGTACAGCACAACAATAAATGCAATCATGAACAATAACCAACAGTGGAATAACACCGCAATCCAAGTCCCAGCATTGCATTTGCAACAAGTCCAGAACACAATAGTTCAGCGAGCGGTCCCATTAATCCTGGTATCGGGCAGGTCTACGGCGCACATGGCGGGTCCTCCCGGTCTTTTCCCAGGGCGGTGAGGCAGCTCCCACTGCCGCAGGAGATGGCGTGACTGCGGTGTGTGAGTCCCCGATCGGTCGGGGTGCAGGGAAAGGTGGGTTTGCTGCCGCCGGCTGCGATGATGCTGGCGGAGATGAAGAGGTGCCCAGCACCGCCCTTGGTATGGGGCAAGCCGATCGCGGTGCAGCACGACCCGCCCGACTCCTTGCAATTAACTGCACCCGGTACACCACTTCACCCAGTCGTTCCATGACCGTGCAGGGGCCGACCCAGGAGGACTCGAGCTTGGGGCAGCGACCTTTCCTCCTCCGCGGGCTGTATACCCACACTTGCTCCCCGGGCTCAAAGTCCCGTCCTTTTCCCCGTGGGTCGTAGTGGCGGCGTTGGCGTATCCTGCAGCTTGCAGCTGCCCCGGCTAAAGCATGGGCACTGTCCAGCCGGTCCTGCAGGAGCTGGACGTACTCTGGTCCAGGAGGCTTCCCTGTGTCTGGTGGCTGCCGAAGAATATATCTGCAGGTGTATTGAGCTCCCGCCCCATCATTAGCAGCGCAGGGGTGCAACGGGTGGATTCCTGCACAGCTGTGCGGCAGGCAAGCAAGATCAGTGGCAGGTGCAGGTCCCAGTCTCGCTGGTGCTCGCTGGTGACGATGGCCAGCTGCGTACTCAGCGTCCGGTTAAAACGCTCGACCAAACCGTCGCTCTGTGGGTGCAGCGGGTGGTCCTGGTCTTGCGGATCCCCAAACGCTGGCACACTCCTGCGAACACCCGTGACTCGAAATTGCGCCCTTGGTCAGAGTGCAGCTCCTGGGGATCCCGAATCGAGAGAAGAAACCATCCACCAACGCATCTGCTACTGTCGAAGCCTCCTGGTCTGGCAGTGCGTAGGCTTCGGGCCACTTTGTGAAGTAATCCATGGCGACCAGCACCACGCGATTACCCGGTCTGTAGCCGGGAAGGGCCCTAAGACATCCATCCCGATCGTTCCATCGGCGCGCCGACCTGGTACTGCTGAAGGGGGGCCTGGGAGCGCTCACCTGGCCCCTTCTTCACTGTACAGTCATCGCAACGGCGGCAAAAGGTTGCGACGTCTCGTCGGCATCGCCCCAGTAATAACGAGCCCGAGGCGCGCCAGTGTCTTTGTGATGCCGAAGTGCCCTACCCCAGGTACTCCGTGGTTTGCCTGTAGCACGGTGTCATGGAGCAGAGCTGGTACCACGATCTGCCATCGCTGCTCTCTGCTGGCTGGCTCCTGCCACTGCAGGTATAGCACACCCTCTCGGAGGCTGAGTGCACTCCACTGTAACCACAAGCCCTTGACAGTCTCTGAGAGGGGAGCCACCTCCTCCCAAGTTGGTCGCCTGTTTCCCTCTTTCCAGCGCAGCAGCCAGCTGATGTCAGGATCCTGTGCTTGCTGCCTGCGCCACTCTTCCGGGGTCACCGCCTGCATCTCTCGAACGTGCACAACATCGCTGCCCTCTCCTACAGCTTCCTGCTCTCTGGCTTCCCGCTGCTCACAGTGACGGCACCCTGTTTCACTGCACGGTCTACGGGATAGCGCATCTGCGTTACCGTGCTTCACTCCAGGCCGATGTTGGATTGCAAAGTCAAAAGCCTGGAGTGTTTCGAGCCAGCGCACCACCAGCCCCTCCAGCTCCCGAAACTGCAACAGCCATTGTAGCGAGTGCGGAGCAGAAACCGGCAGCCATAGAGATAGGGGCGGTAGTGCTTGATGGCTTCCACCACCACCAGTAGCTCTGTCCGGGTCACGCAGTAGTTGCGCTCCGTACGGCTGAGGGTCCGACTGAAATAGGCTACAGCTCTCTCTTCCCCCCCCGTGGCACTCTTGGGACAGCACTGCGCCGATCCCTACGTTGCTGGCATCCGTATCTAGGATAAAAGGTGCAGCAGTGGATGGGGCAGCGAGTACCGGGGCTTGTGTCAGGGCCTCGCGTAGCTGGGAGAAGGCATTCTTGCGCCCGCTGTCCACTCAAAGGGAACGCCCTCTCCAGCAACTGATGCAGGGGGCTAGCAATTGTTGCAAAACCCTTTACAAACCTCCGGTAATAGGAGGCCAGTCCCAGGAAACTGCGCAGCTGCTTCGCTGAGGAGGGAGCGGGCCACTGCTGCACAGCAGCTATCTTCTCAGGGTCTGTAGCGATCCCCTGCTCGCTAACCCGGTGTCCCAGGAAGGTGGTTTGGCGGCGCAACAGGTGGCACTTCCCTGGGTGCAGTCTCAGCCCGGCAGCGCTGATCCTTTCCAGTACTTGCCTTAGGTTGTGCACAGCTGCAGAGAAGGTGGGGGCGTGCACCAATAGGTCATCCAGGTAAACAATGCACGCCTTTCTCGGGATCCCACTGAGCACCTTCTCCATCAGTCATTCGAAGGTGGCAGGGGCATTGCACAGACCAAACGGCATCACCCGGAACTGCCAGAGCCCCTGACCAGTGGAGAAGGCTGTTTTTGGTCGGGCGTCGGGGGCAAGCTCCACCTGCCAGTAGCCGCTGCGGAGATCGAGGGAGCTGAACCAGGACGATCCAGACACCAGATCGAGTGACTCGTCAATCCGGGGTAGCGGGTAGGAATCTTTCCTAGTTGCTGCATTCAGGCGCCGGTAGTCCACACAAAAGCGCAGGCTACCATCCTTCTTTTAACCAAGACTACCGGCGCTGCCCACGGACTGTCAGATGGCTCGATAACGTCCGCATCCAGCATCTCCTGTATCATGCTTCCAGCCACTTCGCTTGAAAAGGGGAAGTCGGCGAGGTGGTTCCGGCTCCAGGGAGCCGCCCTGTATCGATTTGGTGTTGTACCAGGTTGGTCCGACCCCATCTTCTGGTCGTGCTGCGAAAGTTCCCTGGAATTCATGAAGCAGCTGCCGCAGTTCGCCCTTTTCTTCCAGGCTGAGACCTCCGCTGCTTCTTTGCCACACCGCTTCCACGGCTTCGTTCAGCGCCGGCAGTGACTCGGCCCCTTCTGTTGCAGTTCGGGTTTGATTCTGCTCTGAGTCTGCCCTTACTGCAGTCTCGGCTGCCACCTGGTGGGAAACAACTGTCACTGCACCCCGCGGCCGCTGATGCTTTGCACCAGGTCTTTGTTTTCGCCGCCGTGGCCTTTCGTCGCAGCCCTGAGAAGGGCCGTGGTCAGGTTCAATCCGCCCCCCTCCTCCCGATCTGTTGTGGTAGGCGGGTGTGTTGGCACTTGCAGCATTGTTGTCGCCTGCCCCAGATATACTGGGATAGCCCGGATAAGGGCTCCGACCGGTCTCCTCCTTCCACCCTCCCAGTCCGGTCCCCGGGAGAGGCTTGTGCACCCACTAACCCCACTGGAATCTCTAGTTGCAGTGCCGGACCATCGCCAAACTGCACCGTCCCCATGGCTAGGTCTAGTCGCCCTCTCGCCCTCTGTAAGAAATCTAGTCCCAGGATGCAGGGGTCCTGGATGTCAGACACCCACACTTTGTGCTGGATGAGTAGGGGTCCCAGGTGGATTTCAAGCCAGCCACGGCCCTGCATCGGCGCTAGCTGCCCAGTCACAGTCCGCAGTTGCACAGTTGTTGGTTTGAGTTTAGCCCGGCTGGCTACGCTTGACTGCTGCACAATGTCAGTGCGGACAACAGTGACGCTGGAACCAGTGTCAATTAAAGCGGTGCAGGGCACACCTTCCACTCGGCAAGCCAAGTGCAGGTGCGCCCCGATGCTTGTCCTCCCGACGACAGTCGTCATCTCGCCAGGGACGGATGTCACTACAGTGGGGTTGGTAACGTAGGGTAGCGCTCCCCCTTCTATGCTGACCCTGTGCCATTTCCCGCCGGCCGAGCGGGGTTTGGCGCCAAACCTGCGGGATGGTCTGCACGTCTCCATCTTCTCCAGCAGTCGACTCGAATATGCCCGGTCTGCCCGCACTCCCAGCAGAGACGGGGTCCGGATTGAGGGGACGGGGGAGGCCGCGCTGCCATTGCTTTTCTAATGGCCACTATCTCCTCCATCACCTCGGCCAGCCCCAGTCCGCTTTGCTCCGGCCCCACCTCTACCTCGGTCGCTCTAACAGCAGGTCGGCTGCGACGCTCATCTTCCTCTTTGGAGATGTCTTCCCATTCCTGTGCTAGTTGGAAGGCCTCTTGCAGGGAGCGCGGCTTGGACAGCCGCAGGTGTTTGCGCAGCTCCCCGGGGCTGACTGCCTCCACAAACTGGAAGCGCGCTTGTTCTTCTTGTTCTCGTGCTGGTGAATCTGCATAGGCGCGCCACACTTCCCGCTCCAGATTAGAAGCCAGTTTCGCCAGACTTTCCCCGGGGGAACGCACTCTCTGCCTGAATCGCGCTCGTAGCAGCTCTCGGTCCCCCATGCTGCCGAACCTGCGCTGGAGAGCGGCGGTCAGAGCGTTCAAGTCGCCCCACTCTTCCTGCGCCAGGTTCAGCAGCACCATCTGCGCCTCTCCCCGCAGCGCCGCCGTCAGCTGCTGCGCTTTTTCTTCAGGGGTCCACCCACACAGCTTCTCCATCACTCCCATTTGGGCGTTGAACGCTTCCCAGCTTGAGGTGCCATCGAAGCTAGGCAGTTTGGTAGGCAGCCTTCGCTCCACCATGGGTTTCTCCCTGCGTCCCCTTTCCATTGCAGGCTCATCCCTGAACCTCTCCGCTGCTCTCTCGGGTTTCAGCTCACCTCTCGTACGCTCTTCAGGCGCCTTCCAGGGGTTCCAGTCAGACATCTCGACCACCACGTCTGCCGAGAGCTGTCGGTTTGTAGCCGCAAACCTCTTCTCCTTCTCACAGCCAGGTTCCAGTTTAATCCTGCGCTCCATCAGAACCACTTCTGACACCAGTGTAGCGAAACAGGGTAAATGGACAGCCCTTATAAGGACTCCCTGGAAGAAATCACACTACAATGATTGGGCGATAGAGAGAGGAACAAACAGACACACTCATTGCAAGCTCAAGCACTTTATTAAGGGTATCTCTCGAACACAGTGAAAGCAGAGGGGGTCACTACAGAGAAGTGTCCCCCCTCTCATGGTGACCACAGGCCCTCAACCCCCCCCAAACCACCACCACCTGTCCCATATGTTTGCACAAGCATACACCACCCGTCCCTCCACGCATTTATAACAGCCCCCTCTCAATGTTTAATTACCCCTTTATTCCAGTTAACAGTTACCCATGATCCCATGCGCTATGCAACTAATTTGCATAGTGCCCCCGTGCACGTCACAATATTTTTATTTAAAAAAAGAATGCATATTACATATATGACTTGGCAGACCTCTGGATTGAGGTTGATTACTTCTGCGCACTAAACTCATAGAGCCACCACAGATCTCACAGTCATAACACAAACATCAACAAGATATGGTGCATTAAGGTGTAATGGTGTGTGTTCAATAATATAGCAATTTGATATTTATAAATTATATTTATTTTGTTGATGTATCACAATGAAATAATATTGAATTCAAGACTTATTTGACAAAGGTTTGAAAACACATTTTATAAACAATTATTTCTGGAAAACATCTCAAATAATCAATACATTTATTTTTATAATAATTAACAATAATTAAACTCCCCCAATTTCATATAGTAGTAGCCAACATATATATATATATATATATATATATATATATATATATATATATATATATATAACAAAGATTAATTGAAATTCATTTAAAATGTAATTTGATAAACAGTATATTTTTCCTTCCCGTTCTAACCTACGTCAACGAAGCATTATTGATTTGAAGTAAAGCGTTGTATTGGTGGTTTGTGTCTTCTTTTGTAAATATACCATCAAAACATTTTGATAGTGCACCTACGACACCGTCAGCAAGATTTTACTCCGTGAGCGTGCATGACTGAATACCCCGAGCGTCTGCAGCTTCAGAGGATCCATAGAACTGTTGGCGTTTGTGTCACGTGATGTATTGCTTCATGCGAACCAATTGAACCTTTGATTCACAACACTGTTTGCTTCTAATGGTTCGAGATGGGTCAAAGCAGGTGAGGCTTTGTACCCATCACTAGTTGGGGGTGGAACATGAAGAGGCGTTGCTGAGAGCATGAGTGCAGTTGGTCGTGCCAAAATAAACTAAAGTAAGGAAAACTAAGTAAGTGACCTGTGAGTGTAAATCAGGGTAAACAGGAATAGCCTGTGCCTGTTTAGAGAGGGACAATTTAAATGTTTAGTTAGACACAAAAACAGGGTTTCGGCTTTTCTTTTGTATGCACCTACAGTGCATTTGATTTGTTTCAAATAAAGCCACGCCCTGGCGTGTTTCCTTCTACTTTTTTTTTTCCCCCTTGGATTTATAATTGCCTACTACACACCACAAGGACACTATCCTGAAAGACAGCAGCAAAATTCTTTACAATATAATTATATATATGTATATATATACAGTATATATATATATATATATATATATATATATATATATATATATATATATATATATATATATATATATAGTAAAACAGTGGTAGTGTGGTGCTACTGGACACCGGTGCTTTCTTCCCCACAGACTGGAGTGAACTTGTTGCATATTCAGGTGAGTAACTTTATTTACAATATTTACACAAGTTTACACTTAATCAAAAGCGTTATTTGCCCTGTACGGGCTACTACCTCACTTCTCCCCTCTCTATGCTACTTCGAGACAGCCAAGCTGCTTCAAGTTTTGCCTGTAGAATGTCCAGACTCTGCAACAGAGGTAAGTAGGGGTGGGGGCATGCCAGGAACACAGGGGAGTAGAGGTTGGGTTCCCCCCAGTGGAGCAAGCCAGGAACACAGGTGGGTAGAGGTTGGGCTCCCTCTGATGGAGCGAGCCAGGAACACAGGTAAGTAGAGGTTAGGCTCCCTCTGGTGGAGTGAGCCAGAAACACAGGTGAGTAGAGGTAGGGCTCCCTCTGGTGGAGTGAGCCAGGAACACAGGTGAGTAGAGGTAGGGCTCCCTCTGGTGGAGTGAGCCAGGAACACAGGTGAGTAGAGGTAGGGCTCCCTCTGGTGGAGTGAGCCAGGAACACAGGTGAGTAGAGGTAGGGCTCCCGCTGGTGGAGTGAGCCAGGAACACAGGTAAGTAGAGGTTGGGCACCCTCAGTTGGTTCTCCTGGAACACAGAGAAACAGAGAACAGCGGCTTCCTCTAGTGGAGTGAGCCTGCAACACGAGCAAGTGAAGTCCAGGATATGTGGAAGCGTTCCCACTACAGGAGGGTCCCAGGATGCGTACGGATGGATGCTGAATCCCTTAAGAGGAATGGCGGGATCCTGGTACTCCCACCGCAGTGACTGGGTTTAAAAGAGTCAAGTTCAGGCAGTAATAAACAATATCCCAAAACCACGGTCTTGTGTTTGTTTCTTGTACTATAAACACTTCCCACACTTGGTAAAACAGTATAGTTTACCATGTCTGTTCCAGACAGGCACCCCAGGCTAACCCCATGGGACACCTACTAATAACGGCATAGACAGCAGTAAACACAGCAATTTAACCAAATTGCAAAAGTGAACCAAAACAAAACAAAAGGCTGCCTCACCAAGAGGTAAAATGCACTAAACTAAACTTTCAGCAATTAACTACGACTGAAATGTAAAGCACTTACTATAGCTTTCCTACAGACACAGGAAGATAGGATAGATTCCCAAAGCTTGCACAGGCAGCAAAATCACACAACCCCTGCTTGTTCTGCTCTGCTTCCTTTTAAACTGTAACCCCGCCCTACCAATTGATGCTGAGCTTTCTGGGGCGTGTAGTTTCTTTTCCAGCGACGCCATTCCTTAAAGGCGTCACTGCTATTTTCTTCACAATATATATATATATATATATATTGAGGAGGGTGTGTGGTCCAGTGGTTAAAGAAAAGGGCTTGTAACCAGAAGGTCCCCGGTTCAAATCCCACCTCAGCCACTGACTCATTGTGTGACCCTGAGCAAGTCACTTAACCTCCTTGTGCTCCGTCTTTCGGGTGAGACGTAGTTGTAAGTGACTCTGCAGATGATGCATAGTTCACACACCCTAGTCTCTGTAAGTCGCCTTGGATAAAGGCGTCTGCTAAATAAACAAATAATATATATATATATATATATATATATATATATATATATATATATATATATATATGTATATACACACACACACTTATGACTCCAGTGTAAGGCGTTTATGTTTTAATTCAAACAATAAGCTGTTGGAAAATATTTTAATACAAAAGTATGTGTCTAATAATAATTACAACAGTTAAAGCCTTTCTTTGAAAATAAAATTAAGTTCATTAGTAGTAACGGTAGCCTATCGGCACAACTTTTGCACAGCACATTAACATTTTTTTTTTGTGGTAGTAAATCCTAATTGACACATTTAACACATAATTACATTTAACCATATTTGGAAATAAACCAAAGAGCAGAGATGACAAGTAGAATGCACCAATTACCTGAATGGCCACGATTTGGTAATTAAAATGACTAAGTTTTTGTAATATAATTCTAAAATCTTAAATACTTGTTATGCAATGCACATTTAATTAATGGAACAGTTCTTAAAATGCATGACATCCGTAATATTAGCATAGCCCCCACTGACGCAGCACTTTGAAGTTTGCTGTAAACCCATGTCAAAATAAAAAAGTACAGGGGCAAGTGGATTTTTTTCAGGAATAATAATGGTACTATCATAGCGTGCTGTGTTTGTTGTAAACTCAGTTAATGAATATTATGTTAATTTGGCATAAACCTCAAATTTATCCTGAATTCCTTTTTTTGTCCTTCAAAAACTAATACGCTGTTGTCACTATGCACTTGATAAAACTCACACATAAAGCCATGAATTTCCTTGTGTTCATTGTAATTGCGGTGCCAGTTGTCAATGTGGTTTTGTAATGCTGAGACCACCTGAATCTAATTGACTTTGAATCCTAAACACCCAGTGGTAAAGGCCAGTGTTCTAATAAAGAACATTCCTGCCAGCTGAGGACAATGTAACCTAGAATCCAGCATGCTGTCACTGACAGCCCTCTGTGCAGAGCTGGGAAAAGAGAAGCGCCTTACCAAGCTGTGCTGGTGCAGCATGTTTTTCAAATTCAGTGGCTGTATTACATTTTTAAGCACTAAAAAATACACTTGCAAACGGAAGACTATCAAAACATCAATGATTAGTCAATAATACACTACTTACAATGGGAAACTATTAAAGCAATATGATATTAATCCAGGGAAAATGTTCTTCAATTTCTTGAGGTATTATATATTCTTCTCTTGTAATTGGGGCAACTATTGTAATATGTGTTAACTGGAACATGCATGTACGAAATTATAAACTAGCATCTACTGTCATAATAAAACTTTCAGGCACTTAAAGTTTATTGGCTAAATGAACTGGTCTGGTAATTCCAGATGTGGAGCGTATCATTGCAATATTATATAGATAAAGACTGTGCATTTCAGTTTTAGGTTTTGTGTTCTTCTACAGAAGATTTTTTTCCCTATTTTCCCCTGTGATACATAGGGGTGTTATTTCTTAAGCAGGTTATCAGGGATTATTGACAGTTTTTTAGGTATCAGCTTGCATGTTTCTGGCCTGTGATAGATAATCATAATTATTTTTGTTAACTTTGATGGCCTTATTAATAAAGTTTGGCTTAAGATTCTTAAAGCTTTTTCCTCCAAATCAATTTTTTTTTTTTCAGAAAAGGAAAGCTTACCCAGTTAAGCTGGCAAATCAGAATTTAAGGTCTTGTAACTAGTTTTCAATTATTACTTATTCAATGTTTTGTAATTGGTTAAGTACAAAAGAATGTGCTAATAATAATTTGGAGTAAAATGCTTTAACACTCGTTTTCTTCAATATCTTTTCAAAACTTTCTTCAATACCACTGATAGATGTAAAAGGCCCGTAGATGTAAAAGGCTGCACACGTTACCATTAAAGACACATCGATACTTGTTCCCTGACAAGAAAAAGAGGCAATACTTGAAGACCTGAACTGGCTCGTGGTTATATATAGAACATATTAGATCCAGTCACAGAAGGTTAAACATTTTCTTGCCAGGTGTTAACATAATATACCAGTTAACTTCCAGATGATACAAATCAGAAGGGGGGCTATTTTTTCCCTATTTTCCCCTGTGATACATAGGGGTGTTATTTCTTAAGCAGGTTATCAGGGATTATTGACAGTTTTTTAGGTATCAGCTTGCATGTTTCTGGCCTGTGATAGATAATCATAATTATTTTTGTTAACTTTGATGGCCTTATTAATAAAGTTTGGCTTAAGATTCTTAAAGCTTTTTCCTCCAAATCAATTTTTTTTTTTCAGAAAAGGAAAGCTTACCCAGTTAAGCTGGCAAATCAGAATTTAAGGTCTTGTAACTAGTTTTCAATTATTACTTATTCAATGTTTTGTAATTGGTTAAGTACAAAAGAATGTGCTAATAATAATTTGGAGTAAAATGCTTTAACACTCGTTTTCTTCAATATCTTTTCAAAACTTTCTTCAATACCACTGATAGATGTAAAAGGCCCGTAGATGTAAAAGGCTGCACACGTTACCATTAAAGACACATCGATACTTGTTCCCTGACAAGAAAAAGAGGCAATACTTGAAGACCTGAACTGGCTCGTGGTTATATATAGAACATATTAGATCCAGTCACAGAAGGTTAAACATTTTCTTGCCAGGTGTTAACATAATATACCAGTTAACTTCCAGATGATACAAATCAGAAGGGGGGCTATAGTCAATTTTTTTTTTTCATCCTTTATGACTTTAAGCTGAGTTTAAAAAATGACTTTATTGCAATAACAGAAAATGGTTGGCTGGGATAATGAGTGTATCTGCTTTTACATTGTACAATTGAAATGCTACTTTTTTAAAATCAATTTTTAATGTTGGATTTTCTTGATAGAATCTGCTACTTACTTAGACTTATCAATGACATGTATACCATCAATATAGGTGATTTTCAAGCTGTATGCTCAGTACAAACTCTGCAAGTAATTTATGACACTGAAATTAATAATACAGTCACTTGAGAAAAAGTGGTTTAAAACTACTGGACCACATACATTTTTGTTCACATGTCTTTGCATATGAGTACCATTAGATATACAATATTATAAAGCTGGTTTATAACTTATTGGATTTGCATTAAAACAAAATAATTCATCTAAAGCACAGTTCTAGTAAACTTCTTTTTTAATTTCATTTTATTTTGGAATGTATTTTATCACCTGTCAGTTTTGCCCTACGGTATGTCCTCTTAAATTGGATCTGTAAGCCCTTCATAAAGTTTAATAAATCTTCAGCATTCACCTCAGAGAAATGATATTAAAAACCTTCAAATGTGAAGTTGAACCTAGACGCAGCTCTGGGGAATTAGATCACCATAATCAGGTTGTAATGAAAGCCTCTGTCGCTGTTATTTCCCAGTCATAATCTGTCTGTCTTTATGAAAAAAGAGGCCTTGTCTTTGGTTCATCAGCAGCTTTAATTGGAAGATGTCTTCATTTCACTCTGGGGCCCACTGGGATAATAACTCAACCCCATGTTTAAACACAGGCCCAAGCCGCTGATATTTTTCATTTAGTAAAGCATGCCTCTTTAAATGATTTAGCAAATCATCATGAATGCCAGATGCCATGATTGGCAGCTCATTGCCGGAGCGCCATTTGCATGACATTTGTTCACCGGCTGGATTAGCTGCTGCAGGTAAACAAACAGGGACCTGTTCTGACTCCCTTCCTGTTTATTTTCTCATAATCAAATGGCATTTATAAAAAAAACAGAAAGGGAAAGGGTGGGGGAAGAGCAACAAGCAACATGCAGCTGCAAAATAATAATAAGGGAAAATAATGTAATCAAGCTAAATGTGATGACTTTATTTGAGTGATATTTGGACGGTGGCACACAGAGCGATTATTACTCTGGTGCTCCCACAGTGTAGAGCCCACAACTTCCCAGAAGACTTGTTCTAATATAAAAGTGAAGGCTTGGCTTTTGTGCTGTGGATGATGTTCACCTGTATAGCACCCTTTTGAAAAACTACTCCCCTATCTCTGTGATATAGCCATGCCCAATCTAACAATTTCCATATTCATTTATAAAAAATAAATAAATAATAATCTACATTATTAAAGGTAAACAGTGTAGTGACTGGCAGAATGTATCATGGGCATGCTAAGTGGGGTGTTCACACCTTTGGAATGGACACCAGCTGAGAAGTTATCAAAGTTATACACTTATAACTTTAAATAGTGTAAGGATTATTGCCCACATTGTCAAATGCTCTTCCTGTAGTGATTTAGAGGACAGATCTCAAACCCCCGTGAACTCGAGCAGACATTTTGAAAAGAGCTTTGAAACGGACTTTAAAGTTGTAAGTGTAAAAGATTGTCAGGATGTTAACAATAAAAAAATACGCTTGGATTGCTTTACGTTGAATCATTCCTAGCTTGTAACAGCCAAAGAATGACTTCTCTCAAAAATATTCCTGTATTTCTGGGGATAAATTGTAGTATTGAGTTTACTGAAAGTCTACTTCACAATACTGGGAGACCCCGAGAATACGTACAGTATACTATGAATTCTCAGATTGTTAGTGAATTCAACCTAATGCATTTCTTTTCAGTTTACCATGCCATTTGGATCTCTTAAACATGTATAAATGTTAATGGCCTATTCAATGGTGAACCCATTAGTGATCAGTGTGTTAAGTACAAGAAAATGTGCTCTGTAAAACCAGAAAAGTTTTTTATTCAGAAAACAAAAACCTAAATTTAATAGTAGAACTTTTGCCAACAAACGCTATTATGTCTGTGAGTTTGACATTCAAACCTTATTAAATGCAGGAACAAAGCCACTTTATACAGTGTATACTGTGTCATAAAGTTCAAATTCTGAATGCATTGCTCATAATAGTGTTTGAAATTAAAATAGTGTATGTTAGATTTTTTTTTCACCTGAATTTATTAAACACATTTTTGACACCTCAGCTCTTGATGTAAGTATGAGTGATATTGTTCCAGCACTGGGAGGGAGACTTAAACAATGTCTGGGAGATTTGATTTTATTACATATAAATGCAATTGTCTTTGTAATCTGATTTTATTATGTTAGGGGCTCTCCAAGGTAAACTTTTAGTGGAAGCAATAAGGTGAAATTTATTAAAACAGGCCAGTGTTTGGAATGAAACATTTTCTAGTTATGCTTTTGTTTCTGTTCAATGTAACTATAAAAGATGGCCAGTTGGTCACCACCTACATGTATAACTATCGGAAACTTTCAGAAAGGAGAACCCGCCCCCTAATCAAATGCGTAATCATCGAACCATATAAATACCCTTTTTCATCTACAGCTCTTATCGTTCGGTGTTGTCTCTTACCTTGGCATTATGGATTCGACATCTCCAACTGTAGGCCCAGTTCCAGGACCCAGCAGAAAAAAAGACCTGACAGGAATCATCTAACACAACATTTTACAAGCGCTGCAATTTAAAATTCTGCTGCATCCTTCATTCTACAGTTGCGGTTTAGAACAGTGATTATCAGTCCAGTCACTGTTGCCAAACGTTCCTTGTCCAGTAAACTCCATGCTCAAAATTCACAAAGGAAGGAACATAAATTTAGTCATATTGTTACTTCTCCTTGAAATTTATGATATAAAGATTGTGCAAAAAAATTACTTTTCCAGAATTGTTTCAGCTTTAGTTCATATAGACAGCTCTGTAACGCATATCCAATGTGCTGTCAGGAATACATCAATGTTATGGGTAGCCGAATGTGAGCGCGATCACGCACAACAGGATCACAACACTACAATTATACTCTACAAGTCAGACTTTTCAACAGTGACGTAGCTAAGGGGTGGTATTAAGGGTTTGAACCCTCCCCCCGAAATTCATTAATCAAAGGTGGGAGAAAAACTAATGTCAGCCACCTGCAACACTGTAAACCCCCGTCCCAACCAATGTAAGCTCTGACCTGTGAGCTGTTTGCTTCCCTGCCCGCCTAAGCACACTTAAAAAAAAAAGTCAGTCAAACACATATCTAGTTGTGATTGGGCAGAGTCCTGTAATTTTTACACCAGATTCAGCCTTCGATTCATTTGATTGGACAAAAAATGTGCATGTAATGTTCAACCCAACGTGCGATTAGACGTCCAAATCAAAGATTAATATAGAAATTCTGACCTCGGGGGACTGGCGAAAATACAAAACATAATTGCTGACTTAAAAATGGAGTGCTTTTAACGGTGCATTTGAAGATATGCATGGAAAAGAAGTTACAACAAAATGAGTTATTTAAACTCGGTGTAGTGTTAGAAAGTGTTACATTGTCAGAATGTGGTACACGTACCAAAACTTGACTAATGTAGCGTCAGAATTGGTACGTTTTCACATTAAAAGTGGTATGTTGTCAGATTTTGGTACAGATGCAATCAATTGCGATCTGATGATGTTTTCATATTGTCAAACAGAGGTACATTTACCATTAATTACACATTATTTTTTGCAAACTTAAACCGGGAACAGACAATCAATTTCTGTAAAAGAAAAAAAAAAAAACAATTCACAAAGATCAAGACAAAATGAGAACTCCACCGCAAAGTTGTAAAAGTAAAAAAATGTACAAGACCCAAATGTATTGCATATGATAAATATTCTTATACTATTTTCTTAATGGTGGATAAATATGATCAATTAGATTAACAACAATGTCAAATGATAAATTCAACAAAAAAATATGTAAAAGACTGAAAACAGCATAATGTACCAGATTTGAAGAGGCACTTACCTGCTTTCTTCACGGAAGCTGTTCTGGCATTGTTTAGACATGCACGAGCAAGCGCAGTACGCTGCGTACCACTTTTTACCGCGTACCTGAAAATAACACTACACCGGTTCATTGTTTACAAATCATGCACAAAAGTGCATTTCATATTGAATTTACAGACTTTCGTTGATAAAAATTAATCAACGTCTAGGAGGCTACTAGACATCCTCTGCTTTTGACCAACTCTGAGGACACCTGGTTCCCTTTCAATTCGAAGACAACCACCAAACATATTTATGGGATATGCCTGCCTATTGTTAGGTATTCATCAGAGCTGCCGATAGGCCCCTTTGTGGGGTAATGTCCTCGGTCCCGTCTACCGAGCGATCAAAATAGTCAGCCCAAAGAAGCCATTTCTCTTTTTGCCTCTCAAGACGGTAAGGTAAGACCTCTGTGTTAGCAACTGAGCGTATTTTGAAAGAGCTTTTCCGAGTCAACCTCAGTTCCCCTGCATTCATGCTGAAAGCTGGCTTGCAGCTCTAAAATAAAGCCTCTTTCTTCTCCTTTCTTCAGCAGCCTGTCTCGCTTGTGTTGCATGTTTTTTTCTTACTGTCTGTCATATGTGTGCAACTTAGGAGAAACAGTTGGATGTAATTAGTTTTGGTTTTTTTTGGCATTGGCGTCTCTTGCGGCTCTCAGCAGGGTTGCCAGCTTCAGCTGTGGGTACACGCTTAGCAGTCTCCCTCTGTTCTAAATGCTTCTTGCAAAGTTCCTGTGCTAACTGTAAAATATATTCTCTCCTTGGTAAATTCTTCTCCATGCATTCTTTGTAAAGTACCCAGGAGTTGATGGCTGCTAGGTCCAATACATTGTAAAACATCTGAACAGACCACCGTCGGGAGCCAGCTTTCACACAATACTGCAGTGCCATCTGTTCCAAAACATCAACTCCATATTTTGTTGTGTTCTAAAACTCCACAGTCTCTGGTATTATGTAATATATCTCCTTTATTTACTCCCGCATTTCATGCTTTGTGAGAATATTTAATACATACAGACAGAAAGGTACACGAACGCACAGCCCTATATGTGTTACACGACTGGAGAAAATTACATTTTAAAACCAAAAATCGCCAAAATGACCGCTGCAGGGCTTCTAGTGTTAATCAGCCTATCAGTGCTTCTGTACTGGCTTTTCTGTGATCTGCTGTACTGTGCGTAGCAGGTGGGACAAAGTCAGTGCTGCATTGTTTTGATTTAGGTTGCTAAAATCTAGTTTTCAGCATTAGATGAAAATACCAAAAATGGACGACAACGCAAAACAAGCAAAGCATATTTTGGCTGAGGATTGCGGCAATTTTCCAAATAAACTGTACATGCAGATGGAGGTAATTGTTTTGCACACCTTGTAATGTGACTTAAAGAAAATACGATCGATCGCCATAACTTCAGAATCACACATTAAACAAAAGGCTTCTACAGAGGCTGCTGAACAGAACGTAAAACAAACAAAGGCTTTCAGAAAGCAAACTGGAAAGTCAGTGCAGACAAAAAAGTATTCCTGTGTCGGTTGTAGCCAAGTTAAATCAGCACTACAGGTACAATCAAGCACAGCTACCTCGGTTCAAACAACCTGCTGTTTACTTTTTAAACGCAGTTAGAATTTTAGACCCGAATAGACACGTTTTCTTTGTTTTGACTCAGTACTGATAAAATAAATTCCTGGATGGGACAAATAACATCACAACGAACGTGCTGCATATATGGATTTTATTAAAGAATGCCAGATACCTTTGGGTAGCCGAGTTTTGGGACAGTTTCTAATTGATGTCCACATCTGTATAACTTGCAAAGCTTTGCCTAACACTTCCAACCAATTCAGTGGTTGCAGACTTGCAGTCTCAATGTATGGGCAAATCCACACCAGACAGAGAATGTCGGCAGCAACTGTTGGGCGATGTTGCATGCTTGTCTTTTAACAAATGGCAGCACTCTGTTTTAGTAAGGAAGCAAGTACCACTATTTTTAGGCTTTTATAGTGCTCTGAAATATTAGGTGTATTTAATGTTTAAACAGGTCCAAAAAATATCTGTGAAATCCTAATTATAATCCTAATCCTAACTGGATGACTTGGCAATGCGCATAAAATCCTTTTTGCCAATGACATAACTGTAGAACTTCTTGCAGCTCATGCTGAAATTCATTTTTACTTTTCAGCTTTGATTACTCGCGCAAGCTTCAATTCACTGTCACAATAAGAAGAAGAAGAAGAAGAAGAAGAAGAAGAAGAAGAAGAAGAAGAAGAATACTGTATCCCACCATCGTGATGCTTCACATCCAACTCGCCACCATGTGATGCCTCGCTCTTTTTTTACACAATTTACAAAATGCCTTTGTGTCACAGGGTGACGAGCTTAAGTGTTGTTTAAGCCCTTTATTATTATAATAATTATTTATTGGTATTTGCACTTTATCTTTTATTGTTCACGATTTGAGTTTGGAATTGCATGTTTTATTTGATTTGTATTTATTTTGTGTATTGTTTTCTATATATGGGTTT
Organism: Acipenser oxyrinchus oxyrinchus; assembly: GCA_030684275.1. NCBI lineage: Eukaryota > Metazoa > Chordata > Actinopteri > Acipenseriformes > Acipenseridae > Acipenser > Acipenser oxyrinchus. Next base: position 37,708,445 of record CM060248.1, on the reverse strand, counting down.
ATTTGCATGCACTGTTTGTGTTGCACGAGATTGTTTCTTTTGTTGTTGTACACTCTCTCTCCGCCAACCCAGACTGATGGTTATGGCAGAACCCTGATTACAGGAAGTGTAGTGGTGATTGGGCGAGGCAGTGGTTTGTCCCGCCCTCCAAGCTATTTGAGTGGACCCTGGACGCAGTAGCAAAAAAGCAAGGCAGTGCAAAAAGGCAGTGCAGGCAGTGCAGGAGGGCAGCAGCGGCAGCAGGAGCGACAGAGAGGGAGATGCAGTTAGGAGCGGAGGCAGGAACCAGGAGTAGAAAGCAGTTGCGGTGGATCGGGTGAATTGGGTGCAGTAGTTGAGCGAGTGGAACGAGTATTTATGAGAAGAGCTGACTGGAGGATTCGGCTGGTGTGGTGAAGCGGCGGATTTGAGAGGAAGGCGAGAAACCACAATAGGAAGGGCGTGTCGACTTGCCCTTCCGCAGAGTTAAGTGCCTCTCAGATTTTTAACCTTTGTTCTGGTGTTTCGCACCATAGAGGAACGCTGAAAACGGAAACCACTGTGAATTAGTATTTTAGATACCCACTGCATCTGGTTTAGTGTGCTGTGCACTTATTCCTGTACCCAATTTTATACTCTGGTCTCGCCTCAGCTGTAGTTGTAATATATGTATTGATCTGCTGGCGTAGTCGTAATAGGTGTACTGAATCGCTGCTGTAGTTATCTTTTGCTCTGAATGTGTTTTAGCTTTATATAAATATATATCACAATTTTGTCCTGAATTTAGTTTTTTTTTAACTTTTACTTTTTTGAATAGTATCTGCTTGGGGTTTTATTTCTTTTAAGAAAGATTGACTGCGTGTTTTGTTTTATTTGTTAGTTTATTGCAAGTTTGCACAGAGAAGATCCTTTGGATTCTGATGGACCCGCAGCTATTCAAGTGGATTGGAACCACTGGCTTGCAGAACCATGCAACATATCGACTCGCTGTTTTCTAACAAATGGTCCTTGTCTTGGGGCTGACGTTTTGTCATTTGGACTGTGTGGTCTTGCTGTATCTTGTGTCTAATTATTGTTTTAACCTTGTTGTGTTTCGTATGTTTGATTTAAATAGTTTTTGTTCAGTTTTTTTTTTATTTTGTTATTTTGTTGTTTTTTTGGGTTTATTAATCGTTTCTTTTGTTGTTGGTGGTTTTTAATAATTGTTGTAAAGAACGAAATAAAACTGCTGTCCACTAATTACAGTTTCTGGTGTGCTGTCCATTCCTGGGTGTTGGTTGGTCGGTGGTGTGGCTCCCCTCCAGAATATAATCAAACCTGTGTTGCTCTTTTTAGTCTGAACTGTTTCGCTATTCAAATATATTTCTGGGGTGCAAATCCCCAGTGGCATAGTTTCTGATTGGGATTTCTGATTGGGTGAGCAGCCATTTTGATCTTCCATCATGCCAGGAGAGGAAGCACAGGCTATAGGGCCATAAGTAATGTTGACGCCATTTTTCATGGGAGCGCCTTGGATCCAGAAATTTAAAGGGTATAGAGTCGGAGGTGAAGCTAGCGGAATGGAGGTCTCAAATTGAGGCTATGCTTAGTATACAGCAATTTGGCGGAGAACAAAAAACTGAGTTTGTATTGGGGGCTTTAGATGGGGAAGCAAAGAGAGAAATGCTTGCTATTGATAAAGGTAATAGAGACACACCTGGAAAGATTTTTAGTATTTTAAAAGAGCTATATGGAGATAGAGCTCCAATTGCAGCATTAAGAATACAATTTTTTAATTGTAAACAAGAATCTAATGAGTCTCTTCGAGCCTTTTCCCTCCGGCTTCGAGAACTGTTCTCCAGATTACAATGTCGGGACCCTACAGGTCTGGAGCAAGCTGATCTGTTATTGAGGGACCAGTTTATTATGGGCATTCGAGAAGGAGTGTTGAGACAGGAGCTGCTGCGACAAGTTCGGCGGGACGAGAGGATGCCTTTTGATGAGGTAAAGAGAGAAGCTTTATTTCATGAGAGTGAACAGGAAGGAGAGCGGTGGGTGTCACCAGCCTGCTTGGCTGTAGAGAAACCCAGCCCTACCCGGCCACCTGCACAATTGGACTGGAAGCAAGAATTTAAGAGAGAACTGTTACAAGAGGTCCAAGGGCAGATTTTTGAACTGACACAAACTCTGCTTAGTGAATTGAGGGGTGGAGCTCAGCGGCCTAAGCAGCTCACTCTGATGGATCATGCGAAAGATACATCTGCAGGTAGGCCAAGGAGAGGTTTGACTAATCAAAATGGATTTCCTGTTAGGTCGGGTAATAAGTGGGATATGCAGGGCCGTCCAATTTGTAATGCTTGTGGTGCAGCGAGACACATATCCAGATATTGTTGTCAAAATGCTTCCGGGACGGCTTTAAACTAGCTTCTCCAGTTGCTGTGGGTCAGGTGGCTGGATGACCTCATACAGACCCTACTGAAACCCTGCAAGAGGTAGTTGTAGGCACATGCCCCCTAGTGGAGATTTGGGTAGATGGAGTTAAAGTGCGTTGTCTTTTAGACACAGGCTGTCAAGTCACTCTGTTTAGTGAGAGCCTGTTTAATCAGCATTTTAAGAATAAGAGTATGAGCGATACTGCAGGCATATCGTGGCTGGTGTTACGTGCTGCTAATGGGCTTAAGATTCCATATGTGGGTTACTTGGTAGCTGACTTTCAAGTAGGAGGTGTGAAGATTCTGTCACGTGGGGTAGTTGTTGTAAAAAATGATTGTTTAGGCTCTAAGCAGGCTATCATGGGGATGAATGTGATAGCAGCTTGTTGGGAAGAACTGTTTCAAGGAGGTGGGAATAACCCTTTCTTCTTTGCCTCCCAGCCAAATCGCGCAGTAGAGAGAGAATGGAAAGAAGCTTTTGCGACCTGTCAGCGTAACCAAGCCGCCACTCCGAAGGATGGCCTTATGGGCACAGCGAGGCTCGCTTATCGATGCCCAGAGACAGTGCCAGCACGGAGTGAGGTAGCGCTGTGGGTAAAGGCTCCAATGGGGCCAGGGGGTCAAAGCTATTGCGCTCTGGTAGAGCCAGTGAAAGAGCCTGGACTTGTAGAGGTGGCTAGAACTCTGGGTATAGTGAACAAAGGAAGAGTTCTAGTGAGGGTAAGGAATTTGAGCTCTCACTCAGTAAGTTTGAACCGGTTTCAAAAGCTAGCTATTGTTTCAGTCATTGATCCTAGGGATGTGAAAGGGGAACGGGACTTAGCATTGACGGAAGTTAGCCCTGGAGTAGTTGAGGTGGGGATAACGCAAGCCAGTCCTGTTGGGCCCTCTGACGATGTAGCTTTGCCCCAGCACTTGTCCCTACAGGGAGATGGCTTGACCTCGGAACAGCAGAGCCAATTGGATGCACTCCTGAAGAAGTGGCAGCGGGTGTTTTCAGCACATGAAGAGGATTATGGATGGACAGGTATTGTGCAGCATCAGATCCCTACGGGCAATGCCGCACCGATACGAGAGAGATATCGACCAGTCCCACCCACGCTATATAAGGAAATTCGGACATTGTTACAAGGTATGTTGGACGGAGGAGTTGTAAGAGAGAGCTGCAGTCCATGGGCGGCACCAATTGTGTTGGTGCAGAAGAAGGATGGAGCATGGCGCTTTTGTGTTGATTATAGAAAGCTGAATGCAGTAACGCATAAAGATGCCTATCCCCTTCCTAGAACTGAGGCCTCTCTGACCAGTTTGACCCAGGCGGAGTGGTATTCCACATTAGATCTGGCCAGTGGCTACTGGCAGGTGGAAGTTGACCCCAAGGACCACGAAAAGACCGCCTTTACTACTCCTTTCGTCCTGTATGAATTTGAAAGAATGCCATTTGGGCTATGTAATGCCCCAGCAACATTCCAGAGACTGATGCAGCGCTGTTTAGGGGGATCCCTGCTAATATACCTTGCTGATGTTATTGTGTATTCTGTAGATTTTATGACCCACTTGAGCCACCTGGAAGCAGTGTTCGAGGCTTTATGGAAATACGGACTGAAATTACGCCCGGAAAAATGTCAGCTTTTTCAGCGGCAGGTAAAATTTCTAGGGCACCTGGTCAGCGCAGAGGGAGTTGCCCCTGACCCACAGAAGGTGGCGGCAGTCCACGATTGGGAGCCTCCCACAACTGTATGGCAAGTACGATCATTCCTTGGATTTGTAGGATACTATAGGCGCTTTATCAATGGGTTCTCGAAGATTGCCCGACCCCTAAATGAGCTGTTGTTGGGTACAGGGCACCGGCGGGGACGGAGTTCCTCTTCCATAAATTGGACCCCAGAGTGTGAAGCAGCTTTTCAATGCTTAAAGCAAGAGCTGTTGCAAGCACCTATTCTTGCGTATGCAGATTTTTCATCCCCATTTGTACTTTATATTGATGCCAGCAGTGGTGGGTTGGGAGCTGTGTTAGCCCAACAGCAGGGAGGGTTGGAGAGGGTTATTGCTTATGCGAGCCGTAGCCTGCACCCAGCCGAACGTAATGATGCAAACTACAGTTCTTTTAAATTGGAGCTTTTGGCTTTAAAGTGGGCTGTGGCCGAGAAATTTAAAGACTATCTGTGGGGTGTGAAGTTCATCGTATACACCGATAATAACCCTTTGGTTCACCTACAGACTGCCAAGTTGGGTGCCGTAGAACAGAGATGGGCAGCTCAATTGGCAAATTATGACTATAAAATTTAACATCAACTGGGCCGTGAGAATATTAATGCAGATGTGCTTTCCAGACTTCCCTTAGAACGAACCAATGGACAGTATTTGGAGGGGGAGGCGTTACCAACAGTAAGTCAACCAGATGACCCAATGTGCCATCTGGGTGAAGCAGTAGGAGTGGCTTTGGACAGACAGACGTGTCAGACTTGTGGAAGGGATTACAGGGTGAGGATCCAACCCTGCAATCAGTGATGAGGTATTTGAGGAGAGCAACCCCCTCTACAGCTGCTGAGAGGAGGAGTAAATCCCCACGTGCCTTGAAGATACTGCAGCAGTGGAAACGCCTTGAACTGAAGGAGGATGTGATTTGTCGCAAGGTACAGGACCCAGGGACAGGTGAAATGTTCACCCAAATTGTCGTCCCACAGAACAGTGCTCGACAACTCTGGGAAGAGTATCACGAACATTCTGGCCATCTTGGGTTGGAAAAGACTTTGTCTGTGTTGAAAAGGACTTTCTACTGGCCTGGACTGAAGGAAGATGCCCACGACTGGCTTGAAGCGTGCCCACGCTGTCTCCTACGGAAGGCGAGGCCGGAGGGTAAGGCTCCTCTAGTCTCCATTAAAGCAACAGCTCCTTTAGAAATCGTAGCTTTAGATTTTCTCACACTAAGTAGACCTTCAGATCAGTACCAAACATTTTAGTTATTACCAACCTATTTACTAAATTTGCTTGGGCAGTGCCTACACGAGACCAGACCGCCCTTACGACGGCACGTGTCTTATGGCATCAGATTATTCAGCCTTTTGGCTGCCCTGAAAGATTCCATTCTGACCAAGGTCCCAACTTTGAATCAATCCTTATTAGAGAGCTCTGTCAATACTATGGTTGCCGAAAAAGCCGCACGACCCCATACCATCCTCAAGGTAATGGAGGTTGTGAACATTTTAATCAAACCATACTAAATCTTCTTGGAACTTTAGAAACAGAGAAGCAGAATAGGTGGATGGATTATTTACCAGAATTAGTCCACGCCTATAACAATTCTGTACATGCTTCTACTGGGTACACCCCATTTTATCTTATGTTTGGAAGACATGCACGTTTACCAGTAGATATGGTGTTTGGCACCATTAGTGAAAAGACAGAGGTTAGCAGTGAGGAATGGGTACAGAAGCATCATGAGAGGTTAACCTATGCCTATGCAAAGGCAGGGGAGAACATGGGTAGGGCTGCAGAGAGGACGAAACGAGGCCATGATCAGTCTGCTAGAGATGCCCCATTAGTACCAGGAGAGAGGGTATTAATTTTGGATAGTCGTAGGCGTTCAAAAGGGAAATTAGCAGATTGGTGGGAGAAACAACCCTACATAGTAATTGGTAGTATTCGGCCCAGAAGGGAAAGAGGGACCTGAGAGAGTCCTCCACCGAAATCGCCTCCGCTCCTGTATCCATTACCCAAAAGTAGTTCAACCAGCTGGAGGGGTGAATCCAACAGCATCAGCAGAAGTGCCTCCGTTAGCATGGGGTTATTTGTATGAAGTAAATCCAAACAGACCAATTTTAAACCCCCAGGAGAATGCTCCGGGATAAGGCGCTCCCAGAGGGAAAATATTGGGAGACCCCCGTCAAGATACCGTGATTAAATGTTTTGGGGAGTAGGTTGGCTCCTGGGACAGGAACCTATAAGCAGGGGAGAGTGTCACAGGGTGACGAGCTTAAGTGTTGTTTAAGCCCTTTATTATTATAATAATTATTTTTTGGTATTTGCACTGTATCTTTTATTGTTCACGATTTGAGTTTGGAATTGCATGTTTTATTTGATTTGTATTTATTTTGTGTATTATTTTCTATATATGGGTTTATTTGCATGCACTGTTTGTGTTGCACGAGATTGTTTGTTTTGTTGTTGTACACTCTCTCTCCGCCAACCCAGACTGACGGTTATGGCAGAACCCTGATTACAGGAAGTGTAGTGGTGATTGGGCGAGGCTGTGGTTTGTCCCGCCCTCCAAGCTATTTGAGTGGACCCTGGACGCAGTAGCAAAAAAGCAAGGCAGTGCAAAAAGGCAGTGCAGGCAGTGCAGGAGGGCAGCAGCGCAGCAGGAGCGACAGAGAGGGAGATGCAGTTAGGAGCGGAGGCAGGAACCAGGAGTAGAAAGCAGTTGCGGTGGATCGGGTGAATTGGGTGCAGTAGCTGAGCGAGTGGAACGAGTATTTATGAGAAGAGCTGACTGGAGGATTCGGCTGGTGTGGTGAAGCGGCGGATTTGAGAGGAAGGCGAGAAACCACAATAGGAAGGGCGTGTCGACTTGCCCTTCCGCAGAGTTAAGTGCCTCTCAGATTTTTAACCTTTGTTCTGGTGTTTCGCACCATAGAGGAACGCTGAAAACGGAAACCACTGTGAATTAGTATTTTAGATACCCACTGCATCTGGTTTAGTGTGCTGTGCACTTATTCCTGTACCCAATTTTATACTCTGGTGCCGCCTCAGCTGTAGTTGTAATATATGTATGGATTTGCTGCTGTAGTTGTAACATATGCATTGATCTGCTGCCATAGTTGTAATAGGTATACTGAATCGCTGCTGTAGTTATCTTTTGCTCTGAATGTGTTTTAGCTTTATATAAATATATTATCACAATTTTGTCCTGAATTTAGTTTTTTTTTAAACTTTTACTTTTTTTAATAGTATCTGCTTGGGGTTTTATTTCTTTTAAGAAAGATTGACTGCATGTTTTGTTTTATTTGTTAGTTTATTGCAAGTTTAACACAGAGAAGATCCTTTGGATTCTGACGGACCCGCAGCTATTCAAGTGGATTGGAACCACTGGCTTGCAGAACCACGCAACATATCGACTCGCTGTTTTCTAACGAATGGTCCTTGTCTTGGGGCTGACGTTTTGTCATTTGGACTGTGTGGTCTTGCTGTATCTTGTGTCTAATTATTGTATTAACCTTGTTGCGTTTCGTATGTTTGATTTAAATAGTTTTTGTTCAGTTTTTTTATTTTGTTATTTTGTTGTTTTTTTGGGTTTATTAATCGTTTCTTTTGTTGTTGGTGGTTTTTAATAATTGTTGTAAAGAACGAAATAAAACTGCTATCCACTAATTACAGTTTCTGGTGTGCTGTCCATTCCTGGGTGTTGGTTGGTCGGTGGTGTGGCTCCCCTCCAGAATATAATCGAACCTGTGTTGCTCTTTTTAGTCTGAACTGTTTCGCTATTCAAATATATTTCTGGGGTGCAAATCCCCAGTGGCGTAGTCGGAACCTGTATAATAGGGTGCCCTGCGACACTTGTAACACAGTCATATGATTGAATCCAGCACCCCCCCCACTGCGTTCTTTGCTTTTTAGGGTCAGGCTCGTCAACAACACCAGCCACCATGACAATTCATTAAGAAAACCAGTCGCACCAAGTAAAACACATGACGCATCCCGCATCATATGACTGCAGGTTAACGTGATTTGATAGCTGCTTAGATGCAATGCAAACAACTCACTCAAACAACATGCCCTAAACCAGTACAGTGTGCTGTTGCACCGCAAGACAGTACAGCAGCCACATATATGAAATTTCCTAACGAGAAAATAAAAAAATCACATTTTACGCCTGGGTTTTCAATGTTTACTCTAAAAATTGGGACAAATGGCGTCCCGACAATACCTCGATCAGGACATGGGACAAAGCCCCTAATATCGGGACGACCCCGATTTTATCTGGACGTCTGGTCACCCTAGTGCGACTGCCTGCGCAGTATTGATTTTAAGGAGTGTGTGTGTCTTTTCAAGCCTACACTCTTGAGGAGAACACACTTCTCCGCCTGGGATAGGCTCTGCTGTACCCAAGCCGTTGAGTGATTCCGCCAGCTGCTCTGTGCGTGCAGTTCGGCAAAATAAAAAAATAAAAAATTCTACTGTTGTTGTTGCATGTCCACATCTGTGTGCATTTGTACCTGCCCCACTGTAGAGTAGACCTCGCCGGCTGCCTCGGCCTGCCCACCCCGGTGTGTCGGGCCTTAAAAAATCACGGTGCTTGGTGCAGTCAATACTTGGTGCGCTCAATACTTGGTGCACTCGGTAAACTCAGTGCGTGTAGCGCCCGCAGTACTCAGTGTGCATATTGCCCACAGTGCTTGGTACACACGGTGCACACAGCGTGTGCTCTTGGTGCACACAGCGTGTGCTCTTGGTGCACGGTGTTGGAAGGTGCACGCGGTACTTAGTACCTTGGTGCTCGCGGTGCTCATGCGCTCCCGTGTCTAGCACTCCGTGCAGGCGCATTGTGCGGTGCCAGTGGGTTACATACCAGGCGGCATTAGTACAGTGACGACAAGCATGTCTTGGTACCATGCTTGCACGTCCTGTAGGGCGAACATACCCCAGGAGAACGGACATGCCCTGTGTGCGCGGTGCTTGGGTGTCCAGCACGCCACTCTGGCCCTCGGGGATGAGACTTTTTGCAACATCTGCACAGGTGCTTCGCAATAGACTGGCTAAGCGAGACGGGTTAAGCACTCAAAGCAGGTGAGGGACATAATGGACATCAAGGCGCAGATGGCCCAGGTCCTGGAGCTCCTGACAAGGCAGAAGGCACCTGCGGCTCTGGCCGCAGCCCCGGCTCCACCATCGCCTCCACCATCGCCTCCCCCAGTACCAGCCCCTGTCTCCCCCAGCGGAGATCAGGGTGAACGGGAAGCGTCATCACAGATGACAGAGGAGGACGTGCTGTCGATAGCGGCCACCTGGGGTGAGGGTCCTTCCCCACTGAGATGGAGGAAGGAGAGGAGCCTGTGTGCTTGCACATCAAAACAACAACTGCAATACTGGCGCGCTTGCACCTCAGACACCTGGATGCTTGCCACCGTGCACAACTGTTATGCGCTACAGTTCGGCATTGGCGTCTCATCTCTTCCGAGGGGTCACAAATACATCCGTGACCGACCCTCCAGGTCTCGGTACTCCAGCAGGAAGTGCTGCCTTGCTGTGCAAGTGAGCCATTCATCTTGTAGACCCCACCTCCCACGTAGAGAGGTTCTACTTGAGATACTTCCTGGTACCCAAGAAGGACGGTGGCTTTCGCCCCATCCTAGACCTGAGACTCATCAACGAGTTTTTGAAGGAGAGGAAGTTCCAAATGCTGACTCACCGTCACATTCTCCAGTCCGTCCGTCCGGACGACTGGTTTACCACCATGGACTTACCGGACGCGTACTTCCACGTTCCCATTCGTCTAGAGCACAGAAAGTACCTCTGCTTTGCCTTTCAGGGAAGTGTTTATGAGTTTTCCGTGCTGCTGTTTGGCTCCTTAGCTCCTCATGCGTTTTCAAAGTGCATAGACGCTATCCTGGCCCCCTTGCGGTTGCAGGGGATTGGAGTATTGAACTACCTCGATGACTGGTTGATTTGTTCCCAGTTGCAAGAGGGAGCAGTGGCCCACACAACGATTGTAACAGAACATCTGGCAAGGCTGGGCCTCACCATCAACAATGCAAAGAGTCGGCTTACACTGGTGCAGTGCACAACGTACTTGGGGCTCCGGCTGGACTCCAGTACGATGCATGCATACCTTTCGGATGACAGGGTAGCAGCTATTCAAGGTTGCCTCTCCCTGTTTTTTGACAGGGATCTGAGGTTACCTTGGTGTTGTGTCAAAAATTGTTGGGTCTGATGGCCGCAGCCGTATCAGCTATCGAGTTAGGCTTAACTTGCATTCCACTTACATCCAAAGCGTGACAGACACCGTCGGCTGACAGTGTCTCGCTCGTGTTCGACAGCTCTGCGCTGGTGGAGGCTGACCTCTCACCTTCATGAAGGTGTGCGGATGGGAGCAGTGGTAAACCATCAGGTGGTGACGATGGATGCCTCCAACTTGGGTTGGGGGGGCAGTCTGGGAAGGTAGAGGAGTCCGCGGCACCTGGTCAGGCCGTTGGACATCCATGCACATAAACATGCTGGAGTTGCAGGCTGTTTACCTTGCTCTACAGCACTTTCTCCTGGTGCTACAAGGGGCACATGAGTTGGTTCCGGACGGACAACACATCAGTGGTGGCATATGTCAACCACCGTGGTGGCCTTCGGTCCATGGGGTTGCATCGCATTACCTTCCGGCTACTGACTTGTGCACGACGGAACCTGTTGTCCCTGTGGGCGACACATCTTCCAGGAGTGGCAAACTGGGCAGCGGAACTCCTCGAGAGAGAGATGGTATGCATCCTTCGGAGTGGCGGCTCCACCCTCAAGGTGAACTGTTCGGGAAGGCGCAGGTTGATCTCTTCACCTCGGTGGAGATGACACACTGCCCCCTGTGGTACTCCCTCCACCGCTTAGGCGGTCCACTAAGCATCGACGACCTAGCCCACGAGTGGCCCAGGATACTCGCTGATACCATTGCTCCCGGCCTTCCTAGAGAAGGTCCAGTTACACTAGGCGACAGTTCTCCTAGTGGCCCCCCAGTGGCCCAGGAGAATCTGGTTTTCGACCCTACGCCAGCTCTCACAAGGCCAGCCCTGGGAGATCCCGCTTTGCCTGGATCTCCTCCGTCATACGAGAAGCACTCTCTGGCATCTGGAACCGGGCAGGTTCCAATTATGGGTGTGGCCCCTTAACGGGACCCCTGGTCAGCCCTAGGGCTATCTGACATGGTCGTGGGTATGTTGCAAAACGTTAGGGCAGGCTCCATTGGGTTGTTATACGCCTACAAATGGAGATATTTTCAGAACTGGTATCTGACTAAGGGTCATGCCAGTTATCTTGCAGTTTCTGCAAGAACTGCTCGATGCCAGCAGGTCACCTTCTACACTGAAGGTGTACCTGGTGGCCATTTCTGCATGCCATGGCCCCATTGAGTCTATATCTCCAGGTGTGCATTTCTTGGCAACTCAGTTTCTCAAGGGTGCTCGGCGATTACACCCTCCATGGAGGGTCGTTCTCCCCAAATGGAGCCTTGATATTGTAATTGCTGACTATTTTGATCCCTCGGTAGGCAGGACCCCAGGAAGGGGCCTATCGGCAGCTCTGAGCTTAATGAGCTTGGTGAATACCTACCAATAAGCAGGTATATCCCATAAGTATGTTTGGTGGTCGTCTTCACTTTCAGGGAACCAGTATTACGGTAAGTAACCTAGCGTTTTTAGTCCCATGCGAATCATGCTTTAAACAGCTGTTGTAAACCAAGACCTATAAGTACTCGACAAGTTTGCAATGAAAAACAGGAGGATGGACTTGGGGATCTAAACATCAGGTAAGGTAGGTTATTCTTTCTGTTATTTAATTTGAATGTTTGATAACTGCATAGTAGTGATTCTAAATGTGATTGTGAGATGAAACATCATGGTTCTTAATAGGGCGATTTCGAGTTCATTGCAAGTTTGGAGTGTAGTTCATTTTTACTTACAGCAACATCTTTATAAATTATTGTCTGCAAAAATCTCCATCCCCCCGAAACAAAATCCTGGCTACGCCACTGCTTTCCAAACATTGCATTTTGTACTCTCATGTTACCGTAGCCATACTCAGTACTCGTTTCAACTAAGTCTGTATCAAACTTATCACGCCAGTCTCATTTACCTTCCATCCTACGCTACTGATAATAATCGGGTGGTGAGACTTTGGAGCTCTGTTGGAGTGGAACCACACAAACATGCTTAAACGTTTTGGGTCGGCACGTAGTAGACAACGTTTTTTTGAGGTATGTCTATGTTTTGCAATGATGGATCCAGATTATTCTGCGTATTGGTTCTTTAGATTTTAGATTTTTAAATTTTTTTTTTACTTTTCAAAGGAAAAAGAAGAAACACAGAAGTCTACAGGAAGTGCAAAGCCAAATCCCTTTGGATCATTTATGTGGCTTAATAAAAGTTATCATTGTCAGTTATTATAGTTTATCGAGGTAATGGCATGATGTTGTATGCTGAGATGGAGTCTCTGGTACTGGGGTGTTTCTTTTGAGTGAAGTTACTGTTATTTTATGGAGAAAAAAAGGCAGCTGCAGACTGTGGTAACATTGCTATTGGACACTCATTACATTATGACCAAGGCTGATATATCTGTGATTCTTATTCGAAGGGAATTTGGATAATTGGAAATGGGTACCTGCACTACATTGTGCTGTGCTGCGCTGCGCTGTGCTGTGCCATGTGCATGCTTCATGTCAAAGTGAGACTACTATGAATTACCGATCTGAGTTACCGATAAGCCGTGCCCCCAAAAAATTAATAACAAAATGTATAATAATAATAATAAAAAAAAAAATTTAAATTGCAAATTTTAACCCCTTTCTAAGTTAGATATAGAAAATATATTAGGATGCTACAATTGTGAAATTTTATGAAGATTTCAAATAAAAATCAGATTTCAAATATCTTCTACCATTGAGGAGCTACAAGATTTTGTCCAGACCATGGTCTGTATGACAAAACGGCCTTATTTACAGGCACTGTCAGCTATTTGATGGAAGTGGTCTTGACTAAGCAAAATATCACAAAGTGCATTGCCATGATTTCCATTACATGAGAGTAGATGTTAAAACTTCATGCTGATTTGAACTTGGCTCTCGCCAAGATAAGCACCAACTAAGACGTAGGTTCACAGTAAACTAATATGATCCATATGTGTCTCCATCCATTTGCGCTTCCTTCCATATGATGATGTAGATATCCTTCTGTCTGGTGTTGATGGCTGAAGTGTAATGCTGGCTCCAGGGATCAGCTTATTTTGCCTCCCTAGCGCATCAGCACACACAACGGCTGCGATGCTGGCTCGGGATCAACCATAGTGCGGTCTCCCCAGCGCATCAGCATGACAACCGTCTGGATTGAGCTAAGTAGGGTACATCTCTGGGGTCTTCAAGTGGGCACCTTCCATCCTCGGTGTTTCATCGACCAGCCCACGACACCTCAAGAGGGCTCGACGGTGATTCTGGCGCCCCAGCATCACCCCCTCCGTCCCCCACTCAACTCAGCCCAGCTTACTTACCTGTATATCAGCCTTTCTTTCTTTCTATTGTGCTTGAGATCCCCAGCCAGAATCTTTCCGTCTCAACCACAGCCAGTTGCTGCTCCTCTCTGCTGCTTCAGATAAGTTCTTCACTGTGCGACTCAACTCTTGGCCATTGAATCCGACATCTCTGAGAAACCGGGTTGTAGAGTGTGCCACAAATCCTCGACATCCCACTTCCACTGGGTAAACCCAGACTCTCCATCCTCGCTGTTCCGCTTCAGTGGCTAGTTAAGCATACCGCAGTTTCTTCCTCTCATACGCCTCATCAACAGCATCCTCCCATGGCACTGTTAACTCCACCAGGTGAACAAGGCGTGCTGATCCAGACCACAAGACAATATCTGGTCGAAGGTTTGTGGTGGCAATCTCAGGTGGAAAAATAAGCCGTTGACCAACATCCGCCAACATTTTCCAGTCTCTAGCAGCTTCCAGTTGTCCTGGGCGAGGATTGGTTTTAACACCTTTTCTTGGTGGTTGCTCTCCTGGGCGGAGGAATGTTGTCTTTGTGTGTAATGTTTTGATGGAACAGGTGGCAACTTATTGGTCATGTTACGCTTGTCTTCCAATGCTAAAGCCAAACATCGCAGCACCTGGTCATGGCGCCAAGTAAACCGTCCTTGGCTAAGAGCCACCTTACATCCTGTCAAAATGTGCCTTAATGTTGCAGGTAATGAACACAAAGGACATGAGGGATCCTCTCCTACCCAGAGGTTTAGGTTCTGTGGTGATGGGAGAACATCATATGTTGACCTTATAAGGAAACTGATCCTGCTCTGTTCCATTGACCATAGGTCTTGCCAGCCAATCTTGCGTTGTTCCACACTCTCCCATCTCATCCATTCTCCCTGCTTGCCCTGGGAAATGGCCTTTATACACCTCATCCTCTCCTCCTGCTTTTGCACCTCGTTGACTACAAGCTTCCTCCGTTGCGCTGGGGCTGCCTTGTGCCATGTAGGAGGAGCTGAACTGAGACCAAGACCCCCTCTTCCATGCTGAACTTGCCCCATGATATCACCAATTGAAGGGCAGCCTTTGCATCCTCCACAGCTTTCTTTGCCACCCACTTTCTTCCAGTTTTCAACACAGGTGCTGCTTCCCTTACGCATTTGTCGCGTGACTCTACTAATGTCATTTCCAGTCGGACCTTGGCGCACTTAAACTCCTCGGTTAGAGCGGAGACAGGTAGCTGCAGTATTCCTTTACCATAAAGTCCCACTCTGCTGAGGCAGCGTGGAACTCCCAACCATTTCCTGATGTGTGAACTGATTAAAGCTTCCAGCTTCTCTACTGTTGTCAAAGAAACCTCGTACAAATCATTTTTGCAGCTGCAATTGCAGTTTTTATTAAATTATTCAATAATTTTGCATTAGAAAGAGAAAAATTATATTTATATACAAATGTTATAGAATTCAATATAACCATGAATAGCAATTTTTTTTTTTAAAGTCTCCAAAAAAACTAACTATAACAATAACAACAAAAAGTATATAGAAAAACTAACTATAAATGGCAACAAAGCAATTCACAGGACAGGAGCAAGGGCTGCGTGGAGGAAGAACCTCGGGAATTGAGAATAGGAGAGAAGTGCTTTGTGGAGGTGAGACCGAACTGATCGGCCTCCAAGTTTCCTTGGCCACGAAGCAACCGATACTCCCCCATGGGGAACCTAGAGGTGAGAGAATGGGAAAACGAAAGAAAATTTGATAGATTTGGCCAGGGGTCCCATTTGTCTCGCGGAGAACCTTCCTAGTGCTGGGCTTCTAAGGCTGGGAAGTGAGCTTCACTTACCCCCAAAAGAGGATCCCCTGGTAAATATATATAGTGGTAGAGTGACTGACGGTCAAGGCTGACAACTGTGTAAAAAGCAGACTTCAGACAGTAGCTACAGTAAAGCGCAACTGCGCAAATTTATTATTTACATGGCTTGGTAGCAAACAAACAAAAGAAACGAAACAAAAACCTAACTCCAACAAGGAGTTCTAACTAAACAGTTGTTTCTATCTAATTACAGGACAGCTAAGCTGTTTCCCTGTATAAAGTTGAGGATGGCAGCTTTCCGCATGGGGTACTCCATCATTGCCGCCGGATCCAGGGTCCTTGCTGCCGTCTGCGACTCCCCCGTCAGCTGGGGCAGGAGGTAGCTAGCCCGCTGTGCCTGGGCCCACCTAGCAGAGATTGCCATAGCCTCGAAGATCTCCAGATAGGCTTCAGGCCGATCCTCTGCCGTCATTTTCGTCGGCCATAGTAACCCTGAGTCCGGTCCTGCAGGTCGGCCACCCCCCTGCACTACCTCCGTTAGGGTTTGGCGCAGGAGGTCCATCATAGCGTCAAATTGCTGCGGGTCCATTCTGCCTCCCTCTGCTATTGCACTGCTTTGGTTGGGCAGTGCCAGTCAATCCCACTTCTCACACCACGTGTGGAAGGGTGTTGGGCAATTCACTGACACACAGGGGAGACAGAAGGTTTTCTATCTGAAACACTGCACGGGTGCCCAGTTTTATTTTGGGATTTTAATTTTTTTTAATTTTTATTATTTGTCGTCAGATGGCGCTGGTGCTGCAACTCCCCTTATACCAATGATGGTAAGCAGGGGTTGCACTTGTATCTGACAGCACTCACAGGTGCTCTAAAATAATAATGAAAACCAAATGCAAAATAAAAAGAGAAAATAAAACACAGTAATAAAACTACAAAACAAAAGTGCTGCTTATGCAGTGCCCCCACTGCCGCTAAGCCGGTCAGTACGGGCCTCCGACCTACGCTCAGCTATTTTCTATACACTGGGGTGGCCCGAGTTCCCTGTATAACTACACACGTCCCCTCGGGTACGTAATTATTTCTTTTACTTTTTAGTTTCTTTTAAGACAGGCTGTCTCACTCAGCCGTGATTGCCTGGTCTTTGTTTACACAGACGTCTTCCGCCAGCGTCACTGGGTATCCTTTCTCCAACCACCTGAATGCACAACCAAGTGCAGTTCTTATGGGCCGAGCAATCCCCCAAGGCCCGCCTCTCAGCCACTCAGAGAGGAAAAGCCAAAACACCCTCTTACCCACCTCCCCGTGTCATTGACATGACTGACAGGCGGATCCTACGAGACTGCTGCACTCTTCCTGCAGAACCATGCATACGCCAGATAGTCAGCACAGACCTCCCCTGTTACAGTCCTGTAGTAAACTATATGCATTTGTTTGAATCTAAAGAACATCTAAATGTACAGTATTAAAACACTGCTCTTTAATTCACCGTTTTCTTTCTTTTTTTCTCGCACTCATAATGTGCTGTCATAGGCAAACGTGAAACCTGGTTTATATCTGCTCATTGAAAGGGAACCACTGAATAATTAAATTACCTGAAAGATTGGTGTGGTCCTGATGTTGGGAAAAGGTATAAATGTCTCTATAAGCCTAATTATTGATAGCCCTTATCCTAAAAAAATGTATGAACCCTTTGCAGTCTTATGTCGGACCTGATCTGACATTGGGAAAATCCATTTTCAGTCCACGTCTGACAGGTCCTGTGTTGGCTCTGAGATGACAAAGACAAGAGAAGGCGATGCCTACTCATCTCTGATCAGAAAGAAGGTGGAAACAGCAGCCGAGTAAGCCATCACAAGACAACCAGGCAAGACGAACAGATCACAGACACATAAAAAAATGGCAGACGGATGTTGGAGGAGTCAGAAAGAGCGTGAAAGCAGTTTGGAGGAGGATTTTGAAGGATCCAGTGATCAGGAACTAAATGTATAAATATGGGACAAGCAGGGGCGGCCAGTTAGCAGTGTTCAATTGCTCCAGATAGAAAAAAAAAACAAACAAAAGAAACTTGTCTAGCTTTCTGTCGATCTAACTTTATTTTCGTTTTGAAAGTATTTGGTAAGCAACCAATGGTTGTTTGAAATGGCTTTAAATGGGCGTCTAACATCACCATTACATCATCGTTCATATATGAGATTCGGCTATCACAAGTACAAACTTACCAAAAATCATATTAAATTGTCAAAAATGTTTATAAACCCAAAAATAAATTAACAAAATATTAACTGTAGTGAATATTCATAGGATTCACTAAAGCCCCAGGCCAATAGAAATACCTTTCATTATGAGGTGCAGCATTTCAGTGTCTTGGTTTGTGTTTTGATTACTGTATATACCATGGTTTTTACAGCACAGCATTACCGGAGAGCATTCTAAATTACTTTACAAAACCAAGAATGTTTACCAATCCGAAAGAAAACTTTTTTTTTTTTTACAGAAAAAGTGTTGATGAGTTGACAGATCTATCTGATGACAAACTTCTTCACATTACGCACTCATCAAACAATTTGGTGTAAAATGAAAACCAGACACAGTATTTATATAATTCCTTCTGATCCTACTGCCTAAGAGTTTTGGCTACCACTGACACTTTTACAGTTTTTAGGTAGGAGATCACTAAATTACACTTATGGAGACTAAAGTAAAAGAAATTTGAGTACATTTTAAAACTTATTTTTTACATTCAAACTAGGTAGTCATAGGGTATATTTCATCATACAGTGAAAATGTTATTCTCTTGATAATTTTCAGATTCTCAGCTGTTTAGAAAGGTGCCCGGTTGAGGTAGGGGTTAGGTCAGCTGGGGAGTACTTGGCTCACTGCACACCAGTGACCCCTGTGGCTGGTTGGGCGCCTGCAGGCCAGCCTGTACGCAATTCAGAACTGCGTGGTCCTCCGACACTGTAAGTTCTGAGATGACTGCACAGCGGGCTGGTAGAGCGAATAAAAGCAGATGGCTGATGGCCCTCGTTTCAAAGGACGCAAATGCTCATCCTCGTCTCACCCGAGTTGGTTCTGGGGTTGCAGCGGTGAGCCAGCTTGAATAATAATTGAAGATTAAAAAAAATGGGAGAAAATCTGGAAAAATGAATAAAAGAACATAAGAATATAAGAAAGTTTACAAATGAGAGGAGGCCATTCGGCCCATCTTGCTCGTTTGGTTGTTAGTAGCTTATTGATCCCAGAATCTCATCAAGCAGCTTTTTGAAGGATCCCATGGTGTGAGCTTCAACAAAAAATAATACTGGTCACTAGTTGAACTTCTTGCACTGGCATAAAATCCCCTTTAATGTTGTTGAGATTTTTGGACTTATTTCCTTAAAATGAATGTCAATATAAATTTTCTTTAATCCAGTCTTTAAGTACATTAACAGCCCATGCTGCAGTTTTTTTTAATCTTTGTTTTCTTCTATTTCATTTAGCTCTTCCTCATCTACTGTTATGTGTCTACTCTTGACAGTTGCTGGTGCACTTATTTTATTTATTTATTTTTTCAGGTGGACTGCTGTCTTCACTCAGTAAGTTGGTGTTGTACCAGTTTCTGAAAAGAAAATAGGTGGAAAGTCACTCATTTTTGGCAGTGGTTTTGTAACTAATAAGAAATAAAATGGGAGTTTGTCATGGAATTTTGAATGTAGTGGTGTGTAGTGATTCAGTGTGATTGGTATGCAAGCCATGGTATACCCTACGTATATGCATGGTCATGTGATGCTGTTTAACCAATCAGAGGTTGATATTTTTCCAAGCCTTGTTGTAACTATTTTTAGAGCGTGAAGTGCCGTGAAACAAGAAATGTTTTACCATGAAAAATATACCACCCAGATTATGATGAGAAATAATTCCCCATGTGCAATGTAGATTATCTGTCAGAAAATTGATTATTTCACACAATCCACTGTTCCCCAGTTGTGTGCCCAGTTTATTAATGATGTGAGGCTGTAACCAGCATTATCTGAAATATAATTAACTGTCAGTAATCCACACCTCTTGAGGACTGGTGTGGGGGGATAATGAGATAGTGGTTTATAATTATTGAGATGATGGCATCATCTTTTTATGTTAAAAAGTGCATTTAAGACTGTGAAGGATGGAGCGTGTACACAACATAGACAGTACATACAGTATTGAATGTGACAAAACAAAGAAGGTTTATTTACAAAAATAAAAGGAAGACATGAGGGGATTGCAGAGAGGAATTAAATATAAACAAAAAGTTGAATACTGGTCTGTTCTTGAGCTTTACTGTCAGACTTGTATGTTTTTTACTCTGCAGCGGTCAGATCCTACTGAGTGAAAATAAGAACAAAACAAACAACAATAATCCCTCCTCCCTCTGGTTTCACACTTTCCTCCTGTGTTTCAAAGACCAACCCTGAGCACAGCAGCACATCCCCTTTTGTACGGCAAGCCCCGCCCCTGTAGCCAGTGGAACACCAATCCCTTAACCTGTTCTTAACCTTCACATGACTCGAGTGGCAGGGATTTACATACTCGCGCTTCAGCCCCTCACCAGGATGGCACCCCCCCATAAAGGTGACATCACAGTCACGTGATCTCGGTGACGGAATCCTTGGGTTGATTTGACCCCTTTCTGTCTGGAGTATGAATTGCAAACCAAAACTCCTTTGACTCATCACAAAGACATGTAGAAATGAATGTTGCTTTATATGCAGTTTATTCAAAGTTTAATGTTGGAGTATGAATCACTTCTACATTGTACATAAAATTAAGTTTTATAATAAACTGTGCAAACTTATCTTCTGTATTTTTTTTTAATTTACAATAAAATACCATACAGCATATGTCAGCTGTAATATAGGCATATGTGTACATACTGTGATGCATTAAACATGCGTCTGTTCTGAATGAGAACAGGTGGTGTCCAGCTCACAAAGAGGCAAGCACATTATTGAGAGTGATGGGAAATTATTTCTACGTCTATCAGAACACACATAATGGTACATAAAAAAAAAAAAAAAAAAAATTCTATTGATGTTTTTAAAAGGACATGCACACGGCAAGACCTTGGAAAAAACAACAGTCCTCTTGCCCTGAGTCTGTGGTAATCGATAAGCAATCAGCAATTGTATGAACATATTCTAACAAAAAATTGTTAGAAAAAAAGATTCTCTATTCATCAGATAAAATATAAGGTTGTCGGGAAATTAGACAAACAACTGTGACTTTTAAAAAGACACCATAGAGCACTGTACAATTCTACGAATGGACCCCTTTTTAATGATATAAATGGTGATGATATTTAAGGTTCTTATCATGAAATGTTGCAGAGTGACAACCTGCAATTCATGATAGTACTCTACATGGTCTCTAACTATATTGTATCTACACTTTAGTAACACAGTAATTAAATATTTTGTTATGTAGTTACAATTCAACAACATGCTTAATTACAAAATGTAAACTGTAACCTAATTTGCCATTGAGTTTGTTGTTTAACATTACAGTCATGTGGACAAGGGACAGTTGAGAAATTCCAGTGGGTGTTTATGCTTGACAAGGTATTTAAATTAATACTGGCTTCATCTTTCATCAGCCACATAAATGAATATTAACAAGCTACATTAAGTACTGTTATATGTTATATGCCAGTGCTCAGACATTGAGCAAGTCCAAAGTGCAGGTTATATCCATGCTGGGAAAAGATGTGTGAATAAAGCTAATTTCTTCAAATGGTGGAGGTATTTGCTTTTAATCTACCAATCGTTAAAATAGTTTTGAAATTCCCATTGCTATTTTCAGAGCCGTTCCTTCCCTTAAAGAGAAACATGTAATCTGAATTTAAAGTCAAAGCCGTGCGAGCAGAAGAACACAGATCTCACCAAAAGAAAATCTTCTGAAGATACAGCTCTTTTCTTTGCTGTCACCTCATTAAATTGAGATTCACATGGTTCTAACAGATGTATTATTTTAAAACCCTGTCTGGCCAAGTGGAAGATGTTGGATTTTTTTTTATTTTTTTTATCAGCACACATTTTTATCAGCACACATTTATGAGTGGATTTAAACAGAAAAGCAAAGCATCCAAAATCCTATTCTGCTGGTTTTGATTTTTGCTGTCTTCTGTATGATGTAGAATGTGAAAGCAGGAATGCCCTGGTAAGCAGAATGGCAGATGGGGTGGATGAGCTCCTCTCAGTTCTGCTTTACCCATGTCAAGGCCAGCGGAAGCCCTGGCTTCAGGCAACCATGATTCACATAAAAAAATATTGATTTTTTTTAGTTGTATTATAGGGTTACATTTGATCTTCCCCTACCTACAAACTAGAACCCTTAGCTCCTATACATCCACTCACAAGCAACTGCACTATGTAGGACAGACTTTTGTGCAAATGGACATTCCTTCGTCATACAAGTCAGTATCCGAGAATGATCTATCACAGAGGAACGTTCTCAAAAGTGATGACCCTCTGGGCTCTGCTGCAGAACAGATTTTTCTACACCGACTTCCCTGAAGGAATTGGCAGAAATCATTGAGGGACGTTTTTATATTCCTCCAATACAATTTGAACAGACTTGTTAAATTACCGGATTCTGCAGAGTCAACACCCCGATTTGAACAATTGCCCCCTCCACAAATGAATTTCCAGTTTTTAATAACCACACGCAAATAATGCCTGAGGGGAAATATCGTGGCTCATGTGAAAAAACTGCCTAGAAGTAGTTGCTCTGTGCATTAATGATTAATGCTCCCTCTCCAATAATGTCTGTGTAATGTTGGATTATATTTTCTATTGTTTTGGCCAGGTTACAATATTTGCACTGTTCATATTATTTTATTAATGTTATTAGTGTAGAAATAATACAGCAAAATGATTCACTGGTACTCTGTTGTGTACTGCGCAGCTAATGCTACTGTAGCTTTAACTGGAAGACCTTACACACTGTGACATGGCTGCTGAACTGTTTTGAGTTAGGTTGTGTTTAGGAACTAGGGAGAGAGATTGTTACCACAGGGTATTTTGAGCAAGTGTCTTTGAGCTCTGTATTCTAATGCTGTAACCAAAAGCAACAAACCTGTGCCAAGGAAATCTCATTTGGACATTGTTTATACATTTCATGAACCCGGCCGGCCCTCTGAAGTGTACATGTAAACTTAAACCGGCCTACACCTGTAATGTCGCCCCTGCCTGAGTCAACACCCAGCACTTGCCCCCTTCCCTCCCTCCCTCCCTCCGCTCCCACAGTCTATGTTTTCATCTCAGCACAGAGAGACGAATAAGAAATTTAGTATTTCTCAAAGGAAAGTTCTTCAGCATATACTGTGAAATCTGGTTAATAGAAATTTAACAGTAAAACTATTCACAGATTCCTGAAGGAGAGGCTTGTCTAAACTGATACTCAATTTATTTACAGGAGAAATTCATTTTTTATATTGATATTCGACTGATTACAATTGAAAATAAATGCTCAATTGTAGAGACAGTTAGCTAGCCTGTTTACTTAACAATCACATGGAATATATTGCACAAGGCAGGAGCCTTTGGACCGACTGTGTGTCTGCAGCAAACGGATTTAAAGTGCTTAATGAAAGGGCTGTTTTGTCATGTTTACTGCTATATATTTAACTCTGGCAGATTGGATAAAATGTTCTGCAATTAATTATAATTTTTTCTCATCATGTTTACATTTTTACACTGTAATTTTAAAACCCTAGGAAGGAACAAAGCTACATAACCTGATCTGTATCAAATAGTAATGAAGTATTGTGCTGCAGATTTGTGAGATTACATTTGGCTCTCATTATCAAAGCACAGTTTTAAACAGTTATTATAGTTTTTGCAGTTGAAACCCGGGATGTTCAGGTCATATAGTGAAGTGCAGAGCTGTCACAAGAAGAAATAAAAATAATAAAATGAAAGGGAGGTGAATCTCCGATTAAACTACGATAGCTTTTATAAGTGCAGGTTCTCCAGATGTATACATTAAAGGGTGTTTTGGTATTTTATTGCAGTCAGTAAGCTTTTCACTTGTATTTATAGTTGCAATTATATCTCAACGAGGCCTGTCTACAGTGTTAGCTTCACGCTAATTTTCCCCCTCACTGAATTCTTGGAATAGGTTCTGGACTGCTTGTGAACCAGACATATTGACCTCATTTACAGCTTGCAGTTTAAATCCATAATTTTTCCACCCACAATCCTCTTTGACATTCTGGTGGTGCGGCCGGCTCACTGAGACTGAACTAAAAGTCTCACACTTCATTGAACACCATTATGCGGCTTTATGCTTATAAGCCTGTTTCCCTCGGCTGCTTTTCAGCTGTGCTGGAGATCATTGTGGCCACAGGCCGGTGGTGATTAACTGGAAGAATCCAATAAATCAGCCTGTCAGCCAGCAGGCTCTCCTCACTCTGTCGACAAATCGACATTTGGATTTGTGCTTTTTTCCTCAGGGGCCATCATGCACCTCCTCTCACACAAGGTGAACTTGAATGCTATTGTGAGCTTCACAGGCTCCTACGAGCAATCCCTGGGCTGGTCAGTCTTCTGTTAACTCCTTCCTTTTTTATTAAACAGAATTTAAATTTATATTTTTATTTTATTTTATTTTATTAAGAAAACATGTACCCGGAATTAGAGCTGTGTGAGCATGACTAGGACTAGGGGGCTTAGTTTAGTTTGAGATATGTTTTGAAATCCATCTGATCCCATTCTGAGCCATGTTCTTATCCACTAGGTGTCTTGTGGGCTAGCTGAGGATTACCTCCTGTTCCATTTTCAAAAGCCACACAAATAAATTGATGTGTATCTTTGAGTATTGACACTTCCCCATTGTTCTGTTAAGCTTTTCTCATTCACCACGTAGTCAGTAAGATAGGTTAAACTTAACAAGAGACTATTAGAGATTACCTAGCATTATATTTGTAATACTCACCTACATAATGTATATGTTAGGGCTAATGTCCGAAGTCGGCCAATGAAATCAATTGCCGGGCATTGTTGTCAGTGCCCAAGAGCAGCAGCCAATGACAGCATTGATGACATTGCCCAGTAGTAGTTGGTTAATGTTGAAAAAATTGTATTACTACGACTAAAATTAAAAAAAAAACGCATTGCTTTATTCAACCAAATAATGCTCTGACGAAATCTTTCATTTTAAGTGAGTGTTTTATACTTTATACAATATAGCTGCATTCAACCAAATGTATTTAGTATTAATAGAACCAACAACATATAGCTAGTGTTAAAATCAACACGATTAATAAATTGATTTTTTGTTTTTTTTTACAACACATTTTTTCTTTACAGTGTACTTATTGCAGCATGACAGGTTACTATGACACTTACAATTACACAGTTTACCATTAGCTTTTTTTTTACGTACACTTATTGGTTAAACTTCATTTTGCAAGATCTTTTTTTTTTTTATAACAACAACACAAACAAAAAATATTTTCAGTGTAGGCTACATATTGCAGCATGGCAGACTACTAACTGGGAAGCTGGCTTGAAATTCATTCAATCCATGAAAAATCAAGCATGTCACAGTGGCATTAAAAGATCCCCATATGAAGCAATGTTTGGATCTAAAGCTAGAGTCGGTGGTCCTAAACAAATGATGGCAAAGGTCATTAGTGCGTTTTAAAACCTCAGTAAATTAAATGGAAATAGTTTTTTTTTTTTTATATAATATCAATTTTTAAAAAAAAGTAAACAGCATGGACTACTGGCAGCACGCACTTAATATGGGAGAACATATCTACCGGTAAGTGTCATTATCTTATTCGTATAGTGTTGTTTTGCTAAAATCGCCCAGTTTTGTGAATAAATCATTTGACGTTTGTTGTCGCTTTCCCTTATCAATCCCACACTGCACCGCTATAAACAATGCTTGACGAGAGCTGTTGGCAGTAACACCATTGCCCGAGATTCACTAGGCATTGTTGTCAATAGCCGGCCATTGACCAAAGTATTCTGCATTTCTGTTACAAAAATAACATCGCCCAAAATTAGCGGCCAATGACGTCAATCAATCAATCAATCAATCAGTCATTTATTTTATATAGCGCCTTTCATAGTGGACCACCATCACAAAGAGCTTTACAAGATGCAGTAACAACAAGAAAATCCATAATAATTTAGATACAGAGAAATGCATAATACATGATATACAGTAAAAAGATAAATAAAAAAAATATCAGGCTTAAAGAGCATGGAAAGCAAGAGAGAACAGGCGGGTCTTGAGAGTTGATTTAAAGCGAGTGATGGTGGGAGCATCACGCACCAAAGCTGGGAGAGAGTTCCAAAGAGTCGGAGCCATGAAGCTAAACGAGCGTTCTCCAAGTGTGGTGCACTTTTGCTTGGGGATAACAAGCAGGCCAGAGTCGGAGGACCTCAATTTGCAGGCAGGAACTGCGGGTCAGCAGGTTGAGGAGGTACTCGGGACCTGTGTGATGAAGGGCATTGTAGGTGAGCAGGAGAGTTTTGAAAATAATCCTGAACTAGAGCTGGGTGTCGTCAGCATAGGAGTGAAGCATGAGGCTGTGTTGGCGGATGAGGTGTCAATGATATGAGTAAGGGTAGCGTTGTAGAGGGTCACCGCATCATCAACTGAGGACGAGAGTGTACCAGTTAGAGGGGATGCAGAGACACATTCTGAGAGTTTCAGAGTATTCAGCAGATTCTTGTGACAGAAGGAGGCAACAGTATCAGTAGCGGAGGAAGGAGCAGGGAGATTAATATTATCAGTGATTAAGAAATGGTCAGAGAGAGAGAGACATCCGAGACGGAGAGATTGGAGACATCAAGGCCCCTGGTGATGAACAGATCCAGGGTGTGTCCTCGGGTGTGAGTGGGGACGTTGACAGATTGAGAAAGTCCAAGACAGTCCAGAAGCGTGTTGAAGTCGGTCACTAGGGGGGAGGAAGGCAGGTTAACATGAATGTTGAAGTCACCTAGGAGTAGGATTTTGTCAGTTGAAGTGCACACGAGGGAGAGGAATTTTGAAAACTCGGCAATAAAAGCAGAGTTGTGCTTAGGTGGATGGTAGATAACAGCAAGGGTAAGAGACATGGGAGAGGGGAGCTTGAAGGCAAGATGCTCAAATGAAGAAAATGCAGGCAAAGAAAGAACTGAGGAAGCGAGCACAGAATTTGCAATAACAGCAGTGCCCCCGCCTCGGCCATTGAGGCAAGATTTGTCAAAGAGCGAATAGCCCTTTGGGGTGGCTAGATGCAGCGAGTGCATGTGGTTTTACAGAGTGCCATGTTTCAGCTAGACAGAGATCAAGATTGGTATCGGTTATAAGTTTGCTGAGAAGCAGAGATTTGTTAGTTAGGGAGCAACAATTGAAAAAGGAGATTTTCAAGTTTATAGCAGGAAGCATAGGGGGAGAAGCAATTAATACGGGTATGTGCAGCAGGTACTTACCAGTGTTCATTCTGGAAGTGGAGAACGAGCAAACTCACTTTGTCCAGGGGATCCAAGCGTTAGTTGTCAAGGTAGGAATGAGGCCTCTAGTAGCCGTTGGGAGGGATTTGAAAAAGGTCCTCGCTCCACCTGTCCTGCTCTGACTGCCACAGCTCAGACTGCCCTTGGACTTGTGGCCCTTAGACTGGCTGGCGCTTAGAATGGCTGGCGTTCTAAGACACTGATTGCCAATTTATACTATCTTGTCGGCCTGGAGCTGTATACTTTACAGTAAATTTGCATCAACCTCACAATTCAACATGCCCCAATACAGTTTGGATAACTTAATTCCTTTTTTTAATTTGTTAATTTAAGTGCAGGCTGCTTACCTAAGCAAGCAACGACTCCAACAAATACATTACAATCCACTTACCTATTTCAACGCCGATTCAAACAGCAACGTGAATTCCAGCCAGGGGAAGAAGATACCACATGTGTTTGCAGATTAAGCTCTCAAAAGGCTCTTTAAAAGGCACTGCATATCAAGGGGACACTCAGTACTGCATCTCCAGCCCCGCCCCACCCCTTGTTCGCTGTATTTTTCACATACCTCTTCATAGTAGTGCATACCGATAAATCATCTACTCGTTTTATCACCAAACTCTTCAATAATGTGATCCAAGTCATTATTTTATTATTATAACATCTCAAAAAGCTCTGCAAATGTCAGTGATATTCTTTGAGCGCTGGATGCAGAAGCAGTTATCTCTGTGGTGCCGGGGCTATGTGTATTGCTCAGATCTGCCCCTTTTTTTTGGCTTCTCTCTGCTCCTATCGGACTCACTCGGCCATTTGATGATGTCGGACCGGAAAGGGAACATTGTAATGTCGGACCTGGTCTGACACAGGACCGCAAAGGGTTAATGGTTATTTAAATAGCCATCCTCTCACTCTTAGTATTATCTTCTTGTTTGTTAAGCAGCCAATTTCAGTGCACTCCCGGGTGTATAATTTGTGGCTAAGTAGTTTAACTTGCCATATTGTGTTATATGTATTGCTACTTTTATATTTAGTTTATTGTTAATAATAATAATAATAATAATAATAATAATAATAATAATAATAATAATAATCCATTCTGTAGATCGCCGTTAAATATACATTTGCGTTTTGGCATTTTTCTTTCTTTCTTTTTTTACTCATTGCATCAGATGGTTGTATTTAGTGATGTTGTTGATGTGGTTTAACCTAAGTAGTGGATTCAGATGCTTGCAATCTCTAGCTGCTCTGTCTAGTCTAAATTGTACCAGATCTGAACAGCTACGAAATCACTGTATTACACATAATTGTAGATTCATATTAAATATAAACTAAATGAAAACACATTGCAGACTGAGGCATATGCACGTATATCTGTGTTAATCAATTTATAAAAATAATGTTCTCGTTGATGGTGAGGCCCAGCCTCGTCAAATGCTCTGTCACGACCGCCGTGTGGGCCAGTGCTCCCTCTCGCGACTGGAAACAGATCAACCAGTCGTCGAGATAGTTTATTACTCTGATCCCCTGCGGACGGACTGGAGAATGTGGTGGTGCGTCAGAATTTGGAACCTCCTTTCTTTTAAGAACCCGTTGAGGAGCTTCAGGTCTAAGATGGGGCGAAAGCTGCCGTCCTTCTTGGGTACCAGAAAATACCTCGAGTAGTACCCCTCTCCGTGGGAGGAGGGGTCTACAAAATGAATGGCTCACTTGCCTGGAGAGGGTCTGTCACAAAAGTAGGAGGCTGTGTGGTCCAGTGGTTAAAGAAACGGGCTTGTAACCAGGAGGTCCCCGGTTCAAATCCCACCTCAGCCACTGACTCATTGTGTGACCCTGAGCAAGTCACTTAACCTCCTTGTGCTCCGTCTTTTGGGTGAGACGTAATTGTAAGTGACTCTGCAGCTGATGCATAGTTCACACACCCTAGTCTCTGTAAGTCGCCTTGGATAAAGGTGTCTGCTAAATAAACAAATAATAATATTCGTGATGCCTCGAAAGGGAGGAGGCACTGAAGCACGTAACCGTTTTGCACGGTGGTGAGCACCCAGTAGTCTGAGGTGCAAGTGCGCCAGTACTGCAGCTGTTGTGCCGAAAATGGGGTCTGAGGCCGCCAACCTTCAGGGGCCCTGCTCGGGCTGCCGAGGCTGAGGCAGGGCAGTTTGGGGTGACTGTTTAGGGCACTGGCCCTGAAAACACCTCCTGTGATGCTGGTGTGTGAACTGGCCACGTCCTGCATTCCCTCTGCCTGCTGGTTGGGCCTGGTTGCTTACTGCTGATGTGTCCTGTAGGCAATGCCTTAGGTCACCCAGCGGGGCTGTGGGGACTGGAACTGTTCTAGTGACAGTCCGCGCCTGAGGAGCTCGCCAGCGGCTCAACCTGCCCCACGCGGCCATCTGGCGGGACGCGTCGCATTCCAGGTGGGATCTCTGTAAGATCTCCTCCAAGGCTGGCCCAAAGGTTTGTCCTGGGGATATAGGCGCTTCAAGCAGCGCGGCCTTATGTGCATCAGGAACTCTGGTTTGTGACAGCCACAGTTGTCTACGAGCAACTATCAAACTAGGCATTAGGCAGATCTGCAACTAGGCGGGAGATCTGCAGCAGTGTGCTGGATAGGAGGCGTATCTCCATGGCCACCAGCTTGGGGAGCGGGGCCTTGCGCAATACACCGTCCATGTAAGCAGTAAGCACACTTGCTGTATTAGACAGGCGAGTTGCCTGCTTCTCTACTGCATACGCCCACTTGAGATGCGTTTCTGTCACCTTACATTGAGGGTTCGGACACGGCGGGTCTCTAGCCAACCCATCCACTGGTGGGGCCGCGATGGTGGAGTCTACTAGGGGGAACCCCGCTAGGCTAAGCTTATCTGTGCCTTCTAAGGAGGCAAAACGGTACAGCCTGTTTTAGCATGCTTGGACCCAAGGCCGGACGATCCTAGGAGGAGCGTACCTCCTCCATGAAGTCTGGGAAAGCTTCTGACGGCGAGAAGCCATCGCCTGCATCCGGAATACGGACCAGTGTGGTTCTGCGACTGGCGTCGAGGGGACCTTCAGGAAAGCTGCAGCACCTCCCATAAGTGCCGAAACCAAGCTGGACAACACGGGGCACTGGCTTCTAGGGCTAGCTTGAAGCGAGGTTCTCCCTCAGCAGGGGTCTCGCCCACCTGCATGTCAGAGGAGAAGGAGGCCCCTTCCCCAGAGGCCGCTATGGAAAGCGTGTCCTCTTGCACCAGCTGAGACGCCTCTTCCCATCCACCCTGAACTCCCCTGAGAGAGGGGGGGTATGGCAATTGGGGCTGCAACGGGGCCTGGACAGGGGCCTGGGCCGCCGGCACCTGTTTAGCCATGAGCTCTAGGACCTGGGCCATCTGGGCCTTGAGGTCCATAATGTCCATTGTCTACTTGGAACGCTTCACCCTTCTCGCTTGCGGAGATGGGGAGCAACTGCGGGCAGTCTGCGCATTGGGGATGCCTAGCAGGGGGTCCTGGGACAGGTCATGGAGGAAGGTCTCTAGGGCTCCAAGAGCCGAGACGGCCCAGCCATAGAGGACATAGAGCTCGCCCTTGTGGCCTTCTCCAAACAAACTTCTTTCATCCACAGCTGGAAAGCCTCACAAATGCTACAGGCCACGTCCCTCTCGAGGGCCAAGGTGGCATGTTGAATGTCCAAGCACTCCACACAGAGGGTATACTTGTGGGATATTGGCGTTGCAGGCCATGCAGGGGTGGAACCCTGACTTGCCTGACATGGGCCTGGTGTTGTGCATTGGCCGTGCACTAAACACCACTTGCACTGCGCTCAAGCACTGGCTAAGTACGAACTCTGTGCGCTCACCCACTAGCGCTGTAGCAAAGGGGACCTAACACCATGCACCGTGCACTGAGTACCGTGGGCACCTTGTGCACCGTGTACCGTGCAGCACCATATGCCTGTGCACTAGTGTAGTACCAAGCACCATGTGCACTGCGTGCACTGTGCGTGCTGAGCCCCATGCGCACGGAGTAACATGGCACTATGTGCACTGAGTACTGTGCAGCACCGTGAGCTGTTGTGCTAGGTCTGAGGCAGTGGCCAAGACGCGTGTGCACCGTGCATCCCGAGCGCCGTGTGTTCCCGCACTAGCATTGTAGCAGAGGGTACCAAGCACCATGTGCACCGTGTGCACTATGTGCACCATGTACCATGCAGCATCGTGCGTTCCCGTATTAGCGTTGTAGCAGTGCGTACCAAGTACCTTGTGCACCGTACACCGTGTGCACTATGTGCACCGTGTACCGTGCAGCGCTGTGACTGTGCACTGATGCTGAGGCTTTGGGCACCGTGTGCTGTATGCACTGAGCACTTGTTATTATTTTTATTATTATTATTTATTTCTTACCAGACGCCCTTATCCAGGGCGACTTACAATTGTTACAAGATATCACATTATTTCACATTATACAGATATCACATTATTTTTACATACAATTACCCATTTATACAGTTGGGTTTTTACTGGAGCAATCTAGGTAAAGTACCTTGCTCAAGGGTACAACAGCAGTGTCCCCCACTGGGGATTGAACCCACAACCCTTTGGTCAAGAGTCCAGAACCACTACTCCACACTGCTACTCCACACTTGTGCACCGAGATACCTAAGTATCAAGGGCTATGTGTGAGCCGTGGTACTGAAGCACCGGGGCTACGCAAATGTGCCTACCCTAACCGCGCAGTCACACACACCTGGTCAGCACGTAGCGTGTACCAAGGGGACACAAGGCCGAAGCTGCGGTTGGTGAGTTGAAGCAGACAGCAAAAACACGGTAGAAAGATAGTATAGGGGAGAGCACACTGTTTGTTTACAAGACCCGACTCACCAAGGTCTACTCAACAGCAGGGATGTGGCAAGGCCTAGCCCCGTGGAGGAGAGCGCGGCTGGAAGAGTCACTCAACAGCGGGGATACGGCAAGGCCTAGCCCCGTGGAGGAACTGTGTATGCTCAGAAAGAATAGACAACCACTCACGGATGACTGCACAGGCAGTCGCTCACACACGACAGACAGATACAAAGAGCGCCCTACCACGCAAGCGAGGAGGCCGATGAAAGACAGAAAGGCAGAAAGGCGCTGTCTTTTTTAAAGTCGTTGTTTCCAGGAAAGCGGCGGGCCAGCTTTCAGCACGAATGCAAGGGAAATACAATCGACTCGATTCGACTCGAGAAGCTCTTTTCTATCAACACGCTCAGCTCAACACAGAGGTCTTGAGAAGGAAAAAGAGGAATGGCTTCCTTTGGATGAGAGTTTTATCCCCTCAGTGCATCATCCCAGGAAGGGGCCTACCGGCAGCTCTGTATAGAGAGCTCAGCAATGCCTACCCAATGGGCAGGCATATCCCATACGTAATGTCATTGGTGGTCGTCTTTGAATTGAAATGGAACTTGTTTGGCTTCCTTACGTGTCAGAATATGACATCAAAAACAAAGCTGCTACACTTGTGCAAACCTATCCTTCAGATCTGGACGAATATTTCCCATCAGAAATCCTCCAGTTTACTAAATTTGTTTCTGGCAAGGACAAGAGAACAGCGTTTGACCACCTTCAACTTATACTGAATTCTCAAGTGATTTCCCCGTTTCTGAATGTCACAAATGCTGTGCGCGCATTTACCTACCTTAATGTGCAGTAACTGTTCTGGAGAAAGATCATTCTCGCTCATGGGACTCATTAAGAATGAACTGAGAGCCGCCATGAGCCAGGGTCACCTAAACAGCCTTGCCATCATGTCCACGGAATGTGATATACACTGAAAACTGGAATTTGCACAGATGAAATCGAGAAGATTAATTTAAGGTAAGTCTTATTTAATTACTCTGCGATGTAAGGTTTACTTAGAACAGAGGTGATTAGGAAAATTTAAGTAACATGCAGTTATTATTTTAAAATTCCTAACATTGTCTTTTAAAGGTTCTTTTCATATTAATCCAGTTATTAAAAGTTGTGTATTTAAGTCACTAGATGGCGCTGTGTAATGCCAAGTCTTTATAGCTAATTGTTTCATGAATGTATTGCACTTTTGGTATTCACGTTAAAACAATGGACTGGTTATTTGAATCTGTTGTCAGTCTGGAGGTGGGGGGAGGGGGATCGGTTCTGGTTCCTTGTCCAGGGGCCCACGATACCAAAATCCGGCCCTGCTTGCAAGTGTCATTGCTGGTACTGGACTGACTCACTCACTGGCTGTTAATGTTAGTACCCGGTGTTACTGGCGTGTTTTTATTTGCCTTGTTTATTTTGCCCCACCCCTGTAAATATCACCATTATAAGATCAGTACGGTCTAAATATAGGCTTGGTTTTGAACTGCACCTTTTGACTGTCCAGTTTGTGTACACTGTCCTTCACTCACTAAAGTGCAATCTCCCACTGATGTCAATATTATTAAATCATACACAAGATGTTTAAATAATATGCAAGAATAAATTGGTCTGCCCACTTGATCAGCGGAAAAAGTTTATCAAGTGCCCATGAATGATTGATGTGGCACTTGTGCGCTATGACATTTTGCTGATGTTTAAAAAAAAAAAAATGTAATGACAGCTTCAGTAATTTGGTCTGACATTTTTAATATGTTTAATTAGATAAGAGGTTGTCTTGTAAAGAGCCTGCAGTATAATGTTTTCTCTGTCTGTAAAGCTTTGAATATGAGTGCTTTGGACATTTTTTTACTGGACTGGTGTTAGCTTTTAAAGTGTATTTATGTAGCCTCTGACCTAAGCTATTAAAAGTTCATCCAGTGCATGCTTTTATTTGAAGTGGATTCTGTTTTGTTTAATTGCAGATTTGAAATATTTTGAGTTGAAAAGGTCTCACAATGTTATATTTATTGGAATGATGTATTCAACATTGAGTGTCTTAACAGGAAAAAGCAGTCGTGGTGAACGAATAAATTCTAGAAACAGCAGACCCAGTTAAATGACCCTGGGCTGCAGTTTTTTCCAACACAAAGACTCAGATGACAATTTTATTGCTCTAGAGAGACTTAGTCAAAGACAGCCACAGACTAATTTGTACTCAAACTCAAGTTCTATTCAGCTGATACATTACTATAACTTATATTACTTGGTGGCTATACTGGTTTATTCAGTAGAGATTTTCCAGCTTTAGCCTATGATGATGTTCTATCTTTTTGAAAGGATATTAAAAAAGAAGGTGTTGCTGGGGAGCGAGGTAAACGAACATATTTTGAGATTGCACTTTTATTTTGAATTAACGTCTCACAAAGTAAAAGTTTACACAGAGTATAATTGCAACTAAACATTGTGTGCTATACAAGTGCCTTTTTCTGCTGTGCACGTTTCTGTGTGGGCGGGGGGTGGGAGCATGGCCCCTGGCCCCGCTGGCTCCAGGCACCCCTGATTTGGTGTCATACATACCTTCCTGCTTTTTACATGACAGTTGTTTTGTAACCAAGATAAGATTTGAGAGATAAGGTATTGTCATATTGTACTTTGTATAATCTAACTGTCATGAGTTTGTAACTGACTGTCTATGACCCCCATGAAAACAAGCTACAGGTTTCAATGTGTTCTCATCCTGGATATACAATAACAAATTGTTTGAATTGAATTAGGTATGTGACACTTTACTGTGGTTTACTGTAAGTGTCCACCAATCACAATATAACAAACAACACCAGATTGACAATACAGTCTTCCTCTCAATCAATGTACAGCTGGCTCTCCAATATTAGTTTTTAATTGCTGGCTTTGTAACTTTTTCTAGCATTGCAGATAACCCTAACAATGTTTGCCCACACCTACCCAACACTATAGCAGGCTAGATCTCTCACAAGGGACTCAGGTAGCCAAGGCACATGAGTCATTATTAATCACCTTACTACCTGAAACCAAAAAAAAAAATCTAACAGCAGTCTGGTAGGGATGGATACAAAGCTAGAAACGGCTAAGCCTGTTTCTATCTGAATTTGAGTACCATAGTCTTGTCTGATCACAATCCAGTTCAAGGTAACGGATAACATGAATTATAAATACATAACATAAATGATGCAGGTCTGGTTTGCCTTTCTATCTATGAATCTCTGAATATGTCTACTTGTGTATATGGTATATACCCTTTATATGCTCACCTAAGTAAAAGCAAATCCATCAAATCCAAGTTTGGTATATTATTATTTATTTCTTAGCAGATGCCCTTATCCAGGGCGACTTATAATTGTTACACGATATCACATTATTTTTACATACAATTACCCATTTATATAATTGGGTTTTTACTGGAGCAAGGGTACAACAGAAGTGTCCCCCACCTGGTATTGAACCCACAACCCTCCAGCCAAGAGCCCAGAGCCCTAACCACTACTTCATACCGCTGCCACATAGCTATGTGTATTTCAGTTTTAAAGCTACTTTAATAAAGCTGTGCATACCATAACACTAGCATTTGGTTCAAGCAATAAAATAAATTAAATATGCATATATATATATATATATATATATATATATATATATATATATATATATATATATATATATATATATATATATATATATATATATATGTATTTTTAAACAACAGCATTGTACTTAGATAGCAGTATTGCAAATACTCTGCTTGCAGTGTAGTGTATACCTGTAGTATAATTGCTATTGCAGATGACTTTCAATAGATTCTAATGGCAATTATAGTGCAAATTATACTGAACTGCCACCCTTGCCTAAAATAAGCTTTGTATTAAAATGCAGAGTGCACTGCCTCCTCAACAGACTATTGAAGCAACAATCAATATTTGAATAGTGCATTAAAGAGTGGTTTAAATCTTCCGTGAACCTGGGCCAAGCTGCTGCACGTAATAATTTCTTCCTGATAGTGTAGGAGAAGCTGCTGGCAGGCTGAGACACTGCCAAGCTTTTACACTTAGCTGGAGGGGGTGTGCACCATTTATCAAGCTGACTGGGCTGTCATATCAGCGGAAGGACCCTGGAGAGCTCTGACCACGAGATTGAAGGTTGGTACCAATTTACTGCAACACAAATGCACTGAACAGGAAAGAGGTGGGCTCCTAATCCCTTCAATTTTCTTACATTACCCTGAAGGCCGAGGAATTAAATGAAACACTAGCTGGCGACAATTTTTGAGAGCCCTGATAGTCTGACAGGAAAATGCATTAAAGTATCAAAACATTTTTAATGTCTGCTACCATCGCTGTTTTTAGCATAAACTGTGGGCTTAATCCAGACAAGAGGGTAATAATCGAATCATTATTGTTACCACTAATTACAAATATAGATTTCATGCAGTCATGAAATGCACTGCTCATATTTTTAAACACAAACAATTCTATTCTATGATGCTTTACAAGCCATAAAAAATTGGAAACAAGTAATATGAACGTGCTTGTTATTTCAGCAAAAAACAAACAAACAAACAAACAAAAACAATGCTGCGTGGACTAAATGGAGAATGAGGAATCATGAGAAATGATGTTTCAGCACAAACGCCTCCCTTTGTTAATTGGATTTCACTGCATGTGCAGAGACATTTTGCAATGTCATTTTCTTTTTCATTTCAGTACATGACCTTTTGTTGGACTACTAAACTTTTTTTTTATTACAGGTTAAATTTTGTAAAGCATATGTTGACAAATCACATTGCAAATCATGTCGAGGATCCTTCGGGACTGGTCCATCAAGTAAACGTCTTCTGACTAAGTCTTATTGATCCACTTCACTGTACTGAAGCTACTACAGTATTAGAACTCACAACAGAACACCAGCCTCTTCGATTGTCAGGGGATATAGTAGTAGGTATTCTCAAGAGTTCACTCTACATTCTTTCTTTAACGTTTACACTTGCTGGGGTAAATCTGTTCTTAGAGTTGTTGGATGGTGTGTTAGGGAGAAAGCCATTAACGTAAATAGTGTGTGTGTGGGAATGTAAGGCTGGCAGGGATGGGGTTAAATATGTCCCTGCCAGCAATCACAAGTGTAGCTATTCCGTAATTATGTAATTGATTGCTAACTGGGGAGTGGTCACATGTATTTAAGGGAGGAGAAATCTCTCTCTCTCTCTCACCTAGTCACGAGTAATAACCCACTGGTGCATGCAGTTCAACCATAAGCACCGCCATTCATCTCTATTCTATAATGTGATAGATAAACCCTAATCCAGCTGACAATGTTAAAATCAGAACTGATCTGATTGTTCACATCTGATGCCACATGACACTAGCAGTCAAAAGAGTTTAGTGAGAGAGAGAGAGGAAGAGAGAAAATGCCTCAACGTTTTTCTAAAGGCATATTTCTTTCAAAAAAGGAAGGCTGGATTTCTAACATGAAATCTGTACACTTTGTTGTGTGCTCAGATTGTGTGAAGTATAGTAATGTTTTGATGGTGCACCAAGTTTCAGTGACTTTTTACTACATATATATATTGCTGACTTTTACATAGGTTATGTGGCTTAAGTAGCAAACAAGTACCCCCAGTTTATAACACAGTGTGGCGGAGTGTCCCGCCCCTATGTATTATTATTTGTATTTTTGTTTGCGGCGCGGGTAAAAGCGCCGCGTCTTTTTATATTTATATTTAAAAACCCCGTGAGGATGCATGACTGATCAGCTACTGATTATTTAACTAGCTGACAGTCATGCATCCTTACCAAACGCGTGCAGACTGTGGCCGAGGGGTAATAAGATAAACAGCTAGTTAACCCCTCGGCCAGAGTATAAGAACCGACAGCTGTCTGTGCTGCGGTGTGGAGTTTTGGAGTAGAGAGCGGAGAGAGAGCGGAGAGAGAGCGGAGAGAGAGCGGAGAGAGAGCGGAGAGAGACGACATAAACGACATAAAACGACATAAAACGACATAAAACAATTGCTAAAACGTGCTGGTTCAGCCAGCACGCCACTTACTTGTTTGTCTGTTTATTCGTTTGGCCCTCGTGCCCTTTTGTTTTGTTGTTTTGTTAAATATTTTGTTTTGTTTATTAATAAAATCAACTGAACGCCGTTGCGTTCAGTTTCGCACGCCCATCCATTGTTGTGGTTTCAGTTACTTCCTGGTCCGTGACGTCACCACTGCAAGCCAGACTGTCACATATGGTGTCCTGCGTGGGACAAACAACGCCTCCAAGAGCCGGAACAGGAAAGAAAAGGACGTTTTTTGTTTGTTTTTTCAAACAGTATTTTTGTGTTTTTGGGGAAAAAATAAAAATAAAAAAATGGGGAAGAGTAGCCGGAGGAGAAAGCAGCAGCAACAACAACAGCAGCAGGAGGCGCAGCAACAGCAGCAGGTCCTTACCACGCTGGACGTCTGCCTCACCTGCCTGAAGGGTGAGGAGTGGTGCTTCGCGGTTGGTGAGGTTGGGCACGTGGCACGGACCAACCCCTCCATGGCAGGAGAGGAAGGAGCCTGAGCATCCAGAAAGGGTGAGAGAGGACCCGCATCCTCCGAGGCGGAAGAATCCCGTCTCCTCTGAGGGGATCTGGGACTGGCTGGCGGAGCCTGAGAGGGATATAATGGTCGCCCTCCCTGCTGTGATCAACCTCCTGTGGGCGAGAGATGGGGAGCGCTGGGAGGCCTGGGAACAGAAACACCAACCAGCATCCCTCCCAGACATCGCAGCCATGGTGCTCAACTACCTGGCTGCAGATATGGGAGGGGCCCCGCTGCTGTTTCCAGCGCCAGAGGGAGAGGAGCCATTGCTGCCTTCTCCAGCGCCAGAGGGAGAGGAGTCATCGCTGCCTTCTCCAGCCAGAGGGAGAGAGAGTAAGCTGCCTTCTCCAGCCAGAGGGAGAGGAGTCGTCGCTGCCTTCTCCAGCGCCAGAGGGAGAGGAGTCGTCGCTGCCTTCTCCAGCGCCAGAGGGAGAGGAGTCGTCGCTGCCTTCTCCAGCGCCAGAGGGAGAGGAGTCGCCGCTGCCTTCTCCAGCGCCAGAGGGAGAGGAGTCGCCGCTGCCTTCTCCAGCCCAGAGGGAGAGGAGTCGTCCTGCCTTCTCCAGCCAGAGGGAGAGGAGTCGTCCCTGCCTTCTCCAGCGCCAGAGGGAGAGGAGTCGTCTCTGCCTTCTCCAGCGCCAGAGGGAGAGGAGTCGCCGCTGCCTTCTCCAGCGCCAGAGGGAGAGGAGTCGTCGCTGCCTTCTCCAGCGCCAGAGGGAGAGGAGTCGCCGCTGCCTTCTCCAGCCCAGAGGGAGAGGAGTCGCCGCTGCCTTCTCCAGCCAGAGGGAGAGGAGTCGCCGCTGCCGTCTCCAGCGCCAGGGGAGAGGAGCCGCCGCTGTCGTCTCCAGCGCCAGAGGGAGAGGAGCCATTGCTGCCGTCTCCAGCGTTCGAGGGTGAGGAGCCCTGCCGCTGTCTCCAGCACTAGGAGCAGAGCAGCAGGAGCTGCCTCTGTCTCCACCACCACCAGGAGCAGAGCAGCAGGAGCTGCCTCTGTCTCCACCACCACCAGGAGCAGAGCAGCAGGAGCTGCCTCTGTCTCCACCACCACCACCAGCAGCAGAGCAGCAGGAGCTGCCTCTGTCTCCACCACCACCAGCAGCAGAGCAGCAGGAGCTGCCTCTGTCTCCACCAGGAGCAGAGCAGCAGGAGCTGCCTCTGTCTCCAACACCACCAGGAGCAGAGCAGCAGGAGCTGCCTCTGTCTCCACCACCACCAGGAGCAGAGCAGCAGGAGCTGCCTCTGTCTCCACCACCACCAGGAGCAGAGCAGCAGGAGCTGCCTCTGTCTCCACCACCGTCAGGAGCAGAGCAGCAAGAGCTGCCTCTGCCTCCGCCACCTCCACCAGCAGAGGGTGAATGCCTGCTGGTTCCGTCTCAAGCGCTGTGGGAGTACTGCTTAACGCTCCCAGCTCCACCAGCAGAGGGTGAATGCCTGCTGGTTCTGCCTCAACCGCCGTGGGAGGACTGCTTGCCCCTCCCACCTCCACCAGCAGAGGGTGAATACCTGCTGGTTCCGCCTCAACCGCCATGGGAGGACTGCTTGCCTCTCCCAGCTCCACCAGCAGAGGGTGAATGCCTGCTGGTTCCGCCTCAGCCGCCGTGGGAGGACTGCTTGCCCTTCCCACATACACCAGCAGAGGGTGAATACCTGCTGGTTCTGTCTCAAGCGCCCTGGGAGGACTGCTTACCGCTCCCAGCTCCACCAGCAGAGGGTGAATTCCTGCTGGTTCCGCCTCAACCGCTGTGGGAGGATTGCTTGCCCCTCCCACCTCCACCAGCAGAGGGTGAATGCCTGCTGGTTCCGCCTCAGCCGCCGTGGGAGGACTGCTTTCCCCTCCCACCTCCATCAGCAGAGGGTGAATACCTGCTGGTTCCACAACCACCGTCCTGGGAAGGACTGCTCTTGCCCTGCCGCACCGCCCAAGGATGCCTGCTACACAGCGCCAAGGATGCCTGCTTCGCACCGCCCAAGGATGCCTGTTGCTCCGCGACGCCTGGGGCTGCCTGTTGCTCCGCATCGCCTGGGGCTGCCTGTTGCTCCGCACGCCTGGGGCTGCCTGTTGCTCCGCACGCCTGGGGCTGCCTGTTGCGCCGCATCGCCTGGAGAGCCACCAGTTACAGGGAACGAGGGAGAAGTGGAGCTCCCGCTGCCGCCTCCATGGCCAGGGGCTCCCCTCCCGAAGTTCGCCTCCGAGGGTCCGCTACTGCTGCTGCTGCCGTTGCCTCCCGAGGGTCCGCTGCTGCTGCCGTCGCCTCCCGAGGGTCCGCTACTGCTGCCATCGCCTCCTGAGGGTCCTGTTTTGCCTGGGTTCGCTACCAGTCCTGCCATGCGGCAGGAAATACTGTGGCTGGAGCCCCATGAGCGGGAGCTGCCGGCCACGGAAAAAGGGGGAGGTCAGGAGACCAGCTCCCCAGCCGCACTTTCGCGGCAGGAAATACTGTGGCTGGAGCCCCATGAAGGGGAGCTGCCGCCACGGAAAAGGGGGAGGTCAGGAGACCAGCTCCCCAGCCGCACTTTCGCGGCAGGAAATATTGTGGCTGGAGCCCCATGAAGGGCAGCTGCCGGCCACGAAGAAGGGGGAGGTCAGAAGACCAGCTCCCCAGCCGCACTTTCAGCGGCAGGAAATACTGTGGCTGGAGCCCCATGAAGGGCAGCTGCCAGCCATGAAGAAGGGGAGGTCAGGAGACCAGCTCCCCGCAGCAATTTCGCTGCAGGAGAGGGTGGCCGGAGCCCCACGGAGGAGCTGCCGGCCATGAAGAAGGGGGCAGGTCTGGAGACCACCCCAAAAATTTTTGGCCAAAGGAGCGGCCTGTGCGCGGGCCATTGGAACGCTACTGGCTGTTTGGGTGGGAGGAGGACATCCCACCGTGGCGCCACCTTTGGCCCGTTGCTGCCCCTGTTCCTGCGCCGGGACTGCTAGCCGGGACTTTAGGGAATAAGGGGGAGGTGGCGAAAAGGCCATGTGTGCTGCGCACAAGGGGGCATGTGTGGCGGAGTGTCCCGCCCTATGTATTATTATTTGTATTTTTGTTTGCGGCGCGGGTAAAAGCGCCGCGTCTTTTTATATTTATATTTAAAAACCCCGTGAGGATGCATGACTGATCATCTACTGATTATTTAACTAGCTGACAGTCATGCATCCTTACCAA
The DNA here is from genome assembly GCA_030684275.1 of Acipenser oxyrinchus oxyrinchus. Lineage (NCBI taxonomy): Eukaryota > Metazoa > Chordata > Actinopteri > Acipenseriformes > Acipenseridae > Acipenser > Acipenser oxyrinchus. The sequence goes on along the minus strand of CM060248.1, from coordinate 37,667,008 downwards.
ATGCGTGCAGACTGTGGCCGAGGGGTAATAAGATAAACAGCTAGTTAACCCCTCGGCCAGAGTATAAGAACCGACAGCTGTCTGTGCTGCGGTGTGGAGTTTTGGAGTAGAAAGCGGAGAGAGAGCGGAGAGAGACGACATAAAACAATTGCTAAAACGTGCTGGTTCAGCCAGCACGCCACTTACTTGTTTGTCTGTTTATTTGTTTGGCCCTCGTGCCCTTTTGTTTTGTTGTTTTGTTAAATATTTTGTTTTGTTTATTAATAAAATCAACTGAACGCCGTTGCGTTCAGTTTCGCCATCCCATCCATTGTTGTGGTTTCAGTTACTTCCTGGTCCGTGACGTCACCACTGCAAGCCAGACTGTCACACACAGCTTATAACACAGTTTATAACACAGTAATGCATTATACAGTATATGAGCCGCAATAAAGAACCAACAAAACTGTTAATGAAATAAGCAAATTGCTGTGTACTTTAGAGGATGAAACAGAGTGGCACTGAGGGGGTGAGATTCGTGCTGTCCATCCTTGCTGTCATTTTACACAGCTGGGACCATAGAGGGGGATTCTTTAAGTGTCACATCAACACTGAGGAAAAAAGACAAAACATAACAATAGTGGTTCAACAACAGTGATGCAGCAGCCATGTTTTTAGATAGAAAAAATGACCTTCAAATTAACCAGACCTGGAATCCATAAATATTACCTCTGGGATGTCGACTGATCTTAAAGTGTATGCATGAGAGAGCGGGAGTATGTACCTGGAGAAGCAGAACAAAAGCAGACAAAGCCATTTCCTGTCAGTCTGATCTGCGGTGCCCTACGGTACAGCATGCTCTTGACTTGATTGTACCTCACCGTAGGGACCCTTTCATTATAGGGGCATTTCCCAGCTAGGGGGTGCTAAATGCCAAATCAAATCACTGCCATGTCTTGAGCTTGTTACTAATCAGTAGTAGGCACTAACTGAACCCAGCAGGCTCTGAGGAACCTGTGACAACCAGCCCTCTGCCTCACCCAGATAACTGGCATTACTGCAGAGAAAAGGCGACATTGCCTTTACTGGGGCAGTGGCAGGACACCCTGCTTGACATCCAGTGAATAGTGATACAAAATTACACTTCTGCTTGTGTCTGTGTGCTTTGTCATCTCTGCCTAAATTGTTATTTCCTTGCAATTTGCATTTACCAGCCCTCTTAATGTGATATTCCATTTAAACCACCTTTTAATTGTATGTAGTGCCTTGACAGAACATGACTGATGCACTAGTGTTAATTAGGGCTCTAGTCAGCAGCTTGTGCCAGCTGGAAGCTCGGAAACAAGTGTAAATTATTCTGTCATCAATCAGCTTGAAAATGTTGGAATCACTAATTAGTCTGCAATTTGGGTGACAGTCTATTTAATGCAGGCAGCGTCAAGAAGTAAAAAGAAAGAAAAAATAACCTTCAGAGCCTAGATGAATACCGGTAACAAGCATGGCTTCTAAATACACTGAGGTTCATCTGCCAGTTCAATGGTGGCCCAGCAGAGTTCATTAACTTCCTTCTGGGTCGATGCAAATGGGGAAATCAGTAGTAAGGCTTCAGACTGGCAGTATTTTCTTTTTAAAATAATATTGTATTAATAATGATTGAGGTCCCTGGCCTTTAACTATTTAACCTTTTTTTTCTTTTTTTTTCTCAACACCTCAATGGTAAAAAGGCAATCACCATCACCCCTTTAATTACATAGGAAACAAACATTGAGATTTATAATCTCTTTTACAAAGACGGCATGGCCAAGTGGCAACAAAAGACACACTCAATATACACATTCAATAAAGTTCAATTTAACCCCTTTGCAGCATCTATTTTTTATTCCTCTAGTGGTCTTTGTGTAGCCACCATCAGCCATGTTTGATTTTACACTATGCCCCCCTTTTTAGCTCTGAAACTACGGCATTCCGTTATTAAAACTGCACCAAACGTCGTACAGAGAGTCAACCCTTTGCAAACCTGCCAGACTTGTCTCGGTTTACTTACACAGCTTGATTGATAGGCTGATTGCTTTGAAGACAGTGGCTTTGATTTCTGTAGCAGCTGTCTCGCTCTCACACACCCACATTCCCAGATCGCCGGCACATAACGTCTTATTTGTATTTTCTATTTCAAAGGACAACGAAAACATCTAATGCATGTAAGTAATTCATTTTGTGATATTCTAAACTTTATACTAACATCCTATGTACAGTAATCTCTGTAGTCATTTATTCCATTTATTTTATATAATCTGTGAAAATAACAGTAACTGTATTTGTTTTATACAGGTTTTTTTTTTTTTCATTGTTAGTGCAATAGTGACGAAGTGCATTGTTATACAGTGTAAAAGCCTGACACGCCACACAGGTGCACAGGTTTATTCAGTGGTAATTACAAGGTGCCGCTATTAGCAATGGTCAGGCCACGGGCACATATACACAAACAGCAGTGTAAACTAGATACAGAGAAAAACGGCAAGAAAACAGTGCAAAAATAAAACCCAGTGAAAACACAGCTAGAAAAATAAAGTTTGCCTACAGGCGGCTAAGCGCTACCTCCACTAAAAGGAGAGTCCCGTAACAGAGTATGCTGTGCTACACATCCTCACTATGCTGGTCGGGGATCATTCCCTGATCCCGTAAACTAACCCTAATCCACAGGCTATGATAAGTCATGGTTGCACTCACAGTGGCTCGTCATTTGCACAGAATAACAGGTTAACAAACACTTACTGGTTTCGTAGTTTTGCTGTCCTGAGTTTAAAAGTTGTTTGGTTTCTTGTCAGCAGGGTTTCTTCTTTTTGCATTGAGATGCCAGTGACAGAGTCTGCCCCTGTCACATACAGACATATACATGCCAAACGCAGATATAATGTAATGTAGGCAGGAGGTAGTGCTCTTGTTGAAAAAATACCTCCTAAAAGTAGAATATAATAAAAAAAACACTTTTGTTTTTCATTTATTTACTGTTCAGGCAAGGGTCATTCTTCTCAAATATGTTTTTTATGGCACTTTAAAGACAGTGTGGTAAAAACGGTCATACAATGCTTTGCTGTGGAGTTACACCTGTGGCAAAAACACTTGGCTGTAAATGGGTTAAAAAGCAGTGTGGTATGGAGTGCTTCAAAAGTGTTATTTAGCAGGCCCACACTGTCTCAAATGATTTTAGCATTATTGAAAGTCATTATGGTAACAAAAATCACATCATTCAGTTTAGCTCAGCCTTGTATATAATTGGAATGTATCTAGAACAAAGCATAGTCTTGCATATGAGCAAAGCAGGTTCATGACTGTTCATGAGGGTTTACAGAAAACACTTGCTTGGCCAATTTCTGTGTTAAATATTGTGAAATATGCAAAATGGCACTTTCTCTAAACAGCTATACAAATTGGTTACATGTTTTAATAAGATGGAACTACAAACGATTCTTTCAAAAGGACCTGTAGTTTTCCAATGATGGGCCTCTTTAAAATACATTTACTGTTTATGTGTGAGTTGGCTAACCAACTAGGCTCATGCAATTTGCTCTCCCACAAACCACAACATGTTTTATAGAGAACAACTGTTTCGCAGTAAACACTGCCTCTTCAATTTAAAATGTAATTGCACTGCATAGCTAAAGAGATTGGACATCAGTTGTGACTGACTGCTTTATCCCCCCTTTGTGACTATTGCTGACCTCTGAATATGCAAGGTGGCAAAAATCAAAAGTTTTGTATTATAAGAATTAAAGTACTCTGTAACAGTCTTGAACCTTTTAGTAATATTTTCATAGACAAGGAAAACACCACAGCATGTTGTGTGCATGTGTTGTATGCTGTTAAATGCTTTGTGAAAGTAGTCATATTTGTAATGGTACTAGTTGCAGCAGCAAAACATAAAAGGGAATCATTTTATTTGGTGAATATTGTTCAGTCTTTCACCTTCATATGTTCTCTATAATTTGTTTAGGAATTGCATTTCAGTAAGATACTAACCACAAGCAGTTATTCATACATTTTTTGATCAAAATGAAAAAGCGTATTCATTTATTAGCTTTTTATGGCTCCCTTGTATTTTGTGTGTAATGTAACAATAGTCAGGTATTTTATTATAGAATAGTTTAACCGTATTAATATATGCGGTATAATGAAACAATGGGTTGAATACAAGTAATTCACAATATCTTGGGGCAAAGTTTAGTATTGCTTTAGCAGAAAAAAATAGAAATTAAATGTATTTTTTCTTGCATTAAGATCTGTTTTATTGCTCATAACATAAAAAGAGCGAAGGGGACTCATTCAGGCCCCAGAAGCACAGCAGTAAATGTGTAATAAAATGTATCCAAGTTATAAAGTCTGAATAGAAATCCCTTTAACTATACTGCATTCTGAATTATATCAGTCATGATATTTATTAAAGCACTGCTGTACACATGATTTAAATTATACCGCAGTTAATGGCTTCCGTTGGCTTTTAAACAAAGAAAATGTGCATTGCTGTGATGAACCATTTAATAGCTTTGTATTATCTCATTTCAGCCAAAGGAAAACTTTTCATTAGTTTGGTCATAACTGTCTCTGTTTTCCTAATATGAAATACTGCCATGTTCTGCAGTTCACTCTGATAGTTTAACTCTGTCTCTGTGCAAACAGTTTGGAGTGCAATAAGATTTACCTGTGGAGCTTTGGAACTCTGCTGGACTTCGTTCCATTCATGCAGTTAATCAGATTAGGCCTTCTGCTTTTATACTCTGGTTCCTTTTGAGACTTTTCTACCAAATTATTGCACAGTCACTCCCCTGGACAAAATATTGAAATCCCCAGTAATAGTGGAACCTGGGCACAGGTAGATTACTTCACTTAGACTGTACAGTAAACTTCATGACATGGGTCCTAAAAAGTAATGGAGATAGCGATCCAGCCTAATAGCTGTAAGGTTATAAACCGCCAAACAATGCATTTTGCTGCTGTCTCGATATACAGTACAGTATGTGCGATATAAAAGGCTTGGGAGGATATCTGTATGAGACAGAACAAAAATATGTGCATTGAGTGGCAGGCTTATAATTCCCCACCAATGTAAAACTATAAATAATACAAAATGGAATCCCCTGGATTGAATTTCAGTTGACACGGTTTGAGAAATAATGAATCAAGGAGCCTGGACAACAAGCTAAAGTAATAACATATAAAAAGAATTTCCTTTCAATTTTAAGACGACCACCAACCAATAATTTTGGGATATGCCTGCCTTAGGTAGGTATTCGCTGAGCATTTTATGTCAGAGCTGCCGATCCCGCCTGCCAAGGGATTAAGTAGTTGCTCCGCGGAGCCCACTTCCTCTTTTGCCTCTCACCTACGGTAAGGTACGCTTCTGTGTCATTAACCTGAGTGTGTTTTTCGAAAGAGCTCTTCTAAGTCGACTGTAATTCCCTTGCATTTGTGCTGAGAGCCAGCTTGCCGCTATCGTGGAAACAGCGGCTCCATTTTGAGTGTCTTTTTCCTTCTAATTACGGTCTGCTTCGCTTGTGTCACAGGCCACCTTTTCTCAGTTGTCCGTCATATGAGTGTGACTGCCTGTACAGTATTGGTGTGTGTGTGTATTGTCTTTCAACCTACACGTTCAGGGAGAACACCGTTCCTCCTCCGAGGCTCGGCTTGCCGTCCTGTCGTTGAGTGACTCTCTGCTTCGCGCAACTTGGACAAAAAACAAACAAAAGTGAGTCAGCCATGTGTTCCTCCATCAGGGCTGTGCTTTAGCCTGCCCCGCTGTCAAGCAGACCTCGCCGGCTGCCTCGGCCCACCCACCTCAGTGCGTTGGGCCTTCAAGAAAAAAAAAAGCGTGTTCTCCCTTCTGCTCTGTTCTTTTCAACTAACTGAGCTTTCAGGTGGTGCAGCGCATTTGGGATCACTTTGGGGAAGCCCAGGTCGATCTCTTTACCTCGGCAGAGACGACTCATTGCCCCCTGTCATTCTCCCTCCACCATTGCAGAGGTCCACTAGGTGTCGACTCCCTAGCCAACGAATGGCCCAAAGCACTTTTATATGCTTTCCCGCCGATATCGCTGCTCCCTGCCTTTCTCGAGAAGGTCAGGAGAGAGAAAGCGACAGTTCTCCTGGTGGCTCCCAGATGGCCCAGGAGAATCTGGTTTTCGAACCTTTGCCAGCTGCTGCAGGGCCAGCTCTGGGAGATCCCACTGCGCATGAATCTCCTCAGTCAGGCGCAAGACACCCTCTGGCACCTAGAATCGGGCAGACTTCAGCTGTGGGTCTGGCCCCTGAACAGGAACGTCTGTCAGCCTTAGGGCTCTCAGATGCGGTAGTTAGTACACTGCAGGATGCTAGGGCTTCCGCCACAAGAGCATTATATGCTTACAAATGGAGGTATTTTCAGAAGTGGTGCATGGTCAGAGGCCATGACTCTATCTACTGCCCCATAGCAATTATTAAATAGTTTCTGCAAGATCTGCTAGAGGTGGCCAGATCCCCCTTTACACTGAAAGTGTACTTGGCAGCTATATCTGCATGCCTCGCCCCTATAGACTCAGTTTCCTGAGGAGCCCATATTCTGGCGACTCGGTTTCTGAAAGGTGCTCGGTGACTGTGTCCCCCTAGAAAAGACACCCTCCCCGAGTGGAGTCTAGACGTGGTACTGGAGGCTCTCACTAAAGGACTTGTGACACGAGTCAATGCGCTGGCAATATAAATTGTAGCAATGTGTTGCCTGTGATGTCACCAAGGGAGCTTTGACCTGTTACACGATACAATGAACAGGCAACTCTCATTCAATACAAATTGCCTTTAATCCAAGCAATATCCAATCATATTTAAGAACTACGTCACGAGGTTCTGGAATTAACAGCAAATTAACAGTTTGAAATGGCAGCCATTAAACAAAAAAAGGGCCATAAGTGTAAGAAAAATTGAAAAACCAGCGAAAGAGCATTTGGGTTAAGAAGTGGCTCTTACAGCGACAGGAAAAAGGCTGCTTTCACAGTTTATTGAATGAGCTTCAAAGCAACGATACAACCAGTTACAGGTAAGGCAAACATTATTTATAACTGATAGTCGTTACAAAATATCACATTACAGAGAAGCACAATACAGTTGAGAACAAGTACAATATACAGTAATGCGATATATTTTATGTATTTATTGGCAGACACCTTTTATCCTATATATATATATATATATATATATATATATATATATATATATATATATATATATATATATATATAGTCAAACACCCATTTATTTTTAAAGCCCTAATGCACCAAATAAAATAAAAGTGGTGTCTGATGTCATTTAGTCATATTATAATGTTGATCCTTCACCTAATCTTTATTTTTCTACAGGTTAGTTTGTTATTACTAATACTAGAATATACCTATTTCTCATACTGTATACACTTTGTTGGAAGGTAATTCAATAGCTTTAATAAGACATTTAAAATATTTTACTAAGTCTAAGTTAAGCACACTTCGGTCAGAGAACAGAACCAACACACAATGGTATCAAAGTTAATCAGGACAGTGCCTGTTGATTTATTGTCTCCCTGGTCCCAGGCAGATGGGTTGTTGAGTTGGTTCGCAAAGTTCAGTACACAAAGCAGGTTATCATACAAAAAGGGTCTCACCACCGGCAGAGTAGTCCAAACAATCCAAGTCATGCACAGGTATTCAATAATTTCTTTGTTTAATAATTTCTCCTTCTCTCTTAAACCGATCCAGCAAAAGCTGTCTCACCTCCAGACACACACACCCTTAATGAGGTTTTAGCTGTCCTTTAAATACAGGTTGCTGGGGTTTGATTGACCTATCAATGATCCATTAATAATCCACTAGCACCTCATCACATTCCTCCCAAGACACTGTCTCCGGGTACTTTTCCCCATCGGCCATTTTGTGTCTGTCGGCCATTTTGTGTTCAGTGTTTGGCCATTTTGTGTGAGGACACAACCCCGACAAAATGTCTGCCCGCACATACCTCCCGTTGATTACCTCACCCCTGGGATTGCCACTATATATATATATATATATATATATATATATATATATATATATATATATATATATATATATATATATATACAGTGCCTTGCAAAAGTATTCAGACCCCTGACCAATTCTCTCATATTGCTGAATTACAAATGGTACATTGAAATTTCGTTCTGTTTGATATTTTATTTTAAAACACTGAAACTCAAAATCAATTATTGTAAGGTGACATTGGTTTTATGTTGGGAAATATTTTTAAGAAAAATAAAAAACTGAAATATCTTGTTTGCATAAGTATTCAACCCCCACACATTAATATTTGGTAGAGCCACCATTCGCTGCAATAACAGCTTTAAGTCTTTTGGGGTAAGTATGTACCAGCTTTGCACACAGTGTCAGAGTGATTTTGGCCCATTCTTCTTGGCAGATTTGCTCCAGGTTGTTCAGGTTGGTTGGACGACGCTTGTGGACAACAATTTTCAAATAGTGCCACAGATTCTCAATGGGATTGAGATCAGGACTTTAACTGGGCCACTGTAGGACATTCACCTTTTTGTTCTTGAGCCACTCCAATGTTGCTTTGGCCTTGTGCTTGGGATCATTGTCCTGCTGAAAGATGAATTGTGAATTTCCTCCCAAGCTTCAGTTTTTTAGTAGACTGAAGCAGGTTCTCTTGCAGTATTTCCCTGTATTTTGCTCCATCCATTCTTCCTTCAAATTTAACAAGATGTCCAGTCCCTGCTGATGAGAAGCATCCCCACAGCATGATGCTGCTACCACCATACTTCACTGTAGGGATGGTGTGTCTTGAGGCATGGGCAGTGTTAGGTTTGCGCCACACATAGCGCTTTCTTGGCCAAAAAGCTCTATCTTGGTCTCATCTGACCACAAAACATTTTCCCACATCGCAGCTGGGTCACTCTCATGCCTTCTGGCAAACTCCAAACGTGCTTTCAGATGGTACTTCTTTCTTGCCACCCTCCCATACAGGCCAGTGTTATGCAGAGCTCTTGATATGGTTGACTGGTGCACCATTACTCCACTCCCAGCCACTGAACTCTGTAGCTCCTTCAAAGTGATTGTTGGCCTCTCTGTGGCTTCTCTCACAAGTCTCCTTCTTCTTTGAGCACTGAGTTTTGAGGGACGGCCTTTTCTTGGCAGTGCCTGAGTGGTGTGATGCAGCTTCCACATCCTGATTATTGATCCAACTGTGCTCACTGGGATATCCAAACACTTGGATATTATTTTGTACCCTTTCCCTAATCTATGCATTTGTATTACTTTATCTCTAACTTCTGTAGAATGCTCTTTGGTCTTCATTTTCCTTCAGATTCACAGCCTGACCAATGATCCTTCAACAGTGGGGTTTTTATCCAGAAAATGTGACAGCAACTTTAATGGTTCACAGGTTGAGGCCAATGGTAAGGTAATTGTGTCCTCGTTAGGGTAATTTCTTTCATCGGTGTAAACTGGGAGCTTCCATACTTATGCAAGCAAGATATTTCAGTTTTTTATTTTTCTTAAAAATATTTCCCAACATAAAACCAATGTCACCTTACAATAATTGATTTTGAGTTTCAGTGTTTTAAAATAAAATATCAAACAGAACGAAATTTCAATGTACCATTTGTAATTCAGCAATATGAGAGAATTGGTCAGGGGTCTGAATACTTTTGCAAGGCACTGTATATATATATATATATATATATATATATATATATATATATATATATATATATATATATATATATATAATCACATTATTTAATCACAGATTTTTAAATTACAGATCTCGAATGGATCATGTTTGTTTTGAAGAGCTTTCGTACATGGTGACTCCACTCATCCAGAAACAAGATACAGTGATGCGAGAGTCCATCAACCCTGCTGAACGCAAAATGGATTAGCCATTTTGCCATTTCAAAAATTATAAGTGCTGAAGGAAAAGTACCTGTCAGTGCCGAGTACTGAAACAGCCTGGCAAGGAATTGCAAAGCAGTTTGAGGAACTTTGACAGTTTCCAAGGTGCACTGGAGCATTAGATGGCAAGCATATTACAATTCAGCCACCAAAGAAAAGTGGATCACATTACTATAATTACAAGGGCACTAACTCAATTGTTCTTATGGCCCTGGTGGATGCTGATCTTATATGTAGGTACAAATGGCAAAGTGATGGAGGGGTATGGAATAAATGCACATTAAGTCAGCTTTGCAGGATAATTCCCTGCAATTGCCACAACCTTCCGCCCTTCCATTATGCAATGATCCTGTTCCTTATGTAGTTGTAGCAGATGAGGCCTTAAATAAATGGATTATGAAACCTTATCCACAAATTCAGCTGAACCCAGAGAATCGCATATTTAACTACAGGTTAGTTCACAAATTTTAACAACATTACATGGTTACAACTACATACCATTTTTTAGTAGTATATATAGCAGTATTTATTAAAAAGTAAAAATATTAGTGTTATCTATATACTGTACTTGTAATATTACGTGTAAAAGATTGATGCTACCATCGAGGTACTATATTTTTATAATTATCATGCTGCATTTATAAAACCCATTGTATCTCCAGTAAGTGAAATTTATTTTTTATAGGCTTTCAAGAGCTAGACGCTGGGTAGAAAATGCTTTTGAATCCAAGCAAACAGATGGTGAGTCTTACGGTCTACCATAGCCGTGGCTCCAGAGAAGGTTTCTCATCTTGTCCTGGCTGCGTGTGCATTACACAACTATCTACGAACACAAAAGACATCTTGGCAGATCTACACACCATCAGACAGCATTGACTTTGAGGATGTCCAGACTGGCCAAATTATACCAGGGCAATGGCATACAGATATACCAACTGATTCAATGTATGACATTGTAACTGTAGGTAGTAATAATTATTCTAATGATGCCAAGACAGTTCGTGATGCATATAAAAAATATTTTAATTCAGATATTGGTGCTGGTAGCTGGCAAAAAAACATGCTTCACTGATCGACACAAGCGTCTCACTTTCTTCACGCCCACTGGCAGTGAAGAAATATATTACATTCTTTTCTTTAGTGTTTATTTACGTTTTTACAAAACACATAAATAAACAATTCATAATAGTTACAATATTTAATATATTTGTTTTTATACCAGTTACAATATTTACAATGTTTTATATATTTGTTTCTTAGTTATAATATGTACAATGGTTTATATATATATATATATATATATATATATATATATATATATATATATATATATATGTTTTTTTATACCAGTTATAATATATACAATGTGTTATATATTTGTTTCTTATACCAGTTATAATATGTACAATGTTTTATATATTTGTTGTGCAATATATTTATTCTTCAAGGTCCTGAAACATACAATTTGCTAAAATTCTTTGTATCTCCAATTTTGCAGTCTCCCTAGTGTGTTTTTTCATGTTTTGTAAGGTGGTACCCACATACTGTCCAAAAAGAATATCTGAATCAGTTTCAGTGTTGTTGTTCTGTAAACATCTAAGAACCTCAGCATATAAGGCGTCTTTGCTGTCGGATGTTCTTTTTCTTTTTTTGTTGTTTCCTCCTGATTGTGCCCTGGGAGATGACTCTGCTGTACTACGACTATCCGTCATTACGGTTGCTTCCTGTGTACCATCTGATTGCTGAAAGGTTCAATAATAAGAAGAAGAATTCACTAATATTACATTCCTGGGTGTCTGGTTGTTCTGCTATATGCCTGTATATGAACCTACACAACTGAGTATAACCAAACATCCTAAAGTGGGTTTTAGAAGCAGGTTCAGCACTATTTGGCCTGCTGAAAAACACAGTGTTGTAACTGCTAAAACTACCTTTGGGGATATAAACAATAAAAAAAAAACTGTAAACAAGGTCTCTCAGATAAAGTATGACTTTTCTTTTAAAGCTACAATTGAATAATGTAATGTAGAATAATATTTTAAACAGAAACAAAATAAAATTATTTGAGGGCAAAAATATTTTAAAATAAACAACTAAGACTAACCAAAATTGGTCCTATTGTTGAAGATGTTGACAGTGCACTGTTCATGTTGTCCTGGCTGATTCCTGCTTTTAGGACATTCTTCAGGAAAGTTAAACGGTTGTAATGTACCCATCTTGGCACATACTGCTGGTCTGTCCTGGTCCCAGACCTTTTCATTGCCTCCACCTTTTTATTTTCTCTACTAAATGTTGTTCTCAAGTTTTTAAATTCCTCTTTGATATCTGAAACTGATTAAAAACAATTTTTTCGGGTCACAAATACTTACAAATACCAAGCATCAATACAACTATTTAGTATTACTGTCATCTTTAAACAACTGAACAACTACAATTATAATAATAAAGTAGCCAAATATGTAAAATATAAAATAAGCCAAATATGTAAAACTCAATTTAACGTACTGTACTAAACATAAATAAATATGAACGCTAATTCTTAATTTGTAAAATACCTACTGTTATATGCTGTTCCCGTGCCGTTAACACCTAGAATCTGACTGATTTCAGAGAGTTTTGCCTCTTTGTTTTCCTCTTCTAAAATATTGTTCATCCCCCGGATCACAGAGGGATTTGTTCTCTAAACAGTTCAATTAGAATAATTAAATGCACCTTCATTACAAAAATGCAGCACAGCATATATATATATATATATATATATATATATATATATATATATATATATATATATATATATATATATATATATATATATACACAGTATATATTAAAGACATGCTACGTGTATACACATTACACAGGGATGTACAGAGAGCTGTATTGTTTTTTTCTTTTGTCAGTCATAATAAAAACTGCCTTTTATGGCTATATTATCCATGCACAGTTGCTTTTTTAGGTATATATATATATATATATATATATATATATATATATATTTTTTATGGATTCTGTACGTGCTGGCCAGTGATATGGAGGGGAAATCTTTTCATTACTTAGTATCCTTAGAACGAACCCAAGCTACAAAACCAAGTATTTGAAATAGGCTTTAGTCATACTTTTACTTACTGTTTTGAAACACAGTGTAAAAAAAGGATTTATAATCAGAGCGAATCCTAGCTTTAATAATTATAATGTAGGCCTGAGTGACTGGCAGCATGATATGAACAGCTCTATTTTAATCCAAGTAATACCAACGTGATCCCATTATAACAACAGGCGAACAGGCGTTGGTGTCCCTTAGTTTAAAATAAAGTCTTTCATCTATGATATGATTCCAGTATTGTTTAAAAATGAACGTGTAATGTTCAATTATTGGTCTAAAGACCTATGGGAAATTATGAAAGCCTTAACTATACCTAAAAGCAGTATGCTATGTAGTATTGCAGTGGTGGCTAGTGGCCAAAAAAAAAATGGGGAGGCAGAAAAAAGAGGCAGAGGGCTTGGGGTGCCCTTAAGACCCCAGCAGCAGTAGAATCTTATTATTGTATTCTGACTGACAACACTTTTTATATTATTATTATTAATTTATTTATTTGGCAGACACCTTTATCCAAGGTGACTTTCAGATTTTACAGGGCAGTACTGTACAAGGTTACAATGCAAGATTAATATTTAATTATTTGCACTGACAGTTTAGTTTACAGTAAGTACAGATAATACTACTAAAATACATATAGCTAGGATGCAACAAGTTAGGATTACAACAAGTTATATCTACAACAACATATTAGTAGTGCAATAGTGCAAAAATAGCTGATGATCCAATAACGTGGTGCTTAGGTCAGGTAAGTCCAGTGGATAGAGGTAGATCAAGAGATCTACAAGTGCAGTCTAAACAGGTTTTACCCCAATTAAACGCATTTTCTCCACTAGCCAACAGAGAAAAGAAAACAGTAGCCCATCATAGTTTATTCTAATGTACTTAACTGTCACACACTGCCAGCGTATGTTTAAAAAGGCACTGTATACAACATTGATATACCATTTAGATTTCAAGACCATGTCACTAACATACTTTACATACAACATTTTCTAAACAAAGTTGTTAAGGCAGGAGAAAGGCAGAAAAAAAATCAAGCACATCTGTAACAGGGTGAAGTGTCACGTGTGTGGGTCGTCACTGAACAATACTGAGGCAGACACATTAGGTGTTGACATGCCGCACAGGCGCGCAGATTTAATTAGCACAAGTGCTAATGACCTAGTGTCACATTTAATAAAGAAAACAAAACAAGCAGGGGTGTAGGGGTGTAGGGGTGTAGGTGTGTAGCCCCCCCCCCCCCGTTTCCCCATACACTCAACAGAACCACAGTTTATCACTCCACAGTAGTTACATAACATTAACTTGTGAGTCGCAATGGTGAATGTATAATGGGTTCTATCTCTAATTTTAGCTGTATTAAGAAATGCACAGTAATATTGCGCTGTTTGAGTGGGGGACTAAAAAGCAAACGAAATAACATCACTTCACATAAAATTCTTCAAAGGACCTTAGCAGGACAATGCCGTCATGAGCACCATCTTGCAGTTGAAGATTCCCGTAGTAGTTAATTCTACAGAGTGGACGATCTCCTCCTCAATGTCAACAAGCACAAGCTTTTCAGCTCAGCACCAGGCGAGCCAAACTACTCAATTGGTTGCCCAGCTACACGTCTCCAGGCCACCGCGAGCTGGCGACTCCAGATGAAGCAGGACAGGCAGCCACCACAGGCGAAGCAGGATAGCAGGCAGCAACCTCAGGCGAAACAGGACAGCAGGCAGCAACTCCAGGCGATGGAGGACAGCAGGCAGTAGCCCCAGGTGATGCAGGACAGCAGGCAGCAACCCCAGACGATGCAGAGCAGACACCCCTGAGCGGAGTGGGCATGGCATCCCTGAGTGGAGTGGGCGTGGCATCCCTGAGCGAAGTGGCTTCGGCATCCCCAGGCGATGGCGAACTGGTATCCCCAGGCAATGGCGAACTGGCATCCCCAGGTAATGGCAAGTTGGCATCCCCAGACGATGGCGGGCAGGCATCCCCAGGCAGTGCAGGCTTTGCAGCCCTAGGCGGTGCAGGCTTTGCAGCCCTAGGCGGTGCAGACTCGACAGCCCAAGGCGGTGCAGCACAGAGCAGGAGCAGTCCCTTGGAAGGCGACGGGCAATGCAGACTCTCAGGAGACGACGGCAGGTGCGGACCCTCGGGAGACGACGGCAGGTACAGACCCTCGGGAGACGACGGCGGGATGGGAGCCTGTGGCAAGATGGCTTGCAGTGGTGACGTCAGAACCAGGAAATGAATACACACAGGACAGATGAAATGAAATGATGAAGGCGTTTGCTTGCGCCGGTTTATTATTTACAGAAAAATAAATAGACAAACAAAAACGGACTAACACTAAACAAAACAGTGGGCGGACAGACAAACGAAACACGGTGAGTCAGAATAAACAAACAAGTATCGTGCCTCTTGCACGCAATAGCAATTGTTAATATATCTTTATCTCTCTCCCGTTCTCCGTTCTCCACTCACGAACACCCAACCCCGAAAGTGGGTGAAAACATGCTGCTTTTATGCAGTTGTACCGAGACTTGATTGCTAATCAATCATTCAATTGGAATCTCGGTACAACTGCACATTAATTAATTAAGTGCAATCCCGTGACACTCAATATACACATTTTATCTGCACATGAAGTGTTGTGCAATCCTCGTGCCTAAATACAAATCTACATTTGAAATCACTCGTGTTACACAGACCCATTTATATCCCGTGTACCAATGACTATACACCAACATTTAACACATTACATGCAACATATAAACAAACAATACGCATGCAGTCGGAGTCACACTGCCACATATCTCCCCCCTTGTGCGCAGCACACATGGCCTTAAAAGGCCACCTCCCCCCTTAGTCCCAAAGTCCCGGTCATTGTCCCAGGAACAGGGGCACCAATATGTCCAGGGGGCGGCCATGGTGGGAGGTCCTCCTCCCAACCCTGTTTTGCAGCCAGCAGCACCCTCTTCTGGGGCTCCGGCCAAAGATGTTCCGGCAGCGAAATTGCGGCGGAGGAAGGTGGTCTCTGGACCTCTCCCCCCTTCTTCGTAGCCGGCAGATCCCCTTAGTGGGGCTCCGGCCACCCTAACTCCAGCAGCGAAATTGCTGCAGGGGAAGGTGGTCTCCTGACTTCTCCCCTTCTTCATGGCCGGCAGCTGCCCTCCGTGGGGCTCTGGCCACCCGTTCTCCTGCAGCGAAATTACTGCGGGGGGAGCTGGTCTCCTGACCTCCTCCCCCTTCTTCATGGCCGGCAGCTCCCCTCCATGGGGCTCCGACCACAATTTCTCCTGCCACGAAAGTGCGGCTGGGGAAGCTGGTCTCCTGACCTCCCCCCCCTTCTTCGTGGCCAGCAGCTCCCCTTCATGGGGCTCCAGCCACAGTATTTCCTGCCGCATGGCAGGACTGGTAGCGACCCCAGGCGAAGCAGGACCCTCGGGAGGCGACGGCAGCAGCTGCGGACCCTTGGGAGCCGATGGCAGCAGCTGCGACCCTCGAGGAAGCGACGGCAGCAGCAGCGGACCCTCGGGAGGCAACGGCAGCAGCAGCGGCGGACCCCGGGAGGCGAACTCGGGAGGGAGCCCCGGCCATGGAGGCGGCAGCGGGAGCTCCACTTCTCCCTCGCACCTTGTAACTGGTGGCTCTCCAGGCGATGCGGAGCAACAGGCAGCCCCAGACGATGCGGAGCCACAGGCAGCCCCAGGCAATGTGGAGCAACAGGCAGCCCCAGGCAATGCGGAGCAACAGGCAGCCCCAGGCGATGCGGAGCAACAGGCAGCCCCAGGCGATGCGGAGCAACAGGCAGCTCCAGGCGATGCGGAGCAACAGGCATCCTTGGGCGATGCGGAGCAGGCATCCTTGGGCGGTGCGAGGCAGGCATCCTTGGGCAGAGCGAGGCAGGGCAGGAGCAGTCCTTCCCATGACCATGGAGGTGGAACCAGCAGGTATTCACCCTCTGCTGGTGGAGGTGGAGATGGAACCAGCAGGTATTCATCCTCTGCTGGTGGAGGTGGGAGGGGCAAGCAGTCCTCCCACGGCGGTGGAGACGGAACCAGCAGGTATTCACCCTCTGCTAGTGGAGGTGGGAGTGGTAAGCTGTTCTCCCACAGTGGTGGAGACAGAGGCAGCTCCTGCTGCTCTGCTCCTGGCGGTGGAGACAGAGGCAGCTCCTGCTGCTCTGCTCCTGGCGGTGGAGACAGAGGCAGCTCCTGCTGCTGTGCTCCTAGCGGTGGTGGAGACAGAGGCAGCTCCTGCTGCTCTGCTCCTAGCGGTGGTGGAGACAGAGGCAGCTCCTGCTGTTCTGCTCCTAGCGGTGGCGGAGACAGAGGCAGCTCCTGCTGTTCTGCTCCTAGCGGTGGTGGAGACAGAGGCAGCTCCTGCTGTTCTGCTCCTAGCGGTGGTGGAGACAGAGGCAGCTCCTGCTGCTCTGCTCCTGGTGGTGGCAGAGGCAGAGGCAGCTCCCGCTGCTCTGCTCCTGGTGGTGGAGGTGACAGAGGCAGAGGCAGCTCCTGCTGCTCTGCTCCTGGCGGTGGTGGAGACAGAGGCAGCTCCTGCTGCTCTGCTCCTAGTGCTGGAGACAGTGGCGAGGGCTCCTCATCCTCTGGCGTTGGAGACGGCAGCAATGGCTCCTCTCCCTCTGGCGTTGGAGAAATGTACTTCACAGTCGTATGTGAACAGTGCTACACAAAAAAATAAAATACGTTATTGTTTAATGGGTGCCCCCCCCCCAAAAGAATGAAATTAAATTAACAGCAGACATTGTTTCTGTATGATCAGAATTGATAGTTTGTATGGGATTTTTGTTTTTGTTTGTTTTTACAATTCAGATGTTGTTCAGCTAGTTATAGAGCAGTGTTTTAATAATTCAGTCATTCTCCTTTCATTAAATCAGAAAAGAAAAAAAACTGCATTAGCTGGTATTATTAAGAGACATGGTTCAGAACTGCTGGTAAGCCTGGCGGAAGGAGTTAAAGTCAGGTATATCATTGGGAATCACAGATTGCAGGAGGCTGAGGCATGGATAGCACAGCTTCGCCAGAAGGAGTTGAAAAGATCTAGATAAGATTAAGTGACATATGTAAGGGCACAGATAGTGAGCGACCTAGGTGACCCAGAGAAATAGACTGAAACCTGTGTTAATAGGAAGCCCATGTTTTACCTAATCCTCCCAGATAAACTATACAGAACTATCAAGATGCAATCTTCAAGGAATCAGGCTGAAAATTAAGTTTTAATAAAGTGCAGCAATTCCTTAACCATTAATGAGAAACTAGCCATACAAATCTTTAATTATTATTGGCCCCCCTCTGAAAGACACTCTTCAGGAAAGTGCCAATAAGCCAGCAACAGGTGCATTAAAGCCTTTGTCTTTTGATTGAGCATTATATAAATCAACCTCATTTGACATTTAGAGGGTTTTTATATATATAAGATTTGGAACAAAGAATGGAAGGCAGAAAACATCAAAAGAAAATAAATATGTTTATACAAGCCTACAGGGGAAATTGCATTAAGGGTATTGCTCCTGCTACATACTTGTTACATGATGATTTCTAACAGTGAAAATTTCCATTTGTTAAAATGTTTCTTTTGGTTCTGTTTAATTTTAACAATGATGTATTTATGTGTTCATTTGTTCCTTTTCTAGTGCGAGAGCTGCAAAATAGAGTCTGTGTGAAGACTGTTCATGCAATACATCAGAGCACTGATGTCTCACATAAATTAGTCAAGTTCAGCCTTTGTACACTTTAAAATAAAAGACCTGCTTATTGTGTTTAAACTGAACAACAAATATGTAGTGTTTGTGACTATTCCAAGAGACCAGGATAAAGCCATTAAACTCATTAAACCTGTGGTGTTTGTGTAATTGGGTCATAGATGGGTTGTGTTCACTTAACATTTGCAGATATGTGTATCTAAGACTACATTTTGATTTCACTTGAACTATATTTTCTATGTTGACACGGGTATTTTAAGTACATTTTCATGAATCACTTTTTCATCTCAGATTCCACTGAGTGATCATAAATTAATTAAATGATTAGTAACTACTCTAACCTGGATTAAGAGAAATCAGTATGTATTTAGTGAATAAATAAGCTTATTGACTGAATGTAGTTTGCTTCATATTTGTAACTACAGCTTTTTTTTAACTGAAAGTAACTAACAAAATGAGTGGCGTCTGGCATTTTATCAATAAAAGTATTTTACAACAGGTGGTGTAGAAACCACTTGATACTTATGCATTTCACGATTCTCTTGAGCATACTAAAGCAATAACAGCATTGCAATTTGGCATTAATATGTAAATTACCTTTAAAAGGTAATTGTGCAACAGAATGCTTTTTCATTCACAGCTGGGGCAAACTCAAGCACAATGACTAACAGTAAACTGGAAGAGGATTAGAATAGACATAAGTGATTAGTGTTCAGGGCACATTGCTAACACAAATACTGTATTCATATTGCATCCACAGCCTCCTACTAATCCTTACACTCAATTTAACTAGTATTTTTTCAAAGGTTTTATTTTTAGACAAGTCTCCATATGCTACATAAGTAATTTTCTTCTTGATTATTGTTCAATTAAGTCTTCTTTTAAAAACATCTGAGCATGTTAATTTACCACATACTTGCCTTTAAATGTGTATTAATTGAATTAAGGGGAAGCATCAATTTATTATAAATGATATCAATGATATTTATTACTCATACTAATAAATGGAAAGGGTTTGTGTATGTGATCATGTTAGTAGGTATGAACATGTTCAAATAAATACACGCATACTTATGTACACGTATATACATAGATAAAGTGGTTGGACAAAAAGAGCGAATGAATCCTAATCAGCAATCTCCCTCCCGACATGTGAGGGCGCTGTATAACAGGAACAGTGTGCCTCGTACTGGATGGTCTGGCAGTTCATTCCAGGGTCAGTCGGAAGCCGGCCATCCAGGAAGGGGTGGAGTCACAACACCAGAAGTCATCGCCATAATACGGTAAGTGATGTGTCAGTCATGGATTGGAGGATACGTGATTGCACCAGCTATCGAAGGGGGCATGACTAAAGGTATTTCAGGAGATGTGACGAAGCAATCTGTTCCTTTGTTATGGTTACTGCAAGGACCTGTAAAGGAGACAGAGTGTAAATGTACAGTGAGTGTTTCATGTTTTGTTTGTTTGTTGTTCTAACTGTTGTTATTTGCCATTCTTAGACGGCTAACACTAAACGGGAGCTGTTGCTACAATCCAGCACCAAACCCAGAGTACACTGCACCACTGTTTCACAATCATTGTCTTGCTGCACTCTTATTATTATTAGAGTCTTATTATTTCGGGACTGTAACACTTGTTTTGCACGGAGCGGTACACATGGCTGTGTAGAGCCTGTGTTTATTATTTAATTGTTGTTGACATGCAATCCAGCCAAATAAAGAGCTGTTTAATTGTGAACTGTCTTGTGTCTGTCATTTCCAGAGCACTGCATCACCACTGCACCAGCGCACTGCAAAACACACATTCACACTTATCCATCATGACTGAAATTGACTTGCAAAATGGATTTGAAGCTTTTAATACAGCTTTTATTACAGGTGCAGTATTTTTCCCAGTGTCTGTGTATATTTTATATAAGTGGTAAGGTTGGATTTAAGTCTTGTGCCAGTATGGTAAGTGTATCTGTAAGCTACATTACATCCTTTCCAGACACTGTTGAAATACCTTTAATACCGGTATTAATAAAATTAGGACACAACTAAATGAATGAAGACTCATTGGGTACCACTCTCTACTCATATAATGTCTTTACATTTGACTAATATTATTATCAATAGTCAGTTTTCAAGATGCAATGCACACCGGATTAATAGTGCCTCTCTCAACTGTCTAATGTTCCATTGCAGCAAAATTGCACTTCCACTGCTAGCCAGCAGAGGGTACTGTTTATAGCTCATATACCGACAGAATACATTTGGGAGGCTAGCTACAGTACTTCATGTCTAGACATGATGAGGGAAATTGGCTTTCTCTTGACCAGGGGCACTGGAACTGGGGGTGCTTGGGGTGCGGGAGCACCTCCTGGATTGAAGTGCTGTGCACCTGCTTCCATCCTATACTGGGGCTACAGTTTTCCTCAATGACTTTCAGCACCCCCACTATAAAAATTGTTCCAGCGCCACTGCTCTTGACCTGAAGATTTTGTGACAATTGCTGAACCAGAAATGCTGTTTACATACCATAATAAGAACTGTGTTCATAAGCAGAATGTATTCTTTGTGACAAGCACGATCAATTTTGTATTTGTTAGCTGGCGAGTACGCCTTGAGATGACCTATACTCTGAAGCAGCTCTGATTGGTAGAGGCAGGCCTGGATGGCTGCAGGCCTTCCTTTTACGCAGCGGTGGGTGAACTGGCTACAATGTGGAGGACCCCTCATTCCAGCCATTCCAGGAAAAGCTGTACCCCCACAGCAATGCTACAAACTCACTACATCAGCCCTATAGTTTCACATCCCCTTTTGTTTTTTTTCTGCCAGAAATGTCAGGATGAAAACTCGAAAGCCATGAAGCAGTCTTGTCTAGTGTCTAATCCCATTTTAGCCCACAGCAAGAGTATTGGCCTTTTCTAATTAGCTTATCATATTTCTAAGTAATGGAATTTGATTGAAGACTAAAGTAGTACAGTATGGTCCAAGTTGCAGAAGGAAGGCTGTTAAGCATGTATTACAATAAGCTGTGATCCATGCAGAGTAAATAAACAATGAAATGAAAAAGGAAGCATTATCTAAGTGCACAAGGACACTTTGTTCCTAAGTGCACACAATGAATTTTAAAGATCCTTCTTCCAAAGGGAAATAAAATATTATGGAGTGACATATTTGATGGATGGGAGGGTTTTGGAAACCACATTATCAATTACTTTTTTCCTTGTTTGGCCTCAGTCCAGTAAGTTTTATTTGAACAAGCCCCATGCTAATATCTTTTTGATTGCAGGAAGTCGCTGGCTGTTGTTAAATGATACAGTTTCACAGACGCTGTTATAGTTACACTCTGATAGGCTGTTTGATATGACAGCCAGTATTTTTAGCAGCTCAAAGCAGCATGAAGTTTTATTTACACAAAGTATCCCTATTCCTGTCTCAAGGTCATGCAAATGATACTGCATGACCTTCTTTTTTTCATGAGTGAATACTAATTTCTTATATCTGGTTGAATGGTTTACACTTTTATTACCTAATATGAAGATTTGTAAATGAAAAAAAAAGGTTCACCTTTTGGTTATCGACTTATATGAAAAAAATTGGAGCAGATTGGAGAACTGAAATCGGGAGACAAAATAGACAGGTGTTTATAGTCACGCCATGGAGTAATTACCCCTGCTCTTTTATAATCCCACAAGTACTGTGGAATGTTGTGAAAGCTTGAAGGGCAGACAGGAATGCCATTTTACATCCCAGGATTTCAACGTAGAACCCTTCAGACTAGAGGCACCTATGAATGCTGCTAACTGAACCTAAACATCCACAATATACTGTAGAATTCAACCTTATTCTAATTACAGATTGTTTTTGTATATAAAGGGATGGCATGACACCACCACAGATGTTGTGGCTTATCTAGCTGACGCAGAGTGCTTCATTCTGTTACTGGCACAGAACAAGTCAAGGGAAATACAATGTGACACAATAAAAACACATTCTCATAGGGGGCACTGTATGCTGCACTGCTAGATAATCCACAGCATGTGTGGCGATACCCCAGCCAAGTGACTTCATATATGCCCTTATATAAACTAAGGAACAGGCAGGAAAAAGGATGTGGACTTTTTAAGTCATTTAATAACATGACGTTAGTTTTCTAGGGGGTCTTTGTTTCAGTTCATTTTTTCACACACTGCATTTTGATAGTGGTGACCAGTTTTATGTCTAGTAAAAGGGCTTATCTGATAAATGAAAACATACTATGTGACAAAGTGTACACTGACCTCTGACATCTCACATTGGATACCAACTTTTGGTCTCAGCTGGCCTGCTGTGTGCACCAAAGATCTTAGATAAAGATCCATCATTTCCAATTGTCTTTCCAGACATCTAGGTAACAATTTTATCATTAGCATTTTATAATGAGGTAAATATTTACCTTACCAACACAGAAGTGATTTATTGCAGTTACCATACCATTGAGAATAATTAACATTCAATTACTATACTGGGTGGTTATTATACAAAGAATACATCCATCCATTCAAATATAGGCAGCACTGATCCCAGGAGGATGTATGGCTTGCTTTCCTTTGCTGTTGATAAACAAATAAAGGTATGCAAGTAAAATACAGGTGTATTTAGAACCTTCTTTCCACTTAAAAGTAATTCACATACTAATATTTTTTTTATGTTAGAAGCATATGTTTGCCCCATTGTTAAACATATTTAGTATGTCTATTCAATACACTGAATACACTAATTTTATTTATTTCTTTGTTGCACATTTATTTTGAAGAAATTCGCTACATATCACCATCTAGAACTTTAAAAACAGCTGTTTGAAGAAAAGTGAAGATTTGTTGTGTAATACTGAGAATGTCATTGTTATTAGTAGTGCTGTAGTAGTAGTCGTAGTAGTATATGTAGTTGTAGTAGTCATAATTGAAGTAGCAACAGGTGTAATAGTAGTGTCAGTGCTACTATTAAAAAGGAAAAAATGTCAGCTTTGTAATGAGACCAGCAGGAAGGCGCCTTAGGACAAAAAGCTCAGACTAGCAACATTTTGCTTGGGGGCCACATTTTGGAATGAATTTTATATTTATTTGCTGTATCTCAATTGCTGACAATGCCACTGCTCAAATGGCCCAAGAAAAGTTTGAAGCAGTATAATGTAGACAGACATGTATAAATATTTAAATGTTCCTTTCAGTTCATCCTGCTGCATGGTCATGAGTTGAAGGAACTACTAGTAAGGTCAGTGCAGTGTTCCAATGGTGGAAGGCAGCCATTTGTGGTAGAAGACAGGGGAAGAGGCGTAAAACCAACGAATGATTTCAGTTAGCAATGTTTGCCAGCTGATCAGGAGTGAGAATGGGGGTCTGAAGCCACATACCAGCTGTGTCTCTCCCTGGGGGAGACAACTCAGTCCTGTTAATCTACTGGGCAGAAAATTCAGATGATACAGGGCTCGGTGGTGCAGTGGGATCATTTACTCGCCATTCGTGCCTTTCATCTTTGGCGACCTAGATTCCAGACACAGAAAAATGTGTTTGGTGGGCACATTTTAGACTCAAGTGGCACTATATATCACAAAATCTCAATCTCAATTGACTGACTCTCCTTGGGAAAGGCCAGAGTGAAACAAAGCCATGAACACTAAATGCAAAAGAACACAGAAAAAAGGGTGACAATAGATGCATGGTTGTTGTAATAGATCTTTGTGAACTACTTGTTTTGCCATGCTATCGGCTTTCAATTTTAAAATAAATATAAATATTTAAATTATTTTAATCAACCTTGTCATTAAATAAATACACTACACAGCTCATGTAAATATCTGAACAGCTGGTTCTTCTGTAAGTGACTGGTATGTTTTACCATCCCTCTAATAATGTAACACCTTCAAGCAAGTCATGGCCTGGATTAAACCGCAGTTTCATAGCGGTAAAGCCACTTATTGTCGAGATATTTCCTTTATTTATTAATTATTGAAACTATGGTATATCGAGCAAAAGCGCAACAGATACTGGAAAGCAGATCGCATTACTGTATTTTACCAAGTGGTAGAGCCGCGGTACCACAAAAAAAAAAAAAAAAAAAAGGGATGATGTCTCTTTAAGCAGAAATTCAACATCTCTAATTAACCAGAATTCCAAATGGTGTTAGTTGTCGGCAAAGGACAGACGAAACAAAATGGGAGAAATTTCACTTGTCGTTTTCACTACCAGCAAGAGAAATAACCCCCACGTTACTTTGATTGACAGCTGAACAAATGTTACCCCTGTTCCTCGCTCGCTTACAGAACGTCAGCAAACAGGGGCGTTCTGCTCTGGGAGGAGCGTGGCTCAGAGCTGCTATTGGACACTTTTTGATTAAACGTCATTTCTCCACGTGGGACACGGATTGAAAACTCCGCCTCGCTTCTTCTACGATTGGCTTTAACTGAAATGATCGACAAAAACACGGGCTACATGCTTTGTATACGGTCTAATCTGATTGGTTATCTTCAAAGCAGGCGTGTCTTAGCTCTCAGCTCGCCTCGGACTGTTCGCAGAGACTTTAGGAAATTGTAGTTATTAGGCAGAGGGTTTCACGTTGAAAATCTAAGATCGAAAGACTCGTTGCGACTACATTACCTAGAAGGCCACAGTTGCCCCTGATAGTTGTTGTGAATATATATTAGAATTTTAATGACTTGCTGCTGCTAAATTTGGTCAAAGAAGTCACTACAGAAGGCTTGTTGTTAGCGCTACACAGGGAGCACTTTGCAGACGTTTCTTCTCACGGCGATGGGTCTGGATTTTGTTAGGAAATGTGCAAATAAGGAAAGAAATAAGTGAAACAATAAATAAATAAAATAAATAAAAATAAATAAGAAATCGATTGTACTTAGTAAATGAACAGAACAATTCATAAAACAGAGTAGTATACAAATTAAAGGGGATTATAAAGGAAGAAAATAAATCATAAAGGTGAAAGAAAATCTTTGGAAGGGAGATGGGATGCTTTTTATACGAATATGAAATACCGATTATTACAACCGGATTACTAGTCGGCAGACCCTGAACCAGCAAAAAGGTCAAGAATAAACACGCTCATAGTTATTAAAATATTGACAGAATCCTGTCGAATTTACATTTGAACCGAAGATACTTCCTTTTGTATTTCAGATAAAACATCTGGGAATGTTGCAACGTTCTTTGCAAAGGGATAAGCGGATACAAAGCGCTCTTGCATGAAACTGTAGAGGAAATTACACTTCCGAGAAGACAGGAGTGTTAATGAGGGCTGTCGAATTTATGTGAATAACTAAGAAGTTGTTACTTTTTACCATCCTGGAAGGAATAAATACGATATTGATGATTCGAGACCTGAGCAAGATGTACCCGCAGGCTAGGCACCCAGTAAGTATATGGGAGAAATCCTCGCTTCTGATGCTGGTACCCACGCGAAATTGACTGCTAGCTTGTTAGTTTCATTTTTCTGTCTTCCCGCACACAACTAACAATTCACTCGACTGCTTTGCCACTGCACCCTACAGCAAAAGTGTTGCAGTAGTTGATTTATGTGAATTTTCTCAAAAAAAGGGATTTATTTTCTTTGAATAAGACAGTGGTAGACCCTCCATGGTTTGTGGTTACAGACCGTGTAACCATTGCTTGGGGGTGTACATTGGGAGTTACTACTGTTTACATTTAAAGTGGTTTGCAGAATAGCATACTCTACTTGCATGCAATGGTTTCAATTTACTATGCAACTAGGTAATTGTGCGTTTTAATTCTAGGCTCCACATCAACCAGCCCAGCCCTTTAAATTCACCATATCGGAGTCCTGCGATAGGATTAAAGAAGAGTTTCAGTTTTTACAGGCTCAGTACCACAGGTAAACTCTCTATATACAGTTCTTATGTTAATAATACAATAGTCTCGTTGGTGTTGCCATTTTTTTGTAATTATTTTCCATAGGTACAAAAACATATTTACAAAAAAAAAAAATGTATCGCGTGTGTACAGTCAGTTTGTTTGCTTTTGCCGCTATGGGTTATACAAAAATTGTACAAAATAATCTACCTAAAAAATCACCCTGACATCTGGGAAGCAAGCAGAATGTTGTAATCGTCAACAGAAAAACATAGATGATTTTCATTGTGTTTTTCTTTTGACTTTCTAACTCCTCTAAGCTAATTTTATTGTGTATTTACATTTTCTATTTCTAAAGCACCCCGTTAACATTTTTTACATTTGTTTTCTTCCGTTTATAATCTTGAACCTTGTTCTGACCAACCCTCTCAAAGAACAGTTTCTTTGTGTGAAATAAAGTGTGTGAAATAAGTCATGACTTCGATTAGCTTGAAACCGCCAGTTCAACAGCTTAACTATTATTATTATTATTATTATTATTATTATTATTATTATTATTATTATTATTATTATTACAGTGTATGGCTGTTATCCCCGAGTCAGTTTCCTATCACCACAATAGAACAATGTATTTTAAATTGCTGTATGTCATCAAGAAAGAAGTTTGTCAACAGGATCATCTATTGCAGAGATGCCATAATTAAAATTATTATATATTTTTTAGGTAGAAAACATTTGTAATAAAGAGTTATTCCTTAAGTTATTCATTGACCTCAAGTATGTGTGTTTTCAATTTACAAAAACACATTGAAGAATATTTGTGTAAATTTAAGTAATCTTTAATACCATGTGTCTCTTATTTTAAACAGTTTGAAGCTGGAATGTGAAAAATTGGCCAGTGAGAAGACTGAAATGCAGCGACATTACGTCATGGTGAGAGAACAGCATAACACATTATTACAATTTTCTATCTATTTGCTGCAGTATTTTTGCTTGAGATTACAAGCCAGAGCGTATAGTACTGTATTTTGTAAGATGAGCAGTGCAGAAAGGGATCATTCATTTTCTCATTGTTTATACAATGGTGCCACTGTGCCTGTGGTAATCTGTTAGTTTCTCAGTCAGTATATGTTTTGTATTTCAATAAAGCTTTGTGGCAGAATGTCTTAGATTTAACATTTAATGTGATGCCTTTGATAGACGTTAGCCGTTTTCACACTACGCCATCCAACCCCGACTCAAGTCGCCACGGGGTGACTCGAAAATTCTCAACCCTAGTCTCTGGCAGGGGTTTGACAGTTTCACCCTGGGTTGAAACTGGCAGTGTGAATGCGCTTGCCTATTCTTGCCTGCCCTGGGGTGAACAGGTATGTGTGAAAAGCCCTGTTGAGTGCTGTCATGCAAACATGTTTGACTTAATCAAGAAACGCAACATCTTTTCAACTTCACAATGTTTTTGTTTTGGTCCCATTACCTCAGTCTTAATTTCTTTCACAGTATTACGAGATGTCGTATGGACTGAACATAGAGATGCACAAACAGGTAAGTTTTCTTTTTTGAATGACTTTGTTAAACTTACAATATGGGGGGTGGGCAGTGGGGACTTAAATTCAGCATCGACTCAAATTTAAGCACATTCTGTTAACTCCTGCAGAGAAACACTGAGTAAATTGCATTTCTTCAAATAAATACTTTAAATAGCTTAATGTAATGCTCGGAGAATGCTATTGAAATGCTCTAGAAATCCTTTGTTTCAGTTTTATGAAAGAAAGTGGTGCAGATAATAAGTATAATTTTAGCTCCCCCCTCACCCTTTTTTCATTTTCAGTCGTTATTTTTAAGATTGAAAAATAAATGTCAGGTGTGCTTCATCTTCCTGTATCTTAACCATTGCTTTATATTTGAAGAAGTCGTTAGGTAAAAATTGTTCTTCTGGTCCTTTGGCGCTAGTTAGGCAAGGTCTAATCAGGAAGTCAAAGCTGTTATTCTTCCTCAATATTTTTTTTTTTTTTTTTAAATCCATCCAGTCAGAGTGGCTGATAGAAGATAATGAGGATCAAATTGTTACCTCGCACAGACTGGTCATTAGTTCAGGCTGGGGATCATCTAATGGCAATTTGAAACAGCGAGCTGCAATGGCTTTCTATTCCCTGCAGGGAAAATAGATGAGTTTACACATGCCCACGTAACACTCTCTGGGGCATAATGTATGAAACAGCAACTGCTGACCTTTGTTACCCACAGGGAGATCATTTGATTTTGTCAGCCACTTAATGCAAAATACAACTCTGTACACAAAAAACAAGCAAACGGTTGAACTTGGCATCACAATTCTCAAAATAATCGGATGTATTTTTTTTTCTACTGTCCCCAGCAAAATACAGAATTGATTATTAAATGAATAAATCTGTGTCCAACAGGATATGGGAGAAAGCAACAACTGGGTGGTTAATTTAAGTGTAGCTTTACAATCTTCTGCAAGAGTAATCATAAATTATCTACCAGTAATTGCCCTCAGTTCTGAAAAAAAATGTACACCAGCAATTAGAATTATTAACAAACATAGTGATCAGAGCCTTCTCTCTCATTGCTCCCAGTAGATTGCCATGCATAGTTAATTTATGTTATTGATCTTTCTAGAAGTTGCCAGTTGAAGGTACATGTTTACTGAATGTACACAGTAAGCTCCCATTAAATACAATGGGACTTCTTGTTTAAAAAAACAAACAAAAAAAAACAAACAAACAAAGTTGCATCCGTCCTTTAACTTGCTTACTATAATTAAGATTTTTAATTAATCAAACCGTGCTGGTCTTGTGTTATTTTTTTCTCTCTGTAGTTTATGTAGAAAATCATTATCTTTTGAAGTTTTAAAATTATCCTAAGTACAGTTCTTTTAGAATTGATATTACCATTCTTCAATTTGTCAGTTGGAGCTGTGCCGTTTTCATGTTATTTAACTTTAGACAAAAATAAACCCCCTTGAGTGATTTATCACTATTTTGCCAGTCAGTATTTCCTTTATCCAACCCCTCCATCAACATACTACTTCTGTTCAAGCTGAGGGGCACACCTGTTTCTTTTTTTTTTCTTTTTTATTTTTTTTAAGCAGACAACCTTGGTTCCTGTACTGTTTGGCTGGGAAACGGCCAGTAATGCAGGAAGAGTGTCTGGTTGTGGCGACTGTTAGGCTTATTCATTATTAGATTTGTCTTGCAGGAGTAGGGGTCTGGTATGAAGGGGGAGGGGGAGGGGGAGGTGGGGTCACGGGAGGTTTGCTAGTAATTGGTAGCCCTGATATTTGTAACCTTTGTGTGTGTTGCTCTGGTTCTCCTTGGCTGCCAGTGGTCAGTGCTTATTTATTTTCTCACAATTTCGTACTGGAACAGAAAATGATGTTTGTGATGGAGCCACGAGTCTGTGACTTAACAAATTGACAAAAAGGATAATCCTGCAGTAACCATGTTATTATTATTTATTTCTTAGCAGATACCCTTATCCAGAGAGACTTACAATTGTTACAAGATAACACATTATTTTTACATACAATTACATTATTTTTACACATTATTTTTACGTACAATTACCCATTTATACAGTTGGGTTTTTACTGGAGCAATCTAGGTAAGTACATTGCTGAAGGGTACAGCAGCAGTCCCCCACCTGGGATTGAACCCATGACCCTCCAGTCAAGAGTCCAGAGCCCTAACCACTACTCCACACTGCTGCCCACATATGGGAGTTGAAGCATATAGTTTGTGTATGTTATATTGGTATATTTACATGTTATGCGAAAACGGTTGGTAATGCCTCGGTTGTTTTGAAGGAGATTTTATGTGAAGCTTGTGATTAAATATTTTTTAATGCAGTTCAGTAAGCTATAACAAAAGTGATTTTAAATATACAAATTCATATTTACTGTAATTTGACTGCTTCTATTGTAGCAGTAGATGACATTACCTTTACATTTAATTGTTTTGCTCTGCCTCAGTGAAACGCTCCATTCTGACTAATGTAAATTTCAGTACTAGACTCTGGCAACAGCAGAGTTGCTGAAATATTAATTCAATAGAAATGAAAGCACCTGGCTGGCTGATGGGATATCCCAGTCAGCTGTACCAGTCAATCGTAAATGATGATAAATGGCATTAGGAACCCTTTTAGCAAACTGTAATAACTACAAGGAGGAAAGCAGTATGGATTTGCAGTATATCTGATACCCTCTAGTACCAAGTGGATTGCCAATACTGCTTGTTTAGCATTTTCTAAGGGCAATAGGAGTATTGATTTCTGACTTACAAGGAATGGCTCTATTTTCACCATTGAAACGTATTGCAGGCTGTTAAGAAGAAATTGACTTGAAGAGGCCTGACTGCTGCCCGTCATGGAGCAAATAAAAGAAAACTGCTGGAGCATGGTGGAGCAGTGAGATGGAGGCCCTCAGCAATTTGTTGCTATTAATTTACCACGCTCGACAGCAAATCAATCGGCATCTACTTCATCTATTTGAAGAAAAGGTGTCCAGGGCAGATAAAAAGCCTTGCGTGATGCTGGAAATAGACTGGATTTGCCAAAAGAAGGCCAGAGTTAATGTGTAAATAAGTGAAATCAGGGCTGCCTGTTACAGAGGAAGCTTAGATTAATTAAGTAGTGAGACGTAATAAAATAAATGCTCTGGAGCTAAAGCAAGATGAAGAAGAAACGATTGATTAATCGCAGGGCATGCCTGGGTGTATTAACACATTCTACATTCCAAAAGCAATTGGACTCTTGCAGATTGATTAACAAATAATGAAATGATGCTAATCGCGTAAATTTAATGTTGTGATCACATAAGGTTGATTAGCATTTTTGTTTTACAATGCTGATGCAGGTCTGTTATATTAATGTAAAAGACAAAGTGGCAGTTATTAGGCCTGCTTTTTTTTGTTGCAAAAAACATATAAGATAATGAATATAACAGTGTGAGAAATGCTTGCTGTTTTGAAGATTTCCCCCCTTTTGCACACTGTGGACCGCCTGTTGCCACAAATGAGAATACGGTTTTTGTATAAACGGGAGCAAAGTCAGACAAGAATGTAAACACACATGTTATGTATTGTTCCTAATCAGGATATTGTGTTGTAACATCTTCAAGAAAGAAAGAAAAAATAATAATAATCTGATCTGATTAGCTCTGGTGTTTACCCCCTTGCTGTGTGCTTTCTGGATTGGGGCTGTACTCATACTGCTTGGATGGGGCTCCCAAGTGTTGCATCCGGTAAAGGCACTCCGCCTGGAGTGCAGGGTGTGCTCTATAGCATGGAGATTGCCAGTTCGTATCCAGGCTATGCTACTGTCGACCATTGATGGTAGTTCTCGGGGCGGCGCACGGTAGGGGTTAGGTCGGTCATGTAAACGCGTGATGTTAAATAATTTCAAATGTGATATTGACATTTCATCTTAGACAGGGTGGCCTTCACTTAGATGCATATATCATACTGTATGTGTGTGTTTGTGTACATTATATGTAGCAGAATGTGTGTAAGATTCATGTATACTGCGTGAAAATGTATTTTAAAAAGCAATCAAAATACTTCATAATATGAGACATGATGACACTTCCATCATAAATAATGAGGGCAAATGCAGACAGGAAAAGCATTGTGCATAAATATTTTATTTTTTATGGTCGCTGCCTTGAAAGTAATCTTTGAATGGCACTCCGTGCAAAATAATTTTTTCAAAACTAGTGTGTATTTGTCATTGAGTACATTGAGTTACAAAGGTGCTTACACCTAATCTGGATTTATAAAATCCAGTTAGTGCTTGTGATACACACACAGACACAGTCACATTCCTTATGTAAACAGAAACAAGCATGCAAGTTCCAACTGTTATTGCAAATAGCTTAGACCAACCAAGAAAACGTAATCGCTTTAGCAACAAACTTACAACACTGCATGCACAAATGCAGACAACCACCACATTCCAATGGTTTCGCTTTGGGATTAGATTTGTTTCAGGGATTATGGTATAGTCCTCATGATAGCTAATCATGTATTATTCTGTTATTAGAAAGACTGTTTCTACCCCAGGGTCGTTTGAACACAAAGGGTGGTAACCAAGTAGAGGACTAAAAAGGGTAAAGAATGAGGTAGTATTTATGAGTCCATACTGTATAGCTCTGGTAAACCACAGGCTTGATCATGACGTTTAGTGGCTTTAAGCATCAGCTACACAAATATAGCTTGTGCAAAAGTGTGGTTTAGATGTCTGTCATGCAGACACTGAAGAAATGAGAAATACAGACTGCAGCTTTTTTTCCTGCTTCTTTTGATCACTGTGTTTTTTAATTTTGAGTATTTGTGTAAGAAATGTAGTTGCGATAGGAGCTTGTTTACAGTGAGATTGTGTCTGTTGTAGTCACGAAGAAAGAATAATGAATGAAGTTATTTAATTGCAGGACTTTTTTTTTTTTACTTCCGTTACTTTCCTTTTCCTGACATGTTAACCTCAATTTAAGTGCCTATCAATTAAATTGAGCTATATGCAATATTTGTCTCTTCCCCCTCCATTCTGAACATTGTGCATACTTAATAGAAGACAAGGCTCTGTGCGTTCATCTAATGGGCTGGAGGTGCTTAAGTTCTATTTTAGGCTTCTGTTTTCAGCAACCCAAATTCCCTGTAGCTTGGTTGTTAAAGGCAACCAAAATATTTAACTTGCTACCTAAATGTTAACCTATTTAGGCCTCCTAGCTGCCTGCCTCGTGTGGGAGACATTTGAGCACTTGATATTAAAATAATTTAGATGTTAAAGCCTGAAGCATCAACAACATTTGCAGGAACTAATAAAGCCTCACATCTGTTTTATTTATTTATTTATTTATTTATTTATTGATTGATTGATTGATTGATTCTGTTTTTAAAGCCTCAGGGGAAAGTGTTTTTCTTAGTTTGTATTTCTTCACAAAGTTCCTTGTGGAAATATGTTACACCGGTAAGTACTGGATGGTCAAGCTATTTTTTACATGTAAGTTTATATACAGTATTGATTTTCTACTTCTTGATTTGCCATGCTTACAACTTGCCGGTTGTAAATGGTTGTCATGTTTCTAGATTTTATATGTTTCTAGATTTTATATCTGAACAAATATCTATAACATGTATCTAAGAACACCTCACCCCGGGATTTTAAATGCTGTAAAACTTGCTTTAGCTTCCTGAAAGTAATTCTATTGACCTTTTGAAATCTCACACCTTTTGCTGTGTTAACCGTTTTATGTTTTCTAAATGTAGGTACTGAGTGTGCTTTAGTATATGGATTAATTGGTAATAATTTGCATACATTTTGGGTTGTGTCGTATATGGTCCCTATGTAGCTTGGATTTCAAAATTCTGTTAGATAGGCTTCCTTGATTAAATCTTGAGTCTCCAATAGCACATTATTTAAAGTAGTCCAACTAAAGATCCAGAGTTATTGACATAGATTATGCTGATCAAATCAATGTAAATCTGTAAATCTTGCATATTTGTTGCCGGCCACAAAGTACCATTTGAAAAGATGATCTTGCTTTAAATGGATAACTGCTGGTTATTTAATATATAATGCCTCTTTTCCTCTGTACAACCGAGCTGCGCTGGAGCCGTACCGAGCCCTCACTGTGCGGTTAAGGAGAGCCTGGGTTGTTTTTCCACTGCAGAGCTGAGCCGTGCTACTGACATCACACGCAACGAAAAAGTTGTTATTAATTAACTCAGTTTGCGCAAACAATTTGTGTTAAATTAAGGCCAACGGTACAGCTGTATCTTGTATCGCTATATTTTGTAAGTATATTTAGGAATTTCTTTATAATCCACAAATTTTACTGATTTATGTTAACTTAATAAATCTTAAGGATGACAAGTTTGGTGGAATTTTTGTGTTTTTAAACATTACACATGTGTAACGTAAGCATGATAAATTTGCCTGGTTCTTGTGGAGAATGCGACATTGCTTCCAGCAAAATCGTTGCAGAATTCACTTTACCAGATCCATCTGTTGCAGGTCTGTGTCCAAAACATTGTAATATTTGTTGTTCAGATCTGCACCACTTTTGTTATTGTGGTCTTTCAGCTTTTTGTATTCCTGCTTCAGTTTCTTCACCTTTTCATAGCATTGTTTGAAGCTGCTGTTTATGCCTATTTGCTTCAAATCGTCAAATTCAGGCATAAGCTTTCTCATTTCTGACACACGACTCCAGATGTTCCTGAACACTTCTATCTGCCCATAGAGAAACTAGAGACTGCACTTCCTCAGTGTCCCAAGGCTGTACTTTTCTTTCATCACACTCGCTGCCCGCCATGTTTGTTTTTCTGGAGTGTTCTGACGCAACGTAATGACGAAAATCCTTAACCCCGCCCTTGGCCTGGCTTGGCTCCAAGCCAGATTCAGATGTCTTGTAAGGCCAGAGTTTCATGGTTTGGTTCTCACTTGGCTCGACAAATAGCCAGTGGAGAACCACTTGTACCCGTATCGTACCAAGCTCTCACCAGTCAGATGTGCCAGTGGAGAAGGGGTATTAGGCTTTCTTTAATTGATAGCTAGACAATGTAAAAGTTAGATGGAGAAATCAAACCCACCATTTCATTGTAAATTAACCTTGATTACTTACAATGTAATCTGTGCTGAAGGTCTTCATAGCAGGTCTGATCTGGCACTCTCAAGACAACAAAACCTGTCCCATGAAGTGGGTCTTATTTGGATGGAGAAGCAACGTGGAAGCTGTTGAGTATATTGGTAAATTGGATTTTGAAAATTCAGCCTCCATGATATACTGCTTACACTGCTTTACGCAGCGTCTTGTGCTGAATAAGTAACCAAGACAATTTTGCTCTTGATTGAAGATTGATGTTGCTGTATAGAAATATCTTGAACTAGTAAGGAATTGGTGGAAGGGGGTATAGTGAACAGTAACTGTTTTTCTATAGGAACAGTATGAGTACACTGTCTCCGGTGTGTGTCCAGGAATGTATATTTATAAACCGAGACATGGAAAGGAGAGTAGAACACGATGGACATCAAAATATGCTGCAATAAAAATAAACTGAGTCTAGTGCCAGAAGCTTGATTCTTGCTCTGTTAACTGTTATGCACCAGTTGATATTCTTACAGGAGCTCTTATTATCTTGGTGATGTATATTTTGTTTGTTATTTTTAACTCTATACAGTTGCAGACAAAAGTATTTGGGCAGTTGATTTCTATAATTTCGAATTATTCTATTGAAAGATATAAATTAAGCTAGATATTCAGCTTTATGATAAAACAAATTATTACATATGCATAAAATGACGACTTTGGTTACCTTTTTGCAACAGTAGCCTTCAAGTCAATCCACAACATCTCTTTTTTTTTAATTTAGTCGTCGCCAATTTTTTTACCCCTGTTTTCTCCCCAATTTAGTATGCCCAATTATTTTTATCTGTATCCTCAGCTCACCGCTCGCAACTCCCCCGCCGACTCAGGAAACGGCGGCTGGAGCACACGTCTTCCGAAACGTGCTCCTGCCAAGCCGTCATTTTTCACACTGCGGATCCACAGCATTTGTAGACCGCATACGACTTAGGGTCATTATCTTGCTGGAATACAAACTTTCGTCCAATAAGTCTTCTAGCACTGGGTAATAAATGAGAGTGATATTTTGCATCTTTCATTGATCCTTTACAATACAAAGGTTACCAGTGCCTGAGGAAGTAAAACAAGTCCATACCATCACACAACCTCCACCATGTTTAACACTGGACATGATTAACTAACTTTTCTTTACATTCTTCTCCCTCCCTCTTCCTCCAAACATACTGTTGCTTTCTTGGTGTTATATTTTGGCTTCATCTGACCATAAATTTTGGTCGAAGAACTCTTCAGGCTTCAAGTATTTATAGAAAAACTCCAATCTCTTTCTTTTGTGTATTGTTTTTAACAAAGGTTTGCATCTTGGTTTTCACCCATGGACGTTCATCTTGTTAAGGTATCATGAAATTGTTCGCTTGTGAATTTCTTGACTGTCTTTTCAATTCTTGTGTCAAATCTTTTGCAGTAATCCGAGGATTTTGCCAGACTGCTTGACCGATTTCTTCTTCCAAATTTTGCATTAGTCTGTCTTGGTCGTCTACCCCTGGAGCTAGTTACAGTAGTTCCTGTTCGTCTGTGTTTGTCAATAATATCCCATAACAGGGGAGGTCTATGCTGACTGTCTGGCGCATGTGCGGTACTGCAGGAAGAGGGCAGCAGTCTCGTAAGATCCGCCTGTCAGTCACTGCGATGACACTGAGAGGTGGGGAAGAGGGTGGGTTGGCTTTCCCTCTCTCTGAGAGGTGGGCCTTGGGGGAGTGCTCAGCACATAAGTACTGCTCTTGGTTGCGCCCTCTGCAGGCTAAAATAAATCGGTGCGCCGGACCGGCGTTTAAACTACAGTTCTGTCTCCTGTGTCCGTGAATTGCCCACCATCCATCCACAAATTAAGTAATTTAGCAAGAAATGGGTTTCATATGAAATACGTTGACTGTACAAATACTTGTCAGAATATGAAATTTGTTTTTGCATGCTCTTTTTCATTTAATAAAAATACACGTTTATTTACATGTAATTTATGCTGCTTGCAATATATACAGTAAGCTTGCATTGCGGCAGCACTAACTGCAGTGAACTTAGTTATCAGTCACATTTTACTACGACTACTACTACTAATATGAACTTCCGCTTGTCAAGTGACCCCGGAGATTGGTTGTGCCTCCGTGTTACTACATCAACAGTCGCTTGCACAGTTTGCATTCAACTTTTTTTTTTTTTTTTTTTTTTGGTCGTCTGGGCATTTTACAAAAAAAAAAACAGCAGAGGGTTTGAGTCATTTCTTTCAATACAACACTTTGCTGTCGAGATGGTGAATGAAGAAATTAAAGGTTTGCCTCTGAATAAAATGAGCTGGAGGGGGGAGGGGGTGGGGCAGACAGGCGGACGTTGCTCAGTTTTCGAAATTCAAATTATTAGTGTTGGCATGCTTTGGCATACTATGCCCTGCTCCATATACGGCAGCGGTGCCATATAGAGTTGCTACATATAATGATTTGGTAATGGATTTTAATACAACTTTTGTTCACGTAATATACATTATATACAAGTCAAAAGATCGAATTTTTCATGTGAGTGACATTTAATGTGTGATTTAATAGTATTCACGCATTGTCAAATGGTTTCTGTTAACAGAGAAAAAAAATACATAGTGTGTGAATGCCACATGACGAACCTTCGAAGGTTTAAAACTACCTTTGAATTCCTGACTAGCGATCAAACCTTCGAACACAGCCCTACTTGGCTGTAGAGAATAACCATGTGTTTCTACCTCCTTGTAGTCCAGCAAGTGATGTACTACTAACCTTTGCTTGTGCTTTATTCCATCTACAGTTATTATCACATTTCTTGGTTAGGCCTGGCATCTGATTTTTACTGTATGTTATTGCTCTGTGACTAGAACAGAATGACTAGAAATATTTTAGCTAGGTGCAATTTTGTTCTCCACTAAAGCCTCTATATAAATGTTTATTGTATTGTTGCACAAAGAGGGGCGTCAATACTAGTAGGATTTATGCTGCATCTGCCCTAGGAATTCTTAAATTTGGTCACTATGCTAAAACAAAAAAAATATAATTGGATAATATATCCCGATACTGTCACTTCTTACATTTACATCTACTGCCAAAAACATAATGGTGTTAAGAAAACATAATGAAGCTGTGGCAAATGAGGACGACAAGTTAGTGTCATTATTGTTGATGTCATATCCCATTTTTCATATAGCATTAATTTAGTTTTTGGTCAGTGCAGAAGAAAAACCCCACCAGCTCTTAAAACTTGGAGGGGTAGGAGTGACATGAGGGATAAAACGCAGAATGGATTAAGAGTTAGTGAGACTGTAGCAACTTCATCGAAATACTATTGCTGCACTACTTTCTTGAAGGCACTGTTGAGGTTTACATGCAAACATTCTTTGTGTGCTTTCTATTAACTACTCAGTAGATGTTGTTTAATTATTGATAGACTGGTAGATAGTAGTTAAACCGTACTTTTGACAGACCCTGCTGTCCTCCACTTGAAATATGAATGAGGTTGCAAAGATACAGATGCCTTGTAGTGAAGAATACTTTTACCAATCGATGTAGGGTCAGCCCTGACCATATTTATTTTCCATATAGTGCATCTTTTTTTTTTCACTGGGTGTGCAACACACATTTGGTGTGGATTAAGGAATCACAACTGAAATCTAATTTTACAAAAGTCACTGTTCTATAAATGCAGTCCTCTGGAAGGGAAATCTTGAGAGTGTTAAATGAAATAGTCAGTGCTTTTAACTGTTACTATACTAAGCAGCTGTCACTTCTGGGAGTCTGGTTCAATGTCTGTTGGAAAAACACAAGGTATTTCCTTTGTCTAAATTTACTGTGATATTATTATTATTATTATTATTATTATTATTATTATTATTATTATTATTATTATAAAACCTGGCTCTGCTTTTAATAATTGAGGATAAGTATATTTTCTACATACACACACTAAAGAATGTTCCCACAAATTAACCATCCATGCATACCTCATTTAATTGTGATGTTTGGGAAAAAAAAAAACTCCTATTTTGGAAGACATGACCACTGATGTTGTGCATCAAAATCTTCTTATGTTTTGTTTGCTTAATTTTTTTATTCAACCAGAGTTTTTTTGTGTGAGATTACACATCTCAACAATTAAACAAAGTATGCATAAATGATTAATTCACCATTACTAAGAGCTGTTTTATGATTTTGTGGAGACCATTCTTTAGTGTACAAAGTGCCTTATATTGGTCAGCACCTCTTTTTATAAAAACCTTACTGCATGAATATTTTATATGGAGAAAATTCAGAACCAAGACTATCTGTCGAATTAAGCAAAGGTGTCTAGTTAACAGTTTATATATATATATATATATATATATATATATATATATATATATATATATATATATATATATATATATATATATATATATATATACTCTATCTATCTATCTATCTATCTATCAACATTTATAGTTTCTGTAAGCCATTTGACATAGTAGGAGAATATTTAACTGGGTATCCTGTAACAGGAAGAATACTAATGTATTCTTTGTAGCACTTGGGGCCAGAATAACGGTACGCACTCTTGATAGCGAGGAAATGTTTTCAATTAAAAAGCCCTCATTTGTTGGAGTTATTTACTCCGTTGTACAGGAAATGAAATCACAAAAGACAGTATTCCCCCAAAGCTGAACAAAGGGCTTTAAAACCCTCCATTTAAACTTGAACAAATGACCCTTTTTATTAGATCATCCATGCTGCTCAGACTTGTCACAGATGCAGCTGCTAACAATATCAGTTTAAGAAGCTTCTAAATAAGCTTTTACTGCTGCTGAAACATGAATTCGCCCTAACCAGTACCAAAAGGTCCAGTCTGTGTGACCCACGTAGTCTGTGCATTTTACTCCGGGTATCAACTCTGGCAGTATTGCTGGCTCGGCCAACCGATGACAGATTAGAAATCCTTATCTGGACGACGTGAATTGTCCAAGATAAATTTCAGATGCCGTCAAAATTAAGTGGTCTGAATGAAATTCAAATGTGCTGTGTGGCATTTTTTGCTCCGTCTCCACTGTTTTACTACATTTTTTTTTTTCTTCTTTTCTCTGAAAAATTATATCTTTTGAATCTGCACCTCACCCTTAAGCTGTCTGTCTTTTTCTCATCAGATCTCGGGTTGCGGTTCAGTGAGCAGAAGAAAATATTTTAATAAAAGCCACGCCAAGGGCTGTAATGCATCATTTTAGGCCACTAATTACATTACAATGACAAATATTAATGGTGACAACAGCAATAACCTACATCCTTTAATGGCCGTGCAGAAAAAAGAAGTTTGGGCTTGTTGCAGTTAAATCTAGTCTGCATTTACAAAAAAAAAGAGAGCTAAAGAAAAAATACCATTAGAAATATACTTCTGTGGTGGGGGAGGGTCGTCGTGTGGTTCACCTGGTAGAAGCACAGCCGCGTGGTGTGCAGGGTGTCATACGCCGCATGTTCACGTCCTGGCTGTGCGAAGTGGCCGGTCTTCAAAGGAGACTCCGAAGGGAGCGTCACATTGGCTCTGGTGCTCCCGTGGGTTAGGGAGGCAACCTTCATTGTCCTGCTCTGTATCGGGGAATTGCTGCGGTGAAAAAATTATAGGACATTCCAAAATTGGGAGAAAATCGGGGGTAAAATAATTGGGCAAACTAAATTTATAAAAAATAATGTAAGAGTATGCTTCTGTATTAGTCTCTGTAGACTTGTTCTACAGCACAAAGGGGAGCAAATTAATGTCCAAAGAAAGCAGCAATGGTGTTTCTGAGGAAACCTTGGATACCAAAGGATTGTCTGGCTAATTTCATGAAATACCATAAGATACTTTTATCTCCTACTAATTCGTGTGATGCCTTCATAGCTGAACGAGCCAATGTTCTTTTAAAATAAGTAAATAAATAAATAAATTCCTCCCTGAAGCCTAGTTTGGGTTTTTTTTATTTTTATTTTTTTTAATTTTTTTTTATTCATAAAGGTTCAAAGTATATAACAAAATCAACAAATACTGTTACGTCCCCAGGTAGCCTACTGTTTTGTAATTTAAGGCAGTGGTGCGCAGAGTAAGGGATGCAGAGTCAGTAAGGGAAGCGCGACTATGACTGGAGGCAGTTCTGTAAAAATTAAATATATATATATAAATATAACACTTGAGTGCAACAGCAGCTCTGCAGCATACAATGCCAAAATCAAATGCTTCAATGGGCTCGTATAGCTTCAGATTTAGCTGGCAAAATAAATATTTATTTTGTGAAACCCAGATTTCATTTATTCAGATTTAATTGCTGAACGATAAT
This sequence comes from Acipenser oxyrinchus oxyrinchus, assembly GCA_030684275.1. Taxonomy (NCBI): domain Eukaryota; kingdom Metazoa; phylum Chordata; class Actinopteri; order Acipenseriformes; family Acipenseridae; genus Acipenser; species Acipenser oxyrinchus. The sequence goes on along the minus strand of CM060248.1, from coordinate 37,625,490 downwards.
GTTTTTCAGATTTATCTTTTGGGTAAAAAAAAAATTACGTTGCTTGTGTTTCACAGATTTATTTGTTAGAAATGTTGACTTGCCAAGTGTAAAAAAATTATTTAATTTCACTGATTTATTTGTTGGAAACCGAGATTTAACGTGTCAGCTAAATGTTGACTCACAAGTTTAAGAAAAGATTTATAGACTGGTTTTAAATGTTACATTTCCGATATGCATTTATACATTGTATCTAGAAGTATAATGTGTTACCATTTATGGAGGGGGGCGGGGGGGCAACAAAATGTACGCCAAGTAAGGAGGACAGACAGCATGTAAAAAGATTAAATCATCATTGCTCCAGTCTCCTTAACAAAAAAAAAAAAAAAAAAAAAAATTGTAGACTAATAGTTATAGTTTAAGTACCTGGATTATAATGTATCTATAGTAATATATTTTTGTTTAAAGGTGTATTTCTCCATATAGTTTAAGAATTAGAGTTTTTTTTTTTTTTATCATTATTTTTTACAGCTATTTAAAAATGATGTTTCCTAGCTGAATTTTCTATCATGTTATTTTAACAAAAAATATTTTGTGGGGAAATATGTAGTAGAATGTCTGTGCAGGTCACCGAGTTGCAAGATGTGTGTCTCAAACTCAAATACTTTTTTTACAGTTTTTATTTATTTCCTACATGCTCAACACCGATAAATAAAGACAGATGCAAAGGTTTAGTTTAGTTTGCAACATTTTATTCCATTAATAATTTCAGTGTTTTTCATTTTTTAAACTGCTAGAAACTAGTACAAATTAAGAGTGTAAAAATATTTTGATTTTAGCTTATCAAGTACTCAAACAAGTTCAAGAACATATCATCTTTGCTTTACTGAACATTTATTTCCAAAACCACATGTAGACAATAGTTCCCGCTGCATTGGCTTTTACAAATTTGTTGTATTAATTCAAATTTAAAAGAGAAGTATTTAACAGTGCTGCTTCATCAATTTAAAAAAAAAGCAAAAAAAATAAATAAAACAATAAACTAAACCGTGCGCCATCTTTTAATGTTGCATACGGTGCAGTACAATTGCATTCAATTTCCACCTGTACAAATACATTCATTTTGTTTTGTTAATCACAACCGTAACCATACACATACTTTACAAGTGCACCACTGCGTTACACTGACATGTAGAACAAGTTACAGTATGTATTAGTCAATCAGAGTACTCCATTCAAACAAAATGTTTTCTACATTGGGCCATAAACACTTCCTTCCTATCAGCTTGTTTTTCTTTGGCCATTTTAAGTTTGTCTATGTTTTGTCTCCAGTCACGTACTGTATTTTCAGCACTGTGATTAACATGTATTTTGACAAATTCAACAACATGCAATTTCAAACTTGTTATAGCATTTTTTTCTTTCTTCTTACTGTCCTATGTTATCCAGTCTCAAAGTCACCTGCATTATTATAGCATTGCATTTACAACGAACGCAAGACTTGAAAAGTTTCCTACTGGGCTTTCTAACCAATAGCTGTTTGGTATGGATACCAGGGACAGGTTCAATGTGAATGTTGACAAATCAATGGCTTGGGAGGGTGGGAAGAAGGAAATTCACAGAGACTAACAGCTATTGTGTTAACACTAAGTGATGCAGTATAGCTGAGACGTTTGAGAGGAGGTCAGTCAAGAGTCTGAAAGCTTGCGTTTAACATTCAAAATAACTAAGGGTATTGAGAGTAAGAAATTAAAACTTTTAATTAGAACAGTGGTTTTGTGTTTCAACCTAGCAACATGACCTGAATGCTGTAGATCCTGAACAAATAAATCTGATTGAGGACAGTTAAGTTTGTGTGAGCCATAACCGTGGCTGTAGTAATCCCATTGTGGCACAGGTACAGTAATTTAATATTAGACACATCGACGCATAAGTCACACCAGTGTATTGGTCGCTCCCCCCTTTTAAGGGCCCTGCAAAAATGCCTAGAAAATTGACTTATTCAATGTTTTTTATGGTGTGTGTGTGTGTGTGTGTAATATATATATATATATATATATATATATATATATATATATATATATATATATATATATATATATATATATATATTATATATACAGTGCCGTGAAAGTATTTGCCCCTCTGTCTGATTTTATGCATTTTTGCACATTTTTCACATTGTATTTGGTCAGATTTTTTTGTGGGTTGTAGTAGTATATAGAGGGAGTCGGAGAGAAAAAAAAATGACACCAAAGTTTGGTGCTGCTTTCATTTGTTTGGTGTGCAAGGTAATCAAACATGCAATCTTCAGGTGTGAAAACCTTACCATCAGAGTGAAGTTGTCCGCACACAGGTTCTAGAGGCACATCATGCCACGAACAAAAGAAATTCCTGAAGACCGCCGCAAAAAAGTTGTTATTGCCTATCAGTCTGGAATGGGTTACAAGCCATTTCTAAGGCTCTGGGATTCCACCAAACCACAGTCAGAGACATATTGTCCAAATGGAGAAAGTTTGGGACAGTAGTGAATCTTCCCAGGAGTTGTGGTCCTGCCAAAATCTATCCAAGAGCAAGGCGTAAAATCATCCAGGAAGTCACAAAGAACCCTAGAACAACATCCAGGGATCTGCAGGCCTCTCTCGCCTCGGCTAAGGTCAGTGTTCATGACTCCACCATCAGAAAGACACTGGACAAAAATGGGATTCATGGCAGAGTCGCAAGGTGGAAACCATTGCTCACTAAGAAGAACATGAATGCTCGTCTCAAGTTTGCCAAAAAGCACCTGGATGCTCCTCAAGAGTTCTGGAACAAAGTTCTATAGAAAGATGAGTCAAAAGTGGAACTTTTTGGCTGACGTGGGCCCCGTTATGTCTGGCGAAAAACCAAACACTGCATTCCACAGTAAGAACCTCATGCCAATAGTCAAACCTGGTGGTGGTAGTGTCATGGTTTGGGGATGCTTTGCTGCATCAGGACCTGGACGCCTTGCCATCATTGAAGGAACCATGAATTCTGCTCTGTATCAGAAAATTCTAACAGGAGAATGTCAGGCCATCCGTCCGTGAGCTGAAGCTTAAGCGCAGCTGGGTCATGCACCAAGACAATGATCTGAAACACACAAGCAAGTCTACATCAGAATGGTTGAAGAACAAGAAGTTTAAAGTTTTGGAATGGCCTAGTCAAAGTTCAGACCTAAACTTCATTGAGATGTGGCAGGACCTGAAACGAGCAGTTCATGCTCGAAAACCCACAAATGTCACTGAGTTGAAACAGTTCTGCATGGAGGAGTGGGCCAAAATTCCTCCACGGCGCTGTGAGAGACTAATCAATAACTACAGGAAGCGTTTGGTTGCAGTTATTGCTGCTAATGGTGGCGTAACCAGTTATTGAGTCTAAGGGGGTGATTACTTTTTCACACGGGG